>CM053561.1:42758603-42804620 GCA_028646485.1 Cryptoprocta ferox
ACTCTTGAATACTGAAAACAAACTAAGGGCTGAAGAGGGAGGGGGAAAGGGGAAGGGGGGTGATGGTCATGGAGGGGGGCACTTGTGGGGAAGAGCACTGGGTGTTATATGGAAACCAACTTGGCAATAAACTATTAAAAATAAATAATAAAAATAAATAAAAATAAAAATAAATAAATAAATAAATAAATGTTAAAAAATAAAAAAAAAAGAAAGAAAGAAAAGACTGTTGGTAGAAATGCAGACATTAAATGCGATTCTGGTGAGGGGTCAGAAAGAAAAGAGGTGAATAGTGAAAAAAGCATCTCCAGTCTCTCCAGTTGAGAATACATGTACTGTCAAGAAAAGAATATTGCTAGAAACATAAACTTTAAAGGTTCTTCTGGCTAGGCCTTGAAATGTAATAATGAGGGGTGCCTGGGTGACTCACGTGGTTAAGCATCCGACTCTTGACTTCAGCTCAGGTCATGATCTCACGGTTTGTAAGATCAAACCCTACATCAGGCTCTGTACTGACAGACAGCGTGGAGCCTGGAGACTGTTTCTGATTCTGTGTCTCCCTCTCTCCCTGCCTCTCCCCTGCTTGTGCTCTATCTCTCTCTCAAAAATAAACAAACATTTAAAAAACTTTAAAGGAAATAATGAATATATTACTGGATACTGGAAGAAAAGTAATCATTATTACAAAGTGGCAGAAACTGGCTGAATTGTGTTCTACTGTTGAGTGAAAAGTAAAACTTATAACTACAGTTGACCCTTAAACAAAGTGAAGGTTAGGGGCACTGACCCCCCATGTAGTTAAAATCCACCTATAACTTTTGACTCCCCCAAAATGTAACTACTAATAGTCTACTATTGACTGGAAGCCTTACCAATAACACAAAGAGTCAACTGATACATCTGAATGTTATATGTATCAGATACTGCATTCTTAAAGTAAGCTAGAGAAAATAAAATATTATTTTAAAAATCTTAAGGGAAAATACACTTACACTACTGTACTACATTTATCAAACAAAATCTACATATAAGTGGACCCACGCAGTTCAAACCCATGTTATTCAAGGGTCAACTGTAACGAACTTGGATATTTAGCTGAGGATATTCCTAAGCAAAGTGTGATGTGACCATAGGTTCTCCTTGTTGCCTATATAACAAAATGCAAGAGGAAAGAGATAAACTGAGGAAGTAATTGTTAAGCAAAATGGAACCCACATTCCTTGATGATTTGGAATATTCTCAACCTACCCAATATATCGCACTCTGGAAACAAGACTAAGGGTATGGTATCAATGAGAGCATGGCCCTGCTAATAACTTGATTTCAGACTTCTAGCTTCCAGAACTGTGAAAGAATGCATATATTAGGACACTAAGAGCACAAACCACAAAAGAAAAACTGACAGACTATTAAAAAAAATTTAAATCCCACTCTTCAAAAGATAACATTAAGAAAATACAAAGATAAGCCACACACTGGAAGAAACACTATATGGAAAAGGACTTGTATTCCAAACATATAAAGACCCTTATAACTCAAGAAGAAGACAAATAACCCAAGTTTTTTTTTTTATGAGCACAATATTTGAATCGACACTTCACCAAAGAAAAGCTATGGATGGTAAATTAAACATAGGAAAAAATGCCCAACACTATATGTCAACAGAAAAATGTAAAAGGAAACAATGAGACGCCACTACATCCTTATTAGGATGGCTAAAACAAAACACATGCAAGCACACAAACAATATGAAACAGTTCTGGCAAAAACGTGGAGCAACTGGAACTCTCATGCACCACTGTCAGGATCACTGTACTCACTACCTTGCTTTAGTTTTCTTAAAAGCACTTTTCATTACCTTAAAGTTTACTTCTGTATGTAAGCCCATGTGTATCTGCTCACATGTGTACTGTCTATCTCCCTCAGTATAAGTGCCATGAGGCTGGTGACCTGGTCTGTCTTGTCACCACGGTGTCACCTCAGCGCCAAGATGAATGGTAGAAAGTGGGCACTCAATACATATGTATTAAAAGGCAGGAAGAAGCAGAAAGAAATGACACGAAGATAAGTAAATTTGCAAAGGCAAGGAACCCAGTCATTGCAGTCCACAGATGGGCAACATGGTGATGTAAAAGAAAATAAATTTAGACCACCAGGATTGTGCACATTCGAATTATCTGGAGAGCTCTGCAAACTACCGATGGCGGGCCACATCAAATGAACGAAATCAGAGAATGGGGCCCAAGTATTGATCATTAAAGTTCTCCAGTGTGCAGTCAAGATTAAAAACTATAGAGGGAATGGGGCGCCTGGGTGGCTCAGTCGGTTAAGTGTGCTGACTTCAGCTCAGGTCACGATCTCATGGTTCGTGAGTTTGAGCCCCAACTGTGCTGACAGCTCAGAGCCTGGAACCTGCTTCAGATTCTGCATCTCCCTCTCTTTCTGCCCCTCACCCACTCAGGCTCTACTCTTCTCTCAACAATAAATAAACATTAAAAATTAAAAAAAAATTAGGGAGGGAATGGAACCTAGGCTTTGGAGCTGTACACACTTGGGTGAAAATCTTGGACAAGTTACATAACCTCCCTCTGCCCCAAAAATCTCATCTAAAAAATGGGAATAATATATATCTCCCAAAGACTGAGATTGTATATAAAGCTCTTAGTAAATGTTAATTTGCCTTTCCAGGGCAAGCTTGATGAAATCTTCATTGCTTAGTTTGACAAATGCTAATTCAATCATCAATTCATGTCTTCCACGATTATCTGACTGTTGAACTGAACATTTGCATTGGAGAAGTTTAAAAATGCTAACTTTTTCAGTAATCTGATGATAAGATGCTGCCTGAAGCTATGTCCCTTTTAAACCTATGAGTAACAAAACATTGAAGGGAGATCTAGCTGATTATTTACACCAGTGATTCTCCAACCTGGATGCAGGTTAGAATCAACTTAAGCTTTTTGAAAAATAATCAATACCAAATGTCCAGACCATGTAAAAGCCCATTAAATCAAAATCTTTGGGGTAGGTCCAGAGCATCAGAATTCTTTAAAAGGCTAATTCATCTGTAATTCTAAAACACAGGGCTGAAAAATACTGATTTGCACTAATGGCATCCCACGCTAACTACATATCTAAGTCATTTGTGGAGCTCTCAAAAAAACTGATGGAGTCCAGAACGCTGCCGTAACTTAGTGATTCCAAATCCATGGACATGGAACTTGTCATTTTGCAAAGCGTCTGGTGATTCTGACAGAAACCCACAGGGAACGACTACTTTATACCGTGAATTTACTCTCCCTGTTGTGTTCTTTCACTGGCCTTCCATGCCAGGCCTTCCCAGTTGCTTTTACTGGATGCGGCACATCATAGTGAATCTAAATTCTACAGACCTTTTCAAAGCCTTTTCACGTGCAGTCTACTGACCCACATCATTTACCACACACTGTACCCAGCACCAGCTGTGCAGTCCACTGGCCTTTCTAACCAAATCCCACCAGGCTGCCGATTTGGAAATGGCAAAATGGAATACCCATGCCTTGTTTCCCTTTAAGTGGGATGTGATACTGGGACTAATGAAATTAACCTCACTGGTCAGATGAGTCTGAATGAAATCCAAGCTGTTTTCTGCACCTAGAGGCGAACTGTTAAATTCACTTCCCTCAGAGAGATAATAAAATCTAAGGAAAGGTGATCCCTGAATTAGGAGCATTAAGAGAGTGCCCTGTAATTTTCAAACTCTACTAAAACCAGTAGGACAGGACCCTTAGTGAATGATTTCAGAGGAGTCAATCAGTATACACACCACCCTGGCTGCACTACCAGGCAGATGGTAACAGCATTTAAACAACCAGGCATTATTTTTAAGCTTATTAATTACATTAATTCATGTAATCCTCACAAAACCCTATTGCGCACGTACTGTACTGTTATTATTCCCATTTCATAGGTTAGAAAAAAAACAACAAATGCACACAGAAGTTAAATGAGTTGCCCAAAGACACAGAACTAGTAAATGGCAGCTTTTGAACCCAGGCAATTAGCTTCAGTCTGTTACCTTAACTACTATACTCCAGTGTAGGTGAGTGATGGCCAACCAATCTTTAAAAAGAAAAATTTTTTTATAGTTAGTCTGCAGCAGAAACTGGAGATCAGACTATGTGTACTGTAGGTAAGTTACTTAACCTCTCTGCACTATCTCGGCACATGAAAAATAGAGGTCATGACAGTGCCTGCCTCACTAAGTTGGGGTGAGGATTAAACAAGACAATGCATGTGATGTGCTTAGAACAGTACTTGGCATTTTTAAGAGCTGTCAACGTCGGCCATCATTGTTAAGTGTACCATAATACAGCCCAAGTGGTTGGGAGAAATGACAACCAATTAAACTGAAAATCCCCTCCGGTGCTTAGATCTGTAGATTCTGTAAAGTCCCAATATATCAGATCCAATATGAAATGCAAAATGGATTTTCACAAGAACTTTATAACTGTTACTGTGACAAAGTCCCAGCCCATCCAGGCCGAGACTGAATTAGTCAGCCAGTGACGGCCCCATTTGCTATAGCTTGGCCTTTTTAGCCAACATCCCCAATTATCAAGCTATATAAATATAACACACTAGGAGACAGACTTCGAAATAGCTGCAAACAGTGGACACAGGTTTGAATGAAGAAGACCCCATCAGTTAATAAAGGTCAGTACCCCCCACCAGTTATATTTGCATAAACCAAAAGAAAAACAAAATGAGAACTCAAGAATAGGTAACATTCATCATGTGTTTGCCACTTATTAAATGTTTTCCATATATTAATTCATTTAATCCTCAAAACAACGTTCCAGGGTCTAACATTCCCAGAGAAGACCACACAGCCCCACTGGTTGATCTCACTCTAAATTCATGACTACACACCTCAAACAGGTGTTCAACACTGCCTGACAGTCCAATCCCATTTCTTTAGTTAGTTCACTTCTCCACTCTCTGGAAGGACTACGTCACATGTGTCTCCTCCACGTTGTAACACTTCTTCTCCTCTCCCCTACTGTCCTTTCAGTCAATGACTGCATCACAGATAGTGCCACTACCACTTATCTGCATCTGCACCTGTTGTCTTGGCTTCCCCTCTAGTTACACTGGAATATGGTTTCCTGCTCAATTCAAAACCAACCACCCACCTGCTCTGGATCTCCTCCCCTCTCAGATATTCAATGACTTACCCCTGCAATGCTCCCCTCTCTCATCTGCATCGTTTTGCCCTTTCTAGGAGTTCAATCCTACTGGCATATAAACATATTCTAGTTTCTTCTATCTTGGAAAAAGTCCCCTTGACCTAAAAGCCCCTCTACTCCAAAAAGTTATTCTTGTTAAAATGAATAAAATCCTAATTCCAAATCCATCTTACACAGTAGCATTCGCCACAGTTAACCACCACCTCCTCCTTTTTTGGCTTCCCTTTTTTTTTTTTCTGTGTACACTCTCAACCTAAGTGGTTTCAACCAGTCCCTTAGTTTAAATACCATCTATGTGGTAGTGATTCCAAAGCCCTGACATCGCCCAGGACTTCAGACTCAAATTTCCAACGGCCTATCTGACATCTCAACTTAAAAACCTACTAGATTTTTGTCATGTATATTTCACCATAATAAAAAAAAAAATAAATCTACAAGGTGACAGGTGGAGAGAGGGATGGAGAGATAAATCAGTATGTAAAACAAGTGTGGCTAAATGTTAGTGATAGGACCTAGGTGGCCAGTACACAGAGTTCCCTGGAAAATTCTTTCCAACTATGTTGTGTGTAAGTTGCACGTTGGGGAAAAACCTAGTAGGCATCTCAAACCTAAAATACTCAAAACATTAATTCTAGGTTCCACCCCTTCCAAAAATGAAACCTCCCCGCCTCCCTGCCCCCGCCTACAGTTTTCCCCATCTCATTAAACAACAAGGCAAAAGTAGGCAGGCAAAAACCCAGGACTCGGCTTTGACTGGCTATCTCCCCCCCTGGAGGATAACTCCATCAAGGCACGGGCCCTGCCTCTCTTGTTCATGTATATCCCCAACTTCGAGAACAGTGCCTGGCACACAGGAGGTGCCCAAAACTGGCTGTTGAATTAACTGATGAATTAATGCTCTGTTTCTTGCTAGGCCCCTCAATCCTCATTGGTCCTTGAGTGAGAACGGAGTTCTTGGCCTCGAAACCGCCCCAGCCCAGGCCAGCGAGGACCATACCATGTCTTAGTGCCGGATTATGGCTTCTTACCAATCATATCGGCTCCATGCTCCTCAACGAGAGTTCAAGGCCTTTCTTTACCACAGAGCCAAAGCGTTTCCTGCCCCAAACCTGTCACACACAGGAACCACAACACATGTCACAGTACAGCTGGACACCACACTACCCAGGCTGAGTCTCCGCGCCCCCTTGGCTTCTCTCTGCCCAGGGCCTGCCCAAAACCAGCATATGCAGGCCTCCTGGTGTATGGGGGCCACAATCCACCCCTTCGGCCCCTGGGCATCAAAGGCATCTTCCTCTCGGGGCCACCGAGTGAGCCCAAGTCCGCCCTCTCACGCTGCTGCGCGGCAGCCTCCCCCACCCTCCCCCGGTGCCACCTGGCCCCCAGCCACCTTTCCTCACCTGGCCCGCCCCGGCCTGCCTGGCCCCAACGGCCCCCGGCCCGCCCCCAGGCCACCTTGCCAGTTGGGTTCTCGTGGGAGCCCGCCCAGCCAACCCCAGCGACGCCTTAGAGCCTGCGCACTAGAGCGTCTTCCTGCGCCACCGCCCTCTGCTGGCCTGGCTGGAGCCTGCAGTCCCTTCCCTGCTGGTTTCTCAAGGCCCTGCAGCGCTCCCTGCGGACCCAGCTGGAGTTTCCCTGTGGTCGCTGGTCACCACCCTGCCGTACATACCCATTTCCTAAACTAAGCCCTGATGCCAGCGACTCTCTGAGCCATGCCCACATCTTGAACCACTGACGAGTGTTGTTCCCTAGCGATGGTCACTTGGTTCATACGCACCTCTGACCGCCCCCCTCTACTGAGCCGCAGACGGGCCTGGGTAGGAGTGGGTTTGCAGGGTCAGAGCAGGACAGATAGAGTGTTTAGGAACTTTGGACAGGATAGACCACTGCAAGAAGTCACTAACCTGTGCCAGAGTGCGAGGTCAGTTGGCCACAGGTCAGTTGAGAGTTTCTGCTAGGATCGTCAGTGCAGGGGCAATTCAGGACGTAAACATTGCCTCAGTACCTGAAGCCGGACTCTTTTTATCTTGGTGAGTACATCTCTCTCCACTGAGTCCTGACCCGAGCCATTCTAGCGGATCCAGTTCCCCCGAAGTCGTGACAAGGCCTGCCTCGCTTAGCCCACAGCCTTCAGTGTTGGTCCAAGGAGACAGCGTATCCTTAAGCTGAATGGGGGCTCAGCAAAAAAAGGCCACCTCTGTCCAGGCATGGAGGAGTCAGCTTCCTGCTCTATGAGTCGCTGACAATAGCTGCCTTCCCTCCATCAGAGGCCTGGTTTTTCCTCAGCAGCCAAGGCGCCTTCCAGGCAAGCCATACCAGCGCCAGGGTAGGATTCCTCTTAAAGATGGACCCCCTGGTCTGATGTATCTTTTGTTTTTCTTAGTCCCTAATATCAGCACTCTGCATGTGGTCACCATTTCACAAATATGAACAGCATGAATGAATTGAAACGTTATGAATATTGTTATATTTCCCTACATAGATGGCTATCCTAGGGACACACAGAACAAAGAATCCCCACCCACAGCAGCAGGAACTCCCTGAATGGAGACTAAATGAACACTTGGTCAAAGTGGACCCTGAGGTCTCCATCCCCCAGTCTTCCGCTAAATCACACAATAATCTCAGAGGCCACCAATCCAGAAGGCTTTTCTTGAATGCTGCTGTAGAAAATTAAAAGAACTATGTAGTATGTTATCAAACTTTCTGCCATGCTTTGGAGAGATTTTCAAACTCTTGTGTCTAACCAGTTGCCAGTAGTCCACAGAGTCTTGTGGGCCTGGATTTTAATCTCTGCTCTGCTACTGAATAGCCGGTGACCTCGAGCAAGTTACTTCCCATCTTCTTCCTCAGTTTCTTTAAAAAGAGAGAGAGAGAGAGAGAGGGAGAGAGAGTCCAGGGGCACCTGGGTGCCTCGGTTGGTCAAGCACACGACTCTTGATCTCAGCTCAGGTCATGATCTCATGGTTCATGAGACTGAGTCCCAGTGCAGAACCTACTTGGGATTCTCTCTCTCCCTCTCTTTCTGCCCCTCCCCCAATCATGCTGTCTCTCTCAAAATAAATAAACTTAAAAAAAAAAGAGTCCATAGGGTTGTAAGTGCTTAATGAGACTAAGTATAGAAGCATCCAGCACTGCATCTGGCACTAAATCCTGTTTCCCTTTCCCAGAAGGATGGATTCGCACATTTAGCTAGGTCTGTGGATCTTCAAGAGTTTCTGTGCTTACTTGTTTCTATCTCTCATTTGCCTGTGTCTCTCTAAGCAAAAGACCCACTGCAGCTGTGGTGTCTGTCCTGTTGTGGGTAAGGCTGGATACCCTCCACAAATCAGACCTGACATATTGATGCACCAGACCTTCCAAAAGCAGGTCTAGGAGACCGGGTTGCTAATATTCCCTTTCCTTTGGGCCACAGGACTCAACCTTACAGGACTCTTCACCACACAACCCCAGGCCCTTGCTCCTTATTGCAGACTTGGTCCCACTGTGGTCCTCCAGCCCAGTTCTGCCTCTCCTAGTCCATCCCTCCAGGTCCCCTTTCCAGGCTAGCTGAGGGGTCTCTTGGTTATCCCCTCCCTGCTGCCCCCTCCCCAGACACCACCTCCTCATGTCCTGCTTTGCCTGGGGCTCACTACAGATCTCTAGGGAAAGCTCAGATAGGGGAGCAGCAGTGACCAGCACAACGAGGTAACACTGATTCTGTCATCTCACAGTCTGCATCCCCACCCCTGGTCTGGACATCCAGGTCTTGGATGGACCTTCTGAAGCCCAGCCAGATACCTGCTCTCTGCTGAGTTGGGGCCCACCTGCTTCTTTCAAGTGCAAGAATTTACTGCCAAAATGACCCCTCATCCCAAGACATGGGTCTCCAGACACAATCAGAGAGGATCCATGAGGAGCTTCCATACCCCAGGAAACAGTGTGTACCCAGGACCTCAGAACCCAGAGTCATTTTTCCACAGCCTGCGAGGTCCATGCTCAACTTCAGAGTTTTCTAAACCTGGTTTGAACCAGAGAGGAGCACCTAACTAAGAATAAGAAACACCGGCAGGAAAAAAAAGAATCTTTTCAGCAACACTACCCTTCCCTCGGATCCAGCACAGCACAAGCCTCTGCTTTGCAGCCTGATTTATTTTTAGATGATGTTCTTCACACCCAGCACCACCAAGTGTGAGTTCATGGGGATCGTGAGCTGGGAAGAAGCCATGGGGCCTTTCTGTGTGTTTCTTTCTCTCTGCTCAGCTTTGAGACACTTCACATAAAAGACTCTATAAAAATAAATTGTGGGAAGTACAACGCCAATAAAAATCCCAGTGGGAGCCGAAAACTATTTTATTTAAAGAGCAGAAGGACATGCACTCACCTCATTGTGAATTCCCAACTGCCCGGTCCTCGAGCCTGGCACATGGTAGATGCCCAATAAATATTAATTGATTGATCATTAGCTGGCCGCTCATCTGTTTACAGAGCTTAACCAGCCCATCATTCTGCAGGCACACACCACAAGGTGAGAGAATCCTTACGCTTTGACAGGAGAGCCGCTAAGTTGGCAGGCTCGCCTGTCACCAGCTCTTGTGCGTAAATGCCCTGCCTTCCACTTCCAGCTCTATTTATTAACAGTAAAATCATGATGTGGCAGAAAGTGAACTGCAAACACTGCCAAATTCTAGCAGAGGAGCTGGCTGGGTGCCTTTCAACCCTCATGTATTACCGCTTGGTCTGTGCCAAGCCTTGTGCTTTACAGTAAGAATACAGATGTCTTACATCTTAATTGCATGTTATTAGCTAGACAGAATAGGGGGCACACAGAAGACAACATCTTTGTTTCTTTCCAGTGCCGTTCAAGCTCAATATCCAGATGGATTTGTTTTCCTGGGCCCTTGCATATCAAATCTTCGGTGGGTCCATAACTTTGACCACCCAGAGCAGGCCCATTTCAGTGTAAGATTCCCTCCATCTTATTATCTGTTGAGCTCTCTCTGCCCTTGAGGCCTTGACTGCTTTGGGCTGGAAATAGGTATAGGGAATGGACACATCAGTTTCTCCTTCTTCACTCAGCTTCACACCCACATCCTACTCTCTAGACCCAGTGCCTGTTATCTCTGCAGCTGGAATGCAGCCCTGGGCGCTCTGGGTATTTTGAGTCAGCTGTTGGTCCTGAGAGAGAATTTTGTGGTTTCCCCCAAGAATTCCCCTGCAAGGTGTCTCCAAGAAACAACTCCGTGGCCTGGGTGATGTTGTTTCTGGACAGCTGTTTACAATGCCCTCCCTCTGCTCCCCCACTCCAGAGTACCAATGAGTTTACGCAGTCTGTGCTATGAGTACAGGCGCCAGAAAAATGGGTAAGTGGAGGCTCAAATGCAGACTTGGGTTTGTTTGCCCCGATGAGGGATTTGTCAAAGGGAGAAAAGGCCACCTTTGTATAATTTATCAGCCACAGAAGGGGCCTTTTTACGATTCTCACTAACACACCCTCTGTGTGAGCTGAGGCTCTGACTCTCTCTCTCTCTCTCTCTCTCTCTCTCTCTCTCTCTCTCTCTGGTTGGGTCATGCCTACTTATTTTACAAGGACTCAAGGCTGTGCCCCACCTGTAGGGCCACTTGACTATAAGAAAGGCTTCTGCGTCCTTACCCTACCAAGGGTATGACACGTTATTCCCGGGCAGTCCTTTTTCTCTTTCTCTCCCACCAGGCTTGTTTCTGCCATCACCTCTCGCCTTTACACTGCTCAGGCATGGATTAGACAGTAATCCCTTTTTGTATGGTATGTTCTGGATAGCTAGCTTGTGCGAGCACACTGTGAATGTCCTTGTTCATTACTATCTTGAGAAGGTAGAGATCCCATCCCCTTGTATATTCCCATCAAGCAGAGTATGCAGAAGAACGTGTTGTTCAGCATTCAAGGTCATGGGCTCCAGGGGTAATCAATCCGGAGAGTCTACCTTGTAATGAAGAATGTCCAGAGAGCAGGACTTCATCTCCTCGGAATGCCGGCCAAGGAGGAAGGAGAGGCTACAGATAGTTGCTAGGCTAGTTGCTACCTTATAAAAGCTTGCTGCGTGTAGATTCCAGCAACGGTTGCTTGTCCAATCAGCCGCTTCTGGACTCCCTGTATGTACGTTGCACCAGTAAAATGACGTCTCGACCTCTGTGTCTGGGTCGTTTCTTTGGCCTCACTGGACCATCACCCACACTTGGCTTAGAGTCTGCTGGGATGCAGCTACACACCCTTGTGTCCCCCCACCTCCAACTGTAGGAGACACACATCAAACCTTATAAATTATTCTCTTAAAGTTCTCTCATGCAGGGAAAAGCACCACCCTCCCTCACAGCGATGGAAGGGGAAATGCTGTAGCATTCCAACATGTTTTCAGAGGAACTGTCCATTCCTGGCCTCCTTACCTCTAAACCCTTATAGGCTATGGGTGGGTGATCACCAGTGCTGCTAGCTTGCCGGGGGAGGTGACTCGTAGTTCACTGAATAAAGAGGGGAGACTGCAGCATGGGGGTGTCCCTCCTTCTCCTGCTCCCTTCATACGTTAGCGCTTTGTAGCACTGTTAGCTTTAGGATCTGTTCTTCAGAATCTCTTGTAGATAAAACCACACCATGGCATTGCCTCGAGCCCTCAGTAATGGCACCCTTTGCAGTGGAATTCATGATGATCCCATCTTAACGATAACATCCCTCTGGGGTGTCTCAGATCCAGAGATATCTCAACTTCAGAATGTATAAAACCAAACTGATCACCAAATACGATATTCCTTGACCATCCCCATCTTGGTTGATGGACCCACCATTCCTTCTGCTCTGGAATCAGCAGTAGTCTCCAAAGTGATCTGATTACTTCTTGTCTCTCCCTACCCCAGTCCTTCCGCCATCCCACAAGCCAGACTAATCTTTCTGATCAGAGTTCTTATTATAACAAACACTGCTGAAAAGCCAAGCTTAGTTCATAATCTGTCCACACCCCATTGGCTCCTCTCCTGCCTCTCAGCCCCCTGTTCACTCTGTCTTTATGCTGCATCATCCCCATGCTCTTCAAGGCTTACACCTCTTCTCTTAGAGGAAAATCTTGCTACCCCATCACAGACCCTCCCCTTGGGTAGGATTAATATTTCCTTCTAGGGAAAAAAAAATCCCTTTTCTCTCTACAACATTTTTTTCTATACCACCATTCTAGCATTATTCCCATTGATAGGAGTGTGTCTGTGTTTTATCTCCTTCATAAGACACAAGCCCCCATGAGTAACTGCCATCCATGGTCATCTCTACCTCCTGCGCCTTGCCCAGAGCCTGCTATATAGTAGGTACGCGGTGAATGTGTGTCAAATGGAAAATGGGGCAGAAACATGTAGAGCTGTTCCAATATTCTTCCTAATTATGTTTCTCTAGGATTGCTTGACTCTGAAGCTGAGTCCCTTATTCTGCAGCAGAGATTCATGTAGCTGAAGGATGAAATTGCCATTTATGAAAAATATATGTATATTTCAAGTGTCGCAGTGATAGCATGAAGTAGACGTGCTGTTGGAGAGTCATGTGCACTTCAGTAGAACTTGGTCAATGGATCTGTGACTTTCGGTAGAACCCGCCCTGCTGCCGTGTGCAGCAGCCACGATATGGTTACAGCAGAGTTGGGAAAACCATTGTTTTTAATTAACTTTTTTATTTTGAGATCAGTAGGGATTCACATGAAGTTACAAGAAACAATACAGATGATCCTCTGGACACTTGACCCAGTCTGCTCCAAGGATAACAACTTTATTATCATACAACTAGTATAGTATCACAACCAGGATATTGACATTGATCTATCTCTTTTGTTTAGATTTCTTTTGCTTTACTTAGTGTGTGTGTGTGCGCGTGCACGTGCACTTGTGTGTGTGTGTGTGTGTGTGTGTGTTCTGTTCTGTACAATTTTATCGTATGGGTAGGTTTATGTATCCAACACCATAGTTGAGATATAGAACAGTTCCCTTATCATCAGAGTCCCTCCTGGTGCCCTTTGATGACCACACTCACGTACCTGCGCCCCCATGCCCTACTCCCTCCTTAACCTAAGGTAACCACAAATCTCTTCTCCATTTCTAGAACATTGTCACTTCAAGAGTGTCATACAAATGGAATCATACTCCACACACTTTTGTGACTGGCTTCATGGCATAATTCTCCAGAGATTCATCCAAACATACATAATTTACCCTTTTGGGTATGGATATACCATAGTTTGTTTAACAATTTGCCTGTTTGAAAAGCATCTGGATTATTTCTAGTTTGGGGCTGTTATAAATAAAGCTGCTCTGAACATTAATATACAGATCTTTGTGTGAAAATGTTTCCACTTCTCTGAGATAAATGCCTAAAATGCAAGTTCTGAGTGTTATGGTAACTGCATATATACTTTTTTTTAAATAAAAAACTGCCAATCTATTTTCAAGAGGGACTACACCATTTTACAGTCCCACTGGCAATACATGAGTGGCCCAGTTTATCCACATCTTCACCAGCATTTGGTGCTGCACTATTTATTTACCATTCTGATATGTATATAGAGATGTTTTATTGTGGTTTGGTTTTTTTCATTTCCCTAATAGCTATTGAGGTTGAACATCTTTTCCGGTGCTTGCTTGTCACCTGTATATAGACCTCAGGGAAATACCTTTCATATCTTTGCCTATTTTCTAATTGGATTTTGGCTTTTTACTGTTAAGTTTCTAGAGTTCTTTGTATATTCTACATACCAGTCTTTGTTGGATATGTGGTTTGCAAATACTTTTTCCCACTTTTTTTTTTTGAGAGAGAGAGAGAAAGAGAGAGAGCGCGCACATGAATGAGGAAGAGGGTCAGAGGGAGAGAGAGAATTTAAGCAGATTACATACTCAGCACAGAGCCCAACACAGGGCTCCATCCCAGAACCCTGGGATCATGACCTGAGCCGAGATCAAGAGTCAAACGCTCAAACAACTGAGCCACCCAAGCACCCCTGTTTTTTCACCCTCTTAATAGAATCTTTCACAGAACAAAATGCCAATTTACTCATTTTCCTTTTATGTATCATGTTTTTGATGTGACCTAGCCCTCAATCCCAAGGCTTTCTTGTTTGTTTTTCTTTGTTTGTTTGTTTTCAGAAAGTCCCATAGTTTTACACTTACATTTAAGTCTGTGATCTCTTTGGGTTCATTTTTGTACAAGGTGTGAAGTTTAGGTCAGTTCCTTTTTTTTTTTTTTTTTTTTTTGGTTTGTGGATGTCCAAATGTTTCAGCAATATTTATTGAAAGGCTATTCTTTCTCCACTAAATTTCTTCTGCATCTTTGTCAAAAATCAGTTGGGAATATTTGCATGGGTTTATTTCTGGGTTCTTTATTCTATTCCATGGGTCTGTCTGTATGTCTATCCCTCTGCCATATTACACTTTTAATTAAGGTAGCTATCTAGTACACCTTAATGTTGGACACAGTTATTCCTCCCACTTCATTCTACATTTTCAAGATGATTTTAGTTATTCTAGGGTCTGTGACTTTTCAGAGCATATTTTTATGTACATAAATTATATTTAAAATACAAAATGTATAAAATAAAGTTTAGAAGAAGCTTGTCTGTATCTACAAAATACCTTTGTGGGAACTTGACAGGGATCCCATTGTACTTCTAAATTAAACTTTGTCAGGAAGAATTCACATCTTCACTACGTTTAGTTGAGAAGCCCACCTTAGCTCTACAATTTTGTGGTGACCGTGTATATGTTTGAGCAATCTCATACAAATGGTGTACTGGCACATAATACAAGCTTAATACATATTTATGGCAGAGAGGGAGGATGGGAAGGCCAAGCAAAGTCCTGAAGAGTGTGTATCTGTGCTTCCCAGATCTGGCCACATATACAATCCTCTGCTGAGCTTGATAAAAGGACAGATCTTTGGGTTTTACCCCAACCCTGCTGATTTAGAGTCTCCAGGGTTGAGGCCAGTGAAGCTGTATTTTTAACACCCTCTGTAGTTGACTTGACTTAGGTACCACCAGATTTGAGGATGTGCAATGCAGAAGCCAGACAGGGAGCAGTTTGCCCTCAGTGGGCTGAGTCCCTTAGGACCGCACCGTCGTTTCTGACATTTGCCCTGAAACAAAGCAAGTAGCAGCTGCAGTCAAGTCCACTCAAGGCAGATTAACATGTTCTTAGGAGATACGGCTCAAATGAGTAAACAGGCCTGGGGAGAAGGGAGCGGGGGAGGTCCTTTCCTATAAGGAGGACGACTAGATTTATTTTGAACCTGTAGGCATCCATTTCTTTTCCAAAGAGGAAATAAGCAACCAGTGTTCAGCAGAGCACAAGCAGTTCCAAAATTGTAAACACTCTATTTATTCACTTCATTGCATGCTTGATTAATTCCCTAAACTTGAGGTCTGTGAAACCGTGTAATAGAGCACCAAGGGACCTGGCTCCAGCCCTGAGTGCATTTGAAACAACACTGTTCAGGTGCCCGGAAATTTCTTTTTCATTAATAGCAAAACAAACCAATTGATCTCTCCGACTTCTCTCATAAAGAGAACAAGAAATTAGAAATCAAAGCACACGGAGAAGAGTTCATAAATTAAATTTTAGAGCACAGCCTTTTCTAAACCTTTGTCTTTGTTGTCTCTTTTTTGTCTATTTCAGTCTCTTTATTTTCAACTTAAAATTCATGATGCAAATAATAAATATAGAAAAGCAAAGGTATTTTTTTTAACAAAATGCATTCTCCTAACCTATCATCCAACCCCTGGGTGATTTCTATTCCCTCACCGTACTCATCTGTGTGTATGTATATTTGCTTTTCTGTGGATGTTATCAGGATGGCGTTATTTTACCAACTACTACTCTAGTTTAGAAGAAGCTTGTCTGTATCTACAAAATACCTTTGTGGGAACTTGACAGGGATCCCATTGTACTTCTAAATTAAACTTTGTCAGGGAGAATTCACATCGTCACTACGTTTAGTTGAGAAGCCCACCTTAGCACTACAATTTTGTGGTGACCGTGTATATGTTTGAGCAATCTCATACATATACAGAAGGTGACCTTCTGTATTTGGTTTATTGCCTTCTTGGCTACATAATATACCATTGTGCTACCATCCCATAATTGTCTTTTTTTTTACCATACTGTCTTTAATATCACCATATTTTATTCTGCTGCCATTTTTGTTCTAGTCATTTTTTTTAACCATGCTGATATAACTGTCTTTAACATTACTGTATTCTAAGGGATTTTCACCATTTTCAAGTTGTTTTCAGAGAGAACACTCCAATGAACATCTTGAAATACATGGATTTTTTTCTTATTCTGCATTATTCCTTTGGTATAAATTCTGAGAACTGGCATTGTTAGGTATTGGGCATAAGCATTTTTATGACTTTTAGTATTTCTGAGTATACCAATTTCACCCAAGTTTTTGCCAAAATTGGATAATATTTTTTTTAATTTTGCAAATGTAAATACAAATTAATCCATTGACATTATTTTGATTAGAGTATGTATTTGTTAGGGCGCCTGGGTGGTGCAGTCTTGGTTAAGTGTCCTACTTTGGCTCAGGTCATGATCTCATGGTTCATGGGTTCAAACCCTGCGTCCAGGCTCTGACTCTCAGATCCTGGAGTCTGCTTCAGATTCTGTGTCTCCCCCTCTCTCTCTGCCCCTCCCCTGCTTGTGCTCTCTCTCTCTCTCTCAAAAATAAATAAACATAAAAAAATTCTTTTAAGAATATGTATTTGTCCACCATTTGCATTTTTATTGTGTACACTGGCTACTGAAATCCTTTATTAATCTATTATAAACTATAATGGGCTTTCTAAATACTATAGGTATTAATCTTTATTCACACTTATGTAAATGCTTCCCAATCCGTTGCTCCTATTTCTACATTAATTTTGTCATTGTTGCTGCACAGAAGTTTTAACTTTCTCAATGTTGTCAGCTTTGTAGTGCTTCTTTGTTATGCTTTTTTATTTTGTAGGTCAGAAGTGTATTATTTCTCTGTAGATCTGTTAAGACTAGAGTCTGCTTTCACCAGCTTTTTTCTGTGTTGTTTTTTTTTCCCCAAATAAACCTGTCTGTAATTTTAATAGATGGAAGTGAGCTTTGAATCTAAATCCTCTTTTCCAGTTATGTCTGTGAAGGTGTCTTCCTTCCCCATTTTGAAATGCTGACTGCCATGTAACCCCTACTGTGTCATGCTAAGCGTGTTCCTTGGCTCGCACTGTGTCCACCAGCTAATCCCATATAATATTAGCTTCTTATTATGGCCGTGGCTATATATCATAATATCTGATAATGACAGATCTACCACTTTGCTCTTCTTTTTTATTACATGTTCCCCTCTTATTTTTCCTTCATATAATCTTTAGGATCCAGTTGTTGAGTTCAAAAGGAAAATTCTTTAAAAAGAATTTATAACCATATGGAGTTCCACGGGAGGAACACAGAAAGATGTCAAAACCCATTACTCCCATGGCCTTTGAGCCGTCTCTCAGCAGATTCCCTTGAGGAAACTGACAGCACTTTGAAGACCATGGAAACTCCTTCAACCAGTGGAGAACTGAAAAGTGCAAACTGGAAAACTGCATCGTCCCAGAAAGTGTGTACCAGTGAGGCAGCGAGACCTTACCCTGGGCTGGCTTATCTTGATGTAGGTAGTTGGTTCTCAAATCCTTTCACAAGGGGAAGCTCCCTGTGAGTGCGTGTGCGCCCCCCCCCCACACACACACAGCTTTATTGGACATAAACCCCAGAACTGAAGAGAGGTCATGACCACTATTCAAAATGAGTCTCAGAACTGACTGGCATGATCTTTTTTTAGTTAGTTCTTAACTGGGCCAGACCTTCCACCCCATGTCGCCTTCTTGGGGATGCACAGGCTTCTTTCCTGGTTGTAGAGCTCGTGCGTACATTCTCCGGACCAAGGGCATCTGAGGCTTCTCCCATGTGATCACTGTCAAAAGGATGTGCATTGCAGAAACCTCGGGTTCTGCCTTGGGTGACTATCCAACTTTCTCTGCTCACCTAAAACAATAGGAGCTTTTACTGGCCTGCCTCACCATTTGGCCCCCGCCTTCCCCAAAAGAGAACAGTTTAATTGCCTTCTCGATCCCACCAGACAGCAAGTTTTGCTTTAGCCTCCTGAAAGGGAAATATTTTGGGAGAGAACTAGTAGGATTCATGACACCTGAGGGAAAGACATGTGTCATGCACAGGTGCACATGGAAAACACATCCTAGAGGAAATGTAAAAATGCACCAAAAGTTGAATCAGACAGAGGCAGCGTGAATCTGTCCCTTCTATCTGTGTGATTTTGGGCAAGTTAAATAAATCTTCTAAGTCCCATTTATAAAAGAGGAATAAGAATACCCTTCAGAGTTGATGTGAGGGTTAAATGAAATTATTTATGGAAACTACCTACGTACCATTATTATCTCATTGTCTAAAAGGACCAAAGAAAATAATTCATTATATGGTTTTAAAGAATGTATGACTCCATCCATAAGGAAAATCCTCTTTATAGCCTCCAAGACCTCTCCCCACTTCCAGGATGAAAGAGAGAATATATACAACAAAGATCCTCAATCTTTAGGGGATTATGGACCACTTAGAGAATTTAAAGAATGTTAAGAGTTGCTTTTTCAAGAGAAAAAAAGTGAAAAAGAGTTGCTTTTTCCAAAAGAAGCATGCAAGTCAATGTCTTAACTGTAGATGCATGGATGCCTTGAAGCACATCTGTGGGCTGCTCCGAGGAGCCCAGGCTACCAACTCACTCGAGCACTCCCCTGCAGGCCTGCAGAAGCTGTCAGCACGTGGGAGAAGTGACCGTGGCAGGCTGAGGCCTAATGACATCCCAAGCCACTGTCCGTAGCTAAGGGCTATTCAGTCCACCCAGATCCTGACACCCTTACCATGGACCACTACTTCTCCCCACCCCTGGTGTTAGAAGAGTGCAAGTCTGACAAAGTTGCCCAGTTCCTTCATCTACATGGAAAAAATAAAAAAATTTAAAAAACCAGGATTGAATGCGTTCATAAGGTTGCACTATCTCACTGGAGAGATAGCCCCTTTATGATTTATGACTAAAATGCACTAACACTAACTGAGGCCTCACTACTCACCAGGCAGTGTGCTAAACCCTTGACACGCATTGACCTCTCTTACAGAATGAAGTGGCTTTTGCCATCTCCATTTGGTAGTCATCTGAGTCTTAGATCGTCTACAAGTTGGCGGCTGCAGGTCACCCAGCTGGTAAGTGATGGAGGCATGCTTGGAGGCTGAGACTCTCCAACCAAAAAGCCCTATTGTCACTTCTCTGCTCTCTGCTCCCATCCTTGGGGGAACAGCAGGTCTCCTTGGACATTTCATAAGTACTGACACTTGGGGTCCTTAGTTGCTTCCCTGTGGGTCCCCAAAGCATTGCTTACCCCACCTTCTCTTAGCTCCTCAGCCCTGAGGAGCCCACTCTGGAAAGATTGTCCTCCACTTATAAGCCACACCGTGTCTGCTCCACACTTGGGTGAATCCATCATTGCATCATCCCCAAAGCTGTCAGTGTCCAACTTCCCCATGAATGGCAGGCACGGTCTTCAAAGCCTCATGTCATCCCCTCCATTAACTTGTTGCTTCCTATTTCAGATAAGAACCAGTCCTTTTGGCATATTTGAATTTCAAATATCCACCCACCTTATTAGCTCGCCTGCCACTGTCCTCTAAGGCATCCAGGTCAACATTTGTGGTGAAAATGTAGCTACAACACAATGGGTTGGAAGTGAACAAGACTGTCTCAGTTACACCCAAAGCTTCATGAGACAATGCCTTGGTAAGTTTCAAGGTGCTTTTAAAATGTGTTTATATGAAAGTTTCTTGAACATTTAGCATTTTTAAAATAATGGAACATCCTCTGTCACTCTCTCTCTCTGCCCCTACCCTGCTAGTGCTTGCTCTCTCTCTCTCAAAAATAAATAAACATTAAAGAAAATTTTTAAAGAAAAAGGGGCACCTGGGTGGCTCAGTCAGTTGAGCATCCAACTTCAGCTCAGGTTATGATCTCGCGGTTTGCGAGTTCGGGCCCCACGTGGAGCTTTCTGCTGATAGAACCCAGCCTGCTTCTGATTCTCTGTCTCCCTCTCTCTCTCTGTCTCTCTCAAAAATAAACAAACATTTAAAAAAATTTTAGATAAATAAAGAAGTAACGAAAATACTGGAACAACATATGTTACAGGCACTTTAACAGAACGTAGAGTGGGTTTACCAGAGAAGTTTAACCCACTCTGCTCCTAGTCGATCAATTTTTGTCACACTTACTCTTCTCTTGTCTTCATCGGTACAGTCTGCCCCCAGTTCTCTGACCCAGTCCCAACTTCTGGTGGCATCTTGAGTTAACAGATTGACTTCCTCGATCACGAAAGAGCTCACTGTGAGCCACAGGGGCTGTTGGCAAGGGCTGCAGTACAGCGCACCTAGGCTCGTCTCTGAAAGCTATGTAGCCCAAGGGGAGGTAGGAGCACACAAAAGAGGGATCAGCACTTCACAAGCTGCCCTCCCAAAAGAGAGACAGGGCACTGGGCCACATGTAGATGGCACCAGAGGAAGGCCTCGAAATGTGGTCCGTGGAGTGGGAGAGCTGGGATGAATTCTGCCTCTGTCACTTGCCCATGGTGTGACCCTGGGAAAGTCCCAAATGCATCATCTGTAAAATGGGAATGACAGTGACCATATCTTATAAGGGGTTGTTATGGAACATGGGCTGTGGTGAATGCCATGACGAGGTGTGACGGGGATGCAAGGGGAATGAGGTGACGCCCGTGGACCATCACCCTGCCAAAGTGGACTGAAACACTGAGCCCAGTCTCAGTTCCCCCAGAGGGACACCCACCTGAGGGTGCCATCTTCCAGGTCCACAGCCTCCTCCAGGTCTTCCCATTCACTCTCACTCTCACGGGCCTCTTTTGCAGACAAAGACTCGGAGAGGGCACTCCAAGAACAGAACTGTGGCAAAGGAATGGTCCCCGAATCTGCCTCCAAACATTCTTCACAGGGTAGCTGGCCTTCCCACACAGAGCTGACGGTAAGATCGGCTCCATTTTCCGCAGTGGGAGAAGTGGCTTTGGGCAGATGGCACATGTCTCCTTCCTCATCATCCCTGTCCAATTCAGGACTAGAAAACAGAAACCCATGTGTCTTCCAGCATTGATAACAAATCTCTCTTCCTACCTTCCCTTGCTTTCAGGATGCTCATCATGACACATCGTAAGAGAGCCAGCCAGGGTCCAAACAGCTCCTGCCAGAGACTGTTCTGAACAGTGGACCAAGTATGGTCCTTGTGCCTGAGGACCCCCTGATTTAGTGGGAAGAGTGAGTGGTGAACAAATGTTACAATCCAAGAAGAAAGTGCTATAGGAGAGGCAGCACAGAGCATTATGGGAGCAGGGGGAGCTCCTTACTGAGCCCAGGAGACCATGGGGGACTTGCCAGAGGACACGGCATCAAAAACAGAGCTATGACTCAGCTCTAGGCTATGACTTTAGTTCTCAGGAAAGCTTATTAACTTCTCTGGGACCTCAGTTTTCTCATCTGAAAAGTGGGAAGGTAGAGAAATTTATAGGATTTCTGCGATGCTTAGATTACAGAATTCTGGTACATCCGTCCATGGCTCCTGGTACAGGGCGAGTCCGCCGTAAATGAGAGGTGCTGTTATCGCTATGACTTGGATTGCCGTTTCGACAGAGGGGTTAGAGGGACAGGGCCAAAGCGGGAGGCTGGGAGCAACTCAGGCAGGTGACCTTCAAAGCACTCTGTGTGCATATCAAGTCCTTTTCTGAGCGCTGAGAAAGTGCCTATTTGGAGAGGCAGCCAGCTGGAGTGACATTTCCTCCCCGTGTGACACAGGAGGCAGATGAACGGTGAGTGAGGCGCGTTGTCTGGCCGTGAAGATACAGACACAACATGAAGAATAAGCCTTCCAGAAGCTGCCCAAAGGTCACCACACATGCTTTTTGATTAGAAAAAGCAGTCCATACAGACGGCAGAGCATTTTTAGTACAGCGCTTCAAACATGCAGAGAATGTGCTCAGAAAATATCTGTCGAAAGCCTGGTTAGAGAGGGTGAGTAGGAAAATCTTTTCAAAAAAATGCACAGATTAAGCTTTTCACCAAACACACAAATCCTCATTTATCAGCCTCCTTCCCCGCACCCAAAGCAATGGGTTGGCTTTATTACATGCCCGTTGCCCTCCCTTTCCTTTCTCGAAACGCCTCTCTCTTGTAAACTCAGCTCTGGGGCCCTGCAATAGCTACAGGGCCCCCAAACCCCCAGAGAGTCTGTCCTCCTCCCTGGGAGAAGTGGCGTGTCTGTCCCAACCTGAGTTTCACTGTCAAAAAGACATTATTTCTGCTCAGGAGGCCTACAGGGTATATGTAAATGTGAGTTTTATGTAAGTATGCGCACATTCATGTGCACGAAAGGAGACTGTATGCTACCAGGAATAAAGGGGAACACTCGCTTTAAGAAAGTAATATTTAAAAATGGCTAAGCACTTTGAGGGAAAATTGGTTTAAAACCTTAAAGCACTTGACCAAATTGTGCAGAAAATTCGTTTTCTTATAAACACGGAAGGGGACACTGTGGAAGTTTCATCAGAGAACGGGAAATCCGGCCTGTTGCCCAGGTCCACCCCCACAACCCACCCCACCCTGTCCCCAGCAGGAACCTGCCCCCTCCCTTCCCCCCTCCCTCCAGGCAGAGGACAAGCAGGTGGCAACACGTGCCCGTGGGCCGCTGCAGTGCCTGACAGTTCACCCCTTACCTCCGGCCACCATCTTCCTCCAATCGTTCTAGTAAGCTCCTTGCAAGAGGTGAAGGGGTCAGAGTCTGTATAGAGGGCTTGGTGGCCCCTAAGGTGTGTCTCCAGGACACTCAAGTAGGGAAGTCTGGTGGACTGCTGAGTTTGAAGCTCACATGACAATCCTGAGCTGAAGGTCAGTATTTGGGAGTTATTGGGAGTGGTGTGCCTGCCTACGTGTGGTTTGGTGGGAAGTAGGGGGGATCCAGACCCCAGCCTGCCCCAGCTCTGCTCTTAGACTACCGCTGCTCCTGGCCAGGCACCTGCCTTACCTGCTGCCCTCAGGCATCCTCCGCCTTCACCGGGGCTCCCCATGCCCTCCCTTCAGACTGACAGCCCCCCCTCACCTGGCAGCCCTGTACCTTGGCCAGCTCCTCTGAGGTCACAGCTGGCACCGAGCTGCAGCTGAGTTAGACCTTTGCTCTTCCAGGAACAGTGCCCTCCCCAGAAGGTCTACAGCAACTTTAGGTTCATTTCAAGGACTCTGGTTTCATTTTGGTCATTCCTAATGACCATGAAGACTTATAGCATCACTTTCACTAAATGATACTTGCTGAAACTACATGCCTTTTAATTACAGGCATTTAACTATATGTGCTAGGCAAGAGACAGAGAGAGAAATAACCGTATACACCCTGCAATGACCAGCTTTCCACTCCATCAGCATAAGCCCCGGAGGGAACACAAGTGGGAGCCTTGAATCTCCCATCCCCATTCATTCCTCTGAGTCCAGCATTTAAAGGTAAGCATATGGCAGACAGCAAGGCCCTTCACCTGAGGCTCAATCAAAGCAAAAGTGATCTGCCCCCCGACCAGGGGAACAAATAACATCACGCCTTCCAAAGTGATGTGACTTGATGTGATTTTTGCCTTATGCCCTAACTTTAGAAATAAACTTTGCATAAGATGCAACTCTAGCCAAGTGCCAAGCTGTCCTTCCGGCAGGCACACGATTCTAACCCTCTTCCATGGGAATATACTGTTCTGCTTTATTAACATGCTTTCTAAAGATCTGCTGCGATATGACAGTCTCCAGATATACAATTGTAAGAGAAAAGAAAACGGAAAGAAGGACAAGTAAAACCTCATCTTCTCTATGAGTACTCTGGGCTTGCTGGGGTGCCCGCAGCCACCTGGCTTTAAGAAGCAGCCACCTGGTAGATGGTCAATTCTGGCAGTTTCCTGGGAACTTCAGTTGACAGGACCTGTTCTTTAGCTGGAAATAATTCAAGAAAGATAACGAAACTGACTTGTGTTAAGTTCCCAAAGTGAGCCAGGCGCTGTGATAACACTCTGCATGTGTTACTTCTTTCAACCTGCGCAGTGCCCTGTGGAGCCGTTGGGGTCTTTGGTTTATATTCGAGAAGGCTCAAGCTCTCAACACTCCAGGCACACTCAGGATGTGGTACAGCTGAAGCCAAGGCCATCCGATCAAGAAGCCCATGCTCTTTTTGTTCTAAACTACAGAAAGAGCTTGACGCACAGATATCAGAAGCAAAGGGTCAGTTGCCTGGGACGGCCCCCTCAAAACCGAGGTACAGATACTGCTAAAAGGAGTCTGCAAGGGGCCACAATCCCACCCAGAACTGGTGGAATCTGTTCAGAGACAGACGGGCATGTGCCATGTTTTTCTTCCCATAGGAGACAGTCACTATATACACATCTAGAACAAGCTAATGTCTTGTTACAGGAGAAGCTAACACAGTTTAAGTCCTTCCTTCAGAGACAGAGAAAGGTTCCTGAGTAGGGGGAAGAAAACATGGTAAAAGTGAAGGAAGGAAATATGAGGAGGCAGAGCACTGTCCTTACTGGGGCCACCACAGGGAAGGTCAAGCGCAAAGGGGAGGTGTCGGCCATGGAAGGAGCCAGGACAGAGAAACGGTAAGGCTGCCCCACTTGCGGCTCCATAGACCACATCGGCCTGGGCAACAAGCATGGGGCAGCAAGAACAACTGAATATCAGAAGCTTTACCGGAATGTTCTGCAAAGGCCCTCAGGATTCTTGTGTAACTCTAGGAGAGGGCAACCCCTCCAAAGATGGCGTATTTTGGACATTGGGTATACCCTTTCAAGTAAAAACACTAAGTCAAATTTAATTGGATTCAGAAAAATAATATAATGTGATATTTCTTGCAAAAAATAGTGACAAAAATGATAGGAGGAAACAGGCATCTATATAGACGTAGAAGATAGAAAAAGGCAGATTTCACTTTAATATAAGGAAGCGCTTTCTGATCAACAACCACATGGTGATACAATTGTCCACTTTAAGAGGTAGCGAGTTCTGCATCCCTGGAGGTATTCAAGCAAAGCAGACCCCCTACTCCAGGAATATTACACAGCAGATTTCAACATGGGATATGAGGTTGGATTAGATCATTTTTATATTGAACAACCCCCAGATTCTGTGACTCCACAAACGAAACAGTGACCAAACTAACAATTAGTAAAAGCAAACAAGCTGCTTATTAATGGCTGATAAGTGTGTCAGATTACAAGCACAGAGCAAGTTAAACTCCAGTGTTCTACCTAAACCCAGAGTCACCTTATAATCCAATGCTCGGCATTTCTATCCATCACCCCAAACTCTCTGGCAGTAAAACTTTTCAAAATCCAAAAGAATAGTCTCACGCCTATAAGGAAGTACAGTTCCTTTTATATTTCCTATAAGATCACACTGATAAATTGTCCTTGGATAAACCTCTGTAGATTATTTCCTTTATCATGTGATCAAGTATATCTATGACTGCCTACAACTCAATTGTAAGAAACTATAAATACGCTTGTATTTATGCATTTTCAGACAATGCAAATGAATTCCACTGGTGAATGTGCTTGCCCACTCTGTTCTACTTGGCACACTAGTTGCTTTTTATTTGGCGGGTGCAGTATTCTTATAAAAATTTTGTCTGAATGCTTTTAAGGAACACATGCTGGGCTCCTGTTAGTCACAGATCTCGCCCTGCCTAACTGCATTCATTACAACTGCTGCTTCATACTTCTTGTCACCTATCAGGCCCTACAGATCTGCCCTAGTTGGTCTTCTAGGATGATCAACCAAACAAGAGCCATTTCATAGCAGTGGGTTTATACAGCCTCAAACAGAAACAGTCGTTCTTCATTATTTGCCTGCTTTGTGCCCATGCACCTAGCTAGCACATGCCTCGAAGCAGTATCTCACCCTTTCTCAGTATTTGTACCTTCTCTTTGCTCCTAATTGGTTCCTCTGCACCTTGACTATATGTGATAAATACTGTCAAATGGAATCAGAGAGAATGTTTTTCAACAGAACAGGATGGAAAACTGGAAATACTTGTGGGGGATGGGCACGAAATGAAGCCTGAGTTAAAAATGTCTATTATTGGGGCGCCTGGGTGGCTCGGTTGGTTAAGCATCAGACTCTTGACTTCAGCTCAGTTCGTGATCTCATGGTTTGTGGGGGTTCGAGCCTGCCTCAGGCTCTGCGCTGAAGGTGCAAAGCCTGCTTGGGATTCTCTTCCTCCCTCTCTCTCTGCCCCTCCCATCCCTGTCTCTCAAAATAAATAAACAAACTTAAAAATAAATGGCTATGAAAATGAACGTTTCAGTCTGGTGTTTGAAGACAGATTTTTTTAAGCTGGTATTGACTGTAAAGTATAACATCAGCAATAAAAAACGGTGATGCATATCAGGGAACTTCTTTCTTACCACAGTGCTTTAAAAGGCCATGCGGAACGCAGCACAAAGGTTTCTGTGCTGGAAAAACCTCTGAGGTCTGCCATCCACAGGCTCCAAGGGTACTAGAGGACCAGTGGGTGAGGGGTCCCAGCTATTAACCGTTTGATTGTAATTGCTAGCAAGGAAATGCATACCATTTACAAAGTGTCTGCAAACATGGTGATTCTTACCTTTCAAGTCCCCTGATACCACAAACCGAATAGCAGTTTTGCTTCATATCCCTTTCCAAAGAGGTGGCCAAGGCTGAGGCATCCATTTCTTGCCGAGGTCTGCATAAATGAGGGGGGATATCCTGAGGATGCATCGAGGAAGTGGCCCAGGGTCTCTCTATGTCCTGGTCCCGTTGTGCCTCACCGGTGGCCTTTTGGAAGGACTCTGGCCTGGGACCCAGGCTTTCCCCTACATCGGGGGAGGCACTGTCCCTCTGGCCATACTCTTGATCCAGACTGGGGCTCTGCTCGGAGTCAGTGTGAGTTACCCTGGTGAATTCTTTGTCTGCCGAGAGCACAGGTGTCTATTAAAAGAAATGCTAAGGGTTATTGGATCAATGGTGCGCACTAAGCAAAGTCTAAAAAGTGCTTCTTTTAAAAATAACCGTGTTTTTTTTTCATGTGATTGTAGGGCAAAGCAGTTAAGAGATGGGCTCTGGGTCAGTCTCCTTCTGTCAGGAGCCCAGCTCCCCCTGGGCCCTAGATGACACAAGTAACCATCTTTAAATCCCTTAGCTTGGGCCACTGGAAGCCCTTGATAAATGTAAGCATTATTTTTTTTAATATTTTGAAAACTTTAAAAACATAGAAACAGAAGTAACACTGACCATTTTTCCCACATTCCAATAAGAAATGAGTTTTGTAAACTCTTGTCTATATCTGTCCTCCTCCAAGATGGCTCCTTTTCACAGCCTCATCTCCCTTCCCACCCTGATTCCCTTCCCTAGGTCTCCCCCTCGCTTCCCCAGACATTCCTTTATTGCCCTCTACTGCTTACCTCCCTGTTGGGCCTTTTCGGTTCTTATTTTGATGACACACTGTGGCTCACTAACACTGTTCAACTTGCTAGAGGAGAAAATAATCTATACGTCGATGGAAACTTCACACTGTGTATAGTCCAACCTTCTGGGTTCTCTGATTCTGCTATATTTTTCACTTTGAGCTATTTCATAACTCTGTATAAACAAATTTGTTTTTCCTTGAAATCTTTTTCAAACCACTTTTAATATCTGCCTGGTTCCCTCATTGAATGAATTAGATAAAATCTTTAACATTGATTCATTTTTATATCTATGTGAGAGTCATGATTTTACCTTTTCCTGAAAAATTATCTTTCAGCAGTTCCTTCCCATGATCTACACCCCTGATGCGACAGAGCACACAGACCTTAGAGCCAGACAGGGCTGGGCTCCCGTCCCTGCCCTCACCTGTAACAGACAGTTACTCTGCCCCCCACACTACTGGTCTCCTTGCCTTGCTGACTGCCCACTCTCCCAGATGACAGGGGGATATGCTTCCAAAGGTACACCTTTATTTAATTGTAAATCATAAATTCTTATTACTCTACTGATACACGATGTACATTATAAAGGATATACCGAAAATTAATATTTGAAGTGGATGAGATAAGAAATAAATAGTAAAAGCCTTTATATTCTCTCTCATGCTCATCAAGAGACCTCCAAAATCTCATTTTTCAACCATTCCTCTCCCACCAACTCAAAATCCCCAGGACTCACTCTACAGCAATGCTTCACCCTCTTCAAGGTTTCCAGTCAATGGTACGTTATCACCACCACTTCCCCACCAACACCACCCTCTTCCTCTGCTAAGATTCCATGGTTCTGTCCCATAAACACTCCCTTAAAAATAAAGAAAACCCCGAGCTCCCATTCTGTGTTATGTGCCTCCATTTTTGCCTCCATTCTGTGTTATATGCAGGTGCCATATTGTAATTCCAATTCCTAGTGACGTTCTATGTGGCCTTTACGCCTGCTTCTGAGCCACTGACTAATGCCAAGCGTGTGAGCACAGGTGTCCAGTGGGCATTCAAGACTTCTAGATAATCATTCTCTACTTCCTTTGTAAAGTCAGTTTCCTATTCTCTCTACCCTCTATACATTTCTCATCTCTCTCCTCAACCACCCCCCTGACCTTGCCTCTCACTTTCACAGTGAAAATAGGCACATTCAGATAAGAATCCTTCGCCTCCCCACAGCAATCTAGCAACCAGCCTGCATCTCTGTCCTAACCTCCTCCAACTCCCAGGCCACTCATTTCTCTGCTCCTCAAATGCGTGCCTGTACTCACAATTTCTGTCTATGTCTCCCTGCTTCTTGCACCCACTCCACCCAGGCCTCTGCCTCCATCATTCAACTGAAGGAACTCTGATCAAGGTCTCCAGTGACCTATGTCTTTCTGAAGCCAAAGGACAATCCTGTCTTTACTTACTCTACTTGAATGTGAGGTTTCCTCTGAACTCTGCCCTTGCCTAATTTTCCCACCACCCTCAGGCCCCTACTCTTCTGCTATCTCATTTCTTTTTTTTTAAGTTTATTTATTTATTTTTATAAAGAGATCATGCAAGTGGGGAAAGGACAGAGAGAGAAGGAGACAGAGAATTCCAAGCAGTGTCCACACCACCAGCATGGAGCCCAATGCGGGGCTCAAACTCATGAACTGTAACATCATGACCTGAGCCGAAACCAGGAGTCAGACACTTACATGGCCTGAGCCACCCAGGTGCCCCTGCTGTCTCATTTCTTTGAATTGGACTTTTCAGTGTTGGAGGAGATTTCCATGGCTTACTTCTCTGGACTCTTTCCGAAGGTGATCTCATTCATGTCATGGCTTCCAATAACATTATTTGCTGACAACTCCCAAATCCACCTTTTCCAGCCCTGACCTCATGCCAGGTCTCCACAAACAACTGCCTGATTGACATCTCCCCTGACTGTTCCGTAGGCCTTTCAGTTTTACGTGCTACTAAGAACTACCACTTCTCTGCCATATACTCTATTTTTTTAACGTTTTTATTTATTATTGAGATAGAAACAGAGCATGAGTGAAGGAGGGGCAGAGAGAGAGAGAGAGGGAGACACAGAATCTGAAGCAGGCTCCAGGCTCTGAGCTGTCAGCACAGAACCCGATGCGGGGCTCGAACCCATGAACCATGAGATCATGACCTGAGCCGAAGTCGGCTGCTTAACTGACTGAGCCACCCAGGCGCCCCTGCCATGTACTTTAAACTGCATTCTGCAAACACACCCTCTCTTGGCAAGCAGTATCATCATTCAACCAGTTTTCCAAGGCAAACTTCGCTCTCTTTCCATGTGACCACATCTAAGCCAAAAGTAATCCTTTGGGCTCTACCTCCCAGACGTATCTTACATCTATTTATTATCACCTATTTGGCTACAACCTGAGTCCAAGCTGCAATATCTTACTTGAATGACTGAGGGCTTATGTGCTCCAGTCCATCTCCAGCTCAGTGGTCTTTCTGAAGTACAGACCAGACGAGGGTACACTCCTGCCTAGCTCTTCATCCTCATACCACTCCCAGTTCCATGGCCTCCCATCGCAGCCAAGATACAATCAAGATGCATCTTGGCCAAGATGGCCAAGACCTTCAAGGCCCTACACGATGTGACCCCTGACTCCCTCTCTAGCTTCTCCCCTTCCACATTCCCCTTCATTAACTGCAGTCCAGGCACATCTGTTATTATTTTGTCCCTCAAGCATCCAGGTTCATTCCTGTCTTGGAGCCTTCCCACTTGCTATCACTTCTGCTTGGATGGACCTTACTCAAGATTTTGTATGGCTGCCTCCTTTCCATGACTACTTTATTCTAGTTGTAAACTAAATGCCCCCTTGATTGGTCTCTCTGACCCTAAAGCCACATGAATGAATGAAAATTCCTCTTCCACTTGGCCCTCAAGTCTGAGGAGAGAGAAAGCATGCCCACCATACCTCACTCCAAGCCCTCACACTAGACTTTTCTGGGCCCTCTTAGGTGGATCTATTCTCCAGAACAGAAGGACCATTTTTTCCTGGCATTTCCTAGATACCTCAACAAAAACACAAGACACAAGCCCTGTGACCTGATTTTTGTGCATGTGAAGCTTGACCTTCGCACGCTGGTTAGTTGCTCAACACAACTGCTACGTCTACCTTCTTTTCCACCCTGGCAGCTTTCTGATTTCCTTTCCCTGGCAATTTTCTCACCAAAGTCTGTATCAAATGACTCTTGGAGTCCAAGAATCAAAAGGATCTGGGTCCCAAATCCCTGTGATGTCTCTAGTGACTGTACCCCAGTGATAAGTGACCGATTTTATCCACGTCTTAATAAATAAGGAATCATGAAGCCTAGAGAAATCAGGCAATTGCCCAAGGTCCATGCAGCCAGCAAGCGGCAGAACAGGTGCAGGTGACTGCAGGGTACCCACACAGATCCCTCTCCAAGACGAAGCCCTCATCTCCCAGCTGCCAGACATGCTAGTTACTGACAGCTCACAGCTAGCCCCTCCGCAGGAATCATGCTCAACTCAAGGGAGCTGTCTCAGCCAAAGTCAGGTCCCCCCTAGGGCAGCCCCACTCCAGAGTCGGTTGATACACAATGCAAAGGCACAGGCTCTCTTGCCCCATTTCAGGACAGCTCTGAGGGCCCATCCCAGCTCCAAAGCTCCCTGTGGCATGAACAGAGGCCCCCATTGCAGCTGCATGCAGTATCTTCCCTTACTGCCCAGCCCTGCCTCCCTCCCCCTCACGGGGGTATTCCAAGAGCTGGCCCCATAAACCTCTTGCACTCAAATCTCTGCTGCAGAGTCTGTGCCCCAGGGACCCAACAGGTGGCATTGTGATGATCCATTTTATCTGTCAGCTTGGCTAGGCCACAGCACCAAGGTACGTGGTCAAACACTAGTCTGGATGTTTCTGGGAAGGCATTTTTTAGATGAGATTTGCATTTAAGTAAGCAGATTTTGTGTAAAGCAGATTACCTTCCATGATGTGGGTCAGCCTCATTCAATCAGTTGAGGGCCTCAGGAAAAAATGATTGAGATCTCCAAAAAAGAAGGAATTCTGCCTCCAGTCTGCCCTGGGACGCATGCTGCAACAGTAACTCCTCCTTAGGTTACCAGTCTATTCTGCAGAATTTAGTCTGGCCAGCCCCCACAGCCACGTGAGCCCATGCCCTAACCCCCCCCCCCCCACCTACCCACATACACATACACATACATACCCTATCGATTCTATTTCTCTGGAGAACCTAATATAGGTATCGAAGCCAAAATTCTGAATTTTCCTGACTTCAATACCTCTTTTTTGCACTAGACCATACATGGCTAATTCATGCTTTAGGAGGGTAGACATACATCTTGCTCTCCGTTTCATTCCTCAAAATGGAAATTCTTATCTTCCCTCAGTCTGGTTTTGTATTTATTCCCTTGCCCCTGGTTTCCCCTCTCTGATGCATGGGCTTCCAGAGGCCCTGGCTCTAGAAGATTCACAGACAAGATCTAAACACCTTACTATCTACAGGAAGACCCAAACATTGGAGAGGCAGAGTAGCAAGGGCAAGGAGAAGAGAGAGACAGAATCTCATTACCTTCTCACGGACTGAGGTTTGGAGGTCAGCTATCTTCCTGCTCCAGTGAAAGAAAATGGCATTGAGCCCTATCTAAAAGAAAGTTTGGTTTCTCAAGACGCACCGGACAAGAAAAGGGGTACCTGAAGGCACCAGAGAGTCCCCACTGCATCTTACCTGCCATCCCTGGTCTATCTCAGGCAGTGCACCTGGAGGGGGTCGGCAAAGTAGGAGCGTGACTTCCTGTGATGCCCCTCTCAGTAAATGGAGCACCTCCTATGAGAAGCCAAAGTCTGTGGTTAGATGTGGAAGTGGCATGGCTGTGACATCTCCTTTGTGCTCCCCACTATCTCTTTGGCACCATCCCCTTGATTGGTTTCTCTGCTCCAGAGAATTCTGGAGAACACTGCCCTGGGCCTGACTTCTTAAAGGGAGAGAAGCCAAAGCCACCGGCCTGACATTCCCATGAAGGCCATGCACATGTGCTGGGTTAGAAGTGGCCAGGGTCTGCCCAGGGTCTCTTCATGGCAGCACCTGCCAATACTGATGCCTTTTCTTCATTGAGAGAATGACTCAAACAAACAGCTATTCATCATCTCAACCTCCCTTTTCTCTCTGCACCCCCTCATCTGAGGGGCCATCAGTCATGTACGCTCCACCACCCCAATCTCTAAAGCTTGCCCCTTGGCCCCAAGCTTTCCTCCACTGCTCAACTCAGCGTTCGGAACCTCTCACCTGTGAAATTGCAGTGCCCTCCTCTCTGCTCTCTGCCTCCTCCAGTGTCACCCACCTCCCTTCCTCCACATTGTTCAAGAGTGCTCTTCCCAAAACGCAGATGTAACCAGGTCCTTCTCCTGCTGAGCTCCCCCTCTGGCTCATCTCACACTCGACCAGCTCTGCAGCACAGCATGCAGGACCTGTTCTTACCTGCCTCTCGCCCCCACTCTCTCTCTCTCTCTCCCACCTGACCCCTATGCTCCCATATCCGAAGCTCCCACTGTGCAGAGCCTCTCCCTCTAACCCACTCTCTTAGAGCCCAGGATACCCCGACAGCTCCTGTTTCCTATCTAGGCCAGCATTTCTCAACCTCTCGGCATTACTGACATGTTAGGCGGGATAACTCTGTTGTGGGTCTGTTATCCTAGGATGTTGAGCAGTATCTCCGGTCCCTGCCCACTAGATGCCAGTGGCACCCGCCAGTTATTACAACCACAACTATATCTGAATTTTGCCAAGTGTCCCCTGAAAGGTAGTTATCATCCCCACTTGAGAACCGCTAATCTGGACGCCACTTAATACCCCCCTCCCCTTGGCGGCAATGGACTTCCACATTCTGTGTTTCTTTCCTCCCCAGTTCCCTGGGGCAAGCAGTTTTGTCTCTCATGACACTTGTTTTCCACAGTCGGTTCTGTTTTTCTGTTTGTCCATCCCACTGCGAGCTCTGAGACCACATGAACTGCCCGCTTCTGTGTCTTTAGTTCCTCAGAGAGCTGCTGACCCAGCACCAGTTCTCGGAAAACAGTTGACTCACACACTAGATAGATGGAGGTATCACCACCCAAATATATGCTGTCCTGAGGATTCTCCACCCCTCACCACCCGGTTCAGAATCACTACCTTGCCCTATGCTCTGGAGGTGGGCCTATGCAGACTGCAACGAGGCTTCCTGTTGGGCTCAGCCAATGGGAACATGGGTGGGGGTCAGAGACAGAAGAGAGGGAGGTGCTTCCTGTTGGGCTCAGCCAATGGGAACGTGGGTGGGATCAGAGACAGAAGAGAAGGGAGGTGGGTATTTGTTTTTCTGCGTTCCTCCCCCCGGGGTTGTGCATAATGTCTGGGACTGTCAGCTAATAGCACAGCTCATGTGATCACACCCACTTCACCAGCTCTCTCAGTTTCCCAGGTTGTATAAATTCTCCTTCCCATATGTCTTTGGACTTGAGAGGGGTGGATGGGTAACTGCACCCATTGTTACCAGCCCAAGGGCTCTATAGTCTCCCTTGAGCTGTTCAACAACCAGCTCACACCTTTATTAAACTCTCCTTAAGTGGTTCAATTCTCAGCCAGGACCCTGACTGATAATGCATAATATTTCATTGAGATTTTGGGCTGTAAGCATTGAGAAGTGTCCACTCTTCACTCCCTCTCTTCTTTTAATTACATTTTTGATCATATACAGGACAACCAATGCAACACTACACATTAAAAGCTGTAAATTTAAAAGAGAAATGGGAAGGAGGGCAGAAGAGGACCCACTATAGTCTCTTCAGCCCATATGTCCACCTTCTGGAATTTTAGGTGTGCTTTAGCCTGCACACAGCCAAGGTTTTATCTTCAGTTTCATTATAAACCTAATTAAAAGCAAGGCTTACTCAAGGTCAGATATTTAAGAACTGAGACAGAAAATTAAATGGGAGAATGTTCCACCAATTGCTCTCTTTATATGATCCGGGCTCCAAGCGTGACTTTCAAGGGCCCAGAGTATTCCTTATGATAGATGAGCCTGAAAGAAACATGGGTAATGTCAGTGTGCACGCAGAGCCAGATGGTCTCCTACCTGGAAGACGAGGCCTTCTGTGGGCCTTCCGTTCACCGCCAGGATAATGTCACCAACTGCAATGGCCCCGTTCTCCTCAGCCGGCTGCCCTGGGAAGAGCCTCTTAATTCTCACAAGATCACTCTTGAGATGACTGCAGCTCTCTCTCTCCATCTGCATGAAGCTGAATCCCAAGCCATTGGCATTCTTTTTCAGAGTGACTTCAAACTTAGGACCTGTATTGGAGGAGTGAGCAAGATAAATCTGTCAGCAGATAACGAACGAAACTGACCGGCCTTATAATGCAAACTGTCAAGTAGGTGAATTATTTCTGTGTTACACAAAAAGATTGCATTTTGCTAATTTTTATGACAGAGTCCATTATACTCAGATCCATTAGATCAGTGCTGTCCAATGGAAACAAGGTGTGTTGCAAATGTGAATCACGAACCAGGTATGTAATGTCAGTTCTCAAACAGCTACATTTTAAAAAGTAAGAGGGGGTGCCTGGGTGGCTCAGGCCCTTAAGTGTCTGACTCTTGATTTCAGCTTAGGTCATGATCTCATGGTTCATGAGTTCGAGCCCCGCATTGGGCTCTGCACTAACAGTGCAGACAGAGGCTGCTTAGGACTCTCTCTCTGACTTTCTCTCTCTCTGTCCCTCCTCCAACTCTCTCTTTGCCCCTATCCCGCTTACACTCACTCTCCCTCTCTTTCTCAAAGTAACTAAACTTTAAAAAAGTAAGAAGATATAGGTAAAAATAAACTTAATCCTACAGTGTACTTAACCCAATATATCTACAATATTACCATTTTTACATATAATCAATATAAAAAGTTAATGGGATATTTTGCATCCTTCTTTTGAACTAAGTCTTCAAAAATTGAATATGTATTTTATCAATTTGGATTGGCTATATTTCAAGGAATCAAATAGCCACATGTGGCAGGTAGCTACCTTATTGGACAAAGCAAGTCTAGATCATCGACCAAGTTTATAGATAAAGATATAGTTTATAGACAGACACAATATGCCCATATCTTTTAGTAAAACATGTATCATATATATTCCCATTACTCCTTTAGAACTTCAATCACTTTTAGTATACTTGAAACAAAATTTTGATTAGACTATGGAGAAAATTACAATAAACTCTATGGAAATTTTTAAGCTGCTGTTTTGTTTAGCCATGTGGATGGACCATAAGACAAAACAGGTGCCTCTGGGCACCAAAGATGGACACAGCCCCAGGAACCTCCCTAGTCTAACAGCAAAGAGGCCTCCGGGTCTCTCCTACTCTGCCTTCAACTCACTTGGCAATCAATCAGTAGAAGGACAGTGCACTGGCTCGTAAATCTTAATTTGGGGCAAGAATGAAAGTATCTAAAGCTTTTAGGTTTAGGTGTATTGTACGACCAACTTCACCATCACTACCGTTAGACTCCTCCCCTCATCTGATAGTCAGTTTATCAAAGGGCCTCACTGGAGTGAGCAGAGGGGCAATTAAAAAGGAAACAGACTCATCTTATGCACACGTCTGCCCCTCCACCCAACCCCATCACTCACTATGGTTATCCTGCATTCAACCTGACTTAACACCTTCAGGAAAATCTCCATAAAGGCATTGAAAAATGGCTAAGCTCCAAATCATGAAATACAAAAGAAATACACGTTTTCCTAGCCGGAAACAAAATCATAGGGAAGTGCCAGGAGGCCACCCCTCAGAAGATATGCAATGACATCTCTGCAAACTGGTGGAGGTTTAGTGTTTTAAATGTTAATAGCAAGGCTAGATTTCGAACACCTTCCTCTCCCAGCCTGCCTCTTCATTCCCCAGATCTTTTGTTACAAATATCTTGGCTGGAATGTGGAGATTTGGTCAGGCAATGCATGACCCTTTCATTCCAATTTCATTCCTACATATTTATTCACAAGCATTCAGGCAGCTGATCAAGAAACCACAGAAAGCTTGGGGAGAATTATGCCTAGCAATCATTTGAGGACAATGTATTTTTTTTCCAGAAATATATTCCATTAGATTGGCTTCCACCACATCCGAAAGCCAGCCACATCATGCTCAGTGGCTTTTGAGAACCCAGAGGAAGCCTTCCTGCTTTCCCTTTTGAGTTGAGAATTCAAAGGCAGCACGGGATGACATGACAATAGTAACACTCAATTCTCTCTTCTCTCACCATCTGTCGCTGAGACACAGCTCGCAGGCCTGCCGGGCAAGGCTGTTGCCAAGGAAACAGCCATGCCTCCATCTCCCATCCTGCCATTAATAGACGGACACTGCTGTGTGGTCCTGGGGCCTCTTCTCTCTAAGACCAGTCTTGCAACCTAGAAGATGGGTGGACAAACTCAGTTTATACTTCATATAGCCACCAGGAGGCACTCCCTTCACTCTGAAATTGCTTCTTAATTTTCTGATACTTCCAGTAGCAGCTTCATTTGAATCTCAAATTAAAATCTTCAGTCTAGCCTACTTGTTAGGATCCAGAGCCATATTTTCAAGTGCCTGTTAGACAAATGTTCCTGGAGGTAACACATGTACCTCCATTTCAGTGCATTCAAGGCCAAATTCATCTTCTTCCTCTCTCGCATCCCCACTACCCACTCCCCGTACTGCCTAAAACATTCCTCCCCCTGCATCTGCTTTCTCAGAACATGGAACCATCCCTCAACTAACCTCCTAGGGGCCACACTTGCAGTGATCCAGCTTACCCCCTCTGCCCTCCAAATGCCCATCTGCTTTTAAAGACTTTCCTGTTCACCATCAGAAACATCTCCCCCAAGACCCCCTCCCCCATTCCCTCCCCTACTACCAATGCCTAGCTGGACTGTGGCAAAGCTCCAGCTAACTTGGCTTCCTGGACCCTATCTTCTCCTCAGTCCATTCGGGGCATGGCTACCCATGGATTGATCTAAGACACAAGCTGAACGCGCAACACTCTTTTTTTTTTTTAACTTACATCCAAGTTAGTTAGCATATGGTACAACAATGATTTCAGGAGTAGATTCCTTAATGCCCCTTACCCATTTAGCCCATCCCCCCCTCCCACAACCCCTCCAGCAACCCTCTGTTTGTTCTTCATATTTAAGAGTCTCTTATGTTTTGTCCCCCTCCCTGTTTTTATATTATTTTTGTTTCCCTTCCCTTATGTTCATCTGTTTTGTATCTTCAAGTCCTCATATGAGTGAAGTCATATGATATTTGTCTTTCTCTGACTAATTTTGCTTAGGATGATACCCTCTAGTTCCATCCGTGTAGTTGCAAATGGCAAGATTTCATTCTTTTTGATTGCCGAGTAATACTCCATTGTATATATATACCACATCTTCTTTATCCATTCATCTGTCAGTGGACATTTGGGCTCTTTCCATACTTCAGCTATTGTCAATAGAGCTGCTAGGAACATTGGTGTGCATGTGCCCCTTTGAAACAGCCTACCTGTATCCCTTGGATAAATACCTAGTAGTGCCATTGCTAGGTCATAGGGTAGTCCTCTTTTTAATTTTTTGAGGAACCTCCATCCTGTTTTCCAGAGTGGCTGCACCAGTTTTCATTCCCACCAGCATCATGCAACATTCTTGATCAACAGTTTTCAATGTTTCCCATCACCTAGAGTCCAAATCCCTAGCAGGGTACCCCCAACCTATGCCAATCCGGCCTCCCCCTTTCTTTCTGGTTTGATCTCCCATCCTTCTTCCCCATACACTCTTTACTCTTGTTACACAAAGCATATTTCAGGAACCAGTGGCTGGACATCACCTGGACGCTTTTTAGAAAGGCCAACCTTCCATTCAGGTGACTTGGCCCTGCTAACATCCTTCTGCTGCCATTGTTATTTATCACCAAGCCCATGATCCCAGAGTGACAATTCCTACCTGTCATCACTGCCAGCAAGCTGCCAGCAGCAAGCAAGAAGTACCTTCTCTAATCACGTTCATTAGAAAAAGTCTAACGGAGAGAACTAATAACTTATGACTCTGTTCTCAAGTTAGGTCAACCAAGGTCACCAGCATAAGTTAATTGTACTACAAACCAGAAGACTGCTTTGGGAAAGGAAGCAAGCAGGGGCCCTTCTGCTCCCTCAGTTTGCCAGAAGGGCCCACAGGAGTCCTTCGTCTTTCTGTCAACTCCCCAGTTACCTAGAGGGCAATGCCAGCTCTATGGCTAAGGACACTGAGGCAGTGTAAAGTCTCCCACCCTCAGGATGAGAATTGAACACAGCATGGTAACATCCAGATGCCGTTTGGGCACTGCATAGAATAATGGGTTCATGGTTTCGGCTCAGGGTGTCTTGAATTTCTACTTCATTGTGAAAAGAATCCCAGGACAGCATGGCCTGAATTTACCCAGGGTGATGGGAATAGCATGAACTGTGGAGATGGCGTAGGCAAGTACAAAGGCAAGCTGGTGACAGGGCCTGAGAGCAGATGGAAACATTGGTCAGCTCAGGCTAGAGCAGAGTGTGTGAGGGGGCAGCCGGAGCGAGGGGCGAGACATAGCTCCAGCACATCAGCTCTATTCAGGTGTCTGATTCCAGAATCTCAGCAAGGGGAAAAGCAAGTTTTTCAAGGGTCTTTGCAGTGGCAGGGAGGTATTCTGCTTGGGGTATCTGGCTGCTTCCTCCTGGCTTTCACAGCACCATAGAAAAATGAAGAAGCGAAAGAGACAAAAAGACAAAGAAGAAAGTCTTGTTTTGTTTCCTGCCTGTCTGCCTCCCACCCAGAAGCAACTGCGGCTTCTGATGTTGTCCAGGAAAGCTCTGGAAGGAAGAAGAGCTCCTGATAACGGTGCACTCACCTGCCCAGAACCCTTGAGGCACTGCACAGCCTGTTTGTGGGTGAGGCCACACAGACTCACTCCATCCACCTGCAGGAGCCGGTCACCTAGGAGGGGGACAGATGTCATGTCTCTGAGCTCTTGAGGCTGCAGGAAGGACTCCTCTGGGAGGCCCCTTCCCAGCCCCCTTCCATGCAGCCTCAAGGAGGGGCAGGAAGCTGAGCTGTTAGGAGCCCAGATGGGCTCTGGCTGCCAGCCACCTCCCTGGACATCTTTATGGATCAGTGATACAGACATCTTTCTCTTATTGGCTCACAGAGAGGTTGAGCCAACTCTGTGGAACCATCTCCTTCCTCCTGTTTTCCTCCGAAACCGTGTTCGAAAGTATTTCAAGTCACTTAGGGATTATATTTATATCTCCAGGATGTTTTTTTTTTAATCTCAGAGCAGGTCAGAAAGATCTGGTTGATGCCAGAGACATGGGGATTCTAGGGAAATTAGAGGTAACTAAGATCCGAGGTGCCCTTTCTAGCTCAACTGGCCATTTTGGAGAGCAATAGAAATCACCCCCTTGCTTCAGAGCAGTAGATGTGAGGAAGGGCAGGAAGGAGGCTTGCCAGTGTCCTCTCTGTATATGAAAGTGGGGTCACCAATGCATGCTCTATCCTCTGTGAGCAGCACTACTTTCTCCCGTGAAGGTCAAACAGCAATAAGCATATTTAAAATCTCATATTTTAAAATCACCTTTCGCTTCCCAATGTAGCACTACAAACATCTGATCCCCTGGTTAACTTATCACAGAGGTGGGACAGGTTAAATCAGCCCTTTCCCCAGATAAGGAAACTAGGACCTGGAGAGGCCGTCATTTGCACAAAGTCTAGGGTGCGAGTGAGGCTAAGGCCTGGAGGCTATACCTCCCAGGCCAGGGCTCATCACACCACACAATGCAGTTCCCAACATACCCCATCCCTTACCCCGCAGGATCTGCCCTTCCTTGGCAGCTGGCCCTCCGGGAACGATGGATTTCACGTAGATACCCCCATAGGGCACACTCGTGTTAATGCCACCCTGGAAAACACAAGGAAAAATTCACCACCTGTCTGCCCTCTCCTGAAAGGGCCTCCCCAACCTCCCATCTGCCTGACACTCTATCCCATTACTTCATCTCCATGTGACAACGTCTTATATATTCACTTGTTTGTCCAGACTGTATGATTCCCTGTGCAGCAAGGTTAGATGTCCAAAGAGAGTATAACCACGCAGCCAGCATGAGGGAGCTGTCCCACATCCAGTCCAGAACTAGCCCATGGCAGGTGCTCAGAAATCCAAGTCACATGGACACACCACATCATCTCTCCATAAGTAGCAAACAGCATACGTGATTGCAGCCACAGGTCCAAAGGCTGGCCTAGCACCTCCTGTATGCTTGAGTATGGATTTGTAGGTACAAACCTAGAACTAACTACGCAGTGCTCTATCCGCTCTATAACCTACTTTTTTTTTTCTAACCTGGCAATAGATCGTGACCATCCCTACGGGTCCCTAGATAAAGCTCTAACTTTATCTTTTCTTCTGATTTCTTCACGCACGTATCCATCAGTGGGAGTATATCATTTTTGTGCAGTTTTTTTTTCCCCTGCCTCCTCCAGGGTCTGCAGCTAGAGCTCAGAAGCCAGTGCAAAGCGGCCATCCTGAACGCCACTCTGGCCAAAGTGACTCTGTTCTGTCCTTGGAAGTGGGAGCCCCAAGCTTCACCGTGACACTGTGCTGGGTGACCGTGGATCACTGCCGCTCACCTTCAGCTTATGTCCCTGCAATCCCACTCTGCTGTCCTTTCTTTGTTGTGCAGCATGACCACAGAGTCAGGACCCATCACCCAATCCCACCCGCACTGCTTGGAGTGCCTGAGCATCCTAAATCTGCCCTGGGTCTCCCAGTTTGTCTCGGAACTCCAAGCCCCACCCCAACGGAGGCCCCACTGACTTTCTTGGCTCACCACTTCCCGTGTGCTTCTTGTACGCAAGGAGCACGTTATCAGAGGTGCCTGGACTGAGTGGAATGGCCACCAAGGCTACAGATGAACATCTTTTCAACTGTGTACCTCCCAAGCTTGCCTAATAATTCTTACAGTCACGCTGAATCCAAGTGTCCCATCTTCTTTAACCAGTTCCACAAAGTAGATTTCGCTGGCATTGATTTCTGAAGGTGGTGGAGGACGAGAAGAACCAGCATTCTGCCCCTACACAACATATAAAAATAAAGAAGGCATGAAGGCACTTGCCCTACGTGAGCAGACAGCACCTCTTAGCTCTCACCAGGATCGCACACCAAAAAGAGCATGAATTTCAGGCTCAACAGGGATCATTTTCAGCTTTATCAGATCTTCCCTATATGACCTTGGACCAGTCCCTTGGTCTCTCCAGCCTCAGTTTCTCAATCCACAGAACTGGAATGAGAGATCCCCTTCTCACTGTGACTCTGGATCATACCCAGCACATAGCAGGGCCCAATAAATATAGGTTCCCTCCTGCTTCCATTCAAGATGCAAATATCATTTTGAGAACTGAAGCCTGCTAGGCACTTCCTGGTAGTTTCACACGTGACACCCACTAAGTGATGTCGGATACCCAATATACGGCAGCTTCTTGAACAGAAGAAAACCTCAGAAGGAGCTCCTACCACCCCTAGCGAGAGCAGCTGCACTAGGGCTCCACCTCACAGTGTTTGAATGCCTGAGGAAAGGTCAGAAGACAAGAATTATCTACCACGTGCCAGAGATTTACCTCCATACTATGGCAATAACCGTGTGTAATTTGTTCATTCATCCAGTCATGTGACAACATTAATTGAGCACCCATTATGTGTCAGACATTGTGCAAGTGGAGGGAACAGCAGGGATAACACAGACCTGCCCCTACTGAACTACTGTTTAGCAGGGGAGAAACTTTTAGAATTGTGCCCATGGGTGGAGATGGAGCCATGGGTACTCACAGGCTTCTGTCATGTCTGCCGCCTTGGCTTAGCTGCTTTTGGCTCCCCATATTGGAAAATACCATTAATATCATAGGAAAATAAACAGGCCAAAGTAAGCTAGAAAATTATCAATCCAACAGAGGAGGTCCCAAAGAGATTGGCATAAAACAGACAAAACTCCAATTGTTCCAGAGACACGCCACACTACAGAGTCTGGCAAGAATGTTTTGTCCAAACTTTAAAGTCCAAAGAGTAAAGCAGCTGGGAAGGGTGAAAGCCAAAGGAAGAGTGTAAACCCCACTATGCCACTGAAAGTTACCTGCCCACAAAACTGGCCTTGTGGCCCAGAAAAGCCTATCTTCTACAGGTTCTATAAACTGAGCCATGGTCCGCTGTGGCCTTGGAACACCATCGCTCCCTTCCACTGCTCACCAAAAATCAGCTCACAGGTTTGCAGCCTCAGAAGCCCCAACCCGAATCCCTCTTGGCCCTGCTTCCTGCCTGGGGGGTCTGTCTGAAGTACAGCCCCCAGGCGAAGGCTTCTGCTCTGCAGTCCCACTTCTCGGATTCAAATCCAGCTCTACCACTTACTCCCTGAGAGAACTTGGGCATAGTCCTTTCCTCTTGTGCCTCAGGTGCCCCGCCTATCAAGAGGGTTGATGATAATAATTATCTCATAATCTTGTAATGAAGCTTATGTGATATAAAACCTATCTGTGCTCAGGATCCTGTCTGACACACAGTTAAGCACTCCATAAATGTCCGTCATTAAGATTATTCCCTTAGTGACCCCTTCTCCCTGGTCTTCATGGGGTGCTCTGCCCAGCTGAGCACCATGACTGATTAGGAAGGAACTAACATTCCTGGAGCCCTACTGCGGGGCAACTCCCGGGCCCTTCTATCTCCACAGCTCTGTGGACAGACATTACCTCTACTCATTAAGGATAAAAATGAGATGGATACAGGTGGGATAACGTGCCTGTTTGAACCAGAGTCCCAGCAAGAAAGCAAAGGCGTACAGGCTTCACCTAGGCCATGGAGGAGAGCCCATGTGAGGCCTTCTTTCGGAGGTGTCGGCATTTAAAGAAACCAGCAAGGAGGGCTAAGGGCTCTGGGGCTAGAAACAGTAGGTGCTTTTACCTTCTCTGAGCCTGAGGAGCAAAATGAGAGAATATGGATGAAATCTACTTAAAGAGTAGTTCTATGGTAAAGAGCGCCCCATAGGAGCTGTGCTTTCAGAAGAGGGACATAGCCAACCTGAGCACAGGCAAGAGTGACAGTATTGCCCTCACCCACCCCCAACTACTGGCTCCTAGCAGGATATGAATAATAGTGTCTTTCCTCTCTTCCTCACACAGAGCTCCTTGTGCTCTTGTAATTTCCTAAGTTTTAAGAGACTGGAGTATCTTTTATACTAATTTTTGATCTTTGACCCCAGTTTCTGACACAGAGCTCTCAAATCCCTTGGAATGTCTTGAGTAATGATCTTTTGTTCTAAATAGGCAGTTCTTGGTGGGTTTCTGGATAGCTTCAGGATGGGGGCTAGTTACCAGAAAGACCAAGCCATGATTAGAAGCTTGGAACTTTCCACTTCACCCAACTCCCCATCCACCGGGGAGGTGAGAGGGGCTGGAGATTGAGTTGATGATACATGATGCCTATGGGATAAAGTCTCCAAAAAATACCAAAAGCATGGGGTTCACAGAGCTTCTGGGTTGGTGAACACAAGTATGTGCTGGAAGGATGGCATATTTCAACCCCACGAGGACAGAAGGTCCTGTTTTCAGGACACTTCCAGGCCTTGCCCTATGCATCTCTTCACTGGCTATTCTCTGTACCCTTTAAAACATCCTCTGTAATAAATTGGTAATACCAAGAAAACTGTTTTCCTGGGTTCCATGAACTGCTCCAGGAAATTATCAAACCCAAGAGGGGAGACATGGGAACTTCCAATTTGTAGCCAACTTTGGACAGAAGTGTGGGTAACCCAAGGATCTATTACTTGTGATTGGCTTCTCAGAGGAAGGCAATCTTGTGGGACAAATTCCAGTCCCACAACACCTGTGGGATCTGGTGCTAACTCCACTCAGTTACTGCCAGAATGCTTCTAGTGAGAAACCCACACAGCAGTGTCATAAGTGTTATGAGAGGGGTCCCAGGGTGAGAGTAAAGGAAAGAGAGATTTTTCTAGTCACAGGGCCTCTCCTGGGCCGAGCCAACTGGTAGACAGAAGGCTGACACGGTCTGTGAACATCAGCTTCATGGGGCCCAGAGCAGAAGGGAGAAAGTTCTGGAAGGCAAAAGGAGACCTTTCTACCAAGCGTCCAAAGAGACACAGATCAAAGCAGTGGCCCTGGGACTGAAGCACATAGCCCTCTGTATCCCAAAGCTGGCTTGTCATTTTCCTCCCTGGCGTTGTCAAAAGCAAAGCCATTGGATCTCGACGGCCAACTAGAGACCAAGAATATATGGGATGCCTGATTGCCCATACATGGCCCTTGGTAGCAACCAATGTTATTACCAGTAACAAATATAATCAGTGACCGAGGACACTGAAATTTCAAACACTGAGCCCTACAGTCCAGGCATGTCCCAGGCATGGCTTTGCCTTTTTCCCTTTATGTTCTTCTCAATAATCATGGAGGGCAGGCATTTCTTTCCAGTTTTCAGGTGAGAAAGCTGAGGGTCAGAAGGATTAAGTAAATTCTATGTAGCTAACATGGCAAAAAGAGAGAAAAGGGGGAATTTGGAGCCAGGACTACTGGGGTCCATACTGTTCTCTTTCCTCCAAATTCTAGAGCGTGAACCAAGGGGATGATTACCATTAATGGCAGTAAGCTCTGAGTCTGAGCCATTTCTAGTTCTTCAGTATTTTTTTCCTGGTCCTGTGCGTGTGATGCAAAACTTTCTTGGTGCCCGTTGCTTGGGCTGTCTGTAGAGAAGACCCCAGAATTGGCTGGGCTATTCTTTTCCTCACTTGGGGTATTTCCACAAATACCTATAAAAAAAGCCAAGAAGTCAACAGCTTGGAAAGGCTGGCATCTCAGTGGCATCACGCAACATGGGGTACAGTATTTTCCTCCAATGACAGAGAGACCTTTTATAGCTGCTGGGAATGATGTGAGTTTAGCACCTCAGAAAGGATGATGCATTTAGAATAGAGGGAGGGAAGATTCTGAGTGTGATTTAAAAATCTAAGTAGAAGGGCTAGTATCCAAAATCTACAAAGTACTCACCAAACTCCACACCCGAAAAACAAACAATCCAGTGAAGAAATGGGCAGAAGACATGAAGAGACACTTCTCCAAAGAGGACATCCAGATGGCCAACAAACACATGAAACG
>CM053561.1:42805120-42936467 GCA_028646485.1 Cryptoprocta ferox
CTGCCACTTACAATTGAGGGCTTCTTGATTGATACACATGTAACCCAAGCAAAAAAAAATTGCCAATGGTTTATTCTTTAATAAAATTCTTTAAAAGCAAAAAAAAAAAAAAAACACTTTCCAGTAAAGTGCTTGAGACATTACTAATTTTATATATGGAATAAACTTTTTTAAAAATGAAAAAAAAAAACAAAAAAAAAACAATAAAAATCTAAGTAGAGGTTTGTGACCCAACTATGAAAATATAGGAGCAACTGGAGAGTTAATAATGCCAGCTCCACCTTATTAATTTATTGCCATGTGATGAGAAATACATAATCACACACACAAGTGCACACACACACACACACACACACACATATATGTATTTTTCCTAATTTTTCGACATATCCACCAGGAAAGTGTTATCCCAGTTCAAATATGAGTAGCTTGGCCAGGATCCCACAGCCAGCATGTGGTGGTGCTCCTAAACTCAGCCTCTCCCGGAGATCCCACTGAGCATGCCTGTAATCAACATGTGATCCAAAGACCAACATGTTAGGTCTTTTGGGGAGGATTTGATAATAACCAAATGGTGGACTTCCTGTGGGCAAAGGCTGGGCCACTGATTCCTATTTACCCCTTGTCTGACCCTTGACCTTGTACAAAACAGGAGAAAGAACATGAGGTCAGGAATCAATAGATAAAGGCTTGGGCAAGGTACTTAACATTTCTGGACATCAATTTCCTTACCAGTTAAAATACAGATAGTATCGACTACGTTTTGGAGTTGGTAGGGGTTAGAAATTATATATGTAGAGAGATCTTACATATGGATGAGAGAGGTGAAGATAAATTAGTTTAGTACATGGTAGAGCCTCAATAAATGTATTTACTATTTTTTAAATGTTTATTTATTTATTTAGAGAGAAAGACCAAGTGCGTGCAGGGGAGGGTAAGAGAGAAGAGAGCAAGAATCCCAAGCAGGCTCCACACTGTCAGCATGGAGCCTGACACAGGGCTTGATCCCATGACTGTGAGATCATGATCTGAGCCCAGATCAAGAGTCTGACGCTTCGCCAACTGAGCCGCCCAGGTGCCCCAATGTATTTACTATTAATAAGTTAATATTAGCTGCTTAACAAATATATGTGGGAGGAAGGCATACCGGTCTGATTTTTTTTAGATCTGGATATATAAACACACAAGTAGGTTTGCCTTTGATACAGACTCATTAGCACTCAGGGAAGTACCCAAACTCACACATTGAATGAACTGTAATTTAATGAATTAGATCGGAAGTTATTCGAGCGTAAAGGTATTCAGTGGGGAATGGTTGGGCCATTGTTCCATAATGCCTTATTCCTAGCCATTTCATTCACAGATTCTACTGTCATTGTCCTTCTGGCAATGTTGTAAGCATCTGTTCATTTTCTTCCACACCCTCCATGTGAGATGAGGACAGGATGTATGATTGAATTAAAAAGTCAAGTTGTACAATGTGAGGCTGCCTAATGGAAATAGAAGCCAGGACACCTTCTGTGGGAATTAAAACTCAATCTGCTGTAGAGAGTGATGGCTGCCCATGATGGGAATGTTATCTGTCTTGTCCTTGACCTCCAGTCCAGAGCACCTGCCCCAACAGCAGCCTAACCACCTAGAAATGCACAGCAGTCAAGGGGTGCTGGGTGGCTCAGTTGGTTGGGCATCCAACTTTTGATTTTGGCTCAGGCCATGATCTCCAGGTTTGTGGGATGAGGCCCCATGTCGGGCTCTGTACTGACAGTATGAAGCCTGCTTAAGATTCTCTCTCTCTCTCTCTCTCTCTCTCTGCCTGAAAGAAAAAAGAAAGAAAGAAAGAAAAGAACACTTAAAAATGCACAGCAGTCAAACCTCTGCAGCTGTGTGAGGCAGACTTACCAACAGGTCACTGGGGCCCTAAAGGTGGAAAGACGTGTAATTCACAGGCATTAGGGGAAAGCCATTGTCCAAAATTCTAGTGTGAAACTGTGGTTTGAGCCTCGCAGCTTTTGGGTGCCAACTACTGACACCTCCCATCCCAGTAGCCAGCCTTGAACAACACTGAACCGATCCCGGCTCAGCTGCTTTGTTTCCTGACCAATAAAGGATGGTTTCATGTCCTGGTCCTATACAAACTGTAGAGGGGAATGCAAGGAAGGCTAAAATGTGATGTGAAGAACAGGGACAGTGTTGGGAAATCCAGCAGAGACTGTGAACTGGGGCTTGTGTCTCTCGAGTGCTGGGGCCGAGCCCCGGGGTCAGCTCCAAACACAGGGTGGAAGGCACGTGGCTGAGACTCCAGCTGTGCCGCCCCCTCCCATCCCCTGTGGCTTCTGTCCAGGGGCAGCCGCAACACCTGGGAAAGCCACCTGGCCACGGCGTGAACGTGTGTAAGACTGAGAGAATGCACATGCCTTTCACAGGGCAAGACAAATGGGGTGCCCGCGTTTAGGACCAAGAAAATGTTGGCTAGTGTGATGTGAAGCGCTTCTGTACATAAGGGGAAATTGTCCAGAGAACCAGGAGTGTGAGAAAGAAATCCCAGAGCTCGGATTCACAGGCAGTCTGCGGTTCAGTTACAGGACCATTCAACCAAAATGCAGTAGTGATTTCAGGAAACTGGGAGGGAAGGGAATGTTAACATCCCCCCTTTCTTCCACTCCTCTCCCCAAACCTGCTCCAAAAAACGCATACTATTATTCTCTGATGTGGGCAATTTGTTGTTCTCTCATACTTATCTAAAGGATAAATAAAAGTGTCTCTTAAAAGAACTTTACCCTTTAGGTTGATCTCCCATATGCCAAGTCTTAACCAGGTAGGACCAGCATGCTCGCTCTACAGGCTCACCTTCAAGAACAGCTCTCCAGTCTCCTCCCCGGCTGATTGCCACATCCAAGCCCCAGCTACGTAGAAACCCTGGAGGAGCCACTTTCCATAAGGACTTGAGTGACAAAAACAATGTCCACCCTGTCACGCAAGAGCGAGCAGAAAAGCACACGGTGGCTCTATCGGCCACATCTGATAAGGAACTGGATGAAGTAGTCCACTTCCATCGGGCAGAACAAGCAATAGTAGAGCCCATTCTGCCCGTAAAACCGCAGAACTTAGTGATTTGTGCCACGCACTGCCTCTTTGCAAGCCACCGGCATGAGAAAAGCACCACCAAACCTATGTGACCTTAAAGATCTAGTACCTCGTGGTGATAACGAACTCCTGCAAAAAGGGGAGCTCCTCCGGCTTCTGAACGCAGGTGAAGACGTACCTTTTGACTGAGCAACGGTTAATTCTATATTGTCGGGAGAGTTGTGAATCATTCGAACAGCCATGTCGAACGTGAAGCCTTCCAGACTGATGTGATTCAAGGCTAGAATCTGCCCTCCTGGAAAAATAAAGCATCTGAATAATACCGTCAAGGAGAGAAAGAGCCATTCCTTAAGGCAGCGTCTAGCCATTTAAAAAGACATACCTGGTTTGAGCCCTTTAGCTTTTTCAGCTGGTCCCCCAGGTATAATAGAAGATATGAAGATGCCAGGGTCAACTTTGCCAACATCTCCCTCGTTAATGACAAAACCTATAACCCAATGGTATTTAATAAGATGATATGTAATGATGTTGCTGCCCAGAGAAGTTAGGTTATTTGCTTGAGATCACACAGCTACCGAGTGGCACTGCTGATATTTGTACCTAAGTCCTCTGATTCTCGAATAGCTTTTTCAACTCTGCCAGACACATGGATAAAAGTTGACTTCCCCCATTAGGAAGCACAGCTAAAACTAAGCACACAACCCAACAATGGGCACTGCATTTTGCCCCAGATAATCAGAAATAGGACAGAGATTTTTTTTTTAATTTGGGTATACTTAACATACAATGTTATATTAGTTTCAGGTGTACAACATAGTGATTCAACAAGTTTATACGTTACACTGTGCTCACCACAAGTGTAGCTATGAGCTGTCCCCAAACATCACTATTACAGTAACATTGACTATATTCCTTATGCTGTGCCTCTCATTCCCCTGACTTACTCCTTCCCAAACTGGAAGCCTGTATCTCTTCACTCATTTTGCCCAACTTCCCCACCTCCCTCCCCTCTGGAACCATCAGAGGGTCTGATTCTGCTTTTTGGTAATTTATTTTTTTTTTTTTAGATTCCACATATTAAGGGAAATCGTATGGTATTCATCTTTCTCTGTCTGACTTACTTCACGTAGCATAATTTCCCTCTAGGTCAATCCACATTGCCTCAAATGACATTTTCTTATCCAGAAACAGACAATTTTTAATAAAGTATCTTGACTCAGTGTCTTGTTTCTTGTGTGGTTTTTAAGGGCCTTTAAATGTAATAAAGACATGAAAGAGATTGACTATTCCTGCCCATCCCTAAGAATCTAAATATACTACAGAAAGGCTGTTATGCAGTATTAGGATAAAAAGTCTCTTTCTATCTTGTACTTAGAGTCTCAGGATATGAACCCCAAATCTTATCAGGCCTAAAAGGAAAACTTGAACCAGAAGTTCCATTGTTTGTTAGGGACACATAAGGGGAAGAAAAAGATCACTGAAAAAGACAAGTTGAAAGAGAGACAGAAGAGGGGAGTCGAAGAGTCAACAGGGAACACGGCACATGCCTCCCTTCTGCCCGAGAGGGAGGGACCGGGTCTCCCAGAAGCCCTCTTACCAAAACCACGACGTGGATCCCGGCGCAGTGTCACATGCACGATTTCTCGTGCCGGCTCAGCTACAAAGTTCTTTCTCTTGTTACTTTGTGGCTCTAGAGGTGGAAACAAAGCCCCACGTTGTGCTTTTCCCTCAAATTATCTGAGACCTAATACAAAAGGGGCGAACCGTGTTTTACACACACACGTGCACAGGCACACACAATACTGGGAATGGATCACTGAACACAACACTTCTGATTATCGTCACCGGGTCAACACGCTTGCTTCATAAAGCCTCACTGGGTCAGTGCTGGTCTCTTGACCAGAGACAAGAGTGGGGGCGGGGGTCATGGTATTGTTTTCTATACAACTTCCTAAAGCTAGTTTTGTTCTTCATTGGTCTGGGGACAAGCTAGAATTTGAGCAAAGGTGTACTTGCGGGTAGGGAAAAGTCAAACTAAAGTTAGAGCACAGAGATGGGACAGCAAAGCCTTCCCCTCCTGGGTCTCTAATAATCAAGGGCAGCTCTTAATTTCATCTCAGGTCATGATCACAGGATTGTGGGATCGAGCCCTGCATTGGGCTCCATGCTTGGTGTGAAGTCTGCTTAAGGTTCTCTCTTTCTCAATGGGCACCCTCTTACATTGTTGGTGGGAATGCAAACTGGTGCAGCCGCTCTGGAAAACAGTGTGGAGATTCCTCAAAAAAATTAACAGTAGAACTACCCTATGACCCAGCAATAGCACTGCTAGGACGGGTCATGGGCACTGAGGAGGGCACTTGTTGGGATGAGCGCTCGGTGTTGTATGGAAATCAATTCAACAATAAACTATATTTTTAAAAAAAGATTCTCTTTCTCTCAAAAACAAAACAAAACAAAAAACAAACAAAAAGCTGCTCAGTGGTATTCCCCAGGCTTAAGGCTTGTCAAGCCTAAATATTCCTCTAGTTCTGGAATCATTTTGTCTTTACTTTCCCTAGGGTCTTCCCTAGAGGATATATGATGGGAGAATGCGCCTACCCTATATATGTTGTTGGGTGATATTCGGGGTCGGTGAAGAGTTGTAGCTGAAATGGACGGTGCATTTCTGGCCACACCACTCCACAACACGTCTTCTTTGTGCGGGACCAGAGCGCTGAGAACCTTCACCAGCGCTGACATATGTCAGACCCACGTGGCCCCCGGCCAAAGCCAAAGCGGGACTGCAAGGGCTCTTCCTGACCATAAGTAGTTTTGACATTAATTGAAAAATCACAAAGATTGTGAATATGACTGCGAAGGCAACATGAAGGGGTGGCAAAGTCTGTAAAAAGCAAGCGTCACGTGTAGGGTTTCCTTTTTCCCAAACGTGGCCCTCGTCCCAGCCCTTACCTCTGCGCATGCTGGGAACAGGCAGCCCGGACCGAGGGTCACAAGCTGTCGGCTTCTGGATCAAACTGATGGTCTCCAGCTGCTCCCGACCAGTGCAGGGGCTGCAGGGAAGGCCACAAGATGAGAAAAGATGACTCTAAGAGGCAATTTCCTGGCACTTCTGAGTATAGTTTGGTGGCCTGGGGGACGTCCTGACCAGCCAGCAGACCCGAAGACACCCCATCATGGGCTGACGTGGCTGTCAGGAATGTACTGGAAAGAATCGCTCTGGGGTCTTTCTGTCTCAGACAGGACCCTAGAGTCACCTGGGTCCCCTATAAGCCTCCTGCTATCTCTCCTTTATGTTGGATATGCAGCCCTTGCAAACCTCCATTTCTTTAACCATAAAATAGGAATAGTGTATTTATTTCCACACTTGCGAAATAATAATACATATTTGGCTCCAAAACAGGGTAATGAGTATGAAGCCCCAGTGATTTTAGTGGGTCCTGATTTTTTGTTGTTTGCTTTGGTGTTTAGTCTGGCCATTGACTCCTCCAGCTCCCCCACTGTGATGGGCCACAAGGGCTCCACACAGTAACTCACCTGCTGACCCTTGCGGGTTTTGGGCTGGCTACCCGCCCCCCCCCCCCCCGAAATCATACCAAGCTGAGAACAAGAACCTTTCCTGCAGGCATTCAACTGGCCTTTGCTGAGCCAGCATTCTAGTGAACAAAGAATAGTTCTAGGAGAATAATGAATTCTCTACGCTCTAGGAGAATAATGAATTCAGGGGTGACACTGCCCCATCCCCAGGGTCAGCTGTGCACAAGATAAGCTACACTGTGGGATGACCAAAGTAGAGAGGAAGAAGGAAGAGCAGATGCACAGCCATGGGGGCTCAGAGCCCTGGAAGAAGCCAGGCCTCATCGGAAGAAAGGAAGGCCAACCATCTGAACAGATTTGGCCCTTCGTCCTCCAGACTCTTCCCACCCTCAGTGAGCTCACAGCCGCCCCCCTGCTTTAGGCAGCCAGACTAAGGCAGGGATGCAGGTGTAGGCAGCTTCCCACGGAGCCTCTTGCTGTTCCCTTGGATCAGTGATGCTCTGCTTAGATGTACCAGAGCTAGAAAGGGAAGGACAGGAGTGAAGGGGGAGAGGAGGCAGGTGCAGGGGCGAGGGGCAATCCCAGAGCCATTCTTCAGAAATCAGGAATGAAGTCTCATTCTGACTTGGCTTCTGTTTCTACTGTGCATTTCAGCAGGTTCCACCCTAGTGGACTGGGCACCCACCAGGGGTCAGGCCCTGGGCTGGCAAGACACTGTGGGCAAAGGTGGATCAGAGGTGGGCTTCGCCTTCTGGAGTCCCCAGCCCATGGCAGGATGAGGAGCAGGTGCCTTTCATGTCATGCAGATCCCACCAGGGTGCCCAGGGAGAGGCCCTACACAGCGCTCCTGGGTTTAGAGGAAGGACACTCCCAGGAGTCCTGGAGGGGCCGACAGAGGCTCTGAGGACAAGGTGGCATTTTGGCAGAACCTCTGGAGAAAGGGAAGGACTTCCATGCACCAGGTTTCTACAGCCTGCCAGATCTGGCCACAGGTGCTACTATTGCTTACAAAGGATAAGGGCTGGCACTTACTGCCAGCCCCACAAGGACAAAACCTGCATGATTCCATCCCTGCGAGGCAGCTGGAGTGGTCACATGCACAGGGACAGAAAGTAGAATGGTGGCTCTCGGAAGCTCAGGGAGGAGGGCGGGGATTGTGGTTCATAGACAGAGCTTCAGGTTTGCAGGACGAAAATTGTTCTGGAGATTGTTTGCACAACCACGGGAGTGTACTTAACGCTACTGAACCGTATACTTATAAATGGTTCAGATGGGGGGCGCCTGGGTGGCTCAGTCAGTTAAGTGTCCAACTTCGGCTCAGGTCATGATCTCACGGTTCGTGGGTTCGAGCCCCGCGTCAGGCTCTATGCTGACAGCTCAGAGCTTGGAGCCTGTTTCAGATTCTGTGTCTCCCTCTCTCTCTGCCCCTCCCCTGCTCATGCTCTGTCTCTCTCAAAAATAAAATACACATTAAAAATTTTGGGGAAAAAATGGTTCAGATGGTGAATTTTATGTCATGTGAATTTTCCTGCAAACCTTAAAAAAAAAAAAGACCATTTACTGAAAGCCTCCACACACTGGCCACAGAGCAGAGGACAAAGCGGACACGCTACTGTTCTCTGGAAGTTCCCTCACTGTTTAACAAGCAGACAGGCAGATACATGTGGGTGTCAGGGTAGAAGGGCATGGCGGCTGCTCTAAACATAGCCAGGGACATCGAGGAGCCACCTCTTTGCAGGGACAGTCAGGAAAGTTTTCACAGGAAAGGTGATGTGAAATGGGGAGCCAGCTTCTCAGGGGAGGAGGGTGAGGCAGGGTTGGTGTGTCAAGATTGACGCCCCCACCGACCTTTCCGTTCTAAGGGGTGTTGAGCAAACAACTCCAGAACGGCGCTGGGGATGGGGTCCCATCTCGTCGGTGTGAACGCCTGCTACAGTCCCTCCCTTCCTCTCCTGGCTCCAGCCACCAAGCCACAAGCTCTGGGCTCCAGGCCAACAGCACAGCCTGTTCCTGCCCGCACAGGTCCCTGTGCTTACCACGTCTGTGAGTGCCATGCGGCGGGGACTGTGTCTGTCCTGCTCATCGTGCTGCATCCTCAGCCACTAGCCCGGGGCTGGCACACTGCAGGTCAACCAAATTTTCTAGCAAGACGACGAACTTGGGCCTTTACTCAGGGTACCCTCCCCTCCCTCTCACATGCCCAAACCTACCAGCTGGTAGGTGCCCTAGTGTCGCAGGCCCCATGCAGCCTTCTCCAACCCCCTCATTTGGAAATAACCATACGTGTTTAGCCCACTCTAACCCTCTAGGGGGTGTTCCTAGCATGTTCCTAGCAGAGGGGACCCACATTAGGACCCTGGCCACAGACCCAGTCCATGTTCAGTGTTTTCTAACATGGTTTAATTCCCACAGCCATCCCAGGGGTGAATGTGTTATCACCATGGACAGATGAGAAGATTGAGGCACTCATTAAAGAACTTGCTCACAATCATACAGCAATAGACGGCTGAGCAGGCAGCGGGACACTGAACAGGCCCCAGAACCCCGGCTGAAGGGGTCCCCAGCCAAGTCATCTCTGCCTGAGCCACAGTAGAAGTGCTGAGCAGCTCATTCATGCTACAGAGACTGACAGAGCCAGATGGACGTCTGCCCTCAGCCCACATCAGGCTGTGGCCACAGCAGCAGTGAGCACTTCCACGGGAGCTTAAGCTCAGCTCGTGCTGACACCATCCAGTGTGGTCCTCCTTCTTCCCTAGAGCTTCTTTCACAACTTGGGTGCCCTCTGCCCCCACTATCCCCACCCCGCCTAAAAGTACGGGGGAGTTCATGTCTCCCACGGACAGCGTTCCAGCAGAGGGGGGAGGAGCCGGTACACAAGTGTCCACCCGCCTGTCCTTCAGACAGACAATTCTGGGAGGCCTTCTGTGCACTTCTCACTGGAAAACAGCCCTGGTTGTTCATGCCAGCTCTGCCGATGGCAATGTGCTCCTTGGTTTGATGTCCTCTTCCTGTCTCACCCTGCTCACCCCTGCTTCCTGGCACCATCCCCACAAAACCACTGCATTCGGTGTCTCAAGCTGCGCTTCTGGGACCTTCCAGATGGCCAAGGACCCCATTTCCCTTTTCATGTAAGGGTTATGAGTAACCTCCAAAGTGAGTTACTAAGGGTTCTGAAAGTTTGGCATTTGTGAACTAAAATTAAAAGAGCAGCAGGGTTTGCTGAGGACTCTAACCCAGGTTTCTGTGGAGTGGGCTGGCCACCCAGCAGTGCTGTGAAGCCTACTCTGCGAGCCCGCGGACAGATCCCGGGAAGCCCGGTATCCTCAGGAAGGATCCTTTGTAATCAACACATTCTCAAGGAGGCCTTGAGTCACTCATAGCTTCTACTGCTTTTTAAAATGCTATAAAGTACTATTAATTTGAATGCCAGAGTAAAAATGGCCACAAATTCTTTGACACTCCTACATCAAGAGGTAAGTCTGTTTCTGCTACCCTTGAATCTGTGCTGATCCGTGACTGCTTTGAGTATTTCAGAAGTGACACTGTGTCAGCTCCACCCCAGCCTTTAAGAAGACTGGCGACCCCACGTTGAGCCGTTGGGGCCCTGGAGAAGCCTGACTACCTGGCTGGAGGCACCAGGTGTGGAGGGCCTGAGACCACATAGGGAGGAAGGGGGGCCCAACAGAGCTCACCCTCCCAGCCATCCCTACCAAGGGGCCACGCATGTAAGTAAAGTCATCTTGGAGCCTCCAGACCAGTCCTGCTGAGTACTGTCAAGTGACCCTAACCAATACTACACGAAGCAGAAGAATCACCTAGCTGAGGCCTGCCTGAATTTCCATCCCGGAAAACTGTGAAATAGAATGACAAAATGGTTGATGTTTTAAGCCACTGTGCTTTACAGTAGGTTGTTACACTAACAGTCGTGCTCCGTCATTGCTGATTTTGCTTGTGGTGCACGGTTATGCATAGTTGCATCAACAGAATTGGGGGCAACAATCTAAGAATTACATACATGTATGCATTTATATGTAAAAGAATTATAGATGGATAGGTACATACATACATACATCGCAGTTCAGATGAATTATCCATACCCTCTTGCTGAAGCAAATGTATAACTCATTCCAGAAAACAGCTCCTCCAGCACATCTCCATTGGTCATGTGCTGCCTGTGAATCCAAGCTATTTATATAACTTGCAATGTAAGTGTCATCCAACTTCTAGGCTATTTCTACATTTATGGATCCATGTGTTATAATGTAAAGTTGTGTTCAGAAGCTCATTATTTTCACTTACAAAGTAAATGACAAGCAATGCATCAGTAGAGAGAGCAGCATAGTATGAAGGTTAGGAGTGTGGACTCTAGGGCCAGGTGGGCTCAAATCCCAAACCCTCCCTTCTTCCCCTGTGCAACTGGGGGAATGATAGAAACTTCTTCGCAGGGTGGTGAGAGTAAAATCAGTTGATGTGTCCAAGTGCTTAGAATAGTACTGGGCTCATGATAAGACCAAACAGGCTAATGACAACTTGTTTATTTCATCCTCTTCAGTTTTGTAGCATCACCTGGTTCTTTTTCTACCCGAACAACATAGAGCAACACAAAGGGTGGGGTGTCCACCCTGTAGACTTTAGATAGACTTTGCCCATAGCCAGCCTTCAGGAAATCTCTACGGAATTTGTTGGTAGTTGAATGAGCACAGACTTCCCTCAGATATCTGACATCCTTTAAATAACTTCTTCAGAGACAGACTGCCCTGGAGGGCCAAGTACAAGGTGGCATGGGCTCAGAGAACAGACGTGTCAAACCCACCTGCCTCGGATTCCCTGTGCCGCAGTCTCCTTGCTGGTTTCCGAAGTGAAGTTATCCAGAGACATGTGCCGCAGGCCCCCTGCAGTGGCTCCCAGCCCGGGTGTGGGTGCAGGTGCAGGTGCGAACAGCGCATTTTCTGAGCCCGACAGCCGCTGAATCCAAGTGAGAGGCTGAGACTGGGCCAGGTGTTCAAGACTCATCTTGGCCATTTGCACACACTTACCATGGTCTGAGACTTGGGAGAAAAAGATAAACAACATAAATACACACAAGCACGACCCTCGATCTATCACTCTCAGGGCGACAACACATCACAGACCCCGGTTTCTATTGTTGCTTTTCGTTCCCCACAATCTGTCCTCAGGCTGACTCTTGGGGTTCTTGCAGTTAGCGCTGAGGATACCACACCTTCCTAATCAGCACTCACTAATGAAAGTGACCTCGGAAACACAGGAAGGGTAAGGAGATGCCGTCCCTCCCCCTGTAGCGGACAGGCCCCCAGCCAAGGTTCTGATGGGTGTTAATACTCAGGGCAATGTCACAAATCCCGGCAGAGCTTTGTGTATCATTTACTGCTGCCATCCATTGTGCTCAGCGCCTTTATAAAACTGTCCTCACAAATGTAACAACCAAGTGGGTCTTCAAATTACCTGGGCTCCGAGATCAGGCTCTGGCCCCTGGATGATAGTCTTTAACCACTACACAGTTTAGTTTCCCTGGTAATATTTAAGATCCAATATTCTGAAATATGAGTACATATCGGATGTATGGAGCTTCCCAGCCTTGAACATCCCTTTCTCCTTCACCCGGAAGGAAGGATGTGATAAATGGCTCTAATGAAGCACCTGACTCAAGACCATGCATGTAAGTGACTCTTACCACTTCACTATTCATGTCATTCATAAGAAATTGAGGTTTGATTGATAGAGTTGTTAAATTAACTAGGCTTTATAAAACCGAGTTTGTGTTTTGAAAAAGGAAACTGATGACTGTATTCTGGCCATCTGCTCCCTGCTAGAACTGAGAAGGAAAAAAGGCTCGGGCACATGGCGCCTGTGTAGCCAGGGTCTTGTCTGTCTGCACGTGTGCATGTTTAAAGCACGGTGAAATGCTTCGAGGGTGTCCATGAGCATTGATTTTCTCAAAGCAGAACCCCCTTTTCTACACTGGTGTCTGGTTCACTGCCAGGGCTGTGCCCACTGAAAAAGGCGGCCTTTTAAAAATGTTTCTTGAGAACTTTCTGTGTCTGAGACATTCGGTACTATCATTCACACACAGTGGGCGAGAAAAAACAAAGGACTATAGGCAATTTGAATATGACCTGCAGCTTTCACACAAGTTGTATAGTATCTTCCTCCAGAGCTTGAGTCCATTCAGACACCAAGTAACAATAACAGTAACATCAACACCAACAGCTCACGTATGCTGAATGCTTATCATGCGCCAGGCACGGTGATAAGCACATTCTCTGTATGGTCTCATTTAAATTCCACAATAGGGGCACCTGGGTGGCTCAGTCGGTTAAGCATCTGACTTCGGCTCAGGTTATGATCTCACGGTTCGTGGGTTCGAGCCCCGCGTCAGGCTCTGTGCTGACAGCTCAGAGCCCGGAGCCTGTCTTCAGATTCTGTATCTCCCTCTCTCTCTGACCCTCCCCTGCTCGAGCTGTCTCTCTCTGTCTCTCAAAAATAAATAAAAAACATTAAAAAAATTAAACTCCACAATAACCCTGTTGGGGTAGAGATTAGTACACCCATTTTATAGAGGAGGAAATTGAGGCTGAGAGAGAGCTAATAATTTGCTCAAGGTCCCAAGGGCTTTTAAATGGTAGGGCAGGACCTATACTAAAGTGGGCGGACTCCACAGTCTGTACTAGAAATGGAGGTGCCCAGGGCACAGAGACAAAGACAGCAGCATAGGGAATTCATCCGAGACATTCTCAGCCTTCTGATCACCAGGCCCCAAAGGGACAGAGACCTCAGGCCTAATTATGGACACAAGATAGCTTCCTGTGTTCAGCAGCCTCCAAGACAGCATGCAGTCTGTAGCCGGAGATCAAAGAGAAGGATTCGGGGCCAGACATAAGTGAAGGTTCAGGCCAGGTTGGAAAGAGTCTGACGTGCCACCCTAAGAAGTCTGAGCTTGTCCCTGCAGACAGCAGGAAGCGCCTGCAAATTTTCAGCATGAAAGAACACGATCATATTGGTGCTTTTAAAAGGTCACTTTGAAGGCCAAGAGCAAGACAAATTAGAGGGACACGACTGCCAGCAGTGAGCCCATTTGAGAGCACTTGGTGACAGGTGGGATGTGACGAGAGGATACAGGTTCAGACCCCCTCCCCCACCCAATTTCTTGCAGAGTGGGTGAGTGGTCTCTGTTGAACAAGACAAAGATCATGGTGGAGACAGTTGTATGGACTATAAGATCAATTATAGATACCCTGAGTTTGAAGGCCATATGGGGCCATTAGATGGACATGGCCAGTTCCTAGCTGGATGCAATCACTGAAAATGGTGACTGCAGAGTTTCTAATATGAAGAAATATTTTTAAAGACAAAGAAAAATCGTCTAATGTTTCCAAAAACAGACGTACAAATGGCCCACAGGCAAATGAAAAGTTGCTCAACATCACTCATCATCAGAGAAATGCAAATCAAAACCACAGTAAGATGTCACACCTATCTGAATGGCTACTACCAAGAAGACAAGAGACAACAGATGTTGGTAAGGATGTGGAGCAAAGGGAACCCTTGTGCACCGTTGGTGGGAACGCAAACTGGTGCAACCACTATGGAAAATAGTGTGGAGGTTTCTCAAAAAATTAAAAATAGAACTACCATATGATCCAGCAATCCCCACTTCTGGGCATACACCTGAAGGAAATCAAAACACTACATTGAAGACATACCTGCACCCTTGTGTTCACTGAAGCATTATTTACAATAGCCAAGACATAGAAACAACCTAAGGGTCCATCAAAAGAAGAACAGAAGAAATGTGTGTGTATGTGTATTATATATCATATATTTTATATATATGATATATTTATATAATGTGTATATATTATATATGATATTTATATATCATATATATAGTACTTTTCAGCCATAAAAAAGGAAAAAAATCCTGCCATTTGAGACAACATGGTGGACTCTAAGGGTATTATTCTAAGTGAAATAAGTCAGACAGAGAAAAACACATATTGTATATTCTCATTTATATGCAGAATCTAAAAAGCTGAACCAATAGAAACAGGCAGGAGAATGGTAGTTGCCAGGACCTGGGGCAGGAGTGGTAAGGGAGATTAAGGGAGTTGGGGAGATGTTGGTCAAAGAGTACACACCCCCAATTATAAGATGAATAAGTTCTGGGATCTAATACACAACATGGTGGTCATAGTTAACAATACTCTATTATATCCTTGAATGTTGTTAAGGCAGGAGCTCTTAAATGTTATCACCACACACACACACAAAAATATAATTATGGGAGGGAATGGAGGTTTTAAGTACATTATTGTGGTAATCATTTTGCAATATATAGGTGTTTCAAGCCATCATAATTGTACACTTTAAACTTACATATCTACGTTTATAATAAGTCAATAAAAGAAAAAATACAAGAGCGTAGCACCACCTCAACCCAGCCCAACAACAACAAAAGAAATTGCCTGAAATAATCCTTTTTTGTAAATTAAAAAAAAGTTTTTAATGTTTATTTATTTTTTAGAGAGAGACAGAGAGCGTGAGTAGGGTAGGAGCAGAGAGAAAGCAAGACACAGAATCTGAGGCAGGTTCCAGGCTCTGAGCTGTCAGCACAGAGCCCAACGTGGGGCTCGAACTCACGAATCATGAGATCATGACCTGAGCTGAAGTAGGACACTTAACCAACTGAGCCACCCAGGTATCCCTGAAATAATCCTTTTAATGCAAATGTTAGATTCCTGAAAACTCTTAGGATGGTAGAATTCACAGTTTGAGAGAATAGTATATTATGAGCAAAATCGGCTTAGAAGGACTATTTCACAAGGGAGCCTCCACAGGCTTTATAAATATTTTACATTCACTGCTATGAGGCAATAAAAGCAATATTGATGATGTTTCACTCTGTATCTCAGCAACTGTAGGTAAAATATAATTAATTTACATTCATTATCTCCAGCTCCATACAAATACCCTAAAACTGCCACTCTGTGATTTCAATGAAATATTTGTAATTTATTGGGGTTTGCTGCTAATACGCCCCCTTTATTTTCTATGTTTGGTTCTGCATCGAAACACTCAGTAATTTCGTTTCCTGATTGATGCCGTGTCCCGGGACCACAGAACCAGTGTTCACAGCCCCCACATGAACTGGCTAGCACTGAAAAAAATCCCCACAAGCAGGAGCTGCTGTTACTTCTCACATGGAGCAATGACCATGGGACACAGAGCTGGAAACATCCTAAATGCTAGCCCACCAGATGCCAGTGTGCTTACCTGAGGACACTGAGGCTCAGAGAAGGCAAGTCACACAGCTAGTAAATGGCACTGCCCTGAGTCTACTGGGCTCCAGGGGCCACATTCCAAGTCAGGGATTCTCACACTTTTATGTGCATCCAAATCACCTGGGTTCTTTGTCAAGGGCAGACTTATTCAGTAGATCTGTATGGTGCCTGAGATCCTGGATCCCTAGAAAGCTCCCTGATGATGTGCATGAAGAAACCATTGTATGAATATGAAGGCTGAAGCCACTATATTATATTGTTCCCTTTGCTAACTAAAGAATAAATAATGCTTAGAGATCAATAGCAGATGCAATAAATCCAATGCTCAAAGCCAAACTTCTCTAGTCCAAAAGTCCCTGTTCTGGTGGGTTATATATAAAAGGCTGTATTGCAGAGTGAAGTGCATAGGCACCAGGCTCAGGGAGCCACAGGTTCAAACCTCAGCCCTGGCACCCAGCTGGCACGTCACTTAACTTCTCCAAGCTTCAGTTTGCTTCCCTCAGTAATGCTGGTGCCTGCCTCATTCAGCCGCTAGGCAACTGGAGTTTAAGAAAACAGTGTATTAGGAACCTAAATGAGATAATTCATGGAAGGGCTCAGCATACTGCCTGGGAAAGTACTAATAACAATAACAAATGGTTCCCTAGCACTTCCTAAATATTCAGTAAATATTAACTAGTCTTTTGTGATATGTGTCCTTGTTTTCACTAATAGTCTCTTTCCTAATTAAAGCAATAACACATGTACATTGTTGAAAGTTTGGTGAACACTGAAACACACACAAAAGAAAACAATCATGCCTGTGTGCCTGACTCACAAAGGTAATAACACACCCCCAAAGGTACTTTGGTGCAGTTCATTTCCATATTCTTCCTTTCTTGTTTTATGACACGTTAACACTAACCAAGTTATTATCCTGGTGTTTATGCTCATGTTATCCAATATAGTAGGCACATGTGGCCATTTACGTTTAAATGTAAGTTAGTTAAAATGACATAAAATAAAAAATTTAGTTCCTCCATTCCATCTGTCACCTTTCAAGTGCTCAGTAGGTTCATATTGGTAGTGGCCCCCAATAAAAAACAGTGTAGATAGTCCATTATTGCAGAGAGCTCCGTCAGCGCAAGATACAGCTGTGTGTTTCGCTTTTCCTCATTTAGCACCATATCCTGTACATGGTCACATGTCATCAGTCTCCAAAAACTGACTTTAATATCTAACTTATAGAGATGTGTTGTGATTTATTTCGCTAGTCCTCTGTGTCTGGGGACTTAGCTTGCTTCCAAATGGTCACTGTTAAGAATAATAACGTTCTAGTGAATCCTCATGAGCATAAGCTTCTGTATACTTTCTGTATAACTTTCTGTATAACTATAGTTATCACCTTTGGATAAATATCTGTCTACAGGCAAAATTGCAGGGCTAGCGGACATGAACTTTTTTAAAGGCTTTTGATATATATTCCCGTTGCACTTCAGAAAGATCATATCCATTTACCCCACCCACCACCATGTTACTTATTTCAGCATTTACCAGTCAAAGAAAAGCAAAATATATTTCATTTTAATGGTATTTCTTGAGTTGTTAGAGAGATCTAAAACTTTTTGGAGGTTTCTGAGCCAACTGTATATATTTATACAAATTATTTTATGAAGTAACAAACTTTCCGAACTGGTGGTTGAGAATATAGTGTCTACTCACCAGCTGCAACTGGCAGGAAGCTCATCTGGGCGTTAAACCCATGCTGGGCAGAGCAGAGTCCCAGTAAATATTTACAGGTCTTGGCTGAATCCGTGACAAACGTGTACTTTTTCCCAGTGATGCTGCTTGTGATGGTGAACTTTTTTCGCTGAAAGAAGCAAACACAGACGTTAACATATTGGTCATTTCTACCATCCGTTGAAGCACAAGTGTCCAGAGAGTTATCAAATGCTGGACCCCTCCGCTCAGTATCAATGGATCCAGAAGTGTATGACAGATGTTTTCTGTCTGACCATGGCCCAATATTTTTTCTTAAAGAAAATCCCCCCCTTTTTTTCTTCATTCACAAAGCAAATGTTTGTTTATCAGATAATAGCTATCCGCCAGGAAGTGTGCTAAAATTAAATATGAGGGGTGCCTGGGTGGCTCAGTTGGCTAAGCGTCTGACTTCAGCTCAGGTCATGATCTCACAGTTCGTGGGTTTGAGCCCCGCATCGGGCTCTGTGCTGATAGTGCAGAGCCTGGAGCCTGCTTCAGATTCTGTGTCTCCCTCTCTCTCTCTCTCTCTGCCCCTCCCCCACACATGCTCCGTTTCTCTCTCTCAAAAAGTAAATAAACATTAAAATTTTTTAAAAAGAATTTAAAATTAAATATGAAATGAGTCAGGCACACACGTGGCCCTCAGCAAGGAGTGGACATAATCCTTCATGTGCCTTTTGAAAGGCCATTAAATACACCCACAGTGTTCATTGCACAAACTCCCAGAAGGTGCAGACAAAATTCAGCTAGTGGGATTAGAGAAAAGATGAGATTGCTGTGTGTATTCTCATATTTCTTACTGTATGGGCAAGGCTCTGTTCTAAGTGCTTTCTAGGTATTCATTCCCTTCATCCTCAAGGCTACAGAATGAGGGAGGTCATACAATTATCCTCATTCTACAGATGAGGAAACACACCAAGAGTCCTGCGAATGCAGCAGGAATTGAAGCCACGTCACCAAGAAATCCTTCCCCTCATTTATACCTTCAATATTATACAAAGTGATAATATCGTTCAGTTCAGCGGGATAAACTGGAGAGGATTTTCTATATGAAGCTTTCAGGAAAAGATCATAACTATTTTCAATGCATGATGTTCATAAAGACAATCAAAGATAAAGTAAATAGAGATGATATTAAATATGCATTTAAATATAACTCCTAAATAAAATCTCTAGTCTAGATATTCTAGATATTTCAGTAAGAACTTTGAGCTTGCTTTTAGAAAGATAACTCTATAAATACAGGGCTTATGCTTGAAAGGGTTCCCTGAAACTCCTGATCCTGGTTAATGCTAATCCCTTTTAATTCATAGTAGTTACCTTTTCCAAGCTCCATCCACAGTGTCAAATAATAACAAAAGGCAGATAATTATTCATTACTTTTCCTCTGAGAAATTTTTTGACCCATAACCTAATTTTAAATAATCTGGGCATTTTCTAAGTATTCTTTCACTGTCTTGACACATGTAACATTGAACCTCCCTATACTAATGTGAGTGGACTTGGAATCCATATCTGGCATTTTTTTAATAATGTATTTTCTCAAGCACTCATGGATGCTGCCCTACTAGTCTTGATGATTTTTTCTTAATATCCAATTATAATGATGCCTAAACTCCAGCAGTTGAATATTTGCTTTTCCAAACTTGAGTATTTGCTTGGAATCCATCCCCTTTGTCAGTAGACGTTGATAGGCTTTCATACAGTCTTGACAGTTTTATAGTAAGTACACTCAGGTATTAAAAAAATTATAGATGCGTAATGCCATTTTTAAATTATTTTTTTAATTTTTTTAACATTTATTTCTTTTTGAGAGACAGAGAGAGACAGAGCATGACTGGGGGAGGGGCAGAGAGAGAAGGAGACACAGAATCTGAAGCAGGCTCCAGGCTCTGATCTGGCAGCACAGAGCCTGATGTGGGGGTCGAACTCATGGACCATGAGATCATGACCTGAGCCGAAGTTGGAGGCTTAACCTGAGCCACCCAGGCACCCCACGTAATGCCATTTTTAAAAAATCTAATAACTATTCTTTAACAAATCTGAGAAGAGAGAATCATACACACACACACACACACACACACACACACACACACTAATCTTTCTTTCAACTCACAAACTCTTGGCAAAACTCTCCTTTTAGACATTAATGTTTTAAGTCATTAAACACCACAAAGAGTGGATTTCCCGTCAGAAAGCTGAAAACAATCTTGACTGTAGTGGTCTGGATTTTTTTTTTCCATGTTAATAACGTCATTTAATGAGACATGCACATCCACCAGCAAACTTTCACATCGGCGAGCTGCTCTGTGAACAAGGTGATGTAAAACTTGAATCTCGGAGTTTTCCATACAAACAAGAAAAACATATTTATACCCCTGTTATTGCAGTGCAAACATGCTTGGTGTTTCCATAACATCACGTTCGTTTCTATGCATTGTTTTTCATTTCTATGCATTGTTTTACCATTTTGAATATTTCATTCCCTGTAGTCCAATCGTTGTTGCTGTTTCTTCGCCTGCTTGTTTGTATGTCTGGTTTGATATCTCGCTGCGGGACAATGATGTTCTTCCAGACAGAAGCAACATTGGAGCTAATGAAGCTGAGGGTCCTGGAGGGGGCTCTGACCAATTCTTGTAAAGCATGGAAAGCGAGCTTTGAAATGTTCGGAGCCAGAGGCCAGTCTGACAGAAATCCTCTAGTTGTAAGAAATGAAACACTGTAGTTTAATTCTTAAAAACACCCCTATCAAGTAGCATTTCCATCTGATCGGGGATATACTTTATAACTGTATCTACTGCATTCTCAATACATCACACGATACTTCTCTTTTATGGATGGGAATCGCATGAAATAGAACTGACTAGATTCCCTGTACTTGTAGCACAAAAACCTGTGGTGGCACTGCAAAGAGCAAGTGTGTCTCTGGGCAAAGCTGCATGTTTTACACATCTTATCAATAAGAAAAATAACTTTCAGTCAGCCATGCTACAAGAAATCCTAAATTAATTTCTATTGCCTCTAGAGAAAATATTACAGAAGTGTCATGACATGGAAACAGAATCAGAGCGTACGCCACCCACACTTGAAAGAAAAAAGAAATTATAGTTCATCGGGGAGTTAATTAATAAAAGTAGTACTTTTTGGCTTCATAGTTTTGCAGTGTTTGTTCACTTTTTTAAACTCATGAGCTTTGGTGATTTCTTTTCTCATTCTAAATGAATATTCACTTTCATTGCAGAGTTTGTACGCAGAACTTTGTATTCTTTTTCTTTCTTTTTAATGTTGTTTTGTTCTTTGAGAAAGAGAGAGAGAGCATGATGAGCAGGGGAGGGGCAGAAAGAGAGGGAGAGAGAGAATCCCAAGCAGGCTCTGTGCTGTGAGCGCAGAGCCCAGCACAGGGCTCCAACCCATGAACTGTGAGGTATGACCTGAGCTGAAACCAAGAATCAGACCCTTAACCAACCGAGCCACCTAGGCGCCCAAAAAGGACACACTGCATACAGAGAACATTTTCTTTTTTAGGGAGGGATTGGGGTGGGGGGGAGAGAGAGAGAGAGAGAGAGAGAGAGAGAGAAACCCAAGTAGGCTCCAACCTCAGCATGGAGCCAACTCAGGGTTCGATCCCACAGCCCTGAGACATGACCTGAGGCAAAATCAAGAGTTGGAGGCTCAACTGACTGAGCCACTGTATTCTTTTTCTTAAAGAGAGCCCTACAAGGCCTGTATCCTCCCCTGCCTTTATGCATTTCTCTTCAGGCATTTTAACTACTGCTAATAACCGAGAATAGTTGCTAACTCGGGTAGTTCCTCATTCTACAACCAACACTTTCTCGATTGAATAACCTTTTGAATTGATGTTGTCTCTGTCACAGACAAGCTGCCAACACACCTACAAATCACAGTCTTCAAAAATGGCATTTTTCTCTATCTCGTTTGCTACTTCCCTACAGCCGGAAAGATGAATGGTCCGCAATTATTTGAAGTATCTTGGCTTCTGCTTTTAGGCAAATTTCAAATCAGCTTCTGGAGCTCACTCTTGTATTGTTCATAGAGCCCCCCATTTTCTGTGCAAGATGCCTGATTTGTGGCAAGCAATTGGTGACATTATTTCATGGGATGACTTTTCCACAAAAAAAGATATTCATGCCGAGGATGAGGATGATTGATCATCAGGGAACGGAAATCCTAATTAGTGGCAAGGATTTTTTGTTGAGTTTTTTTTTAAGCTACTAAGTTTGTCTTGTGAACCTGATGACTTTCCAGCTTTAATCAAGAAATTGTCCCTGACGATGGGAAGATAAATATCCATAAACATTAAAACAACTTAAATATAAAACATTTACTTAAGGGGATTGTTAAACTTTATAATGTCAAAAATTCTACTTTTCAAAATTATATTTTAGGTTATCTGCCTTTTTACAAATGTTTTAAAACAAATTACTTTGAAATGTTTGAATTAACCATGATCTAAAGAAAATAGGAAGCAATGCAATAGTATAGAATTAATTTAATAATTAAAATTTCTCAGACAGAAGGGCACTTGTTGGTATAAGCACTGGGTGTTGTATGGAAACCAATTTGACGATAAATTACATTAAAAAAATAAAATAAAATACGACAATAAATTATATGTTTAAAAAATAAAATAAAATTCCTCAAATCTCTCAATTGAATTTAAGTAAGTAGAATCATTTAAATTATTTTAAAATTTTTCAAATATATATGTTGTTCACTTTTAGATATGGTCAAAAATATTTGGGAAAAAGTCAGTTTCCTAATAATATATTATAAGCCACTTTAATGAACTCAATTAAATTCTGTTCAGGTATTACTTTTAGATATAAGCTTTTTTTCTAAAGATAAACATTATTTTTTTTCAGACAGAGAAAGCACATGCACATGCATGCACATGCATGCACATGCAAGTGGGGGAGGGGTAGAGGAGACAGAGAGAGAGAGAGAGAGAGAGAAAGAGACAGAGAGAGAGAAAATCTTATGCAGGATCCACACTCAGTACAGACCCCAATGGTGGCTCCATCCCACAACCCTGGAATCACAACCTGAGCTGAAATCAAGAGTCAGATAGATACTCAACCAACTGAGCCACCCAGGTGTCCCAAGACAAACAATAATTCATCGTAAAATACTATCAAGAATGGTATTTGAACAATATGTTATCTTCAACAGCCAAGATGGAAGAAACAATCAGGTTCTACTTAGGAAACTCTACCATCAGATTGCTGATAATTAAAACAGCAATCTAATCAGTAGGAAAATTCTTAAAAGCCTAAAAGAAAATTAAATGGAAAGAAACAGTGTTTTTTTTTTTCCATGGGCCAAAAGACAAAGAACTTCACTTTTGATAACAAAATCATCACTAAAGTAATGGCATACTGGCTTCGGGGACCCACAGAACATATAGGTAGATTAGGGACCAGAACACTCTCACATGGGGACACCCATAATGCTTTGGGGGCAAATTTATCATAACTTAATTCAGGAAGTATATAAACACTCATGCAAATGGCATTGAAATACAGTTTCAGATATTATACATTTAACAGGGATTTTTTGTTTCTAAATTTTTTAAAATATTTATTCATTTTTGAGAGACAAACAGAGTGCGATTGGGGGAGGAGCAGAGAGAGGGGGAGACACAGAATCTGAAGCAGGCTCCAGGCTCCGAGCTGTCAGCACAGAGCCCGATGCTGGGCTCGAACCCTCCTACCGCAACATCATGACCTGAGCTGAGGTCAGATCCTCAACCGACTGAGCCACCCAGGTGCCCCTGGGACTTTTTGTTTCTAAAAAAAGGCTTTTCAACTTTCAATGAGTATCAAAGGTTTACAGTCCCCAGGGTCCCTGTAACACACCAGCAGTTCATGGGAGACAGGCCAGATGCCTCGGAGAAAATTTAAAACACAAGGGAAATGTTTCAAAACCTTGCAGATTTCACCCCACCTACAGCAGACTCTCCCCTTCCATCTCCCACCACCAACCAACCTTGCTCTCTCAACATCAGTGGATTTCCCAAATTAAGAGATCTCTACACAGAGGGAAGGTATATCTCTTTTGGCTGATGGCTGTCCAGGGGGGTTTGGAGGGACTGGGCAAGAGATGGTGGAGAGGAAATAGCCCCCTGAGGACTCTCCAGTCCCCCAGTAGACTTCTTCCAAATATGCCACAGTACATGGGAGTACTGGTTAGTACTGGTTAGACAGGCTGAGAGCTTATCTGGTCAGGAGATGATCACCCGCGCCCCCACTGCTCCTTTCAAAGGGCAACAGGTCAAAGGAAATTGAAACCTTTATCAACTGAGCTACACTCACACAAGTAGAAATCTTGCCAATTTCTCTCCACTGAAACCGTAAAGTTGCAATTCTGCTGTTGTTTTTCACTTCGTATACTACGACGCCCTTGGCACAGATCCCCAAAGCCATCTCCCCTTCTCGTCTCATCTTCTCTGGGAGAACTCGGTGAACCAGCACACCATATTCCGGGAGCTGCTGAGTGACCTGCAGCAAGAAAAACGCCAATTTAGAAGAGACAGTCAACTAATCTAAAATAATGGGCTTCGAACCAGCTCAAGAAAAACATGTTAACAGATGCCCTGAAAAATTTTTTAAAAAGAATACAATTGCAAAATAAGTTTAAGAAACACTGAGCTATGGGGCGCCTTGGTGACTCAGCTAAGCGTCCGACTTCACCTCAGGTCATGATCTCGCGGTCCGTGGGTTCGAGCCCAGCATAGGGCTCTGTGCTGGCAGCTCAAAGCCTGGAGCCTGTTTCAGATTCTGTGTCTCCCTCTCTTTCTCTCTGCCCCTCCTCCACTCGTGCTCTGTCTCTCTCTGTCTCAAAAATAAATAAACCAAATAAAAAAAAAAAACACTGAGCTAAACAGATCTCCTTACTACTAAATTTCTCCTCACCTCTAATATGATAGCATTTCCTATTTTATTAACCCTAGGAATCCTCTTTCCATGGAGTACCTAAAACAACGCTTGGAACACGTTATTATGAAAATGACACAGCAGAGTAATAATATTCCGGACAAGTTTTTAGAATTCAGACTCCTCTGGGTTACTTCAAAGTAAAGGATTCCTTTTCATAATTGTGTCCATCAGGGTCTATTGAAATATCTCGTACAAACCCTTCGTTTTATAGATTTATACAGAAAAACTGAATCCCAGGCACGGAAAGCAATCTTCCAGATGGCTGGCATCACTGTTAGAGCAAGATAAGCCGTGAACATCCTGCAGAGAAAATGAGCAATCACTGGCATCTCTCACCATGGTGCAGTGCCTTGGCGGAGTCCCTATAGCCCACGGTCTGTCCTCAGTTTCCCAGGTCAGGAGACTGAATTTTGTCAGAGCCCTGAGGGTCAATCAGAAATGGGGACTGCATCAGCCGCACCGAATTCTTAAGAGATCAGGGTATAAATCTGATGCAAATATTTTTATGCCTGAATGTTAATCACATCTCTATCCTGGTGTCTACCACCTTCATCTTCACCCGGAAGACTCCAGTCCTCATCGGAAGACTGATGCACCGAGACTCACAGCAAGGACCTCTTGCTTCAGGAATTGGAAACCCTCTCAGAAGGGTTTCATTGGTGAGATCTGGTATCCCATCTCTACGCTGCAAAAGAGAGCAGTCTGCCCTGGCCAGTTTCTCCCACCACCACTCAGGGTAATAAAACTAGGGACAAATTAGGACTTTTGAGAGTTCCTTTCTCAGGATCCTTACTGTACTTTTTTCCTTCTGTTAATAATCTCTGCAGACAGGGGCTCCTGGGTGGCTCAGTTGGTTGAGCTTCTGTCTCTTGATTTTGGCTCAGGTCATGATCCCAGGGTTGTGGGATTGAGCCTTGTGTGGGGCTTCACACGAAGCGTGGAGCCTGCTTAAGATTCTCTCTCTCTCTCTCTCTCTCTCTCTCTCTCTGCACCTCCCCTGCTCGCAAACACTGTCTCTCTAAAAATAAAATAAAATAAAATAAAATAATAAAAAAGAAATAATTTTTGCAGACAGGTTCTGCTGCCCACAGAGGGCGACAGCTCTTTACATGACCTTGATTAAGTTCCCGGGCCCTGAGCCTGCTCATTTTAACTTTGGAGATACTGGTCATCATCATCCTTGTCATCAGCAGTAGCATCCAAAACACTATTTATTGAGCACTGGGGCTGAAATATTCAATGGCCAGAGCAGGCATGTGCTTAGGACACAAGGGCCGTCCCAAATTTTACCAATAAAGTAAAATTCTTTTAAATAACTTTGATGTGATATTTCTAAAAAAAAAAAGTGCAAAGCCTTAAGAATAAAGATGTCTTCGCTAGAATTGCTTACATTAAACTGTTTAGTATTTAATCTTATTTTTCATTTTAATTTTTTAATTCTATGGAGAAGGACGGGATCCTGAAGTACGTGGAGGGACAAAATTTTTAAAGGGTGAAGCGCCATCCTAAACGTTTCCCCTGGATGATGTCACGATATCTTCATGTTAACCTTTGCAGCGATCACAACAGCTGAGTGTAGCTATCTCGTTTCATATCAGAAGGCAGAGACTTTGGAGTCACAAATGGAAGTATGAGTCTGTTTGCTGCTGGGGCTTCCCTCTTCACAACTAAAATACAGAGTTTCCATGAAGTTTGGAAACAACGGGTGAATATGCATAAGATCCTCGGGGGCATTTTCAATCTGTAAAAACATAAATAATGGTCTCTATGTCTCCACACTCTACTAGGGAATCGTCTGTAGCTCCTCTCCTGGTCATTCCGTGTTGCGGTTGCCAACTGCTCTCAGAGGGTCACTGTATCTCCATGTCCCTAGAGGCATCTCACTATTTTTTCCTGCTCCCTACAGCAGCAGGCCAGGTGTAGACTGGACCCAGGCTCTCCTGGCTCCCAGCCGATGCAGCACTCTTGCTATAATGAAAACTGTTGGAACAGACGGGTTCGTCAAGAGAGTCATAACAACTCATGTATCCTTTGACCCCACGATTCCATTCCTGGGAATCTGTCCTAAGAAAATATTCTGCGTAATCAAGACAAATCTTTCTCAAGTTTGGTGCCGACAGCAAGGTTGGGTTGGGCGACCAGCTGCCAGAGATAAATATTCCCTAAAGGCAATACTGCCTTAAAAGGGATCATTAGGCAGCCTTTAGAAAGCATATTTACAAAGCATTTGTAATTATCTGGGGAATGCATTGTTATAATACTAAGTGGGGTAAAATGCAGGATACAGCCAGTATGATTTTAACAGCTTAAAAAAAATGCCTTAATAGTTTAATAATATATCAAAACCCCTAGATATGTGGGGGGAAAAAATGGTTCCAGGGCTGAAGAAGTTTGGAAAACATTGAGTTAACCTTGAACAGGTTGTTCTGGGATTAATATGATAATATAGTTGTGAATCTTCCAGACAGTGTATATTATTCAGGGTTACCCTAACTGGATTTCTGCCAAGTTTTCTAGTGTGAGATGATGAAGTAGCAGAATTAGTCATCGGTGAACTGGGGGCCAAGAAGCACCATCTGATAATGGAAAAGAGGAGCCACGAGGAACTGTAATTAAATAATCCAGTGACTGTTTATGGAGTAACTGGGCTCTGTGATGGGCTCTGAGGATTCAAGGCCCTGACATTTACAGCCTAGGAGAGGGGACAATAAAAGTAAAGACCTAAAACGTACAGTGTCTTAGCAATATTTATCGACAATGTTTACAACGTTCATAATCTGAGACCCAGGAACTCAACTCATGAGATTCTATCCCTAAGGAACTAAATACCAGTGCAGCTAAAGACTTATGTGAAACAAGTGCGGGGCACCTGAGTGGCTCAGTCAGTTGAGCGTCCAGCTTCGGTTCAGGTCATGATCTCACGGTTTGTGGGTTCGGCCCCACGTCGGGCTCTGTGCTGACAGCTCAGAGCCTGGAGCCTGCTTCAGATTCTGTGTCTCCCTCTCTCTCTGCCCCTCCCCGGCTCATGCTCTGTTTCTATCTCAATAATAAATAAACATAAAAAATTTAAAAAAAAGACTCATGTAGAAAAAGTGCTAATCTCAGTATTGTTTAAAATAGTCCCCTATTTAAAACAAGTTACGTGCCAAACAACAGAGTATTGAGAAAAAATTTAGGGTATACCATGTGTTGATTTAAAATAAAGTTTCAAAATGTTGGTGTGATGGGATTATAAAAACACACAAAACTGCATATATAAGACCAATTTTAAACGTGTATGTGTGTACATATGTGAACGCACAGAACAGAGACAAGAATTAATGCGACAAAATATAATTGCGCTGTCTCCAGACGCAGAATCACAAGCAAATTGTTACTTTTATCATTATCGGGGGGAGGGGAGATTTTGCTTAACTAACACTCACCCAAAAGAGAAGTTTCGCAATGTGCTATGGGGGTCACAAAGCCCTCTCATGCGGGTGTCTCACGCCCCAGGGCTGGCACACAGCGCCTAGGAAGCCCAACCAGCCACCACCAGGAACTAAAAGCCAGTATTCCTCGACGCTAGTAAGATGGCCTGCGAATGAAGCCAAATCTATTCGCCGTTTTCCATCAGTGACTGAGGCAAAGTCTTCCTGTATTTCTGCTTATGAGACGGTGGCTTCCTTCACAATCACTTTCCCTCATTCAACCAGGAGAGGGAGGGACACAGAGCTGGGCAAACAAAGCTGGAGCCTCAGGCGGGGGGGAGCAGGTGGGCATTCTTGGTCCTACAGGGGCCTCCGCGGGCCCAAGCCCTTGGCTTCCCCACTGGTTTTGTGGTCCTGTGGCCACCCTCCATCAGATGTGTGCTGATGGCTTGGAGGTGCCCACTTGGCCCTCATCACAGGAAGCCTGCGTCCTCTTGACAAGGAAGGTGCACAAATGCTGGGTTAGAGAAAGCAGTGAGCGCCTTTCCATCGGGGGTTTTCAGATGAAGTGCTTGTGGGCTTACATGTGCGAGGTGTTGTAGACAGTCTGCTAAGTGACAAACCAAAAAGAAAAGGCCAGATCTCACCTAGGCAGGTCTGCTTTCCAATGCCCATCTCTATTAAAGGAAAAAGAAAAAAAAAAACCCACGAACAGTTTCTATCCATCTTGAGAGACTTCTGCACAGAGAAATGTATAAATTCAGAGCTTCTTTTGAAACTCCTCCTCAGCTCTAAAGGCCAGCCAAGTATCCTGCCCTGGGGAAGCTGGGCTGAAGCGGGTAGGGGCTCCCACATAACCCCCCCCCCACAGTTCCATCTGCAAGGGCAAATCGGCCCCTCCCTCCTAACCTGACACATTGTTATTGTTGTCATCAGCCAGCACACGCATGTCTCGGGTGCTGGTCTGTCCTCCCCAGGAGACGTAGGACTCCCTGGGGGTAGGGGACATGTTCTTTCTGTCTCCATTCCATGCAGCCCTTGGCCCAGAGCAGGTAAGTTGTGGAGTGTACAAAGGCTCCTAGGCCCTAGGTGTGCCACAGGTATCGGGGACTGAAATGCCACTGCTTTTGCTTGAGGGCTGAAGACTGTGGACCAGACCTATACCCATATGCATGTACCACACCATCTGTGCTGCGCTGAGGACAGTTGCCTGGAAGCCCAGAAACCTGAGGTCTTCCAATGGCTTTGCTTTTCGCCCATACCGCAATTTTGTACTTGAGTGTTCTCCCATATATCTCTGTGAGAAAAGTGACTATGAACTCTGTGGTTAAAAAGAGGCCCTACCATCCCCACCCGGCCCACTAAATCCTACGCAATGGGAAAGCCACCTGCTCCCAGAACCCTCCCCTTGCCCTGCAGGATGTTAGAGCTTCCTTCCTCCCAAAGTCTCAAGTCCCTTGCTCATACCTCCTTGTGGGTCTAAGCACATCCAATCCTCCAGAGAAAGTTCCAGAGGTGGAGGACTTGAACACCAACACCCCCTCCCAAGAGCACAGAGGCCTTACCCTCAGGAACTCCAGCTCGGCATCCTCTCCCCAGAGCACAGGACTGAGACGGTGCATCTCTGAGACTTCAGCTTGCACCCGGAAAGCAGTCAGCCTCTCAATTAGACTCGCTGGGATGTAATCTTCAACTCGAAAATAGGCTTTACTCTCTATCTGCTGGAAAGATGCAGAAAAAAAGGGGCAGAGCCAAGGTGACTGTTACGGTACTTTGAGCACAACAGAAGCCTGTCTGCAATCCAAACCCCAGTTAGGGCCCCAGGGCAAGGATGCTCCCTTGAAGTGCCCACGTAGGCATAACATTTTCTCTCATATTAGAAGTTGCCCAAACCATATGACATGAATAGAAGGGAGAGAAGAAAAGAGCCACCTGTTTTGGGGATCTTCTGTATGCCCAGTGGTCCTCAGAACACATTAGCTCTTTCAATCCCACAGTAATCCTAGGAGGATGATATTTTTATTGCCATTGGCAGGATGAACAGAATGAACAAGGAAGGAAGTCATGCAAGAGGGCCAAGATCACACCACTTAGTGACAGAAACAAGATTCGATCATCCAATGCTCTCACACATTCCATGATGCCACGCCACTTCCCAAGAGTCACAGCAAAACCCTAGCCCTAAAACTTTATTTCTTTTTATTCAGTTAGCATTTCTGTCTGCATGTGCTCTGAGTACACTGTCGCCTCTTACAAAGGAGGTCTTGGCTGTGCTGGCATCTCATCACAGGAAGGGGATCAAAAAGTCGTCTCCTGAACAAGAGATCTGATACCCCCACCTTACCCCAAGCCTGAACCTCCAGCCAGTCTGCTCTTTAGGCTGCCACCCTACCGTGAACAGCTAGGAGATCAGCACCACTCACCGTCTGATTCAGGTTTCCCTGATATGGACTCTGGGGCAGAGACATATGCACTTTGGGAGGGGTCATCTCGGCTCAGGTCATGATCTCATAGCTCATGAGTTCGAGCCCCACATCGGGTTCTGCACTGATGGCATGGAGCCTGCTTGGGATTCTGCCTCTTCTTCTCTCTGCCCCTCCCCCACTTTCTCTCTCCCTCTCTCTCTCTCTCTCTCTCTCAAAATAAACAAGCAAACTCAAAAAAAAGAGAAATTTTGGAGGGGGTGGTCTTGGGGTCCACTGTAAGGAATGAGGAAGGCAGAACTTTCAGGGGAAGTTGATCCTGCCCTCATATTCCTGAATCAGCATGTCCTGGTCTCAGGCAGCCCCTCCCACCTTAAACTTGGGCAAGTCATTTCCCCATAGCTGAGGGCAATTACCCATGGGGAAGGCAGCCAGGAACAGGGAGGATCTTCTCAGGGCCGGTGATGGGCAAGTTAGTCTGATGAGAGGATCTGAAGGGAATCGTCCCCCTCTCCTGGTGTGGCACCGACCTGTCCCCACGTGCCCATGGACTAAGAATCCTCAACTGAGAGCTAGCCCATGCCAGCTTTGAGCTAAGCTCAGACACAAATGGAAAGAAATTGCTAAGCAATCTGCTGCATAAAAAAGCAATCAGAATGCTATTAGCATGGCCAAAATCCAGAATCCTGACAACACCAAGTGTTGGTGAGGATTTGGAGCACCAGGAACCCTCACTCGTTGCGGTGGGAACGCAAAATGGTACTGCCACTTTAGAAGACAATTTGCCTTCCAAACATAGTCTTACCATATGATCCAGCAATCATGCTTCTTGGTATTTACCCAAGGGAGTTGAAAATGTATGTCCACACAGAAGCCTGCATGTGGGTGTTTATAGCAATTTTATTCATAATTGCCAAAACTTGGAAGCAAAAGACGTCCTCAGTAGGTGAATGGATAAATAAACTATAGTACATCCAGACAACAGAACATTATTCAGTGCTAAAGAGAAATGAGTTATCATTATAATTATTAATAATTGGAGATAATGGAGAGGGGGAAACTTAAATGCATATTAACTGAAAGAAGTCAATCTGAAAAGGCCACATCCGGTATGATTCCATCTATATGACATTCTAGAAAAGGCAAAACCATGGAGACAATAAAAAGATCAGTAATTGCCAGGGGATGGTTGGCGGGTGGGGGTGGAGGAGAAGGAGGGACAAATATATGGAGGATAGAGGACTTTCAGGGCAGTGAAACTACTCTATGATATTCAGGAACACATGTCATTATAAATGTGTTCAAACCAATAGGATGCACAATACCAAGAGTGAACATGAATGTAAACAATGCATTCTGGGGGACCATGACATGTTGATGTAGGTTCATCAGCTGGAACAAACGTACCACGTTGGTGGGGGATGTTGATAATGGGGGAGACTGTGCATGTGTGGGGGTAAAGGAGTACAGGGGACTTCTCCGTACCGACCACTAATTTCGCCATGAACCTACAACCTTTGACCTAGCTAGGAATATATCCAAGAGAAGAAGTCAATATACAACTAAAAAAGCCCTAACACAAGCATTTAGTTCCACATCCTTCATCAAAAAGAAAGATCAGAAGCAACAGGAACAGTAATAGTACTGGTTACCACTTACTCAGCACTGATGCCCGGCAGTGGGGGGGATAGAAAAGTGAGCAAAGGTCCGGCCCTGCTCAGGCTCCCACTGTCATTGTCACAGATGAGGAGGAGGAAGGCATGTGCCAGCAAGTGCGAAGGCAGAATGCAAATGGAAGCAACAATGCTTACACCTGTATAACATCCTCACATGTAATCAACGGCTGGAAGGGAATGCACTCGGAGGAGAGCTGCTCTGTCGCAATGATGTGATTAAGGAGATTTATTTTTATACCGACATGTCTTTGTCTCCCTTTCTAAAATGCAAATGTAATCAGGTCACTTCCCTGCTTAGGATTCTGCATCGGCTCCCAGTCTTTCACTACAGTGGTTTCCCAATCAAAATTTTCTCCCTAGCACCAGAACCATTTATCCAACAAAATATAAGCCCCTTAGGAGGGCATATGAGGTTCATCCCAGATCTGGCTGGCAGTGCCGCCCAGCCTCACGGCCGCCTTAGCTAGAACTGCAGTGAAATGTCCGTAGCCCTCTCCTCCTGCCCCCTCGATGACATGGACACAGGGACAAGCCTCCTTTCTGGGTCTCCCCAACACCCTCTGATGCACCCACTGCAGTGCCTGGCTCACCATGAAGCAAGGCCTTGGAAGGGAGTCCTGGGTATGCTCTCACCAGCTTACCTAAGTTCACAGAGGCACAGTTTTTCTCAACTGCTGCTGGAAATAACACGGGCTTTGCAGGGTTCACATAGGGTTTAGATGATATGAAGCATGGAGCAGGCCCTCCATAAATTAGGACTGAGGGTGCGAGTGCCCAAATGAGTGGGTTTGTGTAATCTGTTGCCTTTACACATACAAGAGAAAAAGACAATGTCTGCCTTTGGGGGCCATGTGGGGACAGCAGAGAGCATCTTGGCACTGCTCTGGTCCACAGCAGTGAGAGGTTGAGGCTCCATGGATCTGGGGAAAGTGCTGGAGGTGGAGGATGGCTGATAAATTCATATACCACGCAGGCGGTGTAAGTGCTCTGAAGAAAAATGCAGCAGAGTGAGGGATAAAGAGGGTCTTGGAAGACTCTGGACATGGCAGCCCCTTCTGAAGATCTACTGGGAAGAAGGCAAAATGATAATGCTCTAGGCTAAAGAGTGTTTTTCAAACTGCACCTTGTAACACATCAGCGAGCTAATGGTTAATGGTTCATAACCAGCACGAACCACAATAGAATAGGAAATACCAGTGTGTATCACTGTATAGAAAGGGTGCATCTTACTTCCTGAACTTTTGCTTCAGTTCTGTTCTACGTACGTAGGGGTGTGGGTTGGGTCATAATGTCTATCCTTTTTTTTTTTTTTAGCATGGGTCACGGCACAGAACATTTGAAAGCCACGGTTCTCGAGAACCATTTTAACTTTTGAACTGGTCCTTGCTCTTAAACCTAGTTACTGAGGCAAACAGCCACACTCTCCACCCCACACTGTGTGAGGGCTAAAGACACAGATCTCTGCCAAGGCGTCCACACTCGCTGGTGGCTGCAGCTTCTCCCTCTCCGACTTAGCTGGCTGGGGCTGCCGTAGCAGATGATGCAGGCTGGATGTCTTCAAGAACAGAAATTTATTCTCTCACAGCTCTGGGGGCTAGAGGTTCAAGATCAAGGTGTTGACAGGGGTGGTTTCTTCTGAGGCTTCTCTCCTTGACTTGCAAATGGCTGTCTTCTCCCTGTCTTCACCTGGTCTTTCCCCTGTGCTCCTGCATCTCCATGTGTCTTAATCTTTTCCGACAAAGACTCCAGTAGGGATGGATTAAGACCCAACCAGAAAGCCTCATTTTAATGTAATCACCCCTTTAAAGACCCTCATCTCCAAATATAGTCACATTCTTGAGGTACTAGAGGTTAGAGCTTCAACATATAAAGTTGGGAGGAAAATTCCTCAGCCTATAACACAACGCCAGACCAATGTGACCCCAGCAGACTCAGAACTTCAGCTAAATGCAGCTCCTTTTTTCACCGAGGATGTAGCCTTGCCAACTACTAAGTGGCTCACCAGTGGTAGACCTATTTTTAGCCATGTGCAACCATTCCCTCCCTTTCTAGAAATGGGAACCATCCCTCCTCCCTCTAAGTCCATGTACTTGCACAGTGTGAACTCTACCTTGGTTCTCGGGGCAGCCATGTAACTCAAGTCTAATTAATCAGAGCATGGCATTTCCCCGCACGGTGACTGACTGGAGTAGACACATGACCCTATCAGAACAAATGAGATAGAACTGCAGGATTTCCATGACATTACTGACAGAAGGAGAGAGAGAGAGAGAGAGAGAGGCCCTCCCTTTGGTGCCAGGCTGCAACCTGGAGTGTAGAATCCAGAAGCCACTCAACGCAAACCTGAAGGAGGAGAGCACAGCCCAGAGATGCAGGAAGCCCAAGTCCTGCTGATGTCATTTGAGTCCCTGAGCCCAGCAAGCCCTATGCATGGTTAGGACCCCAGGCCTGGAGGCTAAAAAGAGATAGGAAGAAGCTACCAGGTAAGCAGTAAAAGGACTAGAATCCTATCATAAGAGTAGGCAGGACCTGAACACTTCACTCTTCAAACCAGTAAAGTACACGTTTTATTCAAGCCAATCTGAGCTTGATTTTTTGTCCACTTGCTATCAAGAGAGTGCTAATCATCCCTTCTCCTGGCCAACGGGTGTGGAGGAGATGCCAAAAAAGGACCAGATTGGGGTTCTTTCTACCTGTGGGGAGGCCAGAAAAGTTGTGAGGTTGGGGTTGGCCTGGGAGGGTAGGTGAGGTGAGGATGGATTACAGATACTGCCTGGAAAGCAGTCAAAGGCCCCGGGGCATAGGGATTAAGCCTTTTATGTTTTTCCCTTTGAGCAGTGGATTCCTCCTTCACGTGATTCTCAGGTTTTCTCTTGAGCATAGCTTCTCCAAGGTAAGCACTTCCTAGAGACACCCAGCTTTTGTCACATAACAATGGCACTACCATCCAAGGGAGAGTCCAGTGGGCTCACTTTGCTTGCTCATTTTTCCCTTTCCACTTCTCAGAGATGGCCTCCACATTTGGGTGCCATGTTACACTGCTGGGTCACATGACTCAGTCTCATTTGAGATCTATTGCTAAGCCCCTTTCCCCTCATCTGAAACATGGGTGGGGGCTTCCTGAACCCAGAACAAAGTTCCACTGCTCTTTGTCACAGCTCACCTAGCTGGTCCCTCCTTCCTGCCTTGTGTCCCTATTTTGACTCCTAAATAAGTAAGTAAATATATTAACATCATCCCTCCCTACTGTGATGCATCTGCAAATTAAATAGCCACTAGCTTCTACTAACTTCCTGAGAACTGTAACACGAGACCATGATAGGCAAATTCAATCAAAGAAACTTACATGTGATTCTGCTGCAGGGACCAGGGCTTCACCAAAAAGATTAAAGCTTTTGAGAAGCAGTGTGTCCAGCTGAGTCAGCACTGGCCTTGGAGTCAGACACACCTAAGCTCAAATGTAGACTTTGCCATTTTCTGGCAACATGAGTCTCAGATTGTTCTTCTGGAAACTGTGAGTAGTAGCAATGTTGCTATGAGGATTGAGTGAGTTAACACTGTGGGAAATGTCTAGATCAATGGTAGGTACAAAGTGATCTCTTAATAAAGGTTGTCTATTACTGTTGGTGATGATGAAGAGGATGGGAACTCAATAAATTAGCAAATTGTTACTTTTAGGAGAAACCTCAAATTAGAAGTACATTACAATGTATACACTTGACTTGTTTATCTTTCTACCCTCATAGCCTAGCAAAGCACTCAGTGAAAGCTTGGTGGATGGATAGATGGATAGATGGATGGATGCATGGATGGACAGATACATGGATGAATGAATGGGTGGGTGTGTGGGTGGATGGATGTATGGATGCATGAATTGATATATGGATGCATGGATGGATGGATGGATGCATGGATGGGTGGGTGGATGGATGGGTGGGTGGAAGAATGGTTGGATGTATGCCATTTACCTCAATCTCAGTGGTAGATGCTGAAAACTCTTCTCAAAGTCTCAGTCTCCACATTTCTAATACTTCCCCCTTGTCCCATAACCGCTTCTTCAATGACCCCACCACAGGCCCCAGGTTTCTACCCTTACCTCCTCGGGGTAGTTGCCAAACTCAGCCTGCAAGGCAAGGACCGCCAGCTGCAGCAGTGTCTCATCATTGCAGTACAACTTCTCCTCCAGGATGTCTTTCCGAAGCTGCAGATAAAATTGGTGCCTTGCCTGGCTGTTACTGGGAAAGAGAGGCAGGAATAAGGGTCACTGGAATGCTGAGAGGGAGAGAGAACACTAAAACCAGAGGGTTTTCTCAGTCTGGGAAGCAGGGAAAGGAGAAAAGATTGGATGCAAGCTAAAAGAACCCAGAAGTCAATGCCAGTAAGATGAGTGTGGTCTCCTCTACTACCCACATCATGCCTCCTGCCACTAGTTGAGGACTACTCTGTCCCAGGCACTTGACCCAACACCCATGGAGATGTTTGTTGCTGTGATTTAAGTGAGAAAACTGATACTCAGATGATGTTTTCAGTCAGCAAAGGAATAAAGAGACAATGACCCAGCTCCAAAGCCAAACATAATCCTTTCCTCCAACCCCAGTCTGCTGCTTGGGGAGGGTCATTGTGGGGTCAAGGGAGAACTTTGGCTTTGGACCATGTTTGAAACAAAAGGGCAGGTTCTCATTTTGACCAGAACCCAAACACTGATTTCCCCCTTTTCTATCATATTGGAATGTAATCTACAAGATCAACCACAATGACTGTTGTTACCTATGCGTAATTTACTCTTCACCAAGCACTTGCTACCCCTCATCTCTAACATCAGTCAGCACGTATACAGGTTCCTTTAAGGAACAAATGAAGAATTTTGGAGCACTCACTGGAGCTGTGCACAGCAACTGACAAAGAACTTTATCCTCAGAAAGAGTGTGAAGGTATTTGAGGAAGTCTTCTGGGGCTGTTCACTCCAGCCTTCAGGGGCTACTTTGCAAAGCCTGGTTTCATTGTCCAAGAAAAAGAACTCCTTGTCTGAAATAGAGAGGGGAGAGCAGTCAGGTAGACACCACCCCTTCACACCCACAGCCCCAAGCTCTGCCCAGATGGGTCAAACAGGAGACAAGCAAGTCCTCTGGACACCTGCTACCACAGGACCTTTGCTGGGTCTGTGGGGGGCCAGGAGTCAGAAACAGAGAGGAGAGAGTCAAGGAAGACGAGCTCAGGGCCAAGAGGAGAAATGTGATTATTTATCTCAGAGAAGATATCACTTAATAGCTGCCTTCCAGCTACCATCATAAAGAGATAAAGTGAAAAACAAAGAAATAACTATTTAATGGGCCAGGCCCTCTGCCTCAACTAGACCATTCCCAAACTTCCCCAGCCATGGGCATGATATGGACTGAACGTCTGTATCTCCCCATAGTTCTTACCCCCAAAATAATAGGGGAAAGGGGAGCCTCTGGAAGGTAATTAGGTTTATCATGGGGCCTCCATGATGGGATTAGTGTCATAAAAGGAAGAGACGAGGGCTCACTTTCTCTGCCACGTAAGGACACCATGAGAAGGTGGCCATCTGCAAGCCAGGAGCAGAACCTCAAACCTGATGATGCTCAAACCCTGATCTTGGACTTGCCAGTCTCCAGAACTGTGAGAAATAAAGATGGTATTTTGTTCTGGCAGCCCCAGCAAACTGACAGGGCATACATGGAGTCATCTTTGACCTGGATGTTGCCAGCTTGGAAACTCCACTCCAAGGTCAAGACTTCAACCCCTGCTGAGTTTGTCCTCCAGCACTGCTGGGAGGGAGGGTGAATCAGCCCCAGCCACTGTAGGCACTGCCTCCACCCCTCTGCTCTCCTCACTTGAAGCCTGACCTGCTCCCCCACTCCTTCTGGGACCCCTGCAGGTCTGCCCCAGCCCTGCTCTGCCCACACCCTTCTCCATGCTTCACCCTCTCAGCCCAGAGGCACACTACTGCAGGTGGCCCGGGCACAGGAGTTCTGCCAAGTTTTGGAAGGCAGACCTTTTAAGTGAATAACCAGCCTTTTCTCTCAAAAGCTGTGCGTGTTGGGGAAAGGGAAGGAAGTGTCCAGAGAAGTCCAAATAGCATTCCCTACACAGCACCCAGACCTCTGCCCCCTCTGCCCTCAGCTCTTGTTGCTGAATCTGATCCCCCACACCAACTCACCCTTCACTTGGGGCCACTTCTTCTGAAGTGATACAGAAGTGTCTGTTATAGTTTGGCTAGCCAATCCTCCCGGTGGGTTTATTTCCTAGCCCCAGACTGGTGACTTTTGAGCATTTTACTCAGGACATCTCAGTTAAGCAGCTCAAGAATGCCCACATGGAGGGCTCTGGGATGCACACCTGACCCGGGGAAGCAGTCCGGCATATGTGCAAGGCTGAACTCGGAGCAAGCACACTGGGTTTCTTTAGGTTGCATGTTACAGATCAATACAAATACAGTGTGTCCTAAAGTTCTTCTTTCCACACGTTACAAAAGATCGAGCCAACATCAGTCCCTCACATCAAAGCATATAGTGGTCATTCTTTTCCTTGGGAGAGGGGTCTCTCAGAGGTCTGTGGAGAGCTATGGGGAGAAGACACCCCTACCCCATCCCACCCCCCAGTAGCACAGTAACCCCACAACAAGCTCCCAAGCCCCTCCCATTGGGGGATGGGAGAATAGACGAACACCAAGATTATGACTCCTAAGCAAGATGGGCTGGAAGAGCCAGAGTTGAACCTGAGAGCCCAAATAATCCGAACTCTACCTCCTTTCCATTCTCCCACACAGCACTTAGAGAGCTTCAACTACAGCAAAGGTATATTCGCGCAGATGGAAATAGGAGTCCCTAATGGAAGAGGAGAGCTGGGAAAAAGGGAAGAACTCGTTCCTTCAGGATCTTCATAATGGCTCCTGGGTAGACTGCTGAGTTCCTGTTAGTCCTGTATGATTCTATGGAATTTTTTTTAAAAAAACTTATTGTGGTAAAACGCACATAATAAAAGAAATATACCATTTTAACCACAGTTAAATGTACAGTTCAGTACAATTAAGTATATTCTCATTACCATCCAGCATCTCCACCATCCATCTCCAGAATTCTACATCTTATAGAACTGCAACCCTGTACCCGCTAAACCACACCCCTACTCCCCCTCTGCCCCACCCCTGGCCACCGCCATTCTACTTTCTGTCTCTATGATTTTGACTATTCTAGGTAACTCACACAGGTGGAGTCATACAATATTTGTCTTTTTGCAACCGTTTCATTTCACTCAGCACAACATCCTCCAGGTCCATCCGTGTCGTAGCGTATGTCAGAGTCTCCTTCCTTTCTAAGGTGGAATCACATTCCATCATACGTATATACCACACTTTGCTTACACCTTCATCTGTCAATGGACACTTGGAGGTACTTCCAGAGTTTAGCTACTGTACACAACGCTGCTACACACATGGGTGCAAAAATCTCTCGGAAAACTCTGCTTTCAATTATTTGGGGCATGTGTGCAAAGGTGGAATTGCTGGATCATGTGACAAATGTATTTTTAAGTTTTTGAGAAACCACTATACTGCTTTCTGCAGGGGCTGCACCATTTGACATTCCCATCTATATGGAAATGCTTTTTCTTAAAGAAGGCTCCAGGCTCAGCGTGGAGCCTAGAGTCGGGCCCAGCGTGGGGCCCAAACTCACAACCCTGAGATGAGGACCTGAGCTGGGCTCAAGAGTAGGACACTTGGGGCGCCGTGGCTCAGTTGGTTAAGCGCCCTATTCGGCTCAGGTCATGATCTCACCATTTGTGGGTTCAAACCCCATGTTGGGCTCTGTGCTGACAGCTTGGAGCCTGCTTCAAATTCTGTGTCTCCCTCTCTCTCTCTCTCTCTCTCTCTCTCTGTCCCTGATCACACTCTGTCTCCCTCTCTCTCTCAAATATAAAACATTAAATAATAAAACATTTAAAAAAATTTTTAAAGAATAGGATGCTTAACTGACTGAGCCACCCAGGCATCCCTACATGGAGATGCTTTTAACATTCACTTATCTACCATCAGAGCTTTGAGATTGATCAACCAGATCAACCAGACCCAGCAAATCACAGAAACCTATAACCTCTTACATATACTATTTCATTATAATCTTCTGCGCTTCCTCAACACTTTGCGATGAGCGCTTGAGCTTCACCATACTAATTATACATACACCATACTTCACTATCCTTTTTTAGAAGGAATAGTGCTCAGGTCCCCAAATATCTGGGTTACACGAGGCACCAGGCCAGCAGTAGGGGATGCACACACACTTACCTTTCATGTAAGCCAAGCCAAAGTAGGTGAGCTCCCCAAGGTTGACAAAAGACGTGACAGCGCAGAAGACAGCTCCTGCTGTTGACATAATATCACATTTCACCTCCAGACACTGCCCACTCAACAGCACCACGCAGAGGGCCCTGAGAGCCAAATAGGATTTCCCCTTTTTGGTCTGAAAATGATAATAGTATCAATTATAACAATAACCAAGAGACATGGAGGCTACTGTGGGCTAGCTACTGTGCTAAGCATTTTATATGCATTGTCTCACTTAATGAAAAACAACCCTACGAGATAATTAGTGTTCCCATAAGATAGATGAGAAATGAGGTTCAGAGATACTAGGTAAGGGATGGTAAGCATAGTAAGGGACGGTGCCAGAATTAGTAAGAGGCAGAACTGGATTCAAATCCACACTCTACAAGGCTCTGCAGGGCCTCTGAAGGCTGGGCGGCAGGTCCAATGGATGTCCACCCCACCCCCCTTGCTGAAATCCCAGCTGCCCCTTGGGCTCAGCTTCCTAGAAGGGCTTAGGTGGCTGAGGGACCTCACCCATGAATCATATGTCCCAGGGGTGTCAATCACCCTGAATCTGTTCCTCCAGCCCCTCCCCCCCCCCCACCCAGAGCACAGCAGAGAGAATAGGAGTGGGCACAGATCCAATGAGGAGATAGGAGCTAAAGGGATTGTTCTGAACCAAGAAATTGGTCAGCTGAGCCACATCCAAAGATAAGCAGCAGCTCAATTTTCTCTTCACCCTGCTCAGATTAATTCCAGATTCATCTGCCACAACAGATGCCACAGCTCAGCCACCCATCATTCTGCCCCCACATGGGCTTGTCGGCCTGTGTCTTTGCACACAATGTCCTGCTTAGAATACTCCTCCTCTCCTTCCCCACATGGCAAGTTCCTACTAGTCTTTTAGGTCTGGCTCAAAATCCTTGTCTGTAGGGCCTGGAAGCTAGAGCCACCCACTCCCTTTTCTACTTCCATGGCACCTTGTACTCAGAGCCCTGGCCCCTCTAGGAACATAGACTGAGTATCCCAGTCTGTATCTGGCTGTATTCAAAGCCCAGTCAGGGGTCTGGGCTGGACCTCGGCCCAGAAAGTCCTCATTAGAGGACAGTCATGGATATGGACACTGGCATGTGTGACTTTAGTGTCAGGGACACCATGCCTGTGACCGTATCCCAACCCTTGTGGCACCCAGGGGCAGCCCCCACACTCCAGGGGCCAGTGTGGAACTGAGGACCCTGTGCAAAAGGGTTCCTATATGATCCCGGGCAGGGCTGATCACACAATACACTCTGAGGCACCTTGGTGCAGAGGCTAAGAGAGAGGTGTGGGGCCACCCCGTGTGCTCTGAAAGGCCCTCTTCTTGAGTTTAATGTTCTGCAAGACCCCCTTGAAATTCTTAATAATTGTGCCTTTGAATGTGTGTTTTCTAAGTGAGGTCCAATGGGACAGTGGAGTTTTGGCTTCTCACCTGCCAAGATGGATTCTGCTCCTTTACTCCCTCGTGCTCCAGCCCAGCCCAACCTGTCCCTCCCACTGCCCCTTTCCACTCTCCAGGGAAGCCTATTGCTCCCCTCCTCTGCAAGAGGCTGGCTCAGGAAGGGTCTCAGTAAAGCACACACCCCCCCACAAGCCATCTTGGAGCAGGGCATGGCCATGGCTGTCCCCACTCTGGCCTGGTATCATCAAAGCTCTTTCAGTGGATCTCAGCAAGGACAAGCCTCTCACCCACCCTCGATCCAGACACTGAGTGCCCCTCCATATGGAGGCTGAACCCCTTGGGGGTCCACAGCCTTCCCTGGGCTGGGGCAGCAAAGCTAAGGGAGGGGAGATTGACTTTTCCACCTCAGAAAATAGACAAGTGCAAATATGCTAGAATGTGAGCTCCAGGTGAAAAGGACTCTATTTTGCTCACATTATATAGATCTGGGTTCTGAAGTGAGGCCTGGCACCTACTAGGTGTTCAAACAATATTTCCTGGCTCATTAAGGTGACAAAGTGGAGCTGAGTCTGAAAAGACAAGCAGGATGAGCCGGAAGTAGCACAAGGCTCCTCTTTAAGAAGAGGAAGTGCTGAAGACCGGAAGCAAGAGTGGGACTTGGCAGAGAGTACTGGCAGGAGCCTGGAAGAGAGAGTAAGCACCCTCCCCCAGGGCCCTCCCAGCCTGAGACCCCACTCAGAGATCAGTCAGAGCCCAGGCCTACCCAGCAGAGTGGCTCCCTCCCCACTCTCCACCCCTGCCCAGTCAACCCAGTGGTTACCACAATTGATCCGGGCAGATGCACAGTCACCGGGGCCTCTCCAGCCAGCAAGATGAACTCCGGTCTGGAGAACTGTGGGAAACACTCAGAATCACTTGTTGTCAGAAGAGAAGTCACATTCTAGGGGTCTGGGCCCCCAGCTCTGGGATTGGGCTTTCCCCACGGGCTCATCTCCCATTGCTGCCTACCTATACCCCCTTCCTCAGAGCCAGCAGGAAACAGACTTCAGGGAAATGGGGCTCAACTGGGCTGAGACCCCAGCTAGGCGGGGTATTTCAAAGCCAATGTCTTAAAGGTGAGTATAGCGCTCTTACGTTGGGTGTCTCCTTCGTTACATGTTTCATAATTCATGCATCATTACATAATCTTTTGTATGTATCAAAATTATAATAAGCAAACAAACATTAAAAATTAAAAAAGAAAAAATAAACATTAAAAATTTTTAAAAAAAGAAAAAAATTATAAAACACATATAATATAAATGGATATTATATGCAAGAGATTTTCTAAAGCAAAAATATCTTTAGATCTAGATTTAATGAAACATTTTTCTAGCTCTGCATGTTGAATCACTAAGGTACATGGGCAGCTATTCCGAATTTCACATTGTTTGTATCACACTTGTGACTGGGAAATACTTTAATACCCATCGTTGTTTAGACCTAGCCATCATCCTGTGGTGTGAATACTCTTGACCCATTGGACAGGAAATTGAGGCTGTGAGAGGTTAAGAAACTCACCCAAATCTAACACCAGAGTGTGATAGGATTGGGTGGGCCTACTAATGTGTCCCCCAAGGGAACCACCAAGAGTCCTGTCTCAAAAGGCCAAAAGGCCAGCCGGCACGAGACTTGTGTCCTGAGAGAGTTTCCAGTAGAAGCATCCTTAGTGAGTGATCATGAGGAAAAACCAAAGAAGGTGAAAAAGGTCTCCTTGATCCTATCTACATGCCATCCCCCCCCCCCCCAAGCTCATGAGAACCTGAGAGTGGCACCTGAGGGCAGCAGGGCCTGGGAGGGAGTCTGGGAACAGAAAGCCACAGGGCGGAGGATGTCCTGAGGCTGCTCTAGGCTCAACTACTCTCGAATTGGTTATGGAGCTTTCAGCAAATCTCTCTGCAACAGACAGACAAAAGCTTTCTGGGGGCATCTGGGCCTGAAGTACCCAAAGAGATCCAGATGGCTGGCAAAGGCAGCCTCCTCAGCAAACAGCCTCCTCAGCGGTGGTGTGTCCTTGCTCCAGAGGGCCCTGATCCCCTCGTGATCACCGAGGGCTTGTGTGATTATTAAACCAATTTTTCAGCTAATGGCAATGTTGTTCAAGGAATGGGGGTGCTTCTCTCCTAAGCACCAGAAGTGGCTCTGCTGGCTGGAGCCAGGGCTGTTTCCAGCACAAGGTGCACCGTGGACCACCCCTGATCTCACCCTCCCGCACAGACTTATCAAGTTGACCTTCAGGAGAGACCGGCCTGCCTGCAAGGAGACAGCGTTCCCGGAGGCATGAGCACACTGCAGGGGCCATTGGACATCCATCCCCCATCAGCCTGGATGTCAAGGCCAAGGCGTGCTGGCCTGGCTACTCTATAGCCTGTACTCCACTCCCCACACTCGCCCAAACCCTATTACCCCGTGTACCAAGCAGAATGGAGAATGTCCCTTCCCTTTCCACCCCACCCAAACCTTTGCTCCTGAATTTTGCTTGCTTGCAAGCCCCTTCCAAGTACATTCGGCCTTGTCAGCCCTCTTATTTCACATACGTTGTTTTGCCACCACCCCACATCAATGGCTACCAACTTCCCCAACAGTGGGACCTGGCATGTTCAACCTTCTATCCTACACAGCATTTACTGGAACAAGGCCACTCAATAAACACCTATCACCTTGGATCGCAACTGCAAAGTTTATTTTAGTTTAATTCTGTAAATCTCAGCCCAGGGAGTGGGCCACCCCTGCCCATTTCCAACTACTGTACCAGCCACACACAGGTCCCCACTCAAACCACTTTGGAGAACGTCCTTCGGTCCTCTTTTCCTCACCTTTCCTTTTCTTTGCGGAAAACCTCTTCGAGAAGGAGTTGCCGGGTGTGAGATTTCTGCTGCCGCAGACAGAGTGGTGCTGGAGCTGAGCCGCTGTCCCTCCTGAAGATGGGGGGGAACTTCAATTGGAAGAGCACTGGCCAAGAAGGGGAGAGGTGATTAACAATGGGAACAGCCTCCAGCAGTAAAGCCCACACGTGCAGGTGCTCAGCGAGACAGGTTGTGTTCGTGCTTAGCCTTGGCCCCACGCCGATGGGAGAAATTACCGTGTCCACCTTTCCAATGAGGCAGCTAGGCCTGCATAGGAAAAGAGCGGGCCGGGGTTTGAGGTGCAAGGCCACAGTCCACTTCTTCCCCGTCCCCAAGACCCTGCTTTGGCTCACTGTGCTCAGTACAGGCAGGCCCTGTGACCCCAGCTCCCGAACACCCTGACACAGGTGATGGGATTGCAGGAGGTTCTGACTTTCCTGCTTAGAATGTTATATACTGTTCAAGGGCACCTGGGTGGTTCAGTCGGTCGAGTGTCCAACTTTGGCTCAGGTCATGATCTCACAGTTCATGAGTTCGAGCACCGTATCAGCTCTCTGCTATCAGCGCAGAGCCTGCTTCAGACCCTCCGTCCCCTCTCTCTCTGCCCCTCCCCCAAACGAGTGCACTCTCAAAAATAAATTAACATTTAAAAAAATAAAGGAAGTCTTTAAAAAAAGAGTTTTATATATTGTTCAAAATGCTTTGGAAGTAAAAAAAATACATTGTCTATAGCATCAGGAAAAAAAAAGCTGTTTTCATTGGGCAAATAGAAAATAGAGTTTTAAATAGCAGGCAAAAGCACTGTGAGGGGAACTCTACAACACCCTGTCAAGCCCCAGGTGTGTGTTGTAGGTCAAGTACTGCCACAGCCCTTGGCTGAATCATGGAAGGACAACAAATCAATATAACAAAAAATAAATACCCAAGTTTCAAAATTCCTAATGTTCCAATGCAGGAGGATATCGGCTCATGTGGTTTTGAGAAGATTTAAGCATCTATATTACATTGATCCCCAAACCAGCCACCTCTTCTCCCTGACCCCCCCCACCTTTGCATGTCTCTGTCCCTCTGTCCTTTCCTCCTTCCCTCTTTCTATCCCTTCCCCCCTCCCTCCCTCCTTCTCTTTTTTTCAACTCTGCCATTGTCATAAGAACAATCTAGGCTGCTGGTGAAGAGTCAGAGCACCCCCAGATAACAGCCAGCCACCCCCAGAAGTGAAGGGGACTAGCCCAGCTGCAGCTGACCACAAGGGCATCCGGCAGAGTCCAGAAGAACCTTCCAGCGGAGCACAGCCTGAATCCCCAGAGCTCAATAAACTGTTATTTTCAGACACTGTGTTTTGTGGTTGTTGGCTATGCTGTCTCGTGGGGCGACAGATAATCACAACAACATGGAAATGAACTTGGTTCCCAGAGGAGACAGAATGGCCTGAGGCTGCCATCCGGCCCCTCATCACGTTGGCTGCATATCTGCTTAAATGTGTTTTTTTTTTTTTCACCTGCTAGTGGAATTGGATCAGTTTTTTCTGGAGAGCAAAGGGATTTATATCAGCAGCCCCCACAAGATGGCCCAGCCCCTGGACCCCTTGCTGCTTACCTGCTAACAGAGGGGCTACGGTGACTGTATGCTGAGGTGCTCAGACCGGGCTCCAGGGAGCTCTGGGTCTCCGTGCTTCGCTCTGAAACTAACCAAACAGCACAGTGGAGGGCATGAGAAGAGGCAAAAGGCATGGCTCTCTCTCTTTTTCTTTTTAACATTTATTTATTTTTGAGAGACAGAGAGAGGCAGAGCATGAGCAGGAGAGGGGCAGAGAGAGAGGGAGACAGAGAATCCAAAGCAGGCTCCAGGCTCTGAGCTGTTTGTCAGCACAGAGCCTGACGTGGGGCTCGAACCCACGAACCATGAGATCATGACCTGAGCTGAAGTCGGACGCTTAACCGACTGAGCCACCCCGGCATCCCGGCATGGCTTTCGTGAATCAAGTATCAGCATCATGACTTACAAGCTGTGTGCTGTACTTACCCTCTCTGAGTCTATTTGCTCATGTGAGAAATGGAAATGACAGCTACAGGGGGTTAGGGGAGCTTTTTTTTTTGAGAGGGAGAATAAAACCTAGTGGCAAAGGGTACCTTGTTTTAGGGACAGAAAAGAGTAGCATTAATTTTTTTTAAAAACCTCAGATTCAATTGAAGAGTGGACACCGGTAGACGATTTGAAGATTATTCTAAAACCAGTTCCTTGGACATGCCTATAGCAACAACAAAAACAATCTTTTACAGATTGCCTTTCCTTTTGCTCCACCTAGAAACTAATGAAAAGAAAGTTTCCTGTTATGTTGTGGGTTGAAATTTGTTCTTATCCGCTTGGACAGTTAAAACTCAATTTAAAAAATTCATGTGTGATATAAATAACTATTAAATGCTATCTCCAGGTGACACTTTCCTCAGGACCCAGCCCCTTCTCTTCGGGGGGTCTCTGGAAGAGGGGAGCTTGCCCGGGTTTTCTCTGCCACCACAGCACGACCCTCTGGCCCACTCTGGGCAGGAAACAATAGAGTGAATTGCAGGGCGCTCTACCCACCTCTGCAGGGGTGCAGGCGCTCCAGGGCCCACAGCGCTGCGTTCTCGAAGCTCGCCTGATGCAGCCTGTTCCTGAGCAGGCAGCTTCTGTCCTGCTGCACCGAGGAGCTTCCTTCCACAATTCTCCTCTCCACCTGAAGGTCAAGGGCATCACACATCCGCATCCCAAAGTCAAGAGGGGACATTTATATAGACACCTACAGGCTGGCTGCTAAGTTCGTTCGGAAGTGTCTGTCCTACACAGTCAGTGCCAACAATGGCAACCAGAATGTGGTCCAGACCACACCACCCACACGCACCCTAGAGGTAATCCACTCCCCTCCCCCCACACCAGTGCCCTCAGGCATAACTCTGCCTTTGCTCATGTGCTCCCCCTACTGGCTAGGGGGGGGTCTCCCTGCTAAGCTCCTCTGTGCCTCCAACACCCAGAGCTACGTTCTCTCTACTTCCCAACCTCTCCACTTTTGCCCTCAAGGCAGAGGGAAGTGTCCTTTTGTCACTCATCATATCACTCACATCTCCCTCTATGACACATTATTTCAGGTTTGCTTGCTTGTCTGTCTGCCCCCCACCCCCACTCCGTCAACCTTACTGTTGTGCTTTATGCTTCATCATAGCTCCTCTGGCTCAGTGAATAGGAGTGACATGTTCAGATGCCAAGAAAGAAAGGATCCAAGAGGAGGACAAGATAGAATAGGCATTTTCTGATTGACCGTGGACAGCAACCTCCCCAGCAGTCTCCTCCTCTCCATCCACAAGGTCCTGTGTTAGTCTTGGTCTCAGTTCTGGACAGGTGCACAGGTGCCCGGCCAGTCTCCAGCCCTGCCTCCCTCTGGTTCCTCTGAAATGCAGACCTCCTTGCATTTCTATCACAGGCATCTTACTTGCCTCTCCCCAGTCCCAGCACTGTCCCGGCCTCAAGGGGGCCAATGCTGAAGCAATTTCTGCCCCAGAACCCCTCCCCACCCCCATGCAGTCAGGCTGAGGCTGTCTCCACCTGAGACTACCTTCTGCTTGGGCTTATCTCCCATCCTGTCATCCCTCCATCATTCCCGCTCTCCAAGGGCACTTACCCAATAAATAACATGCATAAGCATCGCCATTTCTGGCTTTGTTTCGAGGGAACCCCATGTAAGCCAAATGCCTACAATGTGCCAGCCTCTTGCTAGGTGGGGGAGAGGAAGTGCACAGGGCAGCAAATGTGACAAGTGCAGCAAGGGGATCCTCTGCAGACACAAGATAGCAGAGGGAGGAAGGGACCAGGGACTGTAGGCACAGTTAGGGAAAGTTCCTTGCATGAAGCCTAGTTGAATTTTGACAGGTGACCTGACTCATGGGTTACAAACATGTAATATAATTGTTTTTGTGTAAAGAGCCTCTTTGAAAGATCCCAAGAATCTCAGCCACATTAGAAATCTGGGCTTGCTCAAATGTCTTCACCAGCGCTTCCCAACAGGACAGCAATGCTGGGATTGTTCTAGATCTTCCCTGTCCAGTATGGTCACCACCAGCTACACGTGGCTACTGAGGACTTGAAATGTGGTAGGTATGACTGAGGAATTGAAGATTTTATTTTCATTTCAATTAACTATCATTTAGCTAATTTACATGTCAATAGCTACCCATAGCTTGTGGCTCCTGGGTTGAGAATCGCAGATCTACACTGACCTCGGAGATGGTGCCCAGCACCAGGCCAGCCAGCCGGCTAACGTGGAGATTGGCAGAGCTTGGGTATACGGCCACTTCTTCCCGATGAACCCGACAAGCTTCGAGAACTGACTGCAAGGGCAACCGCCTGTGGGGCTGGTCTTCGCACATGGCCAGCAGAATGGAGTGCAAGGGCTCATGGAGCTGCAGGGGCTGGAGAGAAGGGGGGCTGCGTGAGAAGCCTGGACAGCTGAATCCAATACCTTGTCGGGTGGGCGATGGGGACTAATGGAAACGGATGATATTACCACTAGACAGACGCCTGCTCCTTCTGGAGAGTTTAGGGATGGACACAGGATATATCACCAAGGCCACAAAATGCAGGCAATTATCTCTGGGCCAGTTGTGTGAAGTTTGCTGCCTTCTAGTCTGGAATGTTGTTTGGCGCTCAAAGAGCACAATCCTGTGCTTGGAATACTTAAAAATGGGTGGTTGACAAAACGGATTTCCACCAATGCCAAGTACTCACATCAAACCAGGGATCAGCCTTCAACTCACACCCACCTGGGCAACCTGTCAAATTATTTCTCGATTACTTCTCAAATGTAATTACTTCTCAAATTACTTCCTCAATTACTTTCTGCCAAATTACTTCTCAAATTATTTAGGTGGATCTCACTGGGCCTTTCCCTTAGAATGTGAGCTTCGGAAACATAAGGGCTGTGCCTTTTCATACTTTGGAATTTCCCATGGTAGGCACAAGGTCGATAATCACTGCTTGAACTTTATGTCACATGCAGCTGTCAAGCAAAAGAAAAAATATTCTCCTAAGCACTTCCCTCATGCATTTAAGTGGGCACCGTTTATATTGGGGAAGTCCTCAAATTCAGACTCAGAATCAAGCGTTTTGTCACGCCCATCCGTACTGTGAATCATTTTCGAGATAAAGGCTGTGCTACCATTTCTTGCCATGGAGCATTGGTCGTGAATTCCCGTCTCCATGTGTAACAGGGATACTGTGTTCTGGACTCATACAGCAAATCCAAATGCCTGAATCACAACGTGGGAGACAGTCCCTGCCTTCAAGGACTTCACAGTCTGATGAGAAAGATGGTCACCTAAAGAGATAAGGACTGGGGCACCTGGGTGGCTCAGTCGGTTAAGCATCTGACTTCGGCTCAGGTCACGATCTCACAGTTCATGTATTTGAGCCCCATGTCGGGCTCTGTGCTGACAGCTCCCAGCCTGGAGCCTGCTTCAGATTCTGTGTCTCCCTCTCTCTCTCTGCCCCTCCCCCACTCACACTCTACCTGTCTGTCTGTCTCTCTCTCTCTCTAAAAAAGAAGTAAAATTTTAAAAAAGAGAGAGAGAGAAAAGGACTTAGGTTTTTGGATGCACAGACATGATGATAACACAGAGGAAAAGGTCTAACCTAACCCAGCCTAGGGAGGGAGCAGGGAGCTGGGGGAAAGAACTTGAACTAAATCTTGAAAAGCACATGCTAGCATTAACCAGGAGAAAAGTCGGGGGAGGAATCGCAGATAGAGGGAGCAGCATATGGTAAGGGTGGCCTGTCTGAATAGAAGGACACTGAGGGCAGGACAGAGCCCAGGGGAAAATGACAACTCAGGGCCCCTTGTTCAAAACTTTCAAGAATTTCAAAACGGTGACTTCAGAGCATTAAATCAAGCATGGGCCCTTGTAAGTAGGCACTATGCGATTACGCAGGCCCTATAAGTTGGCCCTTATTATAGCAGAGCTCCAGAGAGGAACCAGAGCTACAGGTAAGAGCCCAATTTGGGGCTCCAGGTATGCCCTGCTGAGAAGTGGAAGATAACCCCATGAGTAGAGAGGGATTTCACATGAGGCGGGATGAGAACAAAAAGCACCAGGAAACATTGGGATGTTGAATCAGAGAGACAAAGGGAGATGGAAGGAAGGAGGGAAGGAAGGAAGGAAGGAAGAGGGAGAGTGGGAGGAAGAAAGGAAAGAAGGAAGGAAGGTAAGTAGGTAGGAAGGAAGGAAGGAAGGAAAAGGAGGGTTCTCTGGCTCTTGTTACACTATTCTAAGAAATTCTTATAGAGTCAGATGCAAACTTGCACGTGCGTGCACACACACACACACATTTCATAGTCAAAAATTTTATAGTGTGCTATGATAAAACTTAAAATTTTCTATGCTTTAGGTTTCTCAGAGTCTAAAATTACTCTGTAAAATCTTGGAGAAGGAGATATTATAGGGAGCATTTTCCCAAATCAATTGAGCATAGAACCCTTTTTCAGGGAAGCATCTCACTTCAGGAAGGGCTGCTTTAAAGCCTGTTTTATAAATCTGCGTCTTCACTATCTATAAAATCTTCTAGTTTGCTACTTCCTCTGAGCAGATAAGTCTTATTTTGCTGGCCAGTCCTAAATCATGGCTGCCTAGATGGCCATGTTGTGTAGCTTTCTGCGGTGGTTCCTGAACTCACCGGGAGCACTTCTGTAACCCGTTGGCAATGCCTTCCTAGAACCTAGGGGGACCGAGTGGTGGCACGCAGCTCAAGAGAAGTGATCCCTGTCCTGAAGAAAACTGCTAATTCAATTCAGAGACATGATCTGGCAAGACTTTGAGTATCTTGTTTACAGACCTGATTTTGTGGGACATGAAAGCCTGCTGACCAGTAGAGGGTCATTCCTAAAGAATAGGCATGCATCTGCTCAAGGGAAAAAGCACAAGATTAGATTTCAGTCACCTCTGTTATTCCATAGTCCTGCAAACAAAGCACAATCCCATTTCCACTCGTGGCAGACCCTGTTGGCCGGCTAGCCCAACCACCATGTGCAACTCCCATAAACCTTCCTGCCTCCCACTCTAGGCTCTTAAAGCCACAGTGACCAGACCATGACACCCCACTTTGGCAGAAGATGCAAGGGAGGTCTGTTAAGGGACTTTTGAGAAAGCTTTTGCTTTACTGGCAATAAGAACACAGGTGATGGTCCCACTTTTTCCTCAATTTTGCCTTGAACACTGATGAAATACATGGATCATAGCTGCATTCTTGGGACCATGAGGCAACAGGCATAAAAAAAAGAAGGCCAGCAGCTAAAAAGGGTAGAATGTAAATACACAGCCTGGATCCTTGATGACATTTACTGAGCTGCTGACCAATCCCGCGACTCCTTGTGAAGCAAATAATAATTCTATCTGCAGTGCCAGCCACTGTACTTTAGGCTTTCTGATGCACGTAGCTGAAACCATTTGCACACGACACACTATGGGACAGCCTGCTTTAAGAGCATCACCTGTCAGAAAGCAATGAGGTGAATTGGAAGACCATTATCTGACTTCTCTGGCCCTCATTTTCTTCATCTTTAAAGTGAGTATTCTACCTGAATACTTATGAAGATTTCATAAAAAGAACCTGGAAATGGTAATGATAATTATTATTATCATTATCGGGTGCAGAGCACTTACATGCCAAGCTCTTCTCTAAGCCTTTTACTTAGATTAACTCACTTAGTCCTCACCACCATCCTATGAGGTTGGTATTTTAATTGTCTCCATTATACAGAAGAGGCAACGCAATGGCAAACTTAGGGAACTTTCCCAAAGAAGACCTAAAGCCAGGTGTCAGAGTCTTGGCTATGTCACCTCTGGATCATACTAAGTTTTCAATGAATGTCAATTTGTTATTGTTGTGGGGGCTTTTGCTGTAATTGATAAGGCACATTCCCCTTAGGATCTCTCTTCGCAGGAAATGACTTTTGGAATATCAGAAGGGAGACGCTGAATTAATAAAACCTGGTATGTGAAAATGCATGGTTATTTGAGCCATCCACTCAGTTAAATACAAGTGAGTTTGGTTTTGGTTTTTTGCATCTCTAGGTCAAGAGCATGTGTCCAGTATCACATGCGCCAATTCTTTCTCTGAAATTATGTCCCTAACCTGATCAACCAGCCCTCTGAGAAACGTGACTGGACACCTGCAGAAAAGTTCACAAATTACATCCTCACCTCAGGAGAAATGGCCCTGAGAGCAGATGCTGGAGCCGTGCCCTGAGCACTGCCAGAGGCACCATCCACACTGGGAACTGACCTGCATTCCAAATGCTCTAAGTACCCTTGGGTGATGCCTAAGGCCAAAGTGACAACAGGCTTCCTCTCTAATCCCAAATCCAGTCCATTAGTACATAGTGCCTGGAAAAGGGTAGTGACAGTTTTGAATATGATTCCTGGAGCAACAGGAAAGAATGGCACGATCGATTGTTGATGTCTGCCATGAACACAGGATGGGGTGATAGTGGCATGAGTGACTGGTAGTTAGAGGCCAGCCCATACCTTCCACCTGCACTGGGACCAACACTCTAAGCAGTGGGAAAAATGTCTCTGGGTGCTGGGGAGAGCTGAGGTCTCTGTGTGCTGGGGAGAGCTGGATGGTGGTCTGAGCAGAGGAGTCAGGGTACAGCCTCCAAAGTTCCGGACAGATCCCAGAGCTGGGGGAGGATGGTGAGCCCAGCCTCTGCTGAGACCACTTTCCTGACTGTTCCCCTTCCCTCCCACAGGACCCGAGCGGAGTTGATGCAGAGAGGAGAACACAGTGGACGGAAGAGAAGAGCAGCTAACAGAACTGAGAGGTAGGGATGCTTCGAAAGAGGGACAATGGCCAGGTGACCTGGCCTACTAAGTGCCAGTTTGCCACAGTTCACCCCCCAGGAAGCTAAGTCCCCTGCATTTCTGGGGTGCATCAGCGCGCGCCCCTCTAGTGGTTGCTCAGCAAGTCAGATCCCATGACTCCAGCTGTGGCATGTCACCTGAGTCCAGAATGACACCACCAGAGAGACCCCAACAGAGGGACTGAGAGGCACCCATGTCTGTGTCTAACACAGGGGTCCAGGGCTTCATCCCCGAGATTCTGTCAGTGTAGGACAGGGTGGAAGGGCTCAGGGTGCTAGGTGTCTTCCCGTGGGTGACAGAGTCAGGGCCACGGCAACAGGGAAACTTGATGCTTTTTCACTATTGTGATCTGACTCGGAGACATGTGAGCCCAGACAAACCAAGCTTGGAAGCCACCAAGACCCTATTATCTGAGCCAGAAGGAAAAGCAGCCTCCGTTCCAGCTGCCTCCTCCTTCTGAGAGAAGCAGAATTTCCAGGCTGTACTTTTCTCCTGAAACAGTGGCAAGAAGGAGCAGAACTCGCTGACTGAGTGCCCCCAATACCCTGAGTGCTGTGTGCCTGCCTCACACCACCCTCTCCTTAGATTTTCTTTTGGGCACACCTGGGTGGCTCAGTCGCTTAAGTGTCCAACTTTGGCTCACGTCATGGTCTTGCAGTTTATAAGTTTGAGCCCCACATCAGGCTTACTGCGGACAGTGCAGAGCCTGCTTTGGATCCTCTGTCCCCTCTTTCTCTGCCCCTCCCCCGCTTGCTCTCTCTCTCAAAAATAAACATTAAAAAATAATGTTTACTAGACCTTTTGCTATTCAGAAACAAGTCCATGGAAAAACTAAAATCACCACTGAGGTTGCCCTCCAGAAATAATCACCGCAGACACCTTGGTATATATATTTTTAGAACTCTCTCTCCCCTCTATGTGTGTGTGTGTGTGTGTGTATGTTTATTCAACTAGGGTCACACTATACATGCTTATATTTAAGTTCTTTTCAAGCCACTAAATAAGCCCTTACAGCCTCACTTTCATGCTATCTTATTGCTGGACATTTAGTTTTTGTCCGGTTTATCACTAATGCCAACAATACAATGATAAATATTGCTGCCGCTAAATCAATCTTTACTCCTACCTTAGGATAAATTCCTAGTTGGGGACATTTTAGGGTTTTGCTACATGCTGCCAAGGGTACCCACATTTCAGACCATGTACCCACAACTTTTCCAACACTTCTTTTTGAATACGTATAATAAGCTGGTAGATTAGGTCAAGTTAACCCCATTTTACAGGTGTAGAAATTGGAGCTCAGAGAAGTTGACCTGTCTTCATCGAAGAGCTAAAAGACTGGCAAAAAAAAAAAAAGCCTAGGAATAAAATTCTTTAAGTCCATTCTTCTTCTCCTAAACGGGGAGCTGGGGATGCCACCCGCAGGACAGATGGAAGGTCCTAGGACCATGCCTTTCCCCGGGACAGGCCCAAAGGTGCCACAGAGATGGCACACACCTTACCTGAGATGCATCAGCCTGCTCCCCGTCACTCTGTACCTGTAGCAGTTCAGGGGCCTTGAAAGGAGCAGCCTCTATGTGAGAAATGTGGTCCTGGAAGGAGAGACTTCCGGCTGCAGACAGCAGGGCTGACCAGGGACAGACCACATAGTCCGAGGAATCTGAAACCAAGGCCGTGATGGGAGTACAGAGACATGACCACTGTCTGGAGGGCCAGTTGTGGGATTGTGACCAGTAGGTGCCCCTGGGATGGACTGAGAGCAACGCCCAGGGAAACATGAAGTGGGGTAAATTCAACCCTGATACATGAATGCACAAGAGCGGTGTTACCAAGGGCGGCTGCGGTGGTGGCCAGGAAACCAGTCACCTGCATCCCAATTCCTCAGTGACCCAAGGATCTCGAGGTAAGAGGTCCCCTTGGAAATAAGCCCAAGTCTGAGTTCTTTGGAGCCAAGCCTGGGACCAAAGCAGCTGATCTTCCAGGCGTACTGTACCTGTTCATCAGTCTCCCCTCCCCCCTCCCCGAGCCGACACCCAGGGCAGGGAAGAGGGAGTGAAGAATCACAGGGGAGCTGAAACTGACGGTAGAGGTGCACAGCGCCTCCTTTATCTCCCCACGCTGGGACCCGCCTGACTGCTCAGGTGATTTCACTCAAGTGTGGGAAGCCTCCGCGGCAGGCTGGCGGTCCCCAAGCACGGGTGACTTCTGAGCTGACGTGTGAGTGTGCGTACTCGGTGTTTGTTTCAGTTATTAATGTTACGCCTGCAGCTCCAAATTCATCTTTCAATACCTGCTCCCTTAAAGCAGCTCCCCTTTACAGCGAGTGCGACATGCAGCTTTCTCAGCAGAGGGCGCTAGAGAGCCATCGCGGGAGGCGGGGCCGGCCTGCTGTTTCGGGGTCTTGGCGTGCGCGCGGGAGGACACTTGGTGATGCTCTGCCCTGACGCAGGACGCGTGGTCCTGCGCTCACCTCCCGGTCCCGTCTGGCCAAGTGATCGCTCCATCTGCACAGACGCCGCGGGCTCCAGGCCTCCGGGCAGCACTAGCTCCGGAAGCTGTGTCTCCCTGATGCCCTCTTCTGTCCAGAGGGTCACCCTCGTTCCTGGTGGCGATTCCTGTGCCTCGCTTGTCCAGTGACTGCCTGACACTTCTGGCCCGGCAAAGCAGCGAACTTCGCCATCACCGTGGGCTCCACGCACAGCAACTCCAGCAAATCTGAACCCCAATCTGGGGAAGGGGCTTCCCTTCCAAGTTTGTCCCTCACTGGTACTTCCTTCAGTCTTCGGGAACCATATCTTATAACTACTTTTCTGTTGGAATTTAATAATTCTTTATATTAACCTCCCTCCTGCTCTTTAGACCACCTAGTGTGTAGGTTCTAGCCCCTGATGGGACACAGGTGATCTATCACCTGGCAGGGGACAATCTGGGAGTGTCAGCAGGGCAGCCCCTGCCTCCTGTCCCTTATGCTCAGACTGTCCAGGTGTTGGGAGAGACCCATATAGCCGCAGCCACTGTCTGCCTAGAAGCAAGGTCTTTCTGTCTTCTGCATGCCATGGGTCCGAGACAGGCCTGCGTCCCAGTGCAGCCCTGTAGGTTGACTACTTGATCTAATACTTTGGACTGATAACAGATCTGAGAAGCAGCAGCCAGAGACGGTTTTGGGAAGCTTCGCGTTCAACTCCCTGTGATTCAGCTGGCCCAAACACGCTCTTACCTTCACGAAGGTCTTCCAGGAGCCGCTCTGCAGCTAGGGACAAGAGGGACCAGATTTCCTCCTCCGACAGAGCTTCGCCCCTGACCTGCAGGGCGCTGGCCAGGGTCACAGAGGCCGGGCTCATGCCTGCAGAGACAAGCGTGTGGCAGTGTCTGCAATGTCCACAAGCTTTCTGGGCTCGCACTCACCACTCCAGCCCAGGCACAGTCCAGCCCCCTTTGTGGCGTGGCAGCACCGTGCTTTCATCACCTGCATCCCTGGGGCTGGGCACAGGGCTAGGCACACAGAGGAAGCTACAGAAATGTTTGTTGGGGGGCGGGCAAGGCTGCCTGGCCAATTCAGGGAATGAACAAATACACTCTGAAGTGAAGGCTTAAGTGAATAAATGAATGAACAAATGAACCATGAGAATGGCACCGCCCTCTGAGCTGGGCATGCGCTGTGAAAGATAGCTACCTATGCCCAGGTAGCATAGGTATCTATGCCTATGCCTGCTCTCCTCTCTGTCTGGGAAAGTAGGTTAACAACATTTTTTTTAAATCTCCAATACATGATTCATGGCTTTTCCCCTGCCACACGCAGAGTTGGATGTGGTGCCAGCACCAGCCCATCTGTAATGATCACTAACACCTGCCTGAAGACTGAAAATCACTACAAGGAAAGCAAGCCCTGTGTTCTGAAAAAGTGCAGACTCACAGGGAAGCACGGGACTGATTCGCCGGAGGAGGGATGAGGGAGGCTGGTCTTCTCTTTTCCTCTCTTCTTAGAAGGGCTCCTTTCTACCAAAGCTGACATTTAAATGTCTGTGCCCCTGACACAGCTGCGACCCACTAATCTCCAGCCCCAGGTGGGGTGACAGCAGGAAGAGGTCAGGCAGTCTTTTCCTAATCCGTTTACGTCATTGATCTTTTCTGCCGCCTCAGTGAGGGCGGGAGCGCGGTGTACGGGGCAGGGTGGAGTGCACTTTACGGCACCCTCACCCCTCCATCCGACATGGCTAAGCCAAGCTCTCCACTCACCAGCTGCTCAGCTCTGTGTATGCCTGCAGTGCAATGTCCTCCGGGCTCAGGAAGAGAGTTGGACTCCCAGAAGATAAAAGCCTTGCACGTCCTCCTCTCCCCTGGGGACCAGAGGTGTGCTGTAGCCAGACCTAGCCAGGCAGGAAGCTTTATGTGCAAGAGGTAACTTACAAGGAATTTGCAAAGAAAGCCCGCGGTTCCCATTTGCAGACAGGAAGGCAGTCCGAGGTCACCCAGGTAAAGAGTAATAGATTCAAAGCTACAGTGCAGGCCTCTCTTGTCTTTCCTTTTTTTTCTTCCTCCTACTTCTCTATCTAAACTTTGCTTGAGACATATAGGTTAGGCATTCCCGTTCTGCGACATGTTCCTAGCTCTCTGCAGCCACAGGAAAAGGCTACTTATTAGAGGGAGAAACAAAGGGACAGGATTAGGACTCTCAAATAAGAAATCTCTGAATCTCAAAGTTTCTCATGAAATACCTAATGTGGTGTGGTTTGTTTTCCAATCACTTTATGACTAGAAAAAATTGCATTGAAAGTGTTTTAGGCTGGTGTGGTGTGGCTAGTCAAGACCATTATTTCAATATATTAATTCAGTGAAGGAAGGACAGCCTTTACAACAAATAGTGCTGGATTCATCGGATTCATCATGGTGGGGGGGAACCCCTCTTACCTTATATAAAAATTAACCTGGGGCACCTGGGTGTCTCAGTCAGTTGAAAGTCTAACCTCAGCTCAGGTTATGATCTCACAGTTCGTGAGTTCAAGCCCCACATTGGGCTCGCTGCTGTCAGCACAGAGTCTGGAGCCTGCATGAGATCCTCTGCCCACCACTCTCTCTCTGCCCCTCCCCCACTCATGCTCACTCTCTCTCTCTCAAAAATGAATAAACGTTTAAAAAAATAAAAATTAACTCAAAATGAATCACAGACCTAATATAAAACATAAAACTGTAAGTTTTTAGGAAATATCACATAGAGGCAAATATTAAGGATCTAGGACTAAGCAAAGAGTTCTTAGATTTGACACTGGCATCATAGCTTAGCCTAGCCTATCCTACCTGTGTTGAGAACACTTAGATTAGCCTACAGTTGGGCAAAAGCACCTCACACAAAGCCTATTTTATAACAGAGTGTTGAATATCTGATGTAATTTATTGAACACTGTACTGAAAGTGAAAAATAGAATGGTTGTAAGCGTATTAGGTGTTTACCCTCGTGACCATGTGGCTGACTGAGAGCTGAGGCTCTGGGCCACTGCCCAGCATCATGAGACAGGATTGTAGTGCATATCACTAGCCCGAAAAGGGTCAAAATTCTAAGTCTGAAGTACAGTTTCTACTGAATGTGTGTGGCTTTTGCACCATCATAAAGTCAAAAAGTTGTAACTCAAGCCCTTACCAACTGGGGTTGTCTATAAATAAAGAACTCTTGGGGCGCCTGGGTGGCTGAGTTGGTTAAATGTCCGACTTCGGCTCAGGTCATCATCTCACAGTTCATGAGTTTGAGCCCTGCATCAGGCTCTGTGCTAACAGCTCGGAGCCTGGAGCCTGCTTCGTATTCTGTGTCTCCCTCTTTCCCTGCCTCTCCCCTGCTCACACTCTGTCTCTCTCTGTCTCAAAAATAAGTAAACACTAAAAAAAATTTATAAACAAAGAACTCTCACAATTCACTGTAAAAAGACAACCCAATTTTAAAATGGGTAGAGACGTCAGCTATACTTCAATAATAAATAAATTCAAGTACACTTAAAAAATAACTACGATAGGCAAAACTGAGAGTGTCACAGGCAAACCGGAATGTATGGCCACACAAATCTTTTTTAAAAATGGACAAAGACTATGAATAGACATTTCTCCAAAGATGCACAAAAAACCGATAAGCACATAAAAGGGCTCAATATAATTAGTCATTAGATAAATGCAAATCAAAACCACAATGTGATACCATTTCAGATCTATCAGGATGGTTAAAACCAAAAAGATGAACAATAATGAGTGTTGACAAAAATGTGGAGAGATTGGAACTCTAACATATTGCGGGTAGGGGTGTAAAATAACGTAACCACTTTAGAACACGGTTCAGCAGTTCCTCAAAGAGTTAATCATAGAGTTACCATATGAGTCAGTCATTCCTCTCCTTGGTATATACCTAAGACCAATGTAAACATATGTCAATCCAAAACTTATGCACAAACATTCATTTGGATATTGGTAATATCCAAAAAGTAGAAACAACCCAAACGTTCATTAACTAATGAATGAATATACAAAACTGTATACGCATACAATGGAATGCTATTTGGCCATAAAAAGGAACGAAGTCCTGCTACATGCTACAAGTTGAATGAATCTTTTTTCTTAAACCCCTTTATTAAGGTATATAAAAAGCTGTGTATATTTAATGTATACAACCCGATGAGTTTGGAGATAAGTACATATTCGTGAAATCATCACCATGATCTATGCCGTACAAGATTGATGAATCTCGAAAACAATCTGCCAAGTAAAGGAAGTCAGCCACTAAAGGTCACATATCGTACAATTGCGTTCATATGAAATATCCAGAACAGGCAAACCAATAGAAATGGAAAGATTAGTGGCTTGGCAAGTGTTTGGGGGAAGAGGAGGTGGGGAGTGACTGAAGTGAGTATAGATTTCTTAAAAGCTTGATGACAATATTCTGCAATTAGCTGTGATAGTTACACAATCTTGTGAACATCCCAAGAACTTCTGAATTGTACACATTAAAAGGTACCTTTTGGTATGTGAATTATACCATAAGTATCAATAATTTTTTAAGAGAAAAAAAAGGGATGGAAAGGAACTTATAATTAAAAGACAGATCATGCGGTGTGTGGGTGGCTCAGTCAGTTAAGCGTCTGACTTCAGCTCAGGTCATAATCTCGCAGTTTGTGAGTTCGAGCCCCACGTCGGTCTCTGTGCTGACAGTTGGGAGCCTGGAGCCTGCTTCGGATCCTGTGTCTCCTTCTTCTCTCTGCCCCTCCCCCACTCGTTTTTTTTCTCTCTCTCTCTCTCTCTTTCTGTCTCTCTCTCTCTCTCAAAAATAAATAAACATTTAAAAAATTTTCTTTAAAGTCATACCAAATTGATCTAAATGAGTAAAAGTAAATATAGTACCTAGGAATGTACACGTGAGGGATAGAACTACAGAAACAAGAGGATGACTGTAAAAGTCTGAATAATGGTTACCTTTGGGGGAGTGAGGGACTGTGATTGAGATGGAGAATATCAAAGGGTTTCTGGAATGGGTGGCAAAGTCCTATTTCTTAGCCTCAGTGATGGTTAAAACAAGGTGTTCATCTTTTAATGACTCAGTAAGCTAAACATTTGTTGTAATGGTTCTCTGGGTCTATTCTTTTACAATAAAAGTTTAAAACAATTTCAAGCATTTCCCTGCTAAAAATATTTTTAGGCAAATTCAAAAAATAGCACTCCATTTCCACCTCCGTTCTTGAAATACAAATCCAGCAATTTTCATCAGTTATGTTAGACTCTATCTGAAATCCTGCCAACAAATGCCAACCAACGAAGAGCTCCAAGCGTTCTTTCCATCTAGGATGGATAAGGGAACATCCAACATCTAGAAAAGCATATAAGTGGTTGGGTTGGTCAGTCAAACACCCCTCTCTGTTGTTGGAGCTAAGAGTTTTTTGAGGCTTGAAGTTGCCATTCTCATTCCTGGAAGTGTCAGGATTATAGCTTCCACGTAAAAGGCAACCCCAAACACAGGAGGTAATGCCAGTGACCTAGTCATCAGCCTCTCTATTAAAAAAACAAACAACAAACAACAAGCAAACAAAAAACCCATCTCACTGTTCCAACACATCTGCATGATCCCACTGCAGAAAGAAATGTCTACATTCTGCTTTTCTGTACAAACTCTGACCCCGTGCCACAGCTGAATGTGACATTCTGTCCACGGGGGTAAGCTGATGCCTACAGGGAGCTCCAACACTTGGAAACCATTGGTGGCTCTGAATTTCTGTGGCAGCCCTGACCACACCCCTCCACTCTGGTAGGCAGTAACCTGTCTGGGGATACTTCAGGGACTCCATTTCAGTCCACTAGCCCTTAAGAAGCAACCCAAATGTATATTAACCTTGCAATATTGCAAATTTCATTTCCAGGCCAGCTGACACTGCCAATACAAGGAGACACTCCCTAGAGCTTACTGTGCACCAGGCACTGTTCCAAGGGCTCTATGTGCACCCATCCCGGCTTATGAGACAGCCACCATCCGCCCTGCGCTGGCATGCTCTGATGCCTCTGGGCTTGCCTCCAAGTGTTTCTCTACGCAGTCTAGTGGTGAGGTACTGCTGCACCGAGAACTGGAAGGGGACCCTTAACTATCTACGGGACAGAGAGATCCCACCACACAGATAACAGATAGACAGACCCTGCCTTCCTGCCAGTGAGGAAGCTCTGGGAAAGTGTCCAGCCCATGGGCATGCTTTTGGGGTGGGGGGGGGGAAGCTCCGTTGTCCTTCATTCACTTCCCAGGCTCACCTCCGTGAGCCAAGCCCTCTGTATTGACTCGATTCTCTGAAGACTTCTGCAGTCATCTCATGGCCCAAACATCTCCTCCATCTGGGGCCTCATTGCCGTTCAGGAGTTTCCTCAGGCTCCCTTACGTAAGTTCCCACGCTATGGTGCATCCTGTCTCCGGGGACTCTCCTCTACTGGCCTCCGGCTTCCCAGCCCTTCTCTGATCTGGCTCGCCTTAGAAGGTCTGCCCATGTCCTCAACATCCTTGCCTCAGACATTCCTCTATTTAACAAATCTTCACCAAGGAGTTAGTATATTTTAAGCTGCAAATAGAAAGACGAAACTATAACATCCTACCCTTGCAAGTCTTACCTTCTAGTGGGGATGGGCCGAGGGGCAACGATACCAAACAGGTAAACAGATAAACAAAATAAGTCCACAGAGAGAGAGACTATGAAGAACAGGTAGCCAAGGCCGTGCACTTGAGCTGGTGTGGTTGGGCAAGGCGCCATATGAGCTGAGACTTGAAGGTTGAGAAGGTGCCGGCTGTGGGAAAAACTTTCCGGGTACAAAATCTCACGCCTCAGCAGATCCCAAGAACAGAAAGAAGCAAGTTGGGCGGGAGCATGGTGAGGAGGGTTAGCAAGGGGGCACAAAGGTGTGAGGGGGAGTCACGGAGCCCTTCGGCCTCATCTTGCAGGCTAAGGAAAGGAGTCTGCATGCTTGAGAGGAGCAATAGGAAAGTTGGCCTGCCCGCTACCTTGCAGGAGTGCAAGGCCCAGCAGAAGCCTGACACGATCATGCTGTTGACGATTGACTAGAGCAGAGACAGAAGTAGAAGAGCCTGAAGGCCAGCCATGTCTAACATTTAACACCTCACAGGTGCTCTAAGTGGGGATGGTTTTTAACAAGGGCAAGTCTCACATCTGCTACTATTCACCTCAGGAAGAACAGTGTCCAAGTCACCCGGACAGCTGCTGAATGACGGTCACTGAGTGCTAGCTGGTGGATCAAGCCACTTGCCTGAGGGCACGCCGTGTGCACTTGTTGCCATGATACCTGGCAGCCTTTGTAAAGTGCTGGCTCCCAAAAAACTGAACATCTCTGCTAATCCTTACCTATTGGCCAGCTGTGTCATGGATTTGAAGGGCGTCCAAGGCCTTTCTTGGCTCAGGAGTTCAAGGACCACTGCCCAGGAATAGAAGACCTAAGCATGGAAGCAAGGGAAGTGGAAGGGACAAAGCACACTGCCTCTGGGCTCATGGGGACAGGCCAGTGGGTGACAACTCCCTCCTTGAAACACTTCCCGTTGCTTCAGATCCCGGTTTCCCCTGACTCCCTCTCACTGTCCCTGGAATGTTGTCTCTCAGGATTCTGGCTCTGGCCCTGTGTTGGTTTCCTATGGCTGCTGGGACAAATTCCCACCAGCTTGGTGGCTGAAAGTAACAGAAATGCATTATCTCAGGGAAATCAGTTTCACTGAGCTGAAATCCGGGTGTGGGCAGGGCTGCATTCCCTCCAGAAGCTCCAAAGGAAGATCTGCTCCTTGTCCCTTCCCATTTCTGGTGGCGGCCAGCATTTCTTGGCTTGTGGCCTCATCACTCCAATGTCTGCCTCCATGGTCTTATCACCTTCTCCTCTTCTATTTTAAATCTCCCTCTGTCTGCCTCTTATAAAGATATTTGTAATTGCACCTAGTAGGGTCTGCCTAGACGATCCAGGATAATTTGCCCATCTCAAGACCCTTTAACTTCCTCACATCTGCGATCTTTTTGCCATTTAAGGTAGTATTCACGGATTGCACAGGTCAAGATGTATATATCTTTTTTTTTTTTTTTTTTTTGTGGGGGGAAGCATTGTTCAACCTACCACCAGCACTTTTTCATTCAACGCTCTACTGTTGGCTAAAAAAAGACATGAGCTCTGGAAGGTTGAAACTCTAGCTCCCTAACTTCCTGGCTGTGTGAGCTTGGGCACAGAGCCTATATATACTTAACCTCTCTGGGCCTCAGTTTTGTCATCTGGGAAATAGTGTTAATCATAGCATCTACCTCATGTAACTGTTAGGAGATTATATTAAAGGGCTCAGTATGTAAAATGTGATGAACACATCTTATTTCCATCTCTGCTCTAACCACCCAGAGAGGGATTTTAAGCATCAGAGCTGCCGAGAAGTTTCCAAGTATGAGATTCTTAAGATATGGTGTTAATTGTTTCCATCTGTCTGCCAGGACCGAGGTGCTATAAACAACCCATTTTAAACCTTAGCAAAATGCCTAAAATATCTCAAGGTCCCCAAAATAGGCACCCTAGGGAGGAACCAGGGAAGGGTGTGGGGCTCCAAGGAATCAAAGCTCTCAGAATGATCCTTTTTCCTTCCTCCTTTTGGTCCTTATGTCTCCCTTCATTCCTTCTCCCTTTGGACATTCATTAAAAACCATCTGCCTGCACTCCGACCAAAATCTGAGCAAAACTTTCTAGAAGGAATATGGCATCCTTCCCCCAGAAGGAAAAGTCAGCTTCTCCCTCATCCAGGCTCTGTTTAAAGGGCTAAAGGTGTCAGGGCTCTGAACTTCCAGCACTCTCCTACGGTGAGCTCCTTGGAACCTACTCTCAGTTCTGAGTTCTTCACACTGATCCTGCCCTACTCCCCCACATATATCCTGGCTGCAGCACCAGCATGGTGTGACCTTGAGCAAGTACACTCTCAAAATCTCTTTCGCCCACTATAAAACAGAATTGATACATCCTACCTTACACGATGGTTGTGAGAAACAGAACAAGCTAATGAGAACCTGGTAACTAGAAGGTGTCCTACCTTTCTCTGGTCTTCCCAGATGGAACCTTGCATTTCTAGATAAGAGGATGGATGCTGAAATACAGAAAAACATTTAGAGTATTTCAGAGGAGTGTTTTCCCCATCATCTATCTTTTACATACGACTTGCCCCATATTTGCTACATTCCTATATAACCCGTGCTGATAAGGCAAGTTTTTTTATTTAAGTGCATTAAGGGAAACTATATTTTATAGGAAATGGAAAATTAGTATTATTGGACACAAATAGTAGGTAATTATAACTATTTTTTTAAATCATTGAATTCTTGCCAGGTAATATTGCCTTCCAATGATCCCAACGGCTGGTCTTTCATGGTAAAAGGAGCAATTCGTTTGAGAAATGTGAAGGCCTAGGGTTCTGGACAGACTTTCTTCTTGACATAATCTGAAGAATTTAGGTAAAATGTCAGAAACATAATTCAATGTTATTAATGCACTTCGTGTTCCACCTGTGTTCTTTGGTCCTGCTTGTCCTTTGGGCAGCACTGTATCCTCCTTTTCTAAGGCCTCAGGGCCAGTTTTAATGTAATTCATACTCAGAGATGATTGATTGAGTCCTCACCAATTTTACTTGAAGGAAATGCCTTCCAAGGAGACTAGCCCTTTGCAATTTATAGAGTTTGCATATATTTTTGTGATTCCCACAAAAATCCTTCAAGGCAAGACAAAATGATCCCCATATCCAGATGAGGAAACTGAGAATTTACTGACTTAAGGTCCCCAAATTCGCATGGCTGGTAAGAGCCATTTAAGTTTCTAAAGGAGGGGAGGGTGGGGTTGTAAGCTAGCAAGACTAATTAAAGCTACATATGTTTGAATCATTATTCAGTTTATTAAAGTTGTGAACTGTAGGTGAGAATCAGTCTTGTTAGGTTGATAAGAATGGTCTGGTATTTCAGGACAGGAGCTTTTGGACTATAACCAAAATAGGATGGAAAAATAATAATAATAAAATAAAATGAGGTTGTGAATTTTAACAGCTTCTGTCTTGAGCCTTTAAATTCAGCTTTAAAGTATTAAGATCCATTCATCTAGTGATTTATATATAAAAAAAAGCTACTTTACATGATTTTTTAATGTTTATTTTTGAGAGAGAGAGAGAGAGAGAGAGAGCATGAGCAGGGGAGGGGCCGAGAGAGAGGGAGGCACAGAATCCAAAGCAGGCTCCAGTCTCTGAGCTGTCAGTGCAGAGCCTGATGCAGGGCTCGAACTCACGAACTGTGAGATTATGACCTGAGCTGAAATCATATGTTTAACCAGTTAAGCCACCCAGGTGCCCCTACTTCACATTATATTTGACTAATGTTCACCTAATTCATAATATAACATGTCAGCGGTTCTCCAGAGAACCAATTTTATTTTTATATATTAATTTAAATACATTTATTTATATATTTATTTGTCTAAATTGGCTTACATGATTGTGGGACTGGCAAGTCTGAATCCATAGGACAGACTAGTCAGCTAGAAACTCGTGTAGGAGTTGATGCTGTAGTCTTTCCATTTTTAAGTTTATTTATTATTTATTTTGAGAGAGAGAGAGAGTGCGAGTAAGCAGAGTAGGGGCAGAGAGAGAGGGAGAGAGAGAATCCCAGAATCCCAAACAGGCTCTGTGCTGTTAGTATGGAGCCCAATGCAGGGCTCAGTCTCACAAACCATGAGATCATGATCTGAGCCAAAATCAAGAGTCAGATGCTGAACCAACGGAGCCACCCAGGTGCCCTGATGCTATAGTCTTGAGGCACAATTTGTTCTCCTTTGGGGGAACCTCAGTTTTGCTTTTAAGGTTTCTCAATGGATTGGCTGAGGCCCACCCACATTAGATATATCCCTTAATTTAATGTCAACTAATTATAGATGTTAACCCCATCTATAAAGCATCTTCATAGCAAAAGTCTTACCACTGCCCCAATCCAGTCTCCATCCTACAGAGAGACCTCTTCCTAAAACACATTTGACCATATTATTCTTCCACATTAAAACCTCCAATGGCTTTGTATTTTCCATAGAATAGTTTCCATTTCCTGACTCCTAAACAAAGCTTTTACGACCTCCAGTCCACCCCTCCACACTGATCTCCAGCCACTTCCCCTTGCCACCATTGCCTCTCTCCAAGCTCCAAATGCACCACACCCCTCTCATCTCTGTCCTTCCCAGGGTTTGTGTGCGGACACTCCAGCCTAGAGCTCCTTCTTCCCTGTAGGCTCATTGACTAAGTACATCAATGACTGAGTAAGTCAGGAGCTGCCTGTACTCTGTGGACCAGCATCGGACAGAAAAGATACCAATACATGAAATAAAGGTAATACTTAGGAGACACTTTCTTTAAATGTCCAACACATTTCCTACCTACCCAGACACTTTTCCACACCTCTTTAACCTATGGAGAAGTAAGTTATGACAGCTGAGTCTCAAAATCTACCACTTGACTGGCACCAGTCCACCACTGGTCCTTTTCCACCATTCTGTGGATTTCCTTCCTGCTTTCTTTCACTACCTACTCTATTTCCAACGATATTGGGCTATTATAACCATTTTAACTCAAGGAATTATAGGGAAAAGGAAGTAGTTCAATAAGAACTAAGGCAAGAAAAAAGGGGGATCAATTAGAAATAGAGCTGCCAATGACCAAGAATAAAATGAAGATCAAGTCTGAGGCAGGGGAGTTAGCCTGACAGTCTCAGACAAGAGAGGTCAGAGAGGAAAACAGCTAAAAACATTGACCTCGGGGCCAATAAATATTGAAAGGAAAATGGAAATAGCAAAGCATAGTGGCTGAGAGGACAGGTTCTGAGGTCAGAGCTGGGCTAACCCCTGTCTACCTTGGGTAACTTGGTTTTTTTTCCCTCTATACTCATCTATAATGTGAATTATTGCATCTGACATGTGGTACCTTCTCAATAAATGCTAGCCGCTCATATGATTGACATTGAATACAAAGTGAGGGCAGGGGATAGGATGGGGACAAACCCACAAAACCAGGGCTTGAGAGCAGAAATGGCTTTAACCAGTGGGACTGCAGGTGGCACTGACCCCAGTCCTTGCTACCCAAAGCGTGATCCCTCAGACCAGTCACGTGGGCATCACCCAGGAACTTGTTAGAAATGTAGACTCAGGTCTTCCCTGGGCCCTTTAAGTCAGAATCCATACTTTAACAGGATAATCTGCACATTATAAGTTACAGACAGAACTGTCCTAGGTCCCATTGTTTATTTGGAAGAACCAGTTATAGGCAGGCAATGGCTATAGCCAGCTAGAATTTACAGATAGAATTACTGTGTTAGGTAATCAGAGAGACCCCTACCTAGGCCTTGGCAATGCTCCAGGGTACTTGGGTGACTACTCTCTTAGAGTAAAGGGGAGGAATTTGGTGGAAGACTTATGAACTGACGTCATAAACCCCGGGCCAGCTGCACAGTGTCAGGTGGGCTTACATGGCCTGAACACAGAAGCAGTGAGTGGAGGGGACCTGACAAAGGGACAATAGGCGGGAGAGAGTCAACTACCAGGATCATAGACTAGGGAGATTGAGAGGGGGAAAGATGGTCAACAGGGCTGTTTTCATATGTCTTCCCTTACAGGTTGCGTGCCCACCCCGCACTACCTTGTACCACCAAGAGCACTCGTTCAGTTCAGCCAGACCCTCTGAGCATGGCCTGCCCTTCTTCCATAACCTCAAGTCCAATGAGCATGACTGATGAAGAGGCAGCCTGGGCAAGGGGCAGCACCCAAGAAGGGTTGCATCACTTTCCAGACATTCCTGAAGGCTTAAAATACAGCTTGTAGAGAGTAGAATTACATTCAACATATAGAAAGGCAAAGTAAACATTACCTGAAAAATAAAAGGATTAATGCAGACCAACTTAGCCAAAATAAATTCCATTGAACACTGATATGTTAGATGCTAGAGATTCAAAGTATAGAAGCCACTCTTACCACCCCTAGGGGCTCTCTAGCAGGGGAGTGAGCAAGGATTCTCCAGGCATCTGAAAAAGTCCAGTGACTTCTCTTCCAGACTGCAAATAGCCCACAACCTTCTCCACTCCATATTTAAATCCACAGTCATCTTTCTCTATTGGGCTTTTCAAAGAGTTTAACATCGCTTTGCACCCCTGAATCCAATCCCGTATTTCCTATTCTGGTGAGTGGTGTGTTTGTCCATAGAGAGAAGCACATATTCTTCTTAATTCCTTTCTTTGTCCCTGCGTCTCCTATCCCTGATAATCATATTCCCATCGCCATGGATTCTGCCTCTTTAAAAAAACTCTCTTGGCCCCTTTGCTGTGCTGAAGAAGACTCCTACTCACCAGTGAGAGTCAATAATTAAATGTCCAAGAATTTTGCAAGCTGAGTGTTAAACGTAGCCATTGTGAAAAATCAAATTACAGAAACTTCCAATTAAATACATTATATTAATAATATATTCAAAACCCACCATTTCCTAATTATTTTACTACATTTTATTATTGTCTATGCTCTTCGGCTCACTGAAATCAATTGCATTTGCATGGTGGAAATACTGTATAATGGTGTGCTAATACATAGCTCTTCAAACTTTGTGTTCAGTGATAGCACACTAGGAGCTTGGAATTGATCACAGAAGGAATATTTACACCACAGAAATTGACAAAAGCTACAAATCAGGGCTTGGCTTGTTGTTTTGTTGATTATCCAGACTTAAAGTGATAGAGAAAACGTTAATAATTCAGATTAAATCTAAAAGTGTGTTGTGTCTATAGCTGTTACATTGTTAATAGCACAAAAATTGAGGAAATATTCTTCCCGAATTCAAAAACTATGATCCAATTCTGCAGTCACTCATGTCATTGAGAAATGAGTGAAGTTAAAACATTCACATTCATTGCTTAACTTTCTTATGACTTGTCGATATAAACAAAGGTGTCAGCCAACATTCATGTTGGAATTATACTTATTGGTCAATTGTAAACATAGGCTGACTAAGGGCATAAGAGTTCAGCAAAATCAATGTATGCCTTCTGTGTGAATCTATTGGCTATATGGAACTTGCAAAAAAGACTATTCTGTATTTTACTACTTATAAATTGTGCAACATGCACACCCTTCATATAAATAAAATTTATAAAAACATCTATATGTGTGCGTATGCATGTTTGTTTATCTTTCTTTTCACAGTGCTGGTAGCCCCTGCTTGACGGGTCTATACATCCCCACTGTTGTTTCCTTAGGTTATTCCATCTGCCAACATTCCAGGCTTCATCCCCTCCAACCCTACATGTATAATTACTACCAGAATAATCTTTCCAATATTTAAATGCAATCATGCCATCCCCTCATTAAAATTATCAATGGCTTTCCAGAACTTTCTGAATGAAATGCAAGCCATAGAAGGCTTTCCTTGCTCTGCCCTATTCCCCTGTGCAGCCTTCTTTCTTATCAGATGCCCACACTAACGCTTCACTACAGTTACATCAAACTGCCTGCTATTCCCAGAATATGCTTGGCTTATTCACACCACTGGGCTTTTGCACATGCTTTCCTCTGCCTGGCATTGGTTGCCCCAAACCCCTTCCTCCTACCTCCTGATAGTTCTCACCCAGCATTCAAACAGCTCTCAAACATCATCTCTTCCGGGCACCTGCACCATTTCATTATTTGCTACTGCCACACGTTGCCTTGCAGCCTCACCTCTTTAGGCTCCTGCGCTCACTTGGAAGAGCCTCTGAGCAGAGAGGGGTGTCCCCAACACCTAGTACTCGGCTTGGCAGCCAGGAGATACCTGGTAAGTGCTTGTTGAATTGATTACTTCATCCATTTCAGCTATAACCTGCAGCAAATGACAGGATATAGCCAGGAGAAATATGTACACCTCATCTTTGAATTTAATTGTTACTTAAAAAACAAAAGCCCGATGAATCATTGGCATTTTTCCCCATTGTTTTCTGGAAGTCAAACTAGATAAAGCCTGAGACTCTTTAAAGCACTGACCTTCTTTAAGCATAACCAAATTGCTCATTTCTGAAAGATAATGAGTTATCACTTACTAAGCTACTTCTTTGCTTCAAGCATGTGCTAAGTGCCTGATATATGTCACCTCGTGTGTCCTTATTAACCCTATAATGTAGGTACTATTATCCCCATTTTACAGATGAGGAAACTGAGTCTCAGGAAAGTTAAAACGTTTGCTTTGAATTTGAATTTGCTAACAGATGCTGAATAGCAAAGCGAGATTTAAACAAGGGTTGGTCTGACTCTAAACCCCATGTTTTCTGTGCTGAACCCATTCGTTACTGCGTTAAAGCAAATTTACCATTTGAATCAGGTCCCGCTAGTAGTCTGGAACAAATAGCACTCCAAATAATACCACAAAGTCACTAACACAGGGCTTAGTCCAGTTGTGTTCTCCTTATTCCCAATACCCGATACCCAGAGCCAGTGAATGGATTTGCCCTTCCCCCGACCCGGATTTACAGAAGAAAAGTGAACAACATGGAGAAATACCTGTGTCCCGAGTCAGAGGTTGCATGTGAAATTCTTTGTGATGGTGATCGGGTCTAGGTATCCATCATGGACAATTTTCCAACAACGAGCGAAGATCTTTTGTTCACCTCTCTGCTGAGCTGCCACGGCCACTGGCACTGCCGCCTCTGTTTACTGTTTGTTACTAAGCACTCGGCTGCCCAGTGAGTGAGTCAACAAGGGCCTTCCCTTTCCTGTCACTTGCTCTCTTGCCCTGAGCCCTGTGCAGTCTCCAGTCACAGGCAGAGCCATCCTGGCATAGCTTCGTCCCCAAGGCTGGTGACCTGTGAGAGAGCTTGTAAGAGCTTAACTGGATTAGGTGCCACCGAAGACAATAGGATTGTGGCTCAGCAGGGGCTTTTACCCTGATGTCACTTTATGTCCTGGTCCAATCAAAAGAAAGAGCCCTGTGAGGAACCAGGGGGCCCGCCAAGAGCTGAGCCTTAGTTTCATTAATTCAACAGCCCTCCATGCCTTTTAACAGAGGCAGACTTTAGACTTCACCCAACGGGGCAGAGTAACATGCAAGATCGTGTCGAGGAATGGTGACCAGGAGCTGCCAGTGGGAAGACAAGAGGAAGGTGGTTGTGATTCTTACACATACACAAAATTAATCATCACAATAATATAAATAAATAAAGAGGGCAGAGGGAAACTTTTGGAGGTGATGAATATGTTTATGGCATAGAACATAGTGATGGTTTCACTGGTGGATACTTATCTCCAAACTCATCAAGTTAAATCCGGGAAATATATATATAGCTCTTCGCCCATCAGTCATACCTCAATAAAATGTTTTGTTTTGTTGTGGTTTGTTCTTAAAAGAAGAATGTGGAGGAAAAGGAATTCTCACACTCCCTGGTACTTGGATTCAGAAAGGAACCAGCAGAGGAGAATAGGAAGAATTAGATCACAGTTCTGCAGAGGTAAGAGTGAAAGAACAGATCTTTGAAGCCCTCTAAATCAATACCAATTTCAAAACTGACTTCTTAAAAAAATTTTGTTTATTTATTTTGGGACAGAGACAGAAAGACAGTGAGCAGGGAAGGAGCAGAAAGAGGGAGAGACAGAATCCCAAGCAGGCTCCACGCTGTCAGCGCAGAGCCCGACGCTGGGCTCAAACTCACAAACTGTGAGACCATGACCTGGGCCAAGATCAAGAGTCAGATGCTTAAACAACTGAGTCACCCAGGCACCCAGCAAAACTGACTTACAAAAGAAAATACACGTTTTACTTCATATATTGACCAAAAAATAAAATAATGACATTTGATGAAGCCCAGTGCAGGTGAGGGCATGGTGGATGAGTGGTCCCATGTCAGTATTGGGAATGCACCCTCTCCATGGGGGCATTTGGTAATATTCATTAAAACTGTAAATACACACATCATTTGCAAACCCCGTTGTGGTTTTGCACTGACCCCGTGAACGTGCATGCAAACGTTCACCCAAGTGTATAAAAAAGGATACTCACTGTAGTGTTTTGTTGTTGTTATTGTTGTTATGGTGAAAAACTGAAAGCCACCAAATGTGCATCAGTAGTGGACAGGTAAATAAATTCTTGTTCACACACAGTGAAAATCCACAGCTGTGCAAAGGAGGGGGGTAGATCTGTGTGTCCTGGCATTTAACACTTGCCCTGAAAATCTTTTAAAAAACCAGAAGTGTGGATTCGCCCTGTATGATTCCTCTTAGTGTAAATAAATATATATATAATATGTTCTTTACATATTTATTATACTATATATTAAATTATATGTATTATATATTCATGTATAGTCTTTATCCAGGAGGAATCATTAGAAACTTAAGAGTATTGCTTTGTGGAGACAGTTTTAAATGCCGTTAGTTATTATTTAATCAGGAAAATTATGGTCCATTTTTGCACTTTCCCAATACCCTTGTGTTATATGGGTTTTTTTTAAGTAGTAAACATTATATAATATCTTACAAAATTTGTGTTTTCTGGCTCAACCCTCCTTGCATTCCCCACTAGCCTACTAAAGCACTTTACGAGAATCACAACCATCTTGTGCTGTTTCTCCCAAATTCGTCAGTTCATCAGATTCAGAATGGACCCTGGTAAAATGTAGATTTCCAGCACCCCCCCCCCCCGCCAGACCTGCTGAAACTGAATCTCTAGGAGAGAGCCAGGGGGAACTGCCTTTTGGCAAGTGCCCAAGTAGTTTTTATTTATTAATTTGTTCAGGCAACCCATGTTCAATTGAAGAAACTGAGTCCCAGAGGGAGAAAGTGAATGCTTCCAGTCATGGAGCTGGTTCCTGGTAGAACGGAGAGTAACATCTAAGACTTTGACCCCGGGAACATGCTGGTCTGCTTCAAGTCTCCGCTACCTTCACATATATTAGCACTCAGCAGCAACTTCCTTCTGTGCTTATTTTTTGCTAAGATTTCATTCATTTAAATTAAAGCAAGGAAAAATCCTAATTCAGTACTGAGGTTTTCAAAGTTGCATATTTTTAGAAAAATCAACTGGTTCACTTTCAAAAACCATGTTTATTCATATTTAAATACAGTTCTTTAAAGCAGGATATAGAAACAAGTAGGATTTAATACTAAGACCAATTTCCACTTACGCCCCTTATTTTATGCTTGCTGCCAAGGATATGTCCAATGTCTACAGTGTCGTATATTGCAAATTACCTACATCTAAAATAATAAAGCTTGATTATTCTAAACAGAATCCAAGACCTCTCACACATTGCTGGTGAGAATATAAAAATGGTACAGCTATCCTGAAAAATAGATTGGTAGTTTCTTTAAAAACTAAACATATTTTTGCCAGTAATTGAACTCCTGGGCATTTTTCCCAAAGAAATGAAAGTTTCTGTCCACCCCACAATTTGTACATGATTGTTTGTCAGCTTTATTTATAACAGTCAAAAACTGTTAACAACCAAAATGTCCTACAGGAGGTGAATGGTTAAGCAAAGTGTGGAACATTCACACCACGGAATCCTACTCAGTAATAAAAATGAATGAACCATTCGTACATGCAACACTTAGGTGAATCTCAAGGGCATTAAGCTGAATGGAAAAGCCAATTTCAAATTGTCACACACAGTATGTCTCTATTCATATGACATTCTTGTGATGACAAAATTATAGAGATGGAAAACAGATTAATGGTTGCCAGAGGTTAGAGATTGTGGAGGGAGGGGTGAATATAAAGAGCTAACACAGGGAGACCTTTGTGGTGACGGGAGAGTTCTGCGTCTTGCTCGAGGTGGCTATGGAGGGGATGTGCAGCTCTGTCCATCCGCGAACCCCTCACCTGACTTTATCTCCTGTAGCCTTGGCTCATCTGGCTGCCTCTTCAGGGTCCAGATGTCCTTCTTGCTCCTCTAACCACTTCCCTGACAACCTACCTCTTCTTTGAGACACTGGACACGATGCTCAGCTATCCCTGCTGCCATCACCTACTGACTCCTAAGAAGTCCACCACTGAGACCATGGCAAGAAGGCCAGCTTTGCCCTCATCTGAAGGCACCCCTTCCCAGCAGGTGAGAAGTCCATGGGCCAAGGGTTCATGTTGACCAGCCCCTGTGTCAGTCTCCTGGGCTTCGTTCAAGGTGCCCTGCCCAACCAGCACTAAGCTTGTTCTCAGGGCTTGTGCAGGTCCCCCCGCCCCCAGTGTAGGCATGGCTGTGGCTTGGAGGTGAAGATCGAAAGCCCCTCATAACGTGAGGCAGAGCCTGAGTAGTGGCCATGGCCTAAGACTAGAAGTTCAAGGCAAGGGTCCTCATAAAACCCAGAGGCTCAGAACTTTTATTTCAAATTTAGTCTTGCAGGAAGTTATAAACTTACATTTGTCAGGATAAGAGGACAGAAATACTTTATTTAAACCTGGTCGTTTGACCTATAACTTTTAAATGTTTAGACTTAAAGTATGTGGGCCTCCATTTATATCCTTTCCCTGGGACCTGCAAAAGTTAGGGAGGGGCTGCTCCTATTCATTGATAGTGTCTGCTCGGGTCTTTCTGTGGTCTCTCCCGCTATTTTTATGACCTCAACAAATCCTTGACCCACTTTCCATTCCTCACCCCACCTGAGCCACTGTGTTCACACCATAGCCTTTGTCATTACAAGTAACAGCATCACCTCCAAAACTTTCATTTCAGATATCCTAGGCTCAGACAACCTACTGACACTTATTTTTCCAGCTAATTCCTTCAAGCTACCTCCATCCTGACAAGTTTTTGTGCCCACGAAGACCTGCCATCCATGGTCCCTACCACCTTTTCTCTGATCATCAATTTTCTCCCCTCATTATCCAGTTTACAGTCCATGGTCCATGTGGCAGAAATTCTTGCTAGCCATCCATCAAAATTTGTTTTCCCTTTCCTCCTGGGCATATATCCAGACTACACTTCCCAGCCTCCTTTGTGGCTAGGTGGAACCATGGGATAGAGTTCCAGTCAATGGAAAGTGAGTGGACAGGATGTGTGCTCTAATGGCGCTGGGTGCTGGAATCGCAGTGGAGATGATGACTTCATCAGTCATTTTTGACTTCTCTAGGTCGTTCACATCTCACATCTGATCGATTGGCAAGCCATTTAAAACATATGCTGGGTCTGATGGCTCCCTATTAGAACCACCCCCTACCTTCCATCATTACCACTATCCTCTCTAACCTGAACCAGCAAAGTAGCTTCCATGTTTGTCCTGCTTCAACAATTGGCCCTTCCCAGAATATTCTTCACTCAAAAGTTACAGTTGTCTTTTTAAAACCAAAGGCAGGTCATCTCATCATCGTGGATGTCCATCACACTAATGGTGTAATATCCGAGCATCTTACCATGGCTCACAAAGTGCAATCTAAACCCAGCTACCTCACACTTCCCTTGATTTCCCGTAATCTAGTCACTGTGGTAATTTTGACACTTTTCAAACAGGCCCAGTTTGTTCCTGATCCAAAGATTTTCACATGCTATTTCCCCTGCCTGGAATGTTCTTCCCTCAGATCTTCATATACTTACTTCATCACTTCATTCAGGTCTCTGTTCAAGTGTAACCTTTGCAGAAAGACTGTCCCTTAAGTAGCATATTTTCATTATGTTGAATCCCCTTGTTTCCTTCACTTCTGTCTATACCAGTTACCTTTTTTTACTTTAATAATATGTGTTTATTTGTTGACTTGTTTATGTTCTATTGCCCCACCAACAGATTTATAAGCTGTATGAGGCTATGAATTTATCCACCTTGCTTACTGCTTGCAGAATGTTTTCAGCTGTGCATGGCAAGTGAAACAATGGAGAGTGACTCAAACAATGAAGGACATCTACATTCTCACATAAATGTGTATTTGGCAATTCAACAGCTTCAGAGCCTTGGGTTAACATTTCTGTTCTTCTCACCTTGAAGACTGGCCGCTGCAGCTCCAGTCTTCACATTCTGACCCAACCATGTTATAAGGGAGAGAAAGGACTTAATCTTCTTAAATTTCTTTGGAATCTTTTTCAGAATCCTAGCAAACTTCCTCTTTTATGTTTTTGTCCACATGAGGTCATGGGCCGCCACTAAACCATAGTGGAATAGGATGGCAGTGATTGGCTCTGATCAATTGTGGTTTCTCCCTGGAGAGGAGGACAAACCCATCTTTCCAGAGCACCTGCTCCCTCATGTCTGCACAAACTAGTGCCCCAACACCAACAAAGATGGGAGGGGTGTGATTGCTGGGTGAGAAACCAAGAATATCTACCACCCCCATACACCTAGAATGGGGCCCAAGTCAGAACAGATGCTTAAAAAGTACATGTTGACTGGATGACGGAATATTTGTACTTTGGTAGACTAAAAGTGACCCAGACAGCACCCTTGATGACCTTGTAGAGATGTACTTTCTTTAGCCCAGTTTTGCTCATCTCCCCTAGCAACCCTGTGAAGTCAATCTCTGTTCACTACTTTTCAAGGAAGAAGATTAGAGCTTGAAGAAATTGACTGAATTAGTCAAGGCCACCCAGCCAGGAAGTGGGTAAAGTGCTTAAGCCCATAGAGAAGTTTCAAAAATGGCCAAAACTGCACACAAGAACAAGGGAGTGATTGACGAGTGATCTTACAAGAGCAGGGGCAGGAATCGCTGGCTTTAATGAGGGGTACTGTCTGTCAAGGCTTTTTATGTATAGTGTATGATTCCATATGCACATATACTAGAAAGTAGGGAGTATCATATTCATTTTACAGATTAGGAAACTGAGGCACACTGAAGTCAAATAATTTGCCCAAGGACATACAGCTTTAACAGATGGTAAAGTTAGGATTTGAATCCCAAATAGTCATACTTCAAACCCGGTATTCCTTCCACTGGAAGAACCGCTAGAAGAAAGCCTTAGAGGGGTGGTGAAGTAGTTCTTTCTTTGAGGTGGAAGAAAGGGAAGAAACTGAGTGAAAGGACACAGAAATTTTGAGGCTGATGGGAGGAGAATTTGAGAAATCTCATGTCAGATGGCCTCGATCATTTCAGGAAAGTAGCACACAAAGTCATCTGTATGATGAGGTTCAGACTTAAAAATAGAAACGATTGTGGTAAACCCTGGGAAGACTGAGATGGTGATCAATTTGAAGGGAATAGCAAAGATGATGAGCAGCAGGTGGGCCCAAGGGGGAGGGAGCTGTGTAGAGGGTCAAAGAATCAGGAAGGGGGCAAGGCACAGACAAATGCCAAAAACTGGCTCAGTGCCTGACATTTCATGTTCTCTTAGTAGGGGAGGGCAGGGACTTTTAAAGACCAGACACCCAGGTCCCAAATCTGGAGCAGATGGTGTCTGGACAGTTTTTGAAGAAGATTGGCAGAAAGGGGGCTTTGAATACAAAGGAAGGAAGATCCTGGTAAATATCAAGGAAAGGGCTATCCCAGGGCCAGACAGTACTAAGCAGGGCAGGGTTAGGCTTTGTGCTATCTGTATGTGATCAGAAAGCACAGGGAAGGTAGGGGAATAGGGAAAAGGGACAGAGCCAAGTGAGACTGCCAGACCAGCCAGAAATGTTGGGGCAGGGCCTGTCTCAAGGCTTCACTTTCAACTTCTGCTAAGCTTACCTGATCAGGAGCAGGGGCATCTGACAAATATGTGTGATTTGGAATGACTGACCTTAATTAGTATTGCTACCACCTACTGAGATAAAATTTGGGCATTATTTTTTCTGTGAACCATAATTGAACAGAAGGCACATACTAATGACATTCTCATGGCAGGGTTCTGTGGACCAACTCTGTAAGTCACAAGAAGAAGGCAAAGGGAGGGTCCTCACAACCTGAGCAGAATGAACCACCTCAGGGTCAGACACTATACCTGTAGACACCTTTTCCCTGCTCATGTCACCTCATGTGGCTCTCCTTTCAGGAGCAATGGTCCCAATGGAATGTTCTAGCCCAGGGAGAAAAGAAGACAAGTCTGGAGCTTGGAGACAAAGCAGCAGTGCATTGGGGCCAGAACCCACTGAAGCCAACTCTGCAGACAGAGGAGGAACAAAGGCCCTTGGGATGCAGAGCAGATGTAGACAAAAACAAGTCAAGGCCACCAAGGTGAAGCTTGAAGACACCAAGCTCCTGTGTCCTTTCTTCTCATGGCAACATATTCTAGTTGCTAGCAAGGTGCTAGAAAGAGACAGATAATCAGCTTGAGTGCCCAGCTGAAAGAAGGAAGCACCAAATTCAGGAAAGTCATCCATTTTTTGATTCTTTCTCAATCACTGAGAAGGGGAGCTTGACCCGGGCAGACCCTTTGTCATTGCTCCTGTCATATCACAAAGAGCAGTAGACTCCTTGGATTTGCTCAGTAATAAAGGGGCCGGGCACACTACTTTCCCACCACTTCTTGCCCAAATAGTTTCCTTGATACACAAGACAGCATTAATCCATAAATGACCCGCAGTGGCTTTGGCCCACGCTCACTGGTGATGAGGGTGATCCTGTTGGGCCCTGAGATGGGAAGGTGGTGCTCTACAATTTTGCCCTGCAGCCCCACTCTCATAGCTATATGCCCCACATGAAACTCCTTCCTTTGCCCTCAACAGCCTTGGGGAAGAGAGGTCTACCTCTCCATGCCTTCCCCCAGCACCTGCCGTCACCTCTGTTTGGCCTGAGCTTTCCATTCACAGATGGAGGCCTGGCCTGGAAAAGCATGAGAACAATGAAGCTTCTCCATCCTTCCATCACTCACTCATTCACCAACCCTGCCACTCGCTGGCCACAGGAACTTGGGTGAGTTGTTTTACCTCTCTGTTAAAATGGAAAGATTGTGAGAGTGAAATGGGCACAGACACGGATACAAGTTAATCATTGTCATTTGCTGAAATCAACTGTAATGGACACACTCCATGGAGTACAAAGGAAAATGGTAAATAAGGCCCGTGTATAAATGGCTTAGCACTGGGGAACCTATAGCTCTGCACCTCTGCAGCTATCTCTATAGTCCATTATCTGTAAGACAAAATATTTTTAAATAAAGCATTTCTTTTAGAAATCTACAAATTCTTTACATTCTCTTGGGTCATGAGCTCAGTGTCAGTATGATTTCTTCCCCTGGACTGAGGCGTGCATCCAAACGTGGGCAGGAGTTCATAAAGAAAGGAGTGGTGTGCATTGTCCGGGATGTGTTTCTTTGCTCTTGTCAAGTTGCTGAAAAGAGAGGCTTTCTAAGAACATCAGCAGTACAGTCTCCTGGCTAGCAATGCAGACTCAGCACACGGCATCCGACCAGTGACCCGTGACACCTGCTGGCCACCCCTGGAACCGCACCCAACCTCCTTGACCGTAAAATGCCAAGGTTCTTTGTCAGGGTGACTTTAAGGGCTAATTTGATGAGCAACACTGCCTAAGTAAGGCAACCATTTCTTAGAAATTAAAGTGAAAAACAACACAAGCTTCAGAAGGCAACAATGGCAATGGCTAGAACCAGACCTGAGGTTCAACTCCAGACTCTGCTGGTGAGGACCTGGGTGACCTTAGGCAAGTTACCCAGCCTCTCTAACCTGATTTTCTCATCTGAACAAGAGTCTTACTGTTATTTCTCATAGAGTCGTATGAGGACAATATGAAATTCTGGACTTCAATTCACCTCCAAGGGGAACTTTGGCCTCGTGCCAGATCATCTTCTCTAGGCACGATGTTGAGATCCAAGGACACAGTATGAATGGTTCCAGGACAATTAGGGTACCCATCATTGGTACCAACATGTCCAAACCAGGAGTAAAAATCTTTCTTGGATATGGACAGTGTTGTATACTTCCACAGTCCTGTTGACTTTACTGTAATGTTCTCTCTCTTTTTTTTTAATGTTTATTTTTGAGAGAGAGAGAGAGAATGAGCGTGGAAGGTGCAGAGAGAGGAGGGGACAGAGGATCTGAAGCAGGCTCCATGCTGACAGCAGAGAGCCCGATGAGGGGCTCAAACTCACGAATTGTGAGATCATGACCTGAACTGATGTCTGATGCTCAACTGACTGAGCTACCCAGGCACCCTTCCAACGTTCTCTTTCTGATCTGTGCTCCTATCTAATGACCCCCAGCCAGGAAGATGGGAAAGTAGTATTTCCTAGATACTGGTATGGAAAACTGACTGTATCTAGCTGTTGAAGACAAGCTCAGTCCACTAGAGGGAAAATGGAAGTTACTGCCTGGGCCACTCACCCAAATTGTCTCTGACTCCACTTTCCTGGGATGTCTTTCTCACTCTGTCCATCTCTTGACCCTGTAATAAGCATGGAGAAGAGAGGTTAACTAACCCCAAGGCTGAGTACTTAACATGAAAGTCCCGTACCCAGAACCATGACATTAGAAGCCTGAGTGTGGGTAGTTTCTGGCCTTGAGTTCAGGTCAAAGAGTTCATATTTGTGAAGATGCCCCAAGGTGGGTGGGAGTCTTTGGAGACTGATGGGAAGGTATGTCTTGCTGAGGTCCCAGCACTGCCCTCATGCTGCCTCCCTCCTCTCTTCTTGGCCACGGCCATGACCGCTACTTCTGCTACTGCCACCACCAATGAATGTAGTCTTTCAAACCTGGATACTTTTGAGAGTATGGAAAGGACTATTGGTAATTACCCTGGAGCAACAGGTATAAAATGGGCCCATCGTAGACAAGCTGGGACATCTGATCAAACTGTGTGCCCAACATACTCAGAGTGTCTCGATTACTCACTTTGAGACATCTGCTTCTGACCAACCATTCATAGTTGTAAACATACCTAGGGGCTGCTCCACATTGGACATGTAAACTGCAGTATCTCATCAAATTCCTGTCTATCTCCCTCTTGCACTCCTTATGTGCATTGACAACCATTCTCAGTCCTAAAGAACAGAAAGTGCTTGCCCTCTGTGTGAATTTTGCCCCATGTCTTTGTCCCCTACTGGCCTCTCTATTCCTCCTGCTCAGCCTGGGTCCAGGAGTCCTTATTTCAGCCTCCTCATCCTTGGTCTTTCCATTCAACAAGCCCAGGAAACCCCTAGCTCCTGGTCACACCCCTTTAAGTGCTGACTCTATTTCTCTCCCCGGGTTGACAAGGATTCTGGAGATAAGTCTACAGTTATGTCCTTTTGAATCCATGCCTTTTAATACCTATTGCATATCATTCAAAACTCCTTGACTTCACGGCTTATTCAGCACTCTTAAGCATCTCTCTGTTCTATAAGCTGTAGGGCCATTTGGAGTAGGGGGAAATCTAGTGCCTTGGCTAGCCTCTTGGGGGATTTTCGTTTCTATGTATCTGTGTGGTTCTGTTTTGTTTTGTTGTCTTTTGTTTTGTTTTGGTTAACATCTCTTCCCCTGAGGCCAGCTCTCTTTGTATTTGGTTTTCTCTTTGGCTTGCCTCTTTCAGCCCTGTCCAGTCTCCCTCTAGGGAATGTAAACCTTTGAAACAATGGGGAAATTCTGCCTCCTGATGCCCCAGCCAGCTGTGAGGGCAGAGTGAGCCAAGTATTTGAATCTGATGTCATTTTGTGTAGTTCCATCTTCTCTAAATAGGTAGGTATGTACCCCCACAAGGTAATCCAAACAGCATGATCTCTGTATCTACATAGACACCCCCATATAGAACTTGTTTGATTGCTTGGTGGTAGAGAGAACCACATGCCATGGCCTACCTTTGAGAAGAAGGTATTTGTGACATCCCTATTTTTCCTGTGGATTCCAAGGGAAGTCCTGCTCTCTGCTCTGCACAGGCTGACAGTTACCAACGTCATCTTGACTTTATAAGGAAATAGAATACTGAAGGGGTGGGGAGAAGTAGGCTGGGGTCTGGGTTTGAGAGCTTATCCAGTCATCATGACTTAGCACCCCCAGAAATAAATTTCTCCTCTATTTACCCTTGATTGTCTATCTTTCAAGCTACAGTTGGAGTATAGACTGCCTTGGATTCAGGAAGGAATGCTCACTTTCTTCTCTATGTAATTGTCCTTCATTTCAAATGTCATGCCTTGAAGGGTTATGGCACATCCCCCTGCCTTTTCCCAAGTATAGGAACCCTCCTCTCCTCTGCCTTCTTAGTCCCACAACAAACTCTGAGCTGGCCAGTCTGATACAACTATGTCAACTTGCAGCTGAGAATTAACCCTGTGGGTCTTGGCGTGAGGGGCGCTGGAACCTACCCTCAGAAGTCAAGCTGCCTTGTATGGAGATCTGCTTCAGGAACAGGATAAAGGGGTGTTGAAACTCCTGTATCAGATTGTCTCTTAGAGACCTCTGCTTTCTAGAAGCAAGAACATCTTCTCAGGACTATTAGAAGGCCTCAGGTCACACCTGGAGTCAGGAAAATGAGACAAATCTTGTCCTGTCAGAGGCCCCTGGAAAGGCAGTAGCAAGGGAACACCTCTCTTAGCATCACTTTGGCTTTCTAAGGGGCTCGGAATTCTGCCACTTGCAAGCAATTATTCTTAACCCTCCAGGGATGCCAGGATCTCTGTCCTATTACCCAATATCACCACAGAGAGCCTTTTAAAATTTAACCGATAATGGATGGGAATTCACAGGGGTCTCTCTTACAAAAGGTCATTTGTGGAATGCCAGTCTGCATGAGTCCCACTTTTACATCTGAAGGGTGAGGGAGGGAGCCACAGAGGGAGAGATAAAGGTAGAGGTGGAGAAAAGTCTTTCCTAAAGATGTCGAGTACACGAGGCCAGTAATGAGGTGCTGTCTTTTCTCTGCCAGGGTCTGAACAAGTTTTCTGCAGTATAAGAGTTACAAATGGCAAGATTCCACCAGGCTGAAAGATATTCTAGGCTGAATAGTTGTGACTGAGGCAAAGAGTCCTTGTTGAGAGATCCGGCGGAAAGCCTTCTTCCTAAATATATATTTATTTAAAATAACAAAAAGGATTTTATTAGTTATACAACTTCCACAATGCATTCTTTTTATCCTATTCAATTTCCTTTCTCTTTACCTCCAGGGAATAAATACAGAATATCTTCAATATCTGAATGTGGGTGGAAAGAGGAAAATTTAGCAGAGGGACACCTAAGTTGTGGAAGGTGGGGGGTGCAGAACATTAGGGGGAAAATGAGCCATTAATGAAAGTAAGGATCGAGAGAGAAATTGAAACACAAAAGCCAGTGGAGAGCAGGTGGTCCTATCAGATTTGCTCTGAGATTTTAAGGAACAGGAAATATGTTGAATTAAGGCACTGGCTCTCAATCTTGGCTGCGTATCAAAATTACCTGAGAGGTTTTGAAAAACTACAAAAGCCTGGTAGACCTTTGAAGAAGGATCTCGAGAAGTGGAGTCTAGGCATGAGTAGTTTTAAAGTCTCCCAGGGGGATTTGAACAAGCCGGCTGACTTGAGAGCTAGTGTCCTGGGGGCACCAGAAATAGTTGGAGGGCTCATTAAAACACAGATGGCTGGGGCACTCCTTTAAGGCTTCTAATTCAGCTTGTCTTGAGTGAGTCTGAGAATCTGAATTTCCAACAAGTCTCTAGGTGATGCTGCTGCTGCGGATGTGGGGACCACAATTTGAGAACTAGTGTCTTAGAGAAATAAATGCTCACCATTTTTTCAATGAGACGATGTGTGTATACTCAATCTATAGGTTTGCATAACTGTGTTGTCTCTTGCGTGTGTCTGGAAACCATGAGCGCACATAGGGGTAAAGGGAAAGAGGAAGCCTAAGTGAAGAGGGAGGTACTTTTGTAAGTTCAAATCAGAGACCTGATTTCTATCTCTGCTTTGCTTTGTGCAAGTTGTGACTGAGGAGCTCTGTTCATTTTTGGTCCTGTCTTACCCCTGAGGAAATGAGCCATTGTTCTCGAAGTCAGGAGAGAGCAGTTTGCAAGGTGAACAGTCATCTTTCCTCTCTTCACACAGCCAGGGCCTGAGCTGTCCCCTCTGGAGCCAGCAGCCTCTACCTTGAAAAGAGCCTCAGAGAGCATCCCAGAGCCAGGGGGTGACTGACCAAGGTGCTGAACCTCTTCCTTTCGCAGAGGGAGTAGATATGATAAGGGGCATTGTTGGAAACTCAGACGGGGAGGCTTGAAAGTGAAGGAGGACAGTGTTGAAGGCGGGGTCAGGGGAGCCTCCATACCCAAGGCTTCAAGTCATCACTCTCTGTCAATGTCATTCATCTCTTCCCTTCCCACTCCAGTTTTGTTGAGAAATAATTGATCTATGTTGCTGTCTAAGTTTCAGGCATACAGTATAATGGTTTGATTTATATATATTGTGAAAAAAATACCACAATAGGTTCAGCTAACATCCATTTTCTCAGGTAGGTATGAAATATGATATTGATATCCAATATTTTATGTATTTCCATATAGACAATAAAAAGAAAAGAAGGAAGAATTTTTTTTCCTTGTGATGAGAACTCTTTGGATTTGCTCTCTCAATAGATTTCCCACACATCCTACATCAATATTAGCTCTGGACATGTTGTTCATGATAGCCCTAGTTCTTACTTATCTTATAATGGAAATTTACACCTTTTGATCACCTTCACCAATTCCTCCTCCCCCAACTCTCTACTTCTGGTAACCCCAAATCTGATCTCTTTTTCTGAGTTTGGTTTTGTTATTGTTGGGTTTTTTTTAGATTTCACATACAAGTGAGATCATAAAGTATTTGTCTTTCTCGTTTCACTTAGCGTTTGCCTTCAAGGTCCATCCATGTCATTGCAAGTAAAAGAATTCTTCCTTTTTATGGCTGAATGATATTCTACTATATATATATATATATATATATATATATATATATAGTACCATATATACATATATACCACAATGGCTTTATCCATTCATCCATTAATGGACACTTATGTTGTTTCCATACCTTGGTTTTTGTAAATAATGAACATGGGAGTGCAGATAACTTTTCGAGTTAGTGTTTTCACTATCTTTGGATGTATTTCCAGAAGTAGAATTGGTGGATCATATAGTGGGTCTATTTTTAATTAGGGGGGAGTCCTCCATACTGTTTTTCATGGTTGCTGTACCAATTCACAATCCCACCAATGGTGCACAATGATTCCCTTCTCTCCACATCCACACAAGAATTTGTTTTCTCTTGTCTTCTTGATGATGGCCATTCTAACAGGTATGAGGTAATATGTGGTTTAAATTTGCATTTCTGGGGCACCTGGGTGGCTCAGTTGGTTAAGTGTCCAACTTCAGCTCAGGTCATGATCTCACGTGAGTTCATTGAGTTTGAGCCCCCATGTTGAGCTCTGTGCTGACAGCTCAGAGACTGGAGCCTGTTTTGGATTCTGTGTCTCCCTCTCTCCCTGCCCCTCCCCTACTCTCTCTCTCTCTCTCAAAAATAAATAAACATTAAAAAATTTTTTTAAATAATAAATTTGCATTTTCCAGTGTGGTTGAGCATCTTTTCATGTACCTATTGACTTTTCATATGTCTTCTTTGGAGAAATATCTATTGAGGTCCTTCGCCCATTTTTTGATTGGGTTATTTGTTTTTTTGCTGTTGAGTTATAGGATTTCTTTATATATTTAGATATTAACCCTTTATATGGTTTTAGAATTTTTCCCAATTCTATATGCTGTCTTTTCACTTTATTGATTCTTTCTTTCACTGTGCAGAAGCTTTTTAGTTTGTTGTAGTTCCACTTGTTTATTGTTGATTATGTTGTTTGTACTTTAGGTTTCACATCCAAAAAACATTACTGAGATCCATGCCAAGGAGCTTTATTCCTATGTTTTCTTCTAAGTTAAGTCTAATCCATTTTGAGTTAATTTTTGTGAGTGATGTAAGTTATGGGCCCAGTTTTATTCTTTTACATGTGAATATCCAATTATCCCAGCACTGATTATTGTAAAGACTGTTTTTTTTCCCATTGAATATTATTGTCTCCCTTGTCAAATATTAGTTGACTGTGTAGGTCTGGGTTTATTTCTGGGCCTTCAACTCTGTTCCATTGGTTGATTTGTCCATTTTTATGCTGGTACCATACTGTTCTGATGATTATGGTGTTATATTATGCCTTGAAAACAGGTAGTATGATGCCTCCTGCTTTGTTCTTCTTTCTCAGGATTTCTTTGGCTGTTCAGGGTCCTTTGTAATTCCATATAAATTTTACTCATGTTTTTTCTACTTCTGCAAAAAATGCTACTGGAATCTTTATAAGGATTACATTGAATAGATAGATGGCTTTTGGTAGTATTGATATTTTAACAATATTAATTCTCCTAATTCATGAACACGGGATACCTTTCCATTTATTTGTGTATTTTTCAATTTCTTTCATCAATGTCTTGTAGTTTTCAGAGTAGAAATCTTTCATTTCCTCAGTTAAATTTATTCCTAAATATTTTATGCTCTTGTCAATGAGATCAATTTCTTTATTTCTTTTTGAGAAAATTCATTGTTAGTGTATAGAAACACTACTGATTTTTGTGTGTTACTTTTGTATCTTGCAATTTTGCTGCATAATTGATTGAATCTAAGAATTTTTGGTTGAATCTTCAGGATTTTCTGTGTATAAAATCATGTCATGGGCAAATAGAGACAATTTTGTTTTTTCCTTTCTAATTTTAGTGGATATCTTTTATTTTTTCTTGCCTGATTGTTCTAGTAGGACTTCTGGAACTATGTTGAATATTAGTGAGAGTGGGTGCTGTTGTCTTGTTCCTGATCCTAGAGGAAAAGCTTTCAACCTTTCATCATTTGAGTATGATGTTAGCTGTGGGTGTGTCATATATGGCCTTTATTATGTTGAGATATGTTCTTTCTATGGTTAATATTTAAGAGTTTTTATCACGAATGTGTGTTGAATGTTCAACATTTATCTCTTATCTGCCTGAGCCCAGCTCTGTATATCCAACTGCCAACATGGCAGCTCTTTTGGGCAGATCAAAAGCCTTCAAACTACCTGCTCAAACAGTCTTTCCATTCAAGCTTCAATTTCTGCCAAGACTGCTATCTGAGTGAACCAGCACCAATATCCATCTCTGGCCACAAACCAGAAACCTATGAGTTTCCCTTGATGACTCCCTTTCTTCACTACCCACCTAATCTGTCACCAAATTCTGTGCGTTGGATCTCCTAAATGGTCCTCAGATCCTTTCTCTTACTGTTTCCATGACCATCACTCTAGACCAAGCTTCTACTATCTGCCATCTAGACTACCCCTATATCCACCTGACCTCCTTCAAATGAGGAATCTTTTCAAGATGCCATTTTGACCATTCCACTCCCTTTGCTGAAGCATATCAGGGATTCCCATTGCACTTAGGACAAAGACATGTGTAGTATGACTGCACTAAATCTGGTCTCTTTCCAGTCTTCCCAACCTTTTCCTATAGCTCCTTCTTGTTTTTCTAGCAGCTCTGGCTTTTCCTCAATTTCTCCAACTCACCTTGCTCCCTTTCATCATAGGACCCTTGCACACCAAGTTACTTCTGTCTGAAATATTTCCTGCCTAGTCAAATCTATTCTTAGCTTAAGAGGCAGTTCCTCAAGGAAGAATTTCCTAGCTTTATTAAATCTATTAATTGGTTTCATAATACTTTATATCCGTATCAGTCTATATTATAATGCAGCGATCATTTTGCATTTGTTTACCATTATTAATTATGGTTGTTCCTTATTATGTTGATTACATCTTTAAGCTCCACTGTAGTGCTAGCACAGTGCCTGGAACAGAATGGACATGTAATAGATATTTATTGGAGAAATGAAGGAAGGAAATAAAGAAGCCTAAAGGGAGCAAGGAAATGGGAAGAGAATGTATGAATGATTGCTCACATTTATGTTTCATTTTGGAATCATTGGAAACAGGCCAGCCCACCAGGACATGGGAAGATAGTGTACCTGAATTCACTCATTTATTCGACAAATATTTATATTCATTAAATTTGTACTTTTTCTGATTATGAACATAACTGTTACATTTGGAAACCATGGGAAAAAATGCCCAAGGATAAAAGAGAACCAGTTCACCTTTCTTTCCACAGTCCAATGATAAACTACTGTTAAAATAATTTGGCAGATTTCTGTTCAGGTTTTTTCCATGTATACATAATATCTAGGTAGGATCATTATATAAAGAGATCTCCTTCTTTCTCTTAATGGTATATTGTGAACATTTACCTGCATGGTTGAGTTTCTTGAGCACGTGGCATTTAAATTGCTAAGATATATTCGATTGCATGGAATGTATGTAATTTAGACACATTTCCACCATTGTTGGGTATTTCATCTCTTCTGGGGCTGAGAGACAAATCGGGTAATGCATTGAATCTGGCACGAGGTGGATTTTGGGGAAAACAGGAGGAAGGTTTTGCCAGGTGTCTGAAAAGAACAATTCCTTGTTGTAGGTTGCTGGGCCCTGGGCACCTGTCCCCATAATGGAACGTAATGTCTGTCAATGTAATGAGCATTTTGTCTCGCGGGTATGTGCTCAGAATCCGGGTGCCTCCTCCCCCCGTGGGTCTGGTCTAAGCACACCTCACTTTCAAACCCTGAGGCAAGTAACCCCCGCGGATCTAGCTCCCACTGGTGGACCGCCCTCGGCCAGAAGCCTAGAGTTCTGGCCACGCGCCGCCACGTGCCAAGAGCAGGGCCCCGCCCCCTCCGACTCCCCGACACGCCCCTCACACTTGGTTCTCAGAAGCTCTCCTCGTAGCTCCGCCTCCAGGCGACCTCCCCAAGTCCTCCCAGCCCCTAGAGTAGCCCCGCCCCAGACTTCGAGCCCCGCCCCCGCAATCCGGGCCCCGAGGCTGCCCCGCCCCGCGGACCGTTTGCGAGGGCGCGGGGGCGGAGCCCTGCGCGATGACGTGGGCGGGCGTGCGCGGTGACGGCCCGCGTCCCTGTTACTCAGCGGAGCGGCCGAGGCCGGACGACGCGGCCGGGAACGCAGAGCCGCGAGCAGCCCTGGGTAACGGCCGTGGCGAGCGCCTGGACGGCGCCAGTCCCGCCGGCGGGCTTTCCTGTCGCCGTTCGCTGCGTTGCGGGGTGAGTGCGGCCGGCGCCGCAGGGCCGGGGCGGCCGGCGGCCCCGCCGTGTTTATGTTATTGTGCCGCCGCCACCGCCGCCGCCTTCTCAGCCTTGACCCCCTCCCGGGAGTGGGGGCGGGAGCGCGCGGCGGCGGGGGGCGCGCGGCGGGCGGGGGCGGCGCGGGAACAATAGCGGCTGGGGAGGCGGGGGCCGGCCTGGGGGCGTGGGGCTGCGGGACCCCGGCGCGCCCTGGCCGTCGGCCCCCGGCCCGCCGCCCCAGCTCCACCCGTCCGTCCTCGCGCGCCCTCCTCGCGCGGGTCCCGCATTCGCGTCGGGAGGGGAAAATGGAGCGGGTGGGTGGGTGGCAAGTTCTGAAACACTTCGAGGAAGGTCCGGACGGAGGCGCCTGGGCTGCCCGCCGCGCCCTGGCTGCCTCTCCCGGAGATGGGGAGCTGAGAGCGCTCCTCCGGTCGCCGGGTCCCGACGCCTGCCTGGCGCCCGCGGGGTCCGTGTTTTGTTTCTCGGTGGTTTCTTTGTGCTGAGGCTCTGGGCGAACGCAGGCAGCGGCGCCGAAAAAGGCTGGGGTGGCCTTAAGCCCTGCGCTCTGAGGGGGAGCCCGGGCCCGCGACTTGCGGGGAAGGTGTCCATCACGCTGTGAGCGAGCGTCAGTGGTCAGCGGGCATTTCTCTTGAGGGTCACTCGGTGGTGACCTTTTGACTTTTTCACCCCCCCCCCGCTCTCTTTGTCTTGCACTTGCGTTCCCAATCCTTCGATGGTAGAACCAAGTCCGTTTTAGGGGATTGCGATGAACGCTTTTGATTTTGTTAGAGAGTTCTCCATCAGATGTTTACAGTGAACTTCATAACATGTTGACTACGTGGTATCAATGTTCAGTGGTTACTATTTTTACCTCTGAAATTCAGTAGTCTTCGGTAGAATTCTGGTCTGTCAATCCATTGTGTTTGGAGATAAGCATCCAGCAAGTACTTTCTTGATATTAGAACATCTGTTTATTTCATTCATTCATTCAGCAACTGTTCAGTACTCAGATGGAGAGTTTGAAGGTAAAGAGGAATATCTTTTAATGGAAACGGGTGCTTTGAAATATAATAGATGTGCCTTTAAACGAGACAGTTATGTAAGTGACGTGTGTTTAAAAAGGTATAGTTATACTTTCGGTCGTTTCACTATTTTTTAAGCGGTACAGTCTGGATCTTAAGAGTGCAGTGTTGTATTAGGAAGTAGAGTTAGGAAGTTGGTCTAAATGTACAACAGCTTGATTTTTTTCCAAATTTAACTTTTTAGTCTTAACAGCTTTACAGTCTTACAGTCATTTGTAATGTCTGTCTCAGATTTTCCTGCTGTGGGTTAACCTAGGAGGTCAGATGCTGTAAGTGAACATGTTTAGTGCTGTGCCTGACAACAGCAAGCAAGAAATCAAAATGGGACCTCCTTGAGGACAGGCCTGTCTTGCATCTGTGTCTCCAGCATCTAGCCTGGAATATAGTAAGTGTTCAATAAAAGTCTGATTGATGAAAAGCTCTTTACAATTAATATTTAAAATCCAGTCTTTACAGTATCAATTTCAGTATCACGTTTTTTTCTATCCCTTCTAAACCATTTATCCCAAGACAAAACTTCATCTAAAATATTTTAAATATGTGTATCACACACAGACAGTGATATTTCAATAGGGGTCTAAAATGATTGCATTTGTCTTTTTGTGACTATTACTTTTGAAAAGTTTCTGGTGACTACGCAGAAAAGCTAGAATATGGGAAATAGGCTACATAAAAGTTTTATTAGAAATGTTTAATTTCTAGGAGCGCCTGGGTGGCTCAGTAGGTTAAAGTGTTGACTTCTGCTCAGGTCATGATCTCATGGTTCGTGAGTTTGTGCCCCATGTTGGGGCTCTGTGCTGACAGCTCAGAGCCTGGAGCCTGTTTCAGATTCTGTGTCTCCCTCTCTCTCTGCCCCTCCCTCTCTCATGCTCTCTCTCTCTCTCTCTCTCTCTCTCTCTCAAGAATAAATAAACATTAAACATTTTTTCTAAAAAGAAATGTTTAATTTCTAATAGCATTTTTAGAAACGTTTAATTTAAAATTCTATCTTGGTGAAGCATATGGGCCTAAAACCCCGTATAATACTGATTTATCCAAGTTACATCTTTTTTCCACTTCCTACTTAATACATTTTAGCATTTGTTTTGGATATGAGAGAATTTGAGGTGAGCTCATTATCTGATGTAGAGTACAAATAAAAAGGAAATGATACTTTGTTAAGATAAGGAATGAAAATCTTGAGATCCCAAACTTATTGCTTTGCTTAGTTACGATGTATCAGATTTCAGTAAGGGTTACTGATAAAAATCCTTTGGCAGCAGCTCACTGTCAGGTTACGTGTCAAACCAGGTTTTGTTTTGTTTTGTTTTTGAAATTCTTTTGTTTTTTTTTTTAAATCACAGCTTTATTGAGATACAATTCACATACCATAGGACTTACCCTTTTAGAGTGTGAATCAGTGGTTTTTAGTATATTCACAAAGTTCTGCATTGATGGCTACTATCTAATTCCAGAACATTTTCATCACCTTAAGAAGAAACCCCATACCCATTAGTAGTCACTCCTCATTCCACTCTAAATTATGTTAAAAAGAAGAGATAACACTGAAATGGGCTCTTTTTAAGTGTCTTGGAAGAGTAGGAAACTATATCCTATTTTAAACTTTAGATCCTGGGAGAAAGGCCACTTGGAAAGGCAATTAGTTTAAGAATAAATTACACCCAAATTAATGATGTTACAATCTTAACTCAATGCCTAAAATTACGGAAATGACCTTGTGAAGATTCTCAGTGCTCAGTGAAACAACTTGAAATAATTTAAGTGACTATCCTAGTTGAAGAAGTTGTTGAATAGAAATCTGATTCATGTTCGTCTGATTTATCCATGAATTGAGTTAAGACACATTGGAATAGTCTGGGTAGTTCATGTGCTGTGTTGCAAATGTAGAAGTATAAAATAATGTCTGACATTAAAGTGCCAGCTCTCTAGAGGTCTCTAGTCAAGTCAATGGTATGGGTAGTAGTCTTTCTGATTCATGTAGTTCAACGAAGTCATTATAGCCACATAGCTCTAGATATGAATCATTTGCCTATTTCAGTGAGCTGTGATGCTTATTGTCTTAGTCATGAGCTCTTTACATGAACATTTAGAAAATTTGTCTTACTCTTCTGCAGATTAACTTGAACTCTGATTTCAGAAATGAGTTCTGAGTCAACAGACTTTACTAACCTAAAAGATGACAAGAGTATTCAAATAAGAGCTGTCCTATCATTCAGGGCAGTAGGTGAAAACTAGACCTGTCCAGGAATCAAACTTGGGTTCACGTCTCAGTTCTGACTTCTGGATTTTGTCATGAACAAGTTCTAGAGCCATAAAAAAGCTGCCTAACCTTTTTGGATTTAGAATTGTAAACTGAGGCTGTTGGAACTCTATTTTTATAGAAATGTTACCAGATAGGCTTTTTCTTCAGAAAACATACTGGGACAAAAAAGAGTCGTTGAGTGATAATAAGAATCTTGTGTCAAGAACAGCAGTGAAACTTAGACTTTTGTAATTTTCAGAAGCAGAGAAAATTGTTAAGTCAAGTATTTTCTGTAAAAGCCATTCTTACTAAAAAAGCTTCACAGTAAGCTAAGCTTTTTTTTGAATGATAGATTTTATTCATTTTACAGCACCATGCTTACTAATGAGACTTCCATTACTCTCAGAGGGTTAGTGGAAGATGTGAAAATGAAGAGTTTATTAGCCTGAAGAAGCTTATGATCAGGGATGGGACTGAAGGCATATCTAAACAGTGAATTTATGTTATTTTAAAAGATTTATGAGGGGTGCCTGGGTGGCTCAGTTGGTTTAAGCGGCCGACTTCAGCTCAGGTTATGGTCTCACCGTGGGTTCGAGCCCCGTGTCGGGCTCTATGCTGACAGCTCAGAGCCTGGAGCCTGCTTCAGATTCTGTGTCTCCCTCTCTCTCTGCCCCTCCCCCGCCCACACTCTTTGTGTCTCTCTATCTCAAAAATAAATGTTAAAAAAATTTAAAAAAAAAGATTTATGAGAGCTTTCCCCCAACAAAAGCCTGCCCCAAATATCTGGGCTGGATAAATTTCATTGAAATCTGTTTTTTAAATTTTATGTGAATATGTAAGAAAACTTACTAGCCAGGGTGGTGGATTATATCACAAATATAGTTAATATAGTATTAATATATGTATGTCTCCTGTTACCCTTTGGTAATACATCAGGTTTGGTTAAAACCTGCCAATTCTTTAGAAAGTTAAGGAGCCCAAACTTAATAGTGGTTGTTAACATGAGCTTTAAAGGTTATCTCTGAGTTCAAATTCATGCTCCAAATCTAATTTTATGGCCAAGTTAGTTCAGGGTATATAACGTCTTTGGGCTCGTTTTATTATTTGTCAAGTGAGAATAATAATAGTGCATAATCTCAAAGAGCTATAAAGTTTAAGTAAGGTACTGCATGTAAAGTGCTTGGCACTAATATAGTACCTGGCATATTAGATATAAGTATTCAGGAAATTTTAGCTATTATTAACACTTAATATTTTTAACTTGGAACAAATGCAAAATGCCAAGCAAATTAAAAACTGATTTCACATACAGTATACACTTGAATTCTCCAAAATGCCAGTTGTTTCCCTCTGCATCTTTGGGGTTTATTTAAAATTGGATTGACTTATCTAATCTGAATTGACTGAAATGATTTAGCATTTGTACCAGTAATCTTCTCTGCTTTAAAATTTGGAAACGTTACAAAAGCAGATATTAAAAGAAAACTATTTGCCACATTCTCTGATATTGCTCTGTTTACCTTTCCCACTGCAGAGAATTGCCCAAGCTTTCCTAGGTTGATTTTGACAGATTTCTAAAAGAATGGTAATCCAGGAGCTGGGAATAGCTGTATCACGTACCTGTATTTGAAGACAGTGGACTACTGTTGTATCTTTAATCTTAATTTTGACTCTGTGAAGTTTGCAAATTTGTCAGAGACTGGGTAACCACAACAGTTCATTAAGCATTTTCTAGAGGTCTCTGGAAAAATTAGGGAGATTATTTATAAGTAGCATCTGGAAATGTTTTTCCTGTGTTTTTCTGTTTTCTGTGTAGTGTTTCTGTGGTTATATTGGTACATCAAATTTCTTCTTCTTGAGGACAGCAACTATGAAATAACGTTGGTTTTACATAGGCAATATTCATTGAGAAGCCATCTGTGCCAATCCAGGAATTAGGTGATGTGAGGGCAACAGGAAGTAAGTTAATCTTTACTTTCAGTGAGTGTAACTTGATGGGAAATAAGGACAAACATAGTGCATTTATGTCCTAATGCAAGGAACCAGATATTATTAGGCATTTCATTGGGAATTTCTTTAATCTTGAGGCCTGAGTGAGTGCTGGATGGGGGAGCATTTGGGGACTTCCAAACCATACGTCTCTTACCTTGCCTTTTAAAATATACTTACTAGGGGTGCCTGTGTGACTCAGTTGGACTCTTGATTTTGGCTCAGGTCATGATCTCACAGTTTTGTGGAGCCCGCTTGGGATTCCCTCTCCTCCCTACCCCAACCCCTCCCCCACATACTTTCTTTCTCTCTCTCTCAAAATAAATAAACTTTATTTAAAAAGTAAAATAAAATGTACTCATTAGATAACCACAAAAAGCAAGATGTCTTCTTTCCTAATTTCTAGTTAAAGTTGTGATGTGGTACAGATAAGTCAAATGTAAATCAGGAGAAAAGACTAGCCTTGTAGTCACCTCAAATGCATTTTGGAATACAATAGAGTACTAAAAAAAGCATATGAAAAGCAAATGGAAAAGATGCTACTCAAATACTAACCAGAGTCCTCAAACTCTACAGTATTGAAGCTCTGAAAACTTAAAGCTAGATTTATACTAGGAGCAATTTTCTTATTTTTTCTCAGATACTGAGAAGTATGAGTTTCACTGCTTCCTGTTACTGAGGGTCCCAAGCCCCAACATATTTTTGGGGTCACTAGAAAAGAAAAACAGCCAAACATACTGGCTTTGCTTGGCATGTGACATAAAAGCATCAAGAACTGCTGTTTTCTAAAGCTGTTAATGGGAATGGATGCTCACCCTTCCCTGACTTGCTCTTTACTGAGTGACTCGCAGCTGCCATATGGGTCAACCAAAAATGAAAGAAAGACATCACTATAGATTTCTCTGTGACTTAAGAAAGGGTTACTTTTTAGGCAAAACAAACAACCAAAGCATCTGGCTGAGAATTAAAAATGTTTTAGTAATTTTATTTATATTTTGACTAAGTGATGTATTCACTTTGATTCAGAATTCCAAAGATTGAAAAAGATACACAGTAAAAAAATCTCCTTCCCATTCTCTTCCTCCACGTGGAAACAGTGTTAAGATTTCTGTGAATCCCTCTAGTTAATGTATGTGCAAGTAAATACAGATCTGTAATTCCTTGTCCAAAACCCTGGATCCAGATGTATTTCAGAATTAAGGTTTTTTTTTTTTTTTGAGGTGGGATGCTGTAGAAAGGTAATATAGTCCATCTACCATACCATTCAAAATGCTTAGTAGAGGGAGTGGGGGGGGGGGAGTGTGTAGCATCCTGTAATAAAATATGTTAATATTTCTGTTCAAAAGCATAAGTAGTACACTAAAGATAAATAAAAGTTATAAAGTCTTCGGGAAATTTTTGTCAGATTTTGACAAGTAGCTTTGTACTAAACTTAAAAAAAACTTATTTTTCTGAGTTTTAAGATTTAAAATTGCCAATGAGGGATTGTATGTCTTCCATAAGTTATGTATGCCCTCTGCCTTCAGCTCATTTTTCATTAAGTTGTTGCATACTTTACACAGTATCCTTTACCTTTTATATTTAACTTAATAATATATTTTAGAGATGATTTCCTAGTAGTCATAGCAGTATGTAAATATCAAGTTTATTTTTTTTTTAACACCTTCACAATGTATCATTTGTCTTAGCTTGGGCTACTATAACAAAGTATCATAGACTAGGTGGCTTAAACAATAGACTTTCTAGTTCTAGAGGCTGGGAAGTGCAAGATCAAGGTGCTCAGAGATTTGGTTTCTGGTGAGGATTCTTCTGGCTTGCAGATGTCACCTCCTTGTGTCGTCACTTGGAGAGAGGGAATGTCTGCTCTCTTCCTGTTTTTATGATATGATCCCATCTTTGAGGCCCTATCTTCACAAGCTCTTGTAGTACTAATTACCTCCCAAAGTCCCAAAAGGGGCACAAATTCAGTTCATGACACCATTATACAGGTATGACATTGATTTAACTAGCCCCTTTTTTGATGTACATTTAGGTTGTTTTAGGTTGTTCTTTTGCTGTCAAAAGCCATGGTGCAGTGGATTACCTTAAATATACATCATTTAACACTTTTATAAAAATGTGTAGGTACATATCCAGAAGTGGAATTGCTAGATCAGAATGTATGTGCCTTTCTAAATTTGACAGATACTGCCAAAATAACATTTGTAGAAGTTGTTCCAACTTGCATTCCACCAGTCCTGCCATTATGAGTGACATTAAACATATTTTGTCTTTTAAGGGCTATTTATAGTTTCTTTATTGTGAACTGTCCATATCCTTGTCTATTTTTATATCACTTTGTTACTCATCTTCTTAGATTTGTAGAATTTACAAATTCTTACATATTTTTTATATGCTAATTTTTGGAAAAGTTTTTCCTAATTTGCTCTTAACTTCTTGGTTTGTTTATGGTGATTTTCTCATTCTGAATTTTTTCCCCCAGTAGTTAAAATGGTTACCCATCTTGGGGCACCTGGGTGGGTCAGTCAGTTAAGCGTCCGACTTCAGCTCAGGTCATGATCTCACAGATCGTGATTTTGAGCCCTGCGTTGGGCTCTGTGCTGACAGCTCAGAACCTGGAGCCTGCTTCAGATTCTGTGTCTCCCTCTCTCTCTGCCTCTCTCCTGCTCATGCTCTGTCTCTTTCCTTCAAAAATAAATAAACAAAAAAAAATGCATACCCATGTTTACTGACTTCTAAATTGTATGTCATGGTTAGAAAATCTTTTGCTAATAAACTAAAGACTGCAAAAATTCTCAAATGTTATTTTTTCTAGTACATTTATGCTTTCTTTGTTTTCTCGCTTTCTTTTGGTACTTTTAATTCTTTTATTTACTTGGAATTTATTCTGGAGTAAGGTGTAATGTATAGGTCCAACCTTATTTTTGTTACCACATAACCATCCAGTTGTCCCAACATGATTTATTAAATAACCCATTTTTGTCTTATAGACTTAAAATGCCACCTTTATAATTTGCTGGATTTCCATGTGTATTTGGGACCATTTCTGGTCCACTGATTATTTGCCCATTGGGAACCAAACCATCCTGTTATAATTATTGTATTTTATACTGTGTTTTCTGTTAGGGCTATTTCCCTTTCTTCAAAATCTTTTCTAGCTTCCATCTTGTTTATATGAAATTTTGCAATCAATTCATTTAGTCTAGTTGCCATTTCCATTGGGATGACTTAAGTTTTTATTTTATGGAGGTAAAATTTGCAGTAAGATGCACAATCCTTAAATATATAGCCCAATGAATTTTGCCTGTATATAGCCTTGTGCAACACCCAGATCAAGATCTGGAACATTACCATCACCCAGAAAGTTTTCTCATGCCCTTTTCAAGTTAATATCTCTTTCTTTCCACTACCCCTCCCACCTTAACTTCTATCACATAGATTCATTTTGTGTTTAGGGTTTTTTTCATATTTATTGGCAACTTGATGATGTTGTGTCTTTCTATCCAAGAATATGGAAAAACTTTTCATTCCTTCAGGTCCCTTTTTTGGGACTTCTAATAGCATTTTTAGGTTTTTTGCTATTAAATTTCTCTTTTTCTTTCTTTTCTCTGTTAGAAATGGCATCTTCCATTTTATCTTCTACCTGATTGTATGTGTAAGAAAGCTGTTTATTTAGCTCATCAATTAATATTTGTATATTAAACTCCCTTTTAAAACTTATTTGTAATAATTTTGTAGTTGAAATTTTTATTTTCAGGTATAAATCATATATCCTTTTTTCACTTCCTCCAAGTTTTACCTCCCTTCTCCCAACTTTCAATGATTTTTAAATATAATTTTCTTCCACAGTGTATAAAACAAGGATCAAAATATCTGTATACCTGTTGAGTATTTAAAGTATATGAATAGTAAGTGAAATTCAGGAGGGATTATGAGAGTAATTAGAGCAATGTGTAGTTTTTTAACATTAATGTAAATAAACTTGAATCATGGTTTCCAAATTCAAATAGACAAGTTCATGATCATTTGACAATGAATGCAGAATTAGTAAATAACTGTTCTGTCTCTTATTGGTAATACATATAGATTGTTTTCTATGTGCATTGCACCCAGAGGCAATTTCCAGAAGTATAACTTAGTCTGCTGTCTGGAAGCATATAATCAAAGTGGAGAGTCAAGCTATATAGAAGTGATCAGCAAGTGAATGTGGACAGGAAGGACTTGGACTTAGAAAAATGATATTGGCAAAAATCTGCAAGACTGGAAAGCATGGAGGTGGGGGAAGGAGTGGAAGGAGTGATTTTGATTTGACTGTTGGGCTTAAGGTATCATCCTTGTGAAATTGTGTCATGGTTGAGGATACTTGGCTGAAATTCCATTCAACCTAATTGTTTAATGGAGATTTCATAGTTTAGTTTGTATCTTTCCACCTCTCTCTGCCCCACAGAAATCTGGGGTGGTTTACTCCTTCAGAACTCACACACTGTTGAATAAGCAGTTAGAAATTAAAAATCAAAACTGAGGGAAAACAAGAATCCGGAATATTCTAAGAATAGAATAGCTAATACTTATTCAGTGCTTATCATATACCAGGCACTGTTCTAGTGCTTTACCTGTGTTAAAGTGTTTAAACATCACACAACAGCCCTATGAGGCTCTGTTCAGTGTTAACCCCATTTTATAGATGAGGAAGCAGGCACAGAAAGATTATGTGGGAAATTGTTGGTGACATTGTTGAGTTTTATTAAAGTGAAGAGAAAGAAACCAAATCTAAGTCAGTTAAAAAATGCTGAATGAAAAAAATTTTTAAGTGTAAGTGAGAAATGAGCAAATGCAGGTATAGTATATGTAGAAAACTTCTTAAAGATTAGCCATGAATTGAAACAGAAAAGTGAATGGGTAAAGGAAAATACAGGGTCTAGCAAAAGAAAAAGAGAATATACAGGGAAGGGAATGGAGAGCATGAGTAGAGAGATTTGCCTTTGTTAGAGACAGGTCTTCCATCAAATAGGTGGAGATGCAGAAAAATTGTGTTCCCTTGTAAAGAAGTTTGGTAGTTAGAAGATGAAAGGTTATCCTTCTGGTGTTCGGCCTTTTTCTTCTGTCCTGGTTTCTGTTTTCTCAGTGAAGTATGAGTTTGGTATGGGCAGAGGGGCAAGGGAGTGTGGGAAGTTTTAAACAGTTTGCCAGGAAGTATTGATTAATTATTCTCTTAAGGTTTGAAATCTTGTATTTAAAGTGATATTAGTCAGTCTGGTTTTGTGATCCACCCCTCCCACCCCCCAGCATTATGTAACTGGTTAGATACAAACACAGGCGGATCAACTTCTGGGATGAGGTTTTGCTAGGTGTATCAGAGTTCTCAAAGGAACAGCATCAGTAGCAGATATTTATATATAAAGAAATTTCAAGAATTTGCTTACACAGTTGGAGGCTGGTGAGTTGGAAATCTGTAGGGCAGGCTGGCAGGAAACTCATGGGCTGCATGAATTCAGGTTGATGCTGCAGACCTGAAACAGAATTTCCTCTTCCTCAGAGAAATCTTGGTTTGGCCCTTAAGACATTTCATCTGATTGGATGAGGCTCACCCACATTATTGAGGATAATCTTCTTTACCTGAAGTCAACTGCCTATGGATGTTAGCAACATCTGCAAAATAATCTCCACAGCAACACTTAGATTTGTGTTTGATTGAATAACAGGACTGTCTGTCACAAAGCCACAGTGACACATAAAACGAGGTCAGTATAAAATGAGGGAAAGGGAAGTGACAAGGGAAATAAGGGCTTTTTAAAGGGAGTGCTTACAGGATTGGTGATGAATAATGAACTCTTAACTGGACAAGAAAGGAGGTGAAATCAGAATTTATAGTAGGGAAGTGATAGCGTTAATGTATTGGAAATTTCAAGTAGAATTGTTGGTGGTGGGTAGGATGGGATAAAGTAATGAACTAGAAAGATTGAGTATGTTGGTCAGAGTGGGGTGCTTGAAATAGAGATTTAACAGGTATAATCATTTCTGGTAATGATAATACTCAGGATACTTTTGGAAATGGACTGCTAAGGTGGGATTGAATGAAAAGTCTTTGGAAATGAGGAGGCCAATGAATTAAAGAGGCTGAGGTATTAAAGGGGTCAGTCAGTCTGCATGAACTGTGAAGTCAGCAGGTGGTGATGGCAGTAAGGTTATCGTGAACTAGTTGCCAACATCCTTAATCAATTGGGAAGAATTGGAAGGAGGGTCGATGATAATAAGGAATATCAGAGGTAGTATAATTAGCTAAGTTTGGCTGTCACAAATTAGGAATTTGAGCCCAGTGAAGGACTTAGGAGTGAGAAGGATTTGGTAAAATGGAGGATGTACACAACCTTCATTGTACATGTACACGGAGGATGAGGCAGTAAGAACTCAGGGAAGATGACCAGGATGAGTTGGACTTTTTCTGGGATATGAAAGCCTGAATGGGATTAGTCCTGATAATAGGAGATGTGGGCATCACTTCTACTGTTAGAGGACTCTATGGCAGTGTATGTCAAGTTGCCAGTCATGACCCATTAGTGTAGAATGAATTTAGGAGATCATGACTAATGTTGTAGTTTTAAACAAAATAGAAAATATCACAAGTATTAAGGGGCTAAGAAGGTTTTAACAGCTTCATTGGGATTTAATTCACATACCATTACAATTCACCGATTTCAAGTATACAAGTTAAAAAAATGTTTTTGATTATTCATGGAATAATGCTGCTATCACCACAACCTAATTTTAGAACATATTTGTCACTCTGAAAATTCCATACTCAGGGCGCCTGGGTGGCTCAGTTGGTTGAGTGTATGACTTTTGATTTCGGCTCAGGTCATGATTTTGCAGTGGTGAAATTGAATCCTGTATTCTCCAGTTCTGCCCTGGACATGGAGTCTACTTAAGATTCTCTCTCTTCCCCTCCTCGCTCTCTCAAAAAAAAAAAAACAAAACAAAACAAAACAAAACAAAAACCCACCAAACACCTTAATATTTTTTAACTTTCTATAATTTATTTATTTTTTATAATTTACATCCAAGTTAGAACATGGTGCAATAATGATTTCAGGAGTAGATTCCTTAAGTCCCTTACCCATTTAGCCCATCCCTCCTCCCACAATCCCTCCAGCAACCCTCTGTTTGTTCTCTATATTTAAGGTTCTCTTATGTTTTGTCCTCCTCCCTGTTTTTATATTATTTTTGCTTACCATCCCTTATGTTCATCTGTTTTGTATCTTCAAGTCCTCATATGAGTGAAGTCGTATGATATTTGTCTTTCTCTGACTAATTTCGCTTAGCTTAATACCCACTAATTCCATCCACAAAGTTGCAAATGGCAAGATTTCATTCTTTTTGATTGCCGAGTAATACTCCATTGTGTGTGTTTGTGTGTGTGTGTGTGTGTGTGTGTGTGTGTATACACATCTTCTTTAACCATTCATCTATCAATGGACATTTGGGATCTTTCCATACTTTCGCTGTTGTTGATAGTGCTGCTATAAACAGTGGGGTGCATGTGCCCCTTTGAGACAGCATGCCTGTGTCCCTTGGATAAATACCTAGTAGTGCAATTGCTGGGTCGTAGGGTAGTTCTATTTTTAATTTCTTGAGGAACCTCCATACTGTTTTCCAGAGTGGCTGCACCAGTTTGCATTCCCACCAGCAGTGCAAAAGAGATCCTCCTCTTCCGCATCCTCGCCACATCTGTTGTTGCCTGAGTTGTTAATGTTAGCCATTCTGACAGGTGTGAGGTGGTATCTCAGTGTGGTTTTGATTTGTATTTCCTGGATGATGGGTGATGTTGAGCATTTTTTCATATGTCGGTTGGCCATCTGGATGTATTCTTTGGAGGAGTGTCTATTCATGTCTTTTGCCCATTTCCTCAAGGGATTATTTGTTCTTTTGGGTGTTGAGTTTGATAAGTTCTGTATAGATTTGGATACTAACCCTTTACCTGATAAATCATTTGCAAATATCTTCTCCCATTTCGTCGGTTGCCTTTTAGTTTTGCTGATTGTTTCCTTAGCTGTGCAGAAGCTTTTTATTTTGATGAGGTCCCAATAGTTCATTTTTGCTTCGGTTTCCCTTGCCTCTGGAGACGTATTGAGTAAGAAGTTGCTGCAGCCGAGGTCAAAGAGGTTTTTGCTTGCTTTCTCCTCTAGGATGTTGATGGCTTCCTGTCTTACATTTAGGTCTTTCATCCATTTTGAGTTTATTTTTGTGTATGGTCTAAGAAAGTGGTCCACATTCATTTTTCTGCATGTCGCTGTCCAGTTTTCCCCGCACCATTTCCTGAAGACACTGTATTTATTCCTTTGGATATTCTTTCCTGCTTTGTCAAAGCTTAGTTGGCCATACATTTCTGGGTCCATTTCTGGGTTCCCTATTCTGTTCCATTGATCTGAGTGTCTGTTTTTGTGCCATTGCCAGTACCATACTGTCTTGATGATTACAGCTTTGTAATACATCTTAAAGTCTGGGATTGTGATGCCTCCTGCTTTGGTTTTCTTTTTCAAGATTGCTTTGGCTATTCATGGTCTTTTCTGATTCCATACAAATTTTAGGATTGTTCTAGCTCTGTGAAGAATGCTGGCAGACACCTTAATTTTTAATCTGTATCCAAGTTTCTTCTGTTGTCCTTTTGTAGGTGGGTTTCTCAAACCAACATTCAATCAAAGTTCATGTGTTACGCATGTTGTTGTCTTAGACACTTTTAATCTGTGCCCCACCCCCAAATCTGTGGAGTATACATTCCAAAACCCCCAATGGATGCCTGAAACTGCAGGTAGTACCAAACCCTATTTTTTCCTATATGTATATATCTATAATAAAGTTTCATTTGCAAATTAGGCACAGCAAGAGATTAATAACAAGATAGTTCATTACTATGTATTATAATAAATGGTCTCTCTCTAAATATTGTACTGTATACCCTTCTTGTGATGATGTGAGATGATATAATGCTTATGTGATTCATTCACTTCACCTTATGTGAGGTGAATGATGCAGGCATTGTGACATAGTGTTAGGCTACTATTGGTCTTCTGACGGTGAGTCAGAAGGAGCATCATCTGCTTCTGGACCAGTGGTTGAAATCATGGAAAGCAAAACCTCTGATAAGGGGAGACTACTGTATTACATTTGTCCCTACCTCCACTTGTTCTTCCCATGATCCTGGCTTCTGGAGGAGATCAGGCCAGTTGTCTTAAAGAATGTTTCACATTCTGAATTTGTCTGATTGTTTCCTTATGGTATTTAATTTGTATCTGCAGCCACTGTTTCCTAAAAATAGAAGGTTGGATGTAAAGGCTGGATTATATTTAGGTTTTTTGGCTTAGATGCTCTTGGGTACATTATATTCATTCATAATATAAGGCACATAGCACTGGATTTTGCATGCCTAAAGAGTGGTCATTTGGTTAAAGTGGTGTTCTGTAGATCCATCCATCATAAAGATTTTCCCCCCCTGCTTTGCAATTAGTATCTGATCAGTGTGGCAGTAGTTTGGTTCACTGAGAAAATTCTGTTTCCCAGGAGCTTTTTCCTGATGTTTCTTTAGCCTTTCATTGTCTAAATCAGTTACTTCAGGGGCGCCTGGGTGGCTCAGTAGGTTAAGCGTCCAACTTTGGCTCAGGTCATGATCTCTTGGTTTGTGAGTTCGAACCCCGCATTGGCTTTGTGCTGACAGCTCGGAGCCTGGAGCCTGCTTCAGATTCTGTGTCTCCCTCTCTACCCCTCCCCTGCTTGTGCTCTGTCTCTGTCTCTGTCTCTCTAAAATAAGTAAACATTAAAAAAAATTTAAATCAGTCATTTCATTTGGCCTCACAAAATGTTTCTATTCTGGATCTATTAGCCACCTGTCCTCCATTTAAAAGACTTTTCCCTTGTCAACTAGGATTGAACCACAGTTATTCCTAAAAAGATGAGGTAAATGCTTATTTTCCTTTTATTTATTTAAAATTTTTTAAGAGAGATTTATTTTTGAGAGAGAGAGAGAGAGAGAGAGAGAACGAGTGGGGGAGGGGTAGAGAGAGAGGGAGACACAGAATCCTAAGAAGGCTCCAGGCTCTGAGCTGTCAGCACAGAGTCCTATGCAGGGCTCGAACTCACCAACAGGGAGATCATGATCTGAGCTGAAGTCGGATGCTTAACCGACTGAGCCACCCGGGCGTCCCACTTATTTTCCTTTGATAGAGCAATTTAACTCTGAAAACTCTGAATTCTGAATTCTGAACTTGATTTCTACTCTGAAAATTAGTTACTAGTTATCCCCAATGGTGGCAAACAACTTTATTTCCTCTTTATCTCTTTCATTATTACAGAAATTTGTGGGGATGGGGTTTAGTATTTTATAATCATTTCAGTCACTATTCCTCTTTTTGGAAGACTTAATTTTTTAGAAATTTTGGATTTACAAGAAAAATGAAAACATATTACAGAGATTTCCCATATACCCTCACCGAGTTTCTCCTATTATCAATATCCTCCTACATTAATATGGTACATTTTTGATAATTAGTAAACTAGTATCAATATATTATTACTAACTGAAGTCCTTAGTTTATTCAACTTTCCTTAGTTTTTACCTAGTGTCCTTTTTCTGTTCAGGTATCCCATCCAGGATAGCACGTTGCATTTAGTTGTCATGTCCCCTTAGAATCTTCTTGCCATCGAGTTCTTAGACATGCCTTCAACATTTTTGATGATCTTGACAGTTTTGAGGAGCACTGGTCAGGTATTTTGTAGACTCCCTTTTGTTGGAATTTGATGTTTTTCTCATTTTTATACTGGGATTATGGGTTTAAGGGAAACAGATCATAGGGATAAAGTGCCATTTTCATCACATCAAATCAAGGGTACATACTATTAACATAATCATAACTGTTGATGTTGACCTTTGTCACCTGGCTGAGATAGTGTTTGTAAGATTTCTCCGGTATAAAGTGACTCCACGCACCCCCCATTGTACTATTTGGAAGAAGTCACTATGTGCAGCTATACTTAAAGCGTGAGGAGGTATGTTTTGCCTCCTTGAGAGTGGAATACATAAATTAGCTGAAATCCTTTTGCATGAGAGATTTGACTCTTTTCCCACTTACTAATTCAGTACTTTGTATCAGTATAGATTCATGATTATTTCATACTCTAGGTTGTAACCCAATAGTACTACGTTATTTTCTTGCTCTACGTTATTTTCCAGCTTTGGCCATTGATAGATCTTCCAGTTGGCTCCTGTGCTCCTTTTACATACCTCCTCAGAGTGGGTGATTTTTTTTTTTTGAGGACTTCCTTAGTTTCTGTCACTACAAGGTAGTTCCAGCCCATCTTGTATATTTTCTGCCCCAGTCTTGGAATCAACCACTTCTCCAAGGAGCTCTGTTTCCTTTTATCAGAGAATGGTGTTAGAAAATTAGAAACCAAGATCTGGGTGCTAGGTGTGCTTATGGCTGTTGGGATGTGGTTTCTTTTAGGTGTTCTCAACAGTCAGAGCAAAGAAATGAAAGTGTATGTATATTAATATACCCATATATAAACATGTGTCTGTACACATATCTATAAATATTTTATGTAGCCATCTGTGTCTGTATTAAGCTAAACATGAGTTCTTACTGTCTTCGACTCTAATTCATTACCACATGGATCTTTCTGGCATTCTCCCCTTAGGGACAGTAAATTTCCTCCAATACTGAGAAACCTGCCTCCTACCATATAGGATTCATTTATGTAATTGTTTAATTTCAGTATGTATACATGCAGAGCAGAATCAGAATTGTTAACCCATACCCAAAAGGAAACAACTTAATCAACAAGGAGTTTTTTGGTGTATTCTTTAGGAATCACTATATATGTATATAATCACGTCTACATACAAAAACAGTTTCATTTTTTCTTTGACAATCTGTATAGCTTTTGTCTTTTTTAAATAATTTTTTAAGTTTATTTATGTAGTATTGAGAGAGAGAGCACAAGCTGGGGAGAGGCAGAGAGAGGGTGACACAGAATCCGAAGCAAACTCCAGGCTCTGAGCTGTCAGCACAGACAGCTTGAGCTGTGGCTCGAACCCACAGACTGTTAGATCATGACCTGAGCCAAAGTCAGACACTTAACCGACTGAGCCACCCAGGTGCCCCATACCTTTTATTTTCTTTTGTCTTACTGCAATAGTCAGAATTTCTGGTATGATATTGAATAGGAGTGATCAGAGGGGACATCCTTGTCTTGTTCCTGAACTTAGAGGGAAAGTATCCAGTTTCTCACCATTAAGTATGATGTTAATTACGGAGTTTTGGTAGATTTCTTTATCAAATTGAGGAAAATTCTCTCTGTTCTAGTTTTTGAGTTTTTATCATGAGTATGTGGTAGGTTTTGTCAAATGCTTTTTCTTTTCTGGTGATATGATCATATGATTTTTCTTCTTTAGTCTGTTAATCTGGTAGGTTACATTAATAGATTTTAGAATCATCCTTGCATATCTGGAATAAATACCCTTTGGATGTGTAGAATTTTTTTATATATTGTTAGATTTCAGTGCTAATATTTTATTGAGGATTATTATATCTGTATTCACAAGAGATGTTGTTCTGTAGTTTTCCTTTACTGTAATGATTTTATCTGATTGTGATAATAGGATAATGCTGCTCTTGTACAGTGAAGTAGGGAATGTTTCCTTTGCTTCCTGTTTTCTGGAAGACATTGTAGAGAATTAATAATTTATATCATTTTTTCTCCTAAATGTTTGGTAGAATTCATCAGTGAAACCAATTAGACTTGGTGCTGACAGTTTGGGAAGGTTAATTAATATTAATTCAATTTCTTTAATTGATATACTCCTATTCAGATTATTGATATACTTCTATTATGAATTTTGGTAGATTGTATCTTTCACAGAATTGGTCCATTTCATCTCAGTTATCACATTTGTGAGTATAGAATTTTTCATAATCTTCTTTTACTATCCTTTTAATGTACTTAGAATCAGTAGTGATGACCCCTCTCTCATATTTTATATTACTAATTTTTGTCTTCTCTCTCTTTTCTTGCTTAGTCTGGCTAGAGGTTTATCAGTTTTATTTATATTTTAAAAAAAAACCAAGTTTTTGTTGATTTGTTTTATTTTTCTGTTCTAGTTTTATTGATTTCTGCTCTAGTTTTTTGTTTGTTTTCCTTCTGCTTGCTTTAGGTGTCATTATTCTTTTTGATGCTCACATTGTTCCAGATTTAGCCAGTGGGAATTTCTTGAAGTGAATGCTCTATCATTTTGATCTGACCTGGTTGGTCATTGAGTGCTTCCTGGCAGAACAAGATGTCTGCATTTCAACTTGTACTTACCCTGCCTCAGCCTGGAACACTCAATTTCCTTAGGAGATTGGTTTTAGTCTTAATTTTACATGGTTGTTCATTTCTTTCATTTAAACTTTGAGCAGCTCTGCCACAAAGGATCAGCCTTTTTGTTTTTCTTTGGTAGTCTACAGAGCAACTGAGGTATTTGTATTTATTGAATTCTTCCTTACTTTAAAAACAGAATATTTTCTTGTTTAGTATGTATAGGATAGTGATACTTTACATATAATAGCCAAACTCTTCTATAAGTCACTGGAAGTGACTTGAACTTTAGCAGTTTCAGCTCCTGCTATGTTAAGAGATAATTGAACACACTTTTTTAAGAAGGTAGAAAACCGAGTATGCAATCTTCTGAATTATTTGATTTGGCTTTTCTGCATTTCTAGAATTGTCTCATCATTTATATTTAAAGTGTTTGAACTTTAACTTCAAGGTTTTTGTTATTTTTTTTCCACCAAATATTTACTATCCGCTAGCACTTCACATTAACCCATTTAATCCTTCTAACAACCTTTTAGGTAGATATTATTTATTATTCTACTCTGTCTTCCATTTTATAGATGGGAAAACTGAGGCAGGTGAAGGTAAGTAAATTGCCCAGGGTGGTGGGGCCAGAATTTGAATCCAGATAATCTGTTCCAGAGTCTGAGTTTTTAATCACTGCCCTGTGTGGCCTGTCCTGTGATGGTTAAGTGGAAGAGTTGTGATTCTGCATCACATTCTCCCCTTTCTCTTCCTGTTAATTATGGTGTAGTGAGCGGCACTCATATTACTGTAATGACTTGGTGTGACATGGTAGGCACCAGTTATTTAAGCAGTAGAGTTTCAAGATCCCTAGTTGGAAGAATTCAGAGCCTTGTATTTCACTGCTTTGCACTGTTAGCCCTTTGCTGCAATTCTTTTTGGCTAAAATTTCTGTAATAATGATAATCTCCAAAAAGATTGCATTCTCCTTAAAAGAAAAGTTTACTAAATCGTTTAGGGTATGAATTTTGAAGTACTATATTCTGTAATTAAGAACAAAGGAGAGTAAGTAAAAGCGCTTCATAAGGTATGGAAAGCTGAATATTTTTAACAAGTTTATTGGTGTACAAAGTTCTGCTGGCACCATATAGGAAGGATTATTTATGAGAACATTTTATTGGAAATCCAAGATTCTTAGAATTCTAAATTTCACTACTTTGGTATGTTAACATGGGATCCACTGCATCCTGTTTTCGCCTGTAATTTTTCTCCTCTTTCTGTGCCTCCCTGCAGTTACCAAGGCCTGCTAGTTCCCTAAGGTTAGGGAACACCCCTTTTGGAAAGAATGTTAACCAGTGCTAATGAGAGGAAAAGAGTAGGAGGAAGCATCTTTCTGTTTATTTTTTTAAGTTTATTTTTATTATTTTGAGACAGAGAGAGAGTGCAAGCAGATGAAGGGCAGAGGGAGAGAGAGAATCCCAAGCAGGCTCCATGCTCAGTGCAGAGCCAGATGTGGGGCTCAATCCCACCACTGTGAGATCATGATCTGAGCCGATATCAAGAGTTGGACGCTTAACCAACTTGAGCCATTCAAGTTCCCCTTTGTTTATTTCTTAAAAATTCAGTGCCAATACATACAGAATATTGGGGAAAAGTAAATATAAAAAGATCAAAACTGCTCATAATCTTACTAATAGTATTTTGGTATATTTCTTTCCATATATTTTGTGCATGTGTGAGAGAGGTCATTATTTATGTACATGAGCTTACACAACATGTATATGTTTATAAGGGATCCAAGAGTAATGTTAGCATGTATCAGTTGGGGACTATCATGGTGATAACTGCTTTAATCTGATTAGGCATAAAGCCTGAAAAAATAGATTTTTCTCTAAAAGAAATGTGTCCTTAATGGAGTAAGAACTTTAGTAAAATAAGAGATTTGCAGTATTGGTTTTCATACCTTAGTCTGCTAAGGTTTATTAATATCTCTCATGTTAATATTAACATTTCTTTGACAGTAGAAAATATAGGAAGGAGTTTCAAGGGTTCCATGAAGTGAATCTTTTTATAATAAGTTTTGGGGTGTCTAGATGGCTCAGTCTGTTAAGTGTCCCACTTTAGCTCAGGTCATGATCTCAGGGTTCATGAGTTCAGTCCCGCATCAGGCTGTCTGCTGTCAGCACAGAGACTGCTTAGATTCCTCTTTCTCCCCTCTCTCTGCCCCTTTCCCGCTCATTCTCTCTCTTTCTCTCTCAAAAATAAACATTAAAAAATAATACTAAGTTGTTATTTGCCTTTTTCTTGCTTGTTCTCAAGTTTTCCAGAGGGTACGTGACCAGACCTGTGATGTGGCAACAGAGTGAGTGCAGAAGCACATAAGAGAATCCAGCTGTCTGAAATTAAGCCAAACAGGGAAAGGAATTTGTAAAAATGTAAAACAGAGGCACTCTTCTCAATAATGTTTAAAAGCAAAAATGTTTTCCACCAAAATTCTAGTTACATTAACATGTAATAGATTTTATTATTATATTTAAGTAAGCTTTAAAGTTTTTAAATGTTCAGTTTTAGTGTTTAATGTAGTACATATTGATAGACATACTCAATATAAATTATACATAAAAGTTATCTGGGATCTTCAATAATTAAAAAAATTTTTTAAATGTTTACTTATTTTTGAGAGAGAGAGTGTGAGAGAGAGAGCACGAGCAGGGGAGGGGCAGAGAGAGAGGGAGACACAGAATCTGAAGCAGGCTTCAGGCTCTGGGATGTTAGTACAGAGCCGGATGCAGGGCTCCAACTTAGAAACTGTGAGATCATGACCTGAGCCAAAGTTGAACACTTAACTGACAGAGCCACTCAGACGCCCCTGGGATCTTCAATAATTTTAAAGAGCATATGGGGTCCTGAGACCAAAAAATTTAAGAGCTCCTGCTTTATAGGATATCAAGAAATCATTTGTTCACATCGCTGCTCATCTGATCAGAAATATCTTGGGAAGCTGCCAAGGCTCACAAGGACAGGTTTAAAATTTCAAAAGTTTTAATTTTCACTTGAAAGTTTGAATTCTATCTTTGGCAGTAAATACTGTCATTTGTTTTCTTGTAACAAGAATTACTGACCTTGTTCATTTTCAAGAAAATGTCTTCCAGATACCCTACTCCAAATTAATAGTTTGTCTTCATTCTGTCAAATAAAAATGGTATTCATGAAAAAGTAGCTCACAACTCAAATAGTTGCATAGGTGCCTTACTTTGAGACAACCATTGTTTTTCAGTAGACAGCAGAAGTGCTAATATGAGCCTCCCATCTCATCATACAGATTATTCAAATATTCCTCTTTTATACCACATCACAATTTGACAGTTTAACTACAGTGTGAAATCTGAAACCATATAAATAAATTTTTTATATTCTATTATATAAAAATCCATTGGTCGCTCTGGCATTTGAATCTTTTGCCAATGCATTGATTATTTGGAAAATACTGGTTCAGTGATGTCTGCAGATCTTCTAAATGTTGAGATATTTCAGTATATTGTTATTGTCATAGTGTCTTAGGACTCACTGGGCCATCACCAAAACTCCCCCATCTGTGTCGAGTATTTGAGGGCTAAGATTTATATAATTAATAATGGGGGGGAATGATTACTAAAATTGTTATGGAGCCAGACTTGTTAGTATAAAAAAAGAGAGGCCCCCAGTTACCAAAATATCTAAAGTAAAAGAGGGGCATGACAACATATCCTGCAGACCAAGGGACTGTTATAAACAAGTATATATTAATAATTAAACAACTTAGATGGAATGGAAAAACTCGTTTTAAAGACATGAATTACCCGGATTGACACTACAAGAAAGCAATGTATTTATTAGAAAAATTGCTTTTGTAATGAAAAAGTTTCACATGGGCTCTTTGGCATCGCAAGGGAACACTAATTTGATGGGGCCACTACTCCTAAAGCTGTGATTCTCCAATTTTTTAGTCTTGAAATGTCTTTATGTTCTTAAAAATGATTGAGGATCTCCAAGAGATTTCCTTTATATGAACTATAGCTATCAAAGTTTATCTTACTAGAAACTAAAATTAAGAACTTTAAAAAATGTTTGTTTACAAAATAATAAGCCAATTACAAGTTAACATGAATAACTTTCTTTTTAACATGAATAATGTTTTTATGAAAAATAACTACTTTCCAGAAGAAAAATAGTATTTGTTGTGAAATCACGGTCTCTTAGCCTCTGGAAAATGCCTGTACATTTGTGAATGAGATTGAAAAAGGTAAATGATATGCATTTCTGGATTAACATTTTTGTTTACCAGCACTTTAAAGTTGTAGTTTCCTTGTCTCTGACTCACGCAGTTTCAGAGAAGTCTGTGGTAATTTTTATCCTTGTTACTGTGTGAGTTCTGGGAACTGTTCATCTTAATAGCTCCCTGTACCTCAGACTTAGGGAGTTTGCCTTTTGCACATATAGATTAGTATTCAGCCAAAGGCACAAGAGGACCCCATGGTGATTCTGGAGTTCTTTTTACTTTGAGTTATCTTTCTCCTCTCTACTTCGCCCTCAAGATTCTAGACACCTTTGCCTTTCTGACACGGCTTCTCAACTCCGTAAAGCTGCCATGCTATTTAGCGTGGCCTGTTCTGCACAGTGGTCTGGAAGGGCCCCCCAGGCAGAACGGCAGGGTAGTTATAGGGTTTACTTAGTTTTCCTTTTCTTGGGAGATTGCAGACCTAATCTCTCTGTTGTCTAGTGTCTGATAACAGGGTTGTATTTCTCCACTTTTTAGTTATTGAAAGAGGGTAAATCTGGGGCGCCTGGGTGGCTCAGTTGGTTGAGCATCCGACTTTGGCTCAGGTCATGATCTCTTGGTTTGTGAGTTCGAGCCCCGCGTCGGGCTTTGTGCTGACAGCTTGGAGCCTGGAGCCTGCTTCAGATTCTGTGTCTCCCTCTCTCTGTCTCCGCCCCTCCCCTGCTCATGATCTGTCTCTCAAAAATAAATGTTTAAAAAAAAAAAAAAAGAGGGTAAATCCGATCCTAGTACTCGAGCATGCCAGACACAGAAATCAGCTCTATTAATTTGTATTTTTAGAGCTGCTTTAAGAACTTAAATTTTTTTTAATGTTAATTTTTGAGAGACCGAGACAGAGCACAAACAGGGGAGGGGCAGAGAGAAAGAGAGAGAGAGAAACAGACAGAATTCGAAGCAGGCCTGAGGCTCTGAGCTGTCAGCACAGAACCCGACGCAGGGCTCGAGCCTTGAGATCATGAGCTGAACCGAAGTCAGGGTGCTCAACCGACTGAACCACCCAGGTGCCTCCAAAACTATTGTTTTAAAAGAACTGAACCATATTAATATAAAATGGATAATACTGGGCAACGAAATATTTTTTTCTTACTTTAAGAAAATCTGTATATCTGTGGATCTGGATTAAAACAAATTACGGGTCCCCCCATGCCATCTGAAAGAACATTCCTGTTTCACCTTTAGTATGCCAAAATGACATAAAGAAGCAGTCACCTTTAATGTATTTGAACAATTTTTTTGAGCATTCCCAGACCCCAGAATAACTTCTCTTAGGCTTTCTGATACTTTAGGACACAGCTTGCTAATAAATGCACAGAATAATTGAGATAATGCACACATGCTCCCAGGCAGAGTTCAAAGCTATGGTGATTTGATACTGAGATGCTGAGTGTGGTTCCTGGGAAGGAGCTTGGTGGTGCACTCTTGCTGCTTGGGGTGTGCACTGCCTTCATAATGGCTTGCTGCAGAACAGGTGCTGATTGCTATTTTCGTTTTTTGCCTCTTTTTTGTAAAATGGAAATCCTCCTCGAATTTCTTTTGGTTAGCAAAAATGAGTTCTAATGTGGGTCTTTCCTAAAAGTGAATTGGCATAATGTAAACTTTTAAAAAATAATAGATACATGTAATAGACTCAGTAACTAAATGTAAAAAGTATAGGTGGCTTCCAGGACACTCCTATTTGAAGCAGTAGATTTCAGTTTTTATTTATTTATCAAATATTGTTTGGTATTTCCTATATGCCAGTCACTCTGCTTAGGCTTTCAGGTTATAGAGTGAAGAAAACAAGCATTCTCTGCCATTTTGGAGTTTATAGTCTAGTGGAGAAGAGAATTAATCACAAAAATAAGTGAACAATTAGAACTCTGATAAATGCAGTGAGGGAGAACTTGGTGTCATGAAAGTGTATAAAGACACCCAGTTTAGATTGGAGAGTGAGGGAAAGCCCTCCTGAAAAGTTGGCAGCTGAAGTGAAACCCGAGATTTCAACAGTGAGCAGGTGCTCCTCAATAGTAAAGGAGGAAGTAGGTTGAGTAGAACTTGGACAGAGCAATCTAGGCTGAGAGAATGCATATGTAGAAGCTATCAGGAGAGACCCTTACATATTTCAAGGAATGAGGGAAGGCTAATGTCATTGGAAGGCAGAATACCATTTGCCAATACAAGGAACACCGGAGAAAGGACCAGGTTTGGTTTTTCAAAGGACTAGGTTTTGGTTGTTGAATTGGAGGTGCTTTTGGAACATCCAAATGGTGGAAATATCATGTAGGTGGTTAGGTTTGAAATCAGCGGAGGGATCAGAGTTGAAAATACACATTTGGATTGTTGTATCAAGGTGGTGATTGCTGTGGATGTGGGGTGAAATTAATCAGAGCAAAGGAATAGAAGTTCTAGCCTTTGAAGAATTTTTAAATTTTAATGTCTAGGTACAGAGAATGATTAATTAATAAAAACCCAAGAAGAACTGATTTCAGCACACTAGGACAGTGAATTATTAGAGAAACTACCCTGTATTAGTTTTCTGTGGCTGCTTTAACAAGTTACCACAAATTTAATAGTTTGAACCAACAGAGATTTATATTCTTTCATACTTCTGGAGGTTACAAGTCTGAAATCAGTATTACTAGGTCAAAATCAATGTGTTGGCAGGGCTGTGCTCCCTTTAGAGACTATTTCAGTCTCCATTGGCTGCCAGTATTCCTTGAATCGTGGCCATACCACTCCGGTCACTGCCTCTGTGGTCACATGGGCCTCTCCTTTCTATTTAATCTTCCTCTACCTTGTAAGGATATTTCTGATGCCATTTAAGGTCTATCTGGATAATCTCATCTCAAGACCATTAATGTAATCACATCTGCCAAAGCTTTATCCTGAGCTGTTTTTTCTTACTCAACACTTGTGACACCAAATGTGTGGCGTTTTTCCTCATAGCAGCCAATTCTCTGGACACCAAATGGGTGTTCTACAATTCAGTACTGATACTAACTACCAGAGTTAATGCAGACCCCTCAGGTTTAAGGCTCAGTACCTCAAGATTGCCCTCCATACAGATGTCAGTATGGGTCACCCATACTTCTGACTAAATGACTGTAAAGTGGAGGTGGGGGGAGTCCCCAAACCCCTCACCTCAGGTTTGATAATTTGCAAGAAATGGCTCACAGAGATCAGAGAAGCACTTTACTTACTATTGCTGGTTTATTGTAAAGGATGCAACTCAGAAATCACCAGGTAGAAGAAATGCATAGGAGGAGTCATGGGGGGAGGAGTTTGAAGAGTTTCTATGCCCTAAGTATCTCACCTTCCTAAGTCCTTTAATGTATACACCAAACTGGAAGCTCTCTGTACCCCATTGTTTAGGAGTTTTACTATGTAGTCATGATTGATTAAATCATTGGACTTTGATGATTTACTCACTCTCCAGCCACTCTTCCCCTCCCTGGAGGTCAGGGGATGGAGCTGAAAGTTCAAACCCTCTAATCATGCTTTGGTCTTGTTTGCAACCAGCACACATCTTGAAGCCATGGCCCCTAGCCACCAACTAGCCGTCCCCAGTTAGCATACAGAAGATACTCTTAACCACTGCAGAGATTCCAAAGGCTTTATTTTAGGGTCTGTGAGCCCGGAATCAGGGATTAAATCAAATACACATTTCTTACTGTATCACAAATAACATATAAATATAACCTTCACAGGTTCCAAGGATTAGGACCTGGTATCTTTGGGGAAGCATTTTTCAACCTTTCACACAAGAGAATGCTTCAAGGATTCTATTGATCAGCTATGTTAGGTCAAGTTAAATGTGGATTGACAAAATATTCTATTGGTAGTCTCGGAGACCTCTTTGATGGAAGCAGAAGCCACATTGGAGTGTGTTAAAGGTGTAGGTAGGCTGTTTAGTAGCCAGAAGTTGCAAATCTTCTTGTTTGATAGCTTCTCTTCTGTGAAGAGAGGGACATTCTAGGATTTGGCAGTTTGAAGAGAAGGAAGACATTTTGAAATAAATTTTGTAAAGAGTGGAAAGTAATTTTAACAGAGAAAAGACACTGTGCACTTGTTGAGGTTGGTCATGAAATGATAGTTGTATCTGTCCTTTTGTGTTACTTTTTCTATTTGCACTTGAGTGTGAGTACGGAGAAATCAGATACCTGGGTTCCTCTGGGCTTGGGATTTTGCAAAACAGGAATTTAAGGTATTCCTAAGATATTTTTATCAGGATGGAACATGGAATTTAAGTTGGCCAAAAAAACCCAAAACCAAAAATGAATATAGTAAGAGGAAGATAGATGGGGGAAGAAAATTAAGAAAGTTAAGGTACTGGAAGACCATTTAAGTTCAAAGATTGTGTATTGTGAGGGTGGTTTATCAGTAGGTTACCAGGAAAAGAGATTGTGGTTAGAGTGGTATACAGGAACATGTTTTCTACAGGTGGGTCAGTTTCAAATGATGACTAGATCGCAAATAGTGACCATGGGAAGAGTTAGCTAGGATTAGGTGGAAAGATAGATTATTGTAGGTAAGGATGTCAATGAAAGACCCTAGTTTTGCACAGTGATCTCAGGGATGTTGATGATCTCTGAGGATGATAGCAGGGTTTAGAGTAAAGGGGAGGACTTTAGGCATGAAAGTCATCATTGATGAGGGAGGTGAGAGGGAGGCTGGTAGATCACAGCAGCAAAGAGGAGAATGGGTGTTACAGCTGAGTAACATGAGCTTTAAAGGAGCAAGTTTTTGTGTGTATGTCTCATAAGAGAGTTTGGGAATGATAGTAGTGGTAGTAGTAGTAGTAGTAGTAGTAGAAGGGGAGTAAGCAAGATACCTATACCACCATTTGAGAAAGCAGCATGGGTGGTGTTTTGAGACAAGACAAGGTTTCATTGAAAGCAAACAAGCAAATTGAGAATATAGGGGCATTTGGAGCTGTGGATTTAGTGGCTTTATAAAAAGGTTTGGGAAGGTTAAGGAAGAGTGGAGGCCTTGGTCATAGGTCAGAGAGGTATAGAATTCCATGGAGATGATGGTGGGCATTTGGTTGGGCATTAAAAATAATTATTTTTTGCTGAAATGAGAAATGAGAGCCATTATGATTTTTTTTCACATTTTTCTTTGAGATGGTGGACACTGGGCCCAGTTCTCAAAATAATCAACTAAAACCGATCTAATGTGAAGGCTTCAATTGATCTCAGTCTTAACTTGCTTCACAAGGCAAGTGCTGCAGCTTTTGTAGATTTTTATTTCTGCTGTTTTCAAGAGAAGGCAGTAAAGGTCAAGGAGCCAGAAGTGAAGGAGACAAAGAAAAGAAGATGATGCTATACATAAAAATATATGAAAAGATGTTATAAATTTATCAGTTACAAACCTGGATTTTTTGATAATGTGGGTTTGTAGTATTTTAATTCTAGACAGATTACCCATTGAACATAGCACGTGTGTATCTTCTGGTGTACCTCCCGTCTCTCTCATTTAGCCAGGATACATTTAGGAATGCAAGTTAAATGGTTGGTAAAATAGAACAATGTGAGAGTAAACAAAGATCACATGATATTTTGACTCTAATTATGGATTTTCCCAGTAACCACAGATAATTTAAAGGCAACTATAGTTGAGGCAACTATAGTTGGTCACCTTTGAAAATTATTATAAGGAAATAAGGTCCAGATGAATTTTAGAAAGTTTAGGTTAAAAGATTGGCTTCTCTATATTCATTTTGTAAACTGCACATATTTTATGAGCTACTTTTGAGTTTACAGATTATGGTACTATTTATAACTTCCTCTTGCCTTCATTCCTAAAGAGCTCCCCCCATTTGAGATTTGCCAGATTGGCCATCTGCTGTTGTTTCCCACTAGTCATTAGTTTTTCATCGTGTACTTAACCAAAGCAGTTCTTCTGTTCACTCCTGCTTTGGAGAGTTTTACAGCAGGCCACTATATAGAAGGTGACTGAGTATCTTCTTGGTGGCCATTCTCAGCATACATTTTAAAACTGGCAGACTGTTTATTAGGATCTCATTGTTGATATGTTTTCTAGCCTCATAACGCTGTAAGATTAATCTTCCTGATTAAATTCAAAGTATACATTATATATCTTCTATAAAGAAAGCAATGTGTTAATTACTTTGGAAAACTTTTAAAGTAATAAAAAATTTTGTACCCTCCAAATGTCTGCAGTCCATGGAGACGTAGCATGTATGTAAATATACCCAAATCATGTAGTTAAATTGCTGTGAGACAAGTAAAGTTAAACTGCTGTAGAGTCAGGAATTCTAGGTGATTGTAATATGATCGTGCATCTCTTTTTTCCTCTCTGCCCGCTGAAATCCAGATAGAGTTGGAAAACAAGGTTGGTAGATGCTTTCTAAAAGAAAGTCACTTAAAGTGATGCAGGAAGGTTAAATGTTAAAAATCATGAACTTTTTAAAAATGATTATGAGGTTGTAAAGTAAGAATAATATCTGATATGTTAGAATTCAAGGAATAAACATTAATGGAACAAAAAGGGTCTTTTTTTTATTGCTGAATCATAGTGGGAGACTTTGACATACTTATCTCTGAGAGTAAAATATGCAGTGAATAAACAAGACCATAGGAAATAGAGGAGATTTAGATACATTTGTCAGGTATGCTCAGTTTCATGGCTTAATCAATATTTCTGTGAATTCCCCACTTTATTTCCTTATGGTTGACTCACTCTCTTAACTACTGGTTGTCTTCTCAGTTTGGCTTGTGAGTCAGCAAGTATACAAGCCTTGGCTCTTTTTTATATTCTGCTAGAAAATCAATCCTAAATATTTTGTGAAATAAGTGAAATTACCAGATATTTGTAGTGTCATGGGGAGGTGATTGAATGAAATAAATCAGGATCGTCTCTGTGTTCAAGATCTGATTTTTTTTAAACATACACATACACTCCACACACTGACCCACACACACACAACCTGCTCCTCTTTACCAAGCTTAACTCTGAAGAAAATATAAAAGTAAACTTAAAAGTGATGCAGTATAGACTTCTGCTTCCAGAAAGATGGAATAGATATACTTTTTTTCTGTTCCTCCTAATAAATACAGCTAAAACCCTGGACATTATGGATAAAACAAATATAAGAGTCCTGAAAAGTTGAGAGAAGAAGGTAGATTGGCTTAGGACCTCAGGACCTAAATAACATTATGGTAAAAATCCTGGGTTTTCTTATTGCCTCATATATCCTAGAACGAGCGTGGAGAGGTTGGCAACCCTGAGATGTCAGGCACACACAAATAAAACCCCGAGAAAAGTCTTATCTTCTTTTTAACCAAGGACTAGAAAAGAAATAGCCAAGTGGGAGAGAAAACTTTTAGACAATAACCACCCGGCTCCAGCCAAATACACAGGAAGGATCACCTTGATTACCAAAAGCCAGGTAGGGACCTAAACTTCCACTCTTCTCAGGCATAACAAGGCAACCCCACCCCAAAGGTGTCGGTGGTAATGTGGGGAGCAGTAACTATACACTTTTCCTGGCCGGGGCAGTATTGAGGATCCTGAACTCCCATCTTCAAACAGCAGGGAGTTCCACCTTTCCTCCCTGCCCACATGTGGTCAAGAAAAACCTGATGAATAATCTGTACCACCACCCATGCCAGGCAGTAATGAGGCTGTGTTCTTTCTTCATCGGAGCATTCTTAGAGAAAGCCTGCTATAACAATATTTAAATAAGACTCAGAGTCTCATAGCATAATACCCCAAATATCCAGGTTTCAATTAAAGATATATCATGAACCAGAAATGTTTTAATTCAAATTAGAAAAGACAATTAATACATGCCAACATCAAGATAACACAGATGTCAGTTAACTGACAGGATTTTAAAGCAGCATCAAGAAAATGTTTCAACAAGCAATTGCAAACATATTTGAAATAAATGAGAAAATAGAAATTCTCAACAAAGATAAGTCTCAGCAACTTTGATGAAATGAACTGATTGCTCAGAAAGCACAAGCTGCTACAACTCATACAGTATGATATAATTTGAATAACTCTATAACTGTTAAGAAAATAAAATTTGTAATTTAAAAATGAAAACTAGACGCAGATAGTTTCACTGGAGAATTCTACCAAATGCTTGAAGAATGCACAGTTTTTCTACACAGTCTCTGCCAGGAAGTACAAGATGAATGAACCCTTCCTGATTCATTTTATGAAACTAGTATTAACCTTGCCACCAAAATCATAGACATTACAAAAAAAGAAAACTATATACCAGTATCCCTCTCATAAGTATAGGTGCAAAATTTAAACAAAATGTAAGTAAATATAATTCAGCAATGTATAAAAAATTATACACTGTGACCAGATGGATGTTATTCCAGGAATTCAAGGTTGTCTCAGTGTTTGAAAATCAGCCAGTGCAATCACCATCTTAACAGGATAAGGAGGAAAAGTCACATGATAATATCAGTTGTTGTAGAAGAAGCATTTGACAAAGTTGAACACCATTCACTACTAAAACTTTCAGAAAATTAAGAATAGAGGGAAGTTCTTCCAACTTTATAAAGAACATATAAAGAACACATACAGTTGATGTCAGACTTGATTAAAGAATGAATACTTTACCCTTATGATTGGGAATAAGGTGTCAGGGATGTTCATTTTCACTACTCTTATTCAGCATAGTGTTGGAAGTTCCAGGCAGCACAATAAAACAGGGGAAAAAAAGGCATACATACAGATTGGAAAGGGAGAAAGGAAACTGTTCCTATTTGCCTATGATATGTTCATGTATGTAGAAAATCCCAAATAATCTACAAAAAAACCCCTCTAGAACTAACAAGTGAGTTCAGCAAGATCCTACTCTAGCAATGAACATGTAGAAACTACAATAAAAAAATACCAATACCAGGGCACCTGGGTGGCTCAGTCAGTTGACTGTCTGACTTCAGGTCATGCTCTCATGGTTTGTGAGGTCAAGCCCTGCATCAGGCTCTCTGCTTGTCAGCAGAGAGCCCACTTCGGATCCTTTATCCCCCTCTCTGTACCTCCCCTTGCTTGTGCTCTCTCTCAAAAATAAATAAAAACATTAAAAAAATACCAATACCATTTGTAATTGCTTCAAAAAATGAAATATTTATATATGAAACTAACAAAACATATATAAAACTTGTATCCTGAAAACTATATGCTGATGAAAGAAATCTAAAATCTAAATTAATGGAGAGACATACTTTGTTCATAGGTTGGAAGACTCAACAAAGTACTGAAGTCTGTTTTCCTAAAATGTATATACAAGTTTAACAAAATCGCTGTCAGAATCTCAGCAAGATATTTTTGTCAGTATAGACAAAACCATCCTAAAATTTAAACAGTAAAGTATAAACAGAAAACTACTTCTTCCCCAACTCCAGCCCCTGGCAACTGTGTATCTACTTATTGTTTCTATGGATTTGCCTATTCTCAGTATTTCTTATAAATGGAGTCATACAACATGTGGCCATTTATTTCTGGCTTCTTTTTTTACCAGTGTACTTCAGTTCAGGTCATTCATGTTGTAGCATGTATCGCTACTTTCTTCCTTTTTATGTCAGAATGATATTCCATTATGTATATGTTTGTTCATTCATCAGTTGATAGACATTTGGGTTGTTTCCACCTTTGGCAGTTGTGACTAGTGCTGTCATGAATATTTGGGTAGAAGTACCTATTTTCATTTCTTTTGCACATATGCCCAGGAGGGGAATTGCTGGGCCATATGTTAATTAGTTCTATGTTTAACTTATTGAGGCACCCACCAAACTTTTCCATAGCATTTGTATCATTTTACATTCTTGCTTGCCACGTACAAGGGTTAATTTCTCCACATCCTGCCAATGCTTGTTATTGTCTGTGTTTTTGTTATAGCCATCCTAGTGGATATGAAGTGGTATCTCATGGTTTTGATTTGAGTTTGGCCTGATGGCCAATCATGTTGAATATCTTTTCATGTGCTTACTGACCATTTGTATTTAATCTTTGGAGAAATGTTTTTGCCCATTATTTATTTTTTTTAAGGGTTTATTTATTTATTTTGAGAGAGAAAGTGTGAGTCAGGGAGGGGCAGAGAGAGTGGGAGAGAGAGAGAATCCCTAGCAGGCTCCACACTGTCAGTGCAGAGCCCAAAATGGAGCTTGAACCCATGAACTGTGAGATCATGACCTGAGCCAAAGTTGGTTAACCAACTGAATTGTAAGAGTTCTTTATATATTCTGAATTCTGGACCTTTGTCAGATCTATGAGTTGCAGATATTTTCTCTTATTCTGTTGGTTACCTTTCACTTTCTTGATAATGTCCTTTGATGTACGAAGTTTTTAATTTTGATGAAGTCTAAGTCATCTGTTTTTTCTTTTGTTTGATGTGGTTTTGGGGTCATAGCTAAAAAATCATTGCCAAATCCATGTTAAGATTTACTCTTCTGTCTTTCAGGAGTTTTGGCTTTTATATTTAGGTATCTGATAACAATTTGAGCTAATTTTTTAATATGATATAGGTAAGGTTTTTATTCCTTTTTATGTTGTTATCTAGCTGTCTAGCACTGCTTGTTGAAGAGACTATTCTCTGTGCATAGAATTATTTTGGCATTTTGTTGAAAATCAGTTGACCATTGGTGTATGGGTTTATTTCTGGACTCCATGATATATTTGTCAGTCCTTACTCTAATATCATACTGTTTTGATTACTACAGTTTTGTGGTAAATTTTGAAATCAGAATGTGTGAATCTCCCAACTTAGTCTTTTATAAAAAAATCAACTTTTGGTTATGGTGATCCCTGTAATGTTTGTTTCATTAATTTGTGCTTTCATCTTCATTATTTTCTTCCTTTTACTGTACTTCTTGGATTTATTTTGATACTTTTTTCTAACTTTCTTGGGTTGACATTTGGCTTACTAATTTTTACTTGTGTGAATTTCCTTCCATCATTATACTGCATAACTTTATCCCTCAAGTTTTAATGTTTTTTTTTCATTAATTCCAGCTGTCACTTTCAGTAGTTTTCTGTTTATACTTTACTGTTTCATTAAGATATTTTTAGTTTTATCATTAAAAAAAAAAACCTGCCACACAACCTTTAACAAATCAACTAGAAAAAAGACTTCAAAAAATGGAAAACTGAAAGGTAAGTAAACATGAAAAGATGCCTCATCTCATTAGTATTTAAAGAAGTGGAAACTAAAACTACATGAGATACTATTAGTTTACTTTAAAAATTCTGTCAATTCCAAGAGTTGGTGTTACTATTTTGGAAAATAATTTGATATCATCTAGTAAAGCTGAACATGTGCTTATCCTAAGACCCAGCAGTTCACCCCCTTGGTAAATATCCTAGGAAAGCATAAGCAAATGTTTGTGGGGGATATCTACAAAAATGTTCAGAGCAGCATTTTTCATCACAGCTCAAAATCAGAAACAACCTAAATCGCCATCAGTAGTAAATTGGATAAATTGTGGTGTGTTCATGTAGTGGAATACCATTCTACAGAGACTGTTAATGAACTATAGATACACACATACATACTCTCTCTCTCTCTTTCTGTCTCTCACATGTCATAGTTATAAAATCAAATGAAAAAAGAAAAAACAATGTGACTGTGATTTCTTTTACATCACGTTCAGTAAGAGGCAAAACTGAAAAATAGGACTGGGATAAATTCCTAGATTGTGAAGCTATAAAGAAAAGGGAAGGATTCTCCAGACTTGAGGATAAATGGTTACTTCTTGTGGATGAGAGAGATGACATCGGGGAAGAATTTCAAGGGACTAGTGACGAAGGATGGTTACACTGATGTACACTTTATTCTTTAAGTGTGTGTGTGATTTAATACACTTTTGATAAATGATATATTTCAAAAGATGAATTTTTTCTATATTTATGCACCAGTAAATCTATAATATTGATGAAATGGTTGATTTTTTTTTAGAGCATACAAATAACAGAAATGGGATCAGAAGAAGTGAAAGACTTGAACTGATCAATATGAAAATGATATCAAGCTAGCTACTTTTATATGTGAAGTGGGAACCTGACCCACTTTTCAGAGCATTCTGCTTTTTATTTCCCTCTTTTAGACACTACTACCCGATCAGATTACTAAAATCTCAAAGCTGTCATTTCTAAAACCAATTTTTTTTCATCTTTCTGCTTTTCTAGTGTTGCCAGACTCTTTATTTATTCTGGTTGACTGCCCTTATTTGACTTCTGAGCACCACTTGATAATGTTTTCATTTTACTCACTTTTCCCAGGCTTTCCCCACTCTATTCCCAATCTCTTATTGTTTCCCAGGACCTTATGTTGTTTTCAGTGCCAAAACAGAAGCCACTGAACATGAATCCTTTCTATCTGCCTTTCCTACCTAGACTTAAATGTTTCCATATTGCATATAGAATAATGCTTACCCTTTTCAAAAGGGAAATGTTTTGTAGATAGCACCTCTTTCCTTTTTTATCTCCTTTGCAGTTTTCAGGCCATTCCACTCTACGGACATTGCTATCTCTTATACTTCTCCACGTTTTCCTTCTTATCCTGATTGCTGTTGTCATTTCTTCCTTACTCCTTCCCTCTCTCCCATTCTCCTTTACTTTCTTCCTTAACTTTCTCTTCAAAAGAACCAAAAAACAAAAAAACAAATAAACCCAACTTAAATATGTCTTTCTTAAGGAGCGCTTCTTAGCCTGCATTTTTCATCTTACCAATTCATATGTAAAACAGTAATTTACATGACATAATTGTGTTTTCTCCTTGGGTTAATAATACCACTACATTTCCTGGCACACACATTAGATTGTCTTCAATTCTAGTAGCCTCTTCCTCATTGCCTATATATTCAGCTGGTTAACAAATACTGTTGATTTTCTTTCTAGTACTTTTCAAGTCTTCACTCATTTCCATGACCTGGCCAGGTTCATTTGCCTTTCATAAAAGTCCTTAGATAGTTCTCCATGGTCTGCAGTGCAAAAATAAATTCATTCCACCTTTCTAGTCTTATGTCCAGCAATAGATCTTTCATGAGACTTGTATGCCTCACAAGATGGACAGTTTTTACTCTTTCTTTACAGTTGCTGGTTTTGCCTCCTCTTTTTTGTCTTTTGCCTCTCTCTATCATTTATCTTTACCCACATACCTATCCCCTCCACCTCCTCTCCCTCCCTCCCTAAATCTCAGAAAGAATGATACATAAGTAAAAGTTGTCTTTTTTCAGGCTAAATTCTTAGCCTCAAAGATTTCTGTAGCACTGTAGTTCTATCTTTTCTGACTCTTGTTTTTCTGTCTTGCATTAAAATGTTAGTGTCTTATTTCTGCTAACTAGTGTTTCTGCATCTTGGGGTCAGGAGGTCCTCTTTATTTACTCTTTGGAGCTTGGAACACAGTTTCTATAGTTAAATGTAAGTTAATTGGAAAAAATTTCAAACCAACAAAGCCTCCACATTTTTTTTTAATTAACCTATTTATGGGGGGGGGCACCTAAAAAACCATTAAATTTTAGAGTGAAAAGTGATCTTGCCTCTTACTTATTCCATGTTTAAGTGAATTGCCCAGTATCACACTGTTCAGGCTTTTGTGGCTTTTGAATCTTTTAAATTTCACATTCTGACTTGTAGAAGCAATGCTGTTGATTTGAGTGCTTGGAAGAGTTTAATCCTCTCATTCTTCTTGGGCCTGGAGTTTAAGTCTTAGTCATTTTCCTAGGGCCTCCTGCTTTGCTAGGCGGTGCAGGGAGTGCAAGGAGATTCTAAGTGAGCTGGGGTCCTCATAACCCTAATAGCATGGGAATCCTCAGGCAGAAAGGTGGCATCATCTGTCACTCTGTTCCGAGTTCCCTCTTCTTCTTTCAACCAGAGGCTGCCATCTTGTTTCTACTGCCTATAGCCTTTCCACAGACCTTTGTAGCTGGAGGAAATGTATCTTATTTTCTTTGTCTTTTACATACTTGCATGTATTCTGATTATATGGTTTTAAGAAAAATTCAAGGATGACTGTTTGTCTCTGTTACTCATCTTTAATTATCCATAAAATCTGAATTCCATCCAGATAAATTTGTCACCCCTTTATTCATCTTTCCTCAATGCCTACTTCTTAGTCCTCTGTTATCTTTTATAGATTGTCATTTACTGTTTCCCGAAACACACGCCTTATTTTTTTTTCATAAAAGAGAATTGGGACAGTAGACATTTTTCTTATAGAATTAAACTTATTTTTTCTCATATCCACTAGATGGCTCAGGTGTACCACTTTGGCAGCACATACTGATGTTTGCCTGCTATGCCTGTGATTTCTGTTTTCTGAATGCTTGGTTTTATGGTGTCTGGATGAGCTCTTAGCTGAACCAGTTATTACAGTGCATTATGTATGCCTAATTGGATGTTCTTCACATTTTCTGATTATTTACAAACATCTGAAAAGTAGCTGAAGTGTTCTTCATGTAAAAGTAAAGAAGGTAAAGTATATTACAATGCTTAGAAGATTTTATATTTTATTTTTAAGAGCTATTTTGGACCTCAGTTCACTTGCCAACAGTCATTAGATACATATAGATTCCCTCAAACTGGGCACACAGTTAATAACTCATCCTTTTCTTCCTGACTAATAGTCTTCTGAGGCATTTTACAGAATATGGTTTTTGAGGTACCTTAGGACTATTTGCTTCAGTTCGGTGATAATATTTATTGAGTATTTATGTGTTTGGCACTGTGCTAGACAGTGGGGAGGAATATCAGATGAATAAACAGGACACGTTTATCAGTAAGAAGCCCATTGTGTTAGTTTTTTTTCCTTGAGTTTCTGAAGTCAGGTAAGGTAGAATGAAATGGTTGATGGAGGTTGTGTTTGTAATCAATCATGTGTATATCATGAGGAGAATTTTTATCTTGTTTTGAGATTGTGTTGATTAGAAGAGTTTTAAAAACTGTATTTTTTAGAAATATTTTATATTTATGGTTAGTTGTTTTAGTTGTGAAGTGAGAAGAAAAGGGAACTAAGATTGGTTGGATGTTTTTCATGTTCCAGTTTCTTATTTAATGTACAGTATTTAATTTGATTCTTTCCCAGTAGCCTGGAAGATAAACACAAATATCTCCATTTTACAGATGTAGAAACAGAGGAATCAACTGGGTTAAGTAAATTGCCCAGGATCAAACAACTAGTAAATGGAGAGGGAAAATTTGGATCCATGTCAGACCTGCTTCAAGGCTCTTGTTCTTTCTAGGCATCCATGTTGTCTCCTGGGATAATAGTCCTTGTGCTTCCAGAAAGAGAACCTGGGACTCTGGGATATTAAGGGTTGCTTTTATTCTTTTGACCAAGAAGTATCAGAACAAATTTTAGTGTTCAACTGGTTAGATCCTTCCATATTTTGACAGAAAAGGAAATACTCCAAACAGTGAATTGCCTTTGACAGTTGATCTTTTAACCACCTTTGATATTATAAAGAAGTGTCTGGGAAACTAGAGCAGTCAGTTATATCTTTGACATACCCTTATAATGATAGTAAACTTTGTGTAAAAATTGATTTATCCAGAGAAATTGTACCTAACCTTATTTTTCAGCTATTGTATACATATATATTTAATATCCATGGTAATAACTATGAATCAGTTCCATTCAGTTTGAAAATATATGATTTAAAAGAAAATGACAAGTTAACTGATATAAAAATACATAACATATTAACAGTATTGTAACTAGATAACAACAGGTTGTTACTTTTCATAAAACTCCCTTGTATTCTCTGTTCTTTAAGGTCATGTAGCTGTGTAAAACAGGAAATATAGTCGTTATCTAAGGTTCTTAAGTAAACAAGACTGAAATAAAGTAAAACAAACAGGAAAAAAATGACATAAAACAGGTAAAACAGGTATTTAATTTCTTTAGGGTTGTGGTATCATTTTTCTTGGCTCTGTAGTCTTCGTCCTTTTCCACTTATTAGTCAACAGTTGTTAGGTGCATATCCTTCAAAGTTTACAAAGTTGATACTGTACGTTCACAACTATGAAAACAAAAATAGTCAGTACTCCTGACTTGAACACATTGATGTTATTTTATGTCATCAAATTGCAGTTAAACAGTGTCATCCCATGACCATGAGTAATTTATACGTCTCACGTCACCTTGTAAATTATCGTACACACTGCTTAGATACATTGAGATTTTCATTCCTTTTAATGTATTATTGGGCAGTGACAGTATTACTGTATTCATAAAATGTTGCATTGTATGGAAATTCCAAAGCATCGCCAACTCTTGATAACCAAGATAATGATAAGATAGAGAATCTTATTTTGTCTTTCGAGGGAAATGTAAAATTATCTGTCTATAACAAAACTTTGGCAAAGTTAGACCTGAGCCAAAGTCAGATGCTTAACCACTAAGTCACTGAGGTGCCCTGGCAAAGAAAGGCGTTTTACAAAGTATGTGGAATTTCTAGCCATTTTATTATTGATAGCTATGTATCTGAGTGGTTTTATAGATACAAGGAAGGAATTCTAAGTTGTCAAGGAAGGAGCATGTTCAGTGAGTTACAGTGGTGGAATGACAATTGGATAACAATTGTATCTTGCTGAATCAACTTAATCTAAATCTTAATTGCATATTTTATTGTTTAGTCACTTCCTGATTCAAGGAGAAGTCACAATAGGTAGAATTTAATAGCTAGCATGTTCTACTTCATAGTTTGTAGAACGTTCTTGGCAAGTAAAGTCCACAAGAAATAAAAAATAAAATGAGAATTCTTACAGAATGTAGTTTATCTAATCTGTTTTCTGTAATTTGAAATGACTATGTCTTGTGTAATAAGAAGAGAACCCTAGATATATTCAAATATCTAACCCATTATAACTTACTGTTAGTTGGAAATGAGGGAAATTTTAAAAAAATGAATATTTTTAATGTATATTTTATATCCCTATATCTTGTAAATGTCATTGGTTTGCTATTTTGGCTTTTTTGATTGTGGTCTATAACCAATATCTGGTCCATAAAAACATCACAAAAATAGTGTGGTACAGTACACTGTGTTATGTGTTTGTGTGTATGTGTGTGAAAGTAAAAGTTTCACAATTAACATATGAGCTCCTTTGTCTGATACTCTCTATTCTCTTCTTTTTCATTAAAAAAAATTCTAATCAGGATTGACTTCATGATCCATCAGTAGGTTGGGAGGCATAGTTGGGAAAAAATTGCCATATAGGATTGAAAAGTAAATTGTTCGCCCTAAGTATCAGCAGCTAACTATTCTGAAGCAGCTAGGATATTTGGAAAGCTTTCTTTTTGCACTTTAATGGCTGGCTTCAAAGAAAAAGAAATCTTACTTTCTTGAAAATCCTCTCTGCTGCATAATCACAAATGTAATTTCACTTTGTTTTTCTGGACGCGAATATTTAATTGAATGATAGATGGTGTTAAAAAAAATCTTGCTTGATTCCTCTCTGCTGTGTAATTACAGATATTGTTTCACTTTGTTTTTCTGGACGTGAATATTTAGCTTAATGATTAAGAAGGTGTTAAACCAAAAAACCAGCCGAGATACCAGGCTCACAAAGGAAAATTTAATATTGATTGAGATACCCTGGTTACATGTATAGTTTTACAATTAAGACACTTCAGTCAATACAAAGTAAGTTTCAAGTTAAATTTTTAAAGGGAAGTCATTAACCAGGACAAAGCAGCAACCCTTAGTAAGTCATTCTAAATGTTGAAAAGTCTATGTTGTAGACAAATAGAATTTTATTACTTATAAGTAATCATTATTATCATGTGTGGGAACATTACTAACATTCAAATCATTTACATTGAATTGCTTTACATGTTTTATCTTTGCAAAATCAAGAAACTTGACATAAAATTTTACAGTTGGATATATAGGTAACTTAGTACAGTATAAAAAATACTAAGTGTCATGAGAAATATAGATAAAATTCAGATGAAAAGTATCATTTTCTGGCCTTATGTGATGGCTTATAATTGAACATTTGGAAATGATGGAGAAAGGTATTTTGCAGAAGAGAACAGAGACGCAAAGGCAGAAAAGTTTGATATGTTAAAGAAATAAAAAGTAAAAAACTATCAATAAAACTCCCCTATGACCCAGGGATAGCACTGCTGGGGATCTACCCAAGGGATACAGAAGTGCTGATGCATAGGGGCACTTGTACCCCAATGTTCGTAGCGGCACTTTCAACAATAGCCAAATCATGGAAAGAGCCTAAATGTCCATCAACTGATGAATGGATTAGGAA
>CM053561.1:42936967-43137446 GCA_028646485.1 Cryptoprocta ferox
AAAAAAAAGAAATAAAAAGTAGTCCACTTGGATGGGCTTTGTTCTAGGGGAAGTTTTTAAGCAGAGGAGAGAATTGACATCTTTTAAAAACTTGTTACAGGAGGTAGAATGGATTTGAATGGGGTGAAATTAGGCAGAGAGGTTAGTTAAAAATTCATTGAAATAGTTTAGAGATGGAGAAATGAGATTGAATAGGATAGTATCTACAGAGATAAAAAATTTATCCAGAATATCCGAGGAGAATCAACATGATTTGTCAACTCATTAGATTAAGTTATTCATAAGTATTTAGGTATTTGCTGTGCAATTCCGAGAACACAGCTGTGAGCAACACAAATGCTGTTTGTCCTTACAGGGTTTGTATTAGGCCAGTGGGAAGCTCAGACATTTACAATGAGGGTAATGCATATGCTGCCATAGAGGAAAGCTCGTGTGTCTTGGGAGTAACTGCACTGGCCACTAAACTCAAAAGCCTTACTGAGGATTAGATCTTGACCTGGGAAAGTGAGTAGGGAGAAGTATGTTGCAGGTAAAAAGAAACCATGTGTCACCCTGTAGGTGACAGAGATTGTGGTACATTATGGGACTAAAATAAATTGTGGCTGGATGCTGAGGCGGCCAGGGCTAAATCATCCATAGCCCTGAAAACCCTCATGAAAGATTTGGGCTTTGTCCTATGAGCAGAAGGAAACCAAGGTATGATTTTAAGCAAAGGAGATGCAGGATCAAATTTGCATATTAGAAGGATTATTTTTGTTAAGGGTATTTTCAATTTAAGTGAGAAGCTTTGGCAAAACACAAAGAAAGTGACCCAGAGACGTTCAGCATATGTAAGGGTAGGAAGTGCAGCAGGACCTCACAAAGGTCTGGAACCAAAAATGGGTCCTAAATTAGTATCGGGTGCTCTTGCTTTCCTTCTCCCTCACCTTCACCACAAGGTGTCTTGTCTCTAGCTTCTGCTTTATTGTTCTTTCTTTCTATACTGGCTTCTTGGTTTCTTTTAACTACAAAACTAACCCACAGCCTCTTAGTTTTTCTCCCAGTTCCATGTCCCCTAGAGAAAATATAATTGGCTCATTAAGTCAGTTGTTTCCCCTAGGTCTAATCAGCTATGGCCAGGAAAGCATACAACAGAAGCATAACTGCTTCAAAGCTCCCCCCCTCCCCCATAATTAAAGGGGTACAGTGAGTTATGGGCTGGACAGATTTCTCAGAATTAATCAGCTTTAGAAGATGAGGCTGACATTAGAATGAAGAATTGAGGGCAGGGAGACTAGAGGTCTTCTTTAGGAGAATACAATAATTCAGGCAATAGAATTTGGCCAGAGTTAGGGTGGTGAGTTAGAAGAGAGTAAATTTGTGGTAAAGATTGAATCTCCAGAATTGTTTGGTAAATTGGATATGGGAGTCTGTGTTTCTGACTTGAATAACTGAGTTGACCATAATAGCACCCAGAGCTAGAAAGAACATAGAAATATGTTTGGTGGGATTGAAGCAGATGGAATGAATTCTTCCTTTTTATACATGTAGAGTTTGAGGTAGCTTTTAGACCTCTAAATGGAGATGTTTAATAGACCATTGAATATATGCATCTAGGACAAAGGAAAAAGCTCAGTAGTAGTTAAATATTTGAAAGCTAGTTTTAAGTATTAACTGAAGCCAACAGTGTGGATAAGATGACCCTGGGAGAGATAATAAGAGGAGAGAGCCAGGACAGTCCTGAAGACTATCCTATTTGAGGGCTGGCAGAGAAAAGGAGTTTGTAAGGGAAGACTGATAAGTGAAAAACAAATCAGGAAATGCAATGTTTTTAGGAACCCAAGGGAAGAGGAGAATGTGGTGAACAGTGCCAGATTCTGCTGAGTAAAATTGGGTTGACTTTCAGAGCAAGGAGTTTGTTGATCACCTTGGTGAATGAGTTTAATGGAAGTGGTGAAAATGGAAACAGAAGGTTCAGAACTCTCTGAGGGGTAAAGGGATCAAAATAGCAAACAGTGCTTGAGAAATTTGAGTGGAAGGAGAGAGAGGGACTATGACTAGAGGTTGCTGTTGATGGTGAAAGAGTTTTTAAGTGTGCGTATGTATTTTTTTTTAAATAGTAGCGCCTTACTCATTTTTCAGGGCTAGGAGAAAGAGTGATGGTTATTTGAGCAACAGTAGTTATTCAGAGCACTGTTCAGAGCATTGTAATAGTGCAGAATGAAGCAAAAGTAAATATATGGATATTAATATTAGTTTGACAAGAGATTTCCTGACTTTGGTTTTTTCTAGGAAGAGATTGGTATTTGCAAGTAAAGTAGGGTTGAAGATTTAAAGAGCAGGGGGACTATTTGAAATAGATTCTGTTGACCCTTGAATAATATGGGGGTTAGGGTTTCCAGCCCTCATGCAGTGGAAAATCTGCGTCTAACTTTTGACTCCTCCAAAACTTAACTGCTTACAGCCTGCTGTTCATTGGAAGCTTTACTGATAACATAGTTGATTAATACATATTATATTTATATATATATATATCACATACTGTATTCTTACAATACAGTAAGCTAGAGAAAAGAAAATGTTACTAAGAAAAATGCTATTTAGAAAATCATAAGGAAGAGAAAATACAGTTATATAGTACTGTACTGTATTTATTGGAAAAAATTCACGTATGAGTGGACCTGCACAATTCAAACTTGTGCTGTTCCTTGGTCAACTGTACTGTAGAAATTAGAGAAGATAGCTGACTGAGGAAATCTAGGATAATCTGTCTGGCTTAGTTTGCGGGCCTTGACTTTAAAAGCAGTACCAGTATGCACCATTGTGTTTTTGTTCAGCAGCTTCTGTGTAGACTCAAGAGGAAGAGAGAACCAGTTTGGTCCACACTGTGCTATTCCAGGTTACTGCATCAGAAGAGAGCAGAGCAGGGATGTTGACTTAGTCGTGGTCTGACTAATTAATGAACTGTGGAATTTAAGATGAGGAAGGAAAAAAGTAGAAGCATGAGAGGACTGATGGGAAAGTAAAGTTGTTAAAAGCCTCTGAGGGTCCTTGTGTGCAAAGAATACATGAGAATAACGCTGTAAGGGATTGATCCAAAGGTGAAGGTGACACTAAAGGAAAATGAACCAATAGTTTATTTTGATATTTCCAGCCTGTTACTAGAAGAATGGCATTGCTGGTAAAAGAAATAGATACAGAAGGAAGAGTGAGTTTTGGAAGAAAGAGAGGTTCGATTTTTAACTATTTACAGTTTGAATACCTATGGAACATACTCAGATGACTAAGAGACTGTTGAATATATAGGAGAGAGGTCTGGGCTGGAAATAAAACTGGGAGATCATAATTGAAGCCATGAATATACCAAGGAAGGAAAATACAGTAAAACCTTGGATTGTGAGTAACTTGTCCTGCAAGTGTTCCTCAAGATGAGCAAATACTTTTATTTAAAAAAATGTTCTTTTAATGTTTTATTTTTGAGAGAGAGAAACACGGCATGAGTGGGGGAGGGGCAGGGAGAGAGAGGGAGACAGAATCTGAAGCAGGTTCCAGGCTCTGAGCTGTCAGCACAGAGCCCGACGCGGGGCTCGAACCCAAGAACTGCAAGATCATGATTTGAGCTGAAGTCGGATGGTTAACCGACTGAGCCACCCAGGTGCCCCTATTTTAATTTTATTTTTTAAGCGTCCGATCATGTCACATGATCACAACTGAGCCAATGGTTCTTGAAATTTGCTTTGATACACGAGTGCTTTGGATTACAAGCATGTTTCCAGAATGAATTATGCTCACAAATCAGGTTTTACTGTATGTGGAAAGGTAAGGTCTTAGTAGATGAGAAAAGTTGCTTGCAAGGTTTGAGCAATTTGTAAAGTGGTTCAAGAAGAGTTGACTGAGCAGGTCCTGGATTTGGGGAACTTGTGAGTGGTTTTCCAAGGGTTCAAGAGATAGTGAAACATGAAAGGTGACTTTAAGGATTTGAGGGGTAATTGTGAGTTTTTGCAACATGTTTATTGCCAATGAATGATGTGTGTTATATGTGATTTTTGTCTCCTCAGTATACTAACATTTAAAAAACATGACTTTGATTAACTTCTTTATAAAAATTTTTGGCCAGGTTCTGGCTTTCTGAAATGGAGTACACTGGTCATTTAATTTCTGAATGCCTCAGGAGTATCATAATTATTACTACTCAGGGCTATAATGCTCTTGGGGCCTTTTGAGCCCCGTTAGGGTAAATTCATTCTTGTACCAAGTCTCGCATGCTTTGTTTTGTTTCCCCTGTGCCACTTGTTCTATCAAATCATTTGACTTTATTATTTAAGGATCTTTTTCTTTCAGAGCACTTCATTGTTTTATAGTTTAAAATTGTTAGAGATCCCTTTAGGAATAAATAAATGCTCTTAAGTTAGCTAGCATTGTTGACTTTTCATGAATCAAAAAATCCAAACCAGAAAAGGCATTTTATCACTTCTGTCATTTAGCATGTGGCACACCCGTGTTAATGTTTAAATTGCCTTTTAAGAGATTCCATGAGCTTTTTCCCTATGTAGGTTATTGAACTACTCCAAGTCATTAATCTTTGTGGGAAGTGTGGGGCAAAGAGGGTTTAGAGGAGAAATACTTAGTATCTGCTATAAATTTATGCAGGAAAAAAAAATCTGTGTTTTTAGTCTCTAGCCTTTGTTGTTGTTAATGTGTTGTTAGTGTAAAAAGAGAGATTTTTATGGTACAAGATAATAGATCTTACTCCGGGAAGGGCATCTTGAAGATGAGCTAAAGCTTACAATTGAAGCTCTTTCTGAGTGATTGATTATTTTGTAGCTGTGCAATTAAATCTTTTTATTAATCTTGCAAATCTTCAGCTTAGATTTGTTATATCTAGTTATCACGATGAGATGGAAATGCTGCTTTTGTCCCCCATCTTGCTGAGCTTTCAGATTTTGAAACATGGTGTAATTTACTCTGAAATTCAGTGATTATTTTTTTTCTCCTGGGAGCAGGCATATTTAATTACAGAAAGCTGTTTGTAATGGAACCACTTTCTCCTAACACCTACCTAGCAGTTTTTCAAAATTCTGATCATAATTACACTGCTGGCAAGATAACTAGTGGTAATTATATGTGGAATTAAGTAATATGAATAAAATTCCCTGTAAAATGCATCTGGGACACTTCTCATTTGCTACTTCTAATTTGTGGTTTTAGGAAGTGTCTCTAGTGGTGGTTGAATGTGATCAACATTTTCTTCTCTTGTGAGCCTGAGAATCTTACTACTAGAAGACTTGGCAAAATTATAATTAGAAAAGGGCAGGCATTTAAATCTTTCTCAAGGAAGGAGTTCTTTGTATGATCAGTTTTTTTTGATAGCAGAAGAGTTATTAACCCAAGGTACCACAGTTTACAAAGTTGCCCTTAAAGCTATACATATTCTTTCTTGCCTAGTAACTTCAAAAAAAAAAAAAAAGTTACAGGAATTTTCAAGTATAAATTTTTCTTAGCTTTAAAATGAAAATATCTTTTGAGTACCTTGAGAAATAGTATATTCTTGCAGAGTAGGTTACTTATTTGTATTGAATTGAATGTCATTGAGAAAATTCTCATTGCATTTTAACCACTAACATAAACAATCTATATACAGTTGAGCAGCCCAGAGCCAGCTTTCTAATATTTTGAGATGTTTGCCATTTTGAGTACAAAGTAATTTTTAGAACCTTGGATACTAGCTAACTAAAATGTGAATGGTAATAGAATATATATTGGGTTGTTATTGTTGTTTAAAAGGTAGACACATCCTACTTCATTGCTGAGGACACTGCTATGAAGTCCTGAGATCGTTAATAAATAACTTGAATGTCTGAAGTCTTGGAAATTGATTCTGAATCTTAGTGTTTCATGTGGCTGCTGCTATTTTAGTTAAAGGCATCTGCCTCAGAATACAGAAATTGTGAAGGGAGACTGGTGTGTTAGCATTATTTTGTGGTTAGAATGTAATAAACCTACTCAAGTAAGCTCAATTAAGAGATAAATGTATTTTATAAATAGGTCTTATAGAAGCCAATTGCTGAAGTACGAACTGGGCCTTATTTCTTCCACTCCCTTTGTGGGGGAGGGTAGAACTTTCCTAGAAAAGAGGGCATACCTGGTATGATTGATATATAGTAGAATCGCTGGTGGCTCAGGCATCCAGGTTATCTTTTAGCTGGAATACTTTTCTTTCTGCACTCAATGGATAACTAAAGAGACATTAATGTTTAAAGGATAACATGTTTAAAGGAAATATAATTAATGCTTAAAGGATTTGCCCTCTACTTTTTTAGAGCAGATCTGTAGGAGTAGATCCTAACCTCTTTTTATAAGTGAGTAGTGCAGAAAAGGAGGGAAGAGATACCACCTCACACCTGTCAGAATGGCTAAAATTAACAACTCAGGCAACAACAGATGTTGGTGAGGATGCAGAGAAAGAGGAACCCTTTTGCACTGCTGATCGAAATGCAAACTGGTGCAGCCACTCTAGAAAGCAATATGGAGGTTCCTCAAAAAATTAAAAATAGAACTACCCTATGACCCAGCCTCCTACGTATTTATCCAAAGGATACAGGAGTGCTGTTTTGAAGGGGCACATGCATGTACCCCAGTGTTTATAGCAGTGCTGTCTACAATAGCCAAAGTATGGAAAGAGCCCAAATATCCATTGATATTAAAAATGGATAAAGAAGATGAATGAATGGATGGATGAATGGATAAAGATGTTCGGGTCACCTAAGTGGCTCTGTCGGTTAAGCATCCAACTTCGGCTCAGGTCATGATCGCATGGTTTGTGAGTTTGAACCCTGCGTTAGGGTGTGTGCTGACAGCTCAGAGCCTGGAGCCTGCTTCAGATTTTGTGTCTTCCTCTCTCTGCCTCTCCCCCCTTCTCAAAAATGAATAAATGTTTAAAAAAAAAAAAAGATGTTCTATGTCTATGGAATATTACTCGGCGATCAAAAATAATGAAATCTTGGGGCACCCGGGTGGCTCAGTCAGTTATGCATCCGAATTCGGCTCAGGTTATGATCCCGCGGTTCGTGAGTTCGAGCCCCGTGTCAGGCTCTGGGCTGACAGCCCAGAGCCTGAAGCCTGCTTAGGATTCTATGTCTCCCTCTCTCTCTGCCCCTCCCCTGCTCACGCTCTCTCTCTCTGTCTCTCAAAAATAAATAAATGTTAAATGAAATCTTGCCGTTTGCAACAATGTGGATGGAACTAGAGTGTATTATGCTAAGTGAAATATATCAGAGAAAGACAAATATCATATGACCTTACTCATATGTGGAATTTAAGATACAAAACAGATGAACATAAGGGAAGGGAAGCAAAGATAATATAAAAACAGGGAGACAGACCATAAGGGACTTTTAAATATAGAGAACAAACTGAGGGTTGCTGGTGGGGTGTTAGGTGGGAGGGAACGGCTAAAAGGGTGAGGGGCATTAAGGAGGGGACTTGTTGGGATGAGTGCTGGCTGTTATATGTAAATGATGAATCACTAAATTCTATTCCTGAAATCATTATTACACTAGGTATTAACTAACTTGGATTTAAATTTTTTCTTTAAGTCTCAAATTTAGAGGGGCATTATTTCAGCTCTCAGGTAGGCCCAGTTACCCTCTTTTTTTAATAAAGTCTGAATCAGGTGAATTAATTCTTTTAAGATTCTAACTTCTCCCTAGACGCTTCATTATTTTAATGCTTATGGCAGTTACATTTCATGTTTCACGAGTTTAACTTTTAAATATCCGACTATGCGTGTCTTACAGACAAACTGAGGTCAGTGACAGTTTAAATAGTACAGACAGTTCTGCCCATTCCAGTGAGCTTCTGCCCTTGGAGGCAGGAATCTGCTGTTCTACTTTAATTAGTCCCTATGTTTCCCATAGGGTGAACATCTCATATTTAGCCCTAAAAATTATTGTACTAAGTGTTATTGTATATGATGATTTAAATAATTTTTAAAGGTGATTTTGACTGTTCAGGTTTTACAGGTTATTTAAAATGGACTCTTGTGCACACTGGACTTAAGAGTTTAAAGTCAGTATGTAAAGCCAAAGTCAGAATCACTCTCGAAAGTTCCCTAACTCATAAAAGACAATATAAAATCTTCTGTGTACACACACACACACACACACACACACACACACACCCCTGAACATTCTTATGTGCCTTTAAATTAGAGAATCACTAAGCTAGAGTAAAGTATACTCTAGGAAAAAGAAAAGTATACAAGTGTCTGTATGTTCACCCCATTCAGCTTTGGAGATGGTAGATAGAGTAAATAATTTTGTTTCTTCTGGCCTGTTGGTTTTACTTCATTTGGTTTTAATAATAAGCTTCTTAAGCCTTAATACTTACTAATTTATCTGTTGTGAGGATTACAGTAACTTGTTGAGTTTTACTTTTCTGTAGGGTAACTTCTGAAGTTAATTGGTTAAATTCTAAGCTTAGCTATTAAATAGATTTGTGATGAAACCAGAGTTATTTCTGTTGTCTTTGAGGCTTATCTGTATAGCTACATTAAACTCATTCTTTTTAGTTTAACTTGCTTGTCTCCACATTCAGGTTTACCAGACCAACCATTTTATAGGTGGGCCAGCCTGATAGCAGTAGTTCTTAGTGTAGACATCACATAAATTGAGTCATGAAAACCTAATTTAATCTCTTTTTCCCCCTTGCTAATGAAGGAAAACACTGGTGAAGATAAACAGAATAATTAAGTAATTTGTGACTTCATATTCTTGGCTATCTTTTTTAGCAGTTATTATTTAAATAATAACTATACAGAGAGCTGATATGTTTTGGAAATCTGAAAACATAGGAAACGTAGTCCTTACCCTCAAAAAGATCACAGTCTGGTAGTAAAATCTGTATATTTAAATATACAAAGTAGTTCAGATGAGAAATTAGGTTCAAGCTAGTTTGAATGGAAAAGGGTTCCTGAACATCATACTTAAACTGGTCTTTGGTAAATAGAATGAGATGGGGGGAAAAAGGTGAAAATATTTCACAAAAAGGAAAGGAAAATAAATTCCAGATGCTTGAGAGTTTTGGGTATTGATAATTTAGCCATGTTGACATTGTAGTGTTCTCATTGGAGGAATAATGACAGGTGAAATTTGAAGGCTAGAGCTGAACCTCAACATTTCCACAACAATTGATTGTATGTTAACTTTTTTGAGCCTCAGTTTACTCATCTGTTAGATGGGATAATAATGCCAATTATCTTATTCTTGTGAGCCCCATAACCAGTCACATCTAAATTCTACAACTGTAGTTCCTTTATTTTTAATCCAAGAAGAGGCTTTCCTGAGTAGGGGCATGAGTGATCAGAGTCCATACCATTTTTTCCTCACACTTTTGCTGTTCCAGCTTCATCATGGAGAGAATAGGACAACAAATGCATCCTCCGTAACTGTCACCAGTAACCTTAATGCCCTCACCTTGAAAATTGATCCTTCTGTCTCAGTCACTTGATGATATTTTCTGATGGTGTAGCTACACCAGTGTTTCCATCTGTATGGCCACACGTGTTCTGGACCCCATTCCTTTGTGCCTTTTCAGAGATATTGTGCTATCTGAAACTTTATTTTTGTTTTTTCATTCCCCTGTGGTCGCCCTTCCTCTCTATATTGGATCATTTCTATTAGTTAACTGGTAAATATGTTCAGGTTGTCTTTGTGCTATACTATGTTATATATTATATGTAATCTAATCACCCTCCCTTGACCATTTACCTTTTTCTATCAGTTTCCTCTTTTCTTTGTTAAGTTTCTCTATACAGGTACTGACACCTACTTAACCTGTCTCTAAAATCATATACCTCTCACACCTCAGCTCATTCCAGTCTAGCTTCAACCCCCATTATTGAAGCTGTTTTTTTGATATTTCTGTAGCGTTCAGAACTATTGACCACTGTTCTTTAAAACCCTTCCCTTGGCTTCTCCAATGTGTTCTCTTCATTTTCTACCTATCTCTGGCTCTCTTCTCTGACTTCTTTGTTGGCTTATCTTTAATTGCTCATTAAATGTGGGTGTTCACAAAGCTGAATCTTAGGTCTCTCTCCTTTCCCACTGCACTCCTTTTGAGTAACATCATTTTCATTGGTTCAGTAACAATAACTCTTGAATTTGTATATTTCACCCACACTCTCCCCTGAGGTCCAGTTCTGGATCTGGCTACCAACTTGATATTTTCATTTGGATGTCTTGGAGATATCTGACTCAACATATTTATACCTGTTCCTGTTCCTTCATATCCTTTTTCACCGCCAAGATTTTTTTTTTTTTTATTTTGGACTCAATATATAGTATATGGGTGAAGGACTCAAATCTTCCTTCTACTCCTTACTACCTTTGTAACCATAGGCAATTAACCTTTCTAAGACTTAATTTCATCATCTGGAAGATGGAAAAATAGTAATTCCTATTTTAATATAAGGAAACATCAGACAAAATGAGTATATGGGATTTATGCTTCCAGCCAAGTAGTAATTACAAGAACTAAATTTACCCGTTACCCATAAACAACTAGAAAATGTCCATAGGCCACTTGTGAGGATTAAAAGAAATTTATAAAGCACTTGAAATAAGACCTGGCATAAAGTAAAACCTATATGAGTGTTTGTATTTATTTTATTGTTGAATATGGATATGATTGATAACAAATTATGGGAAGAAGCTATACGTAACTATAGTATTAAGTGCTTATGTTATTTTTAAAAAGTTTTCAAACCAATACTTTTGAGCTTCTATTTTAAGAAAGAAGAGAAGAACAATCCCAAGACAAGCAAAAAGAAGGAAGTAAAGACAAGAGCAGGAATCAGTGAAATAGAAAAGTATAAACAATAGAGAAAATCAGAAATTAAAATCTACCTTTTTAAATGATCAGTAATAGTGATAAAATTCTAGCCAGACTAATCAGGAAAAAAGAGAAAAGGCACAGATGACAGTAACAGGGATGAAAGAGGATACATGGTTACAGATCCCGTAGACATTACATTGGACGACTTAGATAAAATTAACAAATTCTTTGAAAAACACAAAACTACCAAACCTCATTTAAGAGGAAATCTATAGCCTGAATAGTTGTCTGTGTCTGTGTTTTAATTTTTTTTTTTAATTTGCATTGAAAACCTTTCCACAAAAAAACTCTTGTCCTCAAAGGCTTCACTGAGACATTTTATTAGACATTCAAGATCAAATAATATCACTTCTACACAAAGCCTTTCAGAAAATAAAAGAGGAAGGAAAACTTACCAACTCATTACACTTAACCGTGAAAGAAAACTACAGACCAATATTCCCCATAAAAATAAATTGAGGAACCCTCAACAAAATTTAAGCCAAATGAATCAATAAAATAAAAAGGATACTTTTGACCAAGTGGGATTCATTACAGGAATACAAGCTGGTTTGAAATCAGCTTGTATTTACACTTACAATTGTAAATGTATTGTATTACATTTACATTTGAAAATCATCAGTGTAATTCATCATATAAACCAAGAAGGCAAAACTATATGATTATCTCAATAGATCCAGAAAAATCATTTGACAAAATTCAATACTCATTAATACTAAAAACTCTCAGTGAAACAGGACATAAAGAGAGCTTTCTTATCTTGTTAAATGGCATCTAGTAAAATCCTATCATTTACATCATACTTAGTGATGAAAGACTGAATGCTTTCTCTAAGGTCAGGAACCAAGGGAATGATGTCTGTTTGCTCTTACCACTTCTATTCAGGATTGTATGGAAATTATGGTTAGTAAAGTGGGGCAGGAAAAGGAAGTCAGAGGCATCCAGATTGGAAATGAAGAAATGAAACTGCTTCTGTTCGTAGAAAATCTCAAAGAATCCACAAAAAAAGGCCACTAAGACTAATAGATGAGCTTTGTACAAAGTTATTATACAAAAAATTTAATTGTATTTCCATGAACTAGCAATGAGCAATTGAAAATTTAAAAATAAATTAACATGAAGGCATATACAGTAGCATCCAGAATAGTAATACATAAGGAGAAACTGAACAAAATTTTGCAAGGCTTGTATATTGGACACTATAATATAGAGGATTATATATTATGTGATTTCATTTATATAACATTATTCATTTATTTATTTATTTTAAATGTTTATTTTTCAGAGAGAGAGACAGACAGACAGACAGTGCGAGCAGGGGAGGGGCAGAGAGAGGAGACACAGAATCCAAAGTAGGCTCCAGGCTCTGAGCTGTCAGCACAGAGCCCAATGTGGGGCTCTAACCCACAAACCGTGAGATCATGACCTGAGCTGAAGTCGGACGCTTAACCTACCGAGCCACCCAGGCATCTCCTATATAACCTTATTTAAATGAAAAAAATTATAGTAGTGGAAACAGATCAAAGTTGCCAGGGGTAGGGTTGGCAAGAAAGTGTGATTATATATAGGGATAACATGAAGGGTTTTCTTTGGTGAGATGAAACACTTCTGTATCCTGATTGTGGTAGAGATTACACTAATAGATGTATGTGATAAATTTACATAGAACTTTATACACAAACACACAAAGTGCATATAAAAACTAGTAAAACCTCAATAAAGTCTGTAGTTTGCTTAATAGTATTGTACCAGTGTCAGTCAGTTTCCTTGTTGGTTAATAGTATATACCAATGTCAACTTTCTCTGTCAACTATCAATTTTTGATAATTGTACTGTGGTTATAACAAATGCTTGTATTTGAGTGAAGTTGGGTGAAGCATAGCCAGGAACTCTGTACTATTTTTGTTAACTTTTATGTTGGTCTAAAATCATTTCAAAGGAAACAATTTTAAGAAAAAGACACTGAAAAAGAAAAAGAAAATAGAAAGGCAAGCCACAGACTGGGAAAAAATGCTTTCACATCTGATAAAGGATGTATATCCGGAATATATAAATTAAGTGCTAAAGCAATTATATTTTTAAATGTGCAAAATAATTAGCTACTTCACCAAAAAAAGATGTAGCGTACAAGCCCATGAAAAATTGTTCAACATCATTACTTATTAGGAAATGCAAATTAAACCACAGTGAAATACCACTATGAGCCCACTAGTATAGGTAAAATGGTAATCACAAGAAGGTGGAGCAAGTAGAACTCTCTTCGCTGGTAGCAATGAAAAATGGTATGGCCACTTTGTAAAACAGTTTGGCATTTTCTTATAAAATTAAACATAAGAGTCAAAAAACCCATTCCTAGGTATTTACCCAAGATGAATAGCAGGGGGCATGTGAATGTGTATACTAGCATCATTTGTAATAACCTCCAGACTGGCAACAATCCAAATGTCCAAATGTTATCCACACAGTGGAATGACATTGGGTTGTAAAAGGGATGCAGCACAGATGGATCGATGAATCTTAAAAGCATTAGGCCAGGGGTACCTGCCTAGCTTGTTCGGTGGAGTGTTCAACTCCTGATCTTGGGGTTGAGTTGGAGCCCCACACTGGGTGTAGAGATTACTTTAAAAAAAAAAAAATCCTAGGGCGCCTGGCTGGCTCAGTCAGTTAAGCGTCTGACTTTGGCTCAGGTCATGATCTCGCAGTTTGTGAGTTTGAGCCCTGCGTCGGGCTCCGTGCTGATAGCTTGGAGCCTGGAGCCTGCTTCAGATTCTGTGTTTCCCTCTCTCTCTCTGCCCCTTCCCCATTTGCATTCTGTCTCTTTCAAAAATAAACATTAAAAAAATTTTTTTTTAATCTTTAAAAAAACAGCATTAGAGCAAAGTGAAAGAAGCCAAACATACAAATTACTAATGCTATGTGATTTCATTTATATGAAGATCTAGGAAAGACAGCTAAGCAGTTCATTGCTTCTCAGGGTGGGTGAGGGATAAAGGGTGAGGATTCACCCACAGAGGCAACATTTTGTGGTGGATGGAAATACACTGTATCATGGTTTGGGTGGTGGTTATAGGATTGTATGCATTCATCAAACTCATCAGATTGGACAGTTAAGATTGGTGAATTTGCTTTGAATGTGCTGTTTGTTGTGCCTAGAAAACTCCCTTCTTCTGTGTCAGGTTAACTCATAATCCGTGTTCAGATCTTGCTCAAACATCACAGCATAAAGGGAATTTTTTCTTAAGCCCAGACTAGCAGGCTTGCTTCTATTAGCATCCTGTCCTTTCCCTTCACTGCTCTTATCACCATCATAGTGATACACCGACAGATACTAAGCAATATAAGGTCTCCTTATCTGTCTTAACTGCAAGCTCTGTGGAGGGCCAGCTGCTGATTACTATTGTGTTTTGGTACCCAGCATAGAGTTTGACTCAGGTATGCCAGTAAACACTGTACAGCTGAGAATACAAGTGAGTAGAGTTTTCTGTTTCCTGTTTGTAGGAGTGGCAGCTATGGCTTCTGCAGAGGGTACCACTGGCTGGGGCTGCCTACTTTACCTTGGGGACTCTGTCTGCTGTCTCTGCACTGTTCTGGGGTGTTGTGGTAGCTGTCATTGCTCATCTGATGCCACAGCTTAGTCTAGACTTCTGTGTGCATACCATGGGCACTCCTGCTCCTGGGCCATTCTGTTCTAAGAATAGAGAGAAGCCTTTCCTTGCCATTAAGGAGGTTCTGTGCTCAGCCTCTGACCATATGTACAAATTACCAGAGAGCATTATTATTGTCTCCAGGCCCTGGGCAGACCTAGTTTCCAGGATAAATGTGTAGAATAGTTGATGAGGTGCCCGGCACCCAGTGCTTCCTTCTTTTCACTTCTCTATTTCCCTAGTCCAGTAAACAAGAGAGAATTCAGGTTAAGTTAAGAAATTGGTCTGGGTAACCAGTACCTGTATTTGATCATCGTACGAGCATACCTAAGTGTTGAAATCATTACCAAACTTTTTTCTTTAAGCTTCTGGTCTCCACTTAGGTAGAATTAATGGTACTTGTCATTTCAGACATTTCTCTCTGGAGTATTACATGACTAGTTTAGTTATTTTGGAAGTGTTTCTCTGCTCCCTCTTTACTTTATCCAAATCATTGATCTGGCTTTTCAGTTGCTTTCAATTTATTTATCTTCTTTTTTAAAGCTTACACTCTTTGGACTTTTTTTGTTTAGTTTCTATTTTTAACGCCATCACGTCTGAGAATCCTCGTTAATTTTAATTTTATCTCTTATCTGGATTGGTACAGTACCTTACTAGTTTTCCTCTTCCAACTCTTGCTCCGCCTCCTCTTGGAGTGTAATCTCCAGATAGCACCAGGGAGCTGTTCAGTGGTTTCTATCCTACTCTGGGAATTGAACTGTTAGAATCCAGTCCATGAGCTTCTACATACTCTGGCCTTAGGGTGCAGTACAGTGCCTGGCACAGATTAGGCACTTAGTATTTGTTAAGTTGATTCTTTGCATTGTAAGTCTTATCAGGATTCTGTTTTAATTTTTATTTTTGTTGACACTGTATTATAACCACACACACAAATAGTAATCCTTTAGACTTAACTGGTTTCTTATTGTGGGATGTGGGGAGTAGGTTGGAGCTGTCTTGCATGCATTTTGCAATAGGCCACTTTTGTCTAGAATGGGTAAATAGGTATGTCAATAAATACAGCTCACATAAGGAGAAAAAGACTTCCTTGGCTTGTAATCAGGCGTGTGGCAAAGAAGTGTGGTCAGAACTTACATTATGCTTCTGAGTCCCCACACAATTCAGAACAGTGTTGCTTTATTTTATATCCTAACTTTATTTGTTATGTTCTTATTTTTTCTTATAGTTTCTACCCTTCTCATCCTTTCAACCATCATAACAACATATGCATTATACCTGGGTATTGCTGTCGGGGGGGTCAGGGGCTCTGTTACGGTGACAGCACTGTGTTGTGTTTGTTAGGTAGGGGTGATACATGCTAACCAGCTTACTCACCTGCCAGTTGGTTGTTCCTTCCATGTCACACTAAATGGGGTTGTGAATTAAGATAGTATCAATTTCTCACAAAAATTAAGTTTTCAGCATTCTATAATAAATACATAAAAGGCCTGGTTTTAAATTTTAAACTATGGAAGTGACCTTAAAAGCATGTTTAGTCATAATTATTTGCTTTTTTAAAAATGTTTTTACAGTTTTCCAGTAAGTTAAGACATGTATGCATATTAATACTAGTGACTTACAGTGAAAAAATTGTTTACCCCTGTAAAAGTGTTGTTTTAACTATCAGTCCTCTCCTTAAGTATGGCAGATGCTAATAACCAAGTTCTGTGGTATTTTTTCTGTTTGTGTTTTAATATATTTTAATGAAGTAGCTCTTTTACCATGCTATAGCAGTCTGTGTTACTATCAGTGAACAGAGTGAAGACTGGGATTTTAAGATTAAATAATTCATTTTGTTAACATCACATTTTGTTCCATTTTGCAGTTTCTCGGTGAATATTTGGATGAAGCCATTAAATTAATTGTTTGCCATCATGAGCAGAAGCAAGCGTGACAGCAATTTTTATAGTGTAGAGATTGGAGATTCTACATTTACAGTTTTGAAACGGTATCAGAATTTAAAACCTATAGGCTCAGGAGCTCAAGGAATAGTATGGTAAGTTTTTACTTACAAAAATTAGGCAAAGAATCATTAACTGCTTGCTGTCTTTTCTCCTCTTGTAACATAGTTACCTTGGTAAATATTTAACTTGCCTCAAAAAAAATTAAAATAAAACTATGAAATTTAAATTAAAACTATTACCTGGTAATAATTTTGTTCTGGGTTGATGTTCTTTATTATTCATTAAACACAACTTTATAAACCAGCACTGTCATCTTTAAGTATAAATTATGATTAAATACTTGGTCATAAGCCATGTAAAGACATCTATATCAGGAAAGAATAAGTGGCATGCTTATTAATTCCATGTATACATCTATTCCTATAGCTAGTTGTTTAATAAGAAGCTTCACTTAATCATCACTTTCACACTGTAATGAAACTCTGGAATTTCAGAAATCTTACTTTACACTGGGGAATGAAGTGAGCTAATACTTCATTGTATGTTTCAAAAACTCATATGTATCTTTAAAATTGATTTATAAGCTAATTTCTACAATGGGCCTAGGCTTTATAGATCAACATAATTCTTAATAAACTGAAGTGTAGAATACTTTTTGGGACAGTTCTGCTAATGATTTTAGATCACTAAGTTGGCATAATAACCTAGTGCTTTGGGGAATTCTTAGCCTCACTCAAGCATAATTATATCTTTATTACCTCTTCTTGAACCAGATTTGTTTCAGAATATATTAAAAATTATAAGTCTTTGTAACCCTGCAGGTCTCCCAGATTGTAGAAAAATACTTACACGTGTATATAAAGAGACATACATAGGGCTTTTCTTTGCAACACTGTTTATAATAGCAAAAATTGGTAATAGCAGTGAGTCTATCCATGAGAATAAAAAATTGTGATATATTCATATATTGAAATACTATTCTAATACAATATTAGAAAAACTGCAGCTGTGTTTCAACAAGGACAGTCTCACAAATGTGTTGTTGAGTTTAAAAGGAAGATGCGAAATATATATATGTTATAGTACCATTTATATATAGTTGAAAATATACAAAATAATGCCATATATTTATGGATGCATATGTATATAGAAAAGTATAAAAACATTAATAACACCAAACTCAGAATAATGCTTACGTCCAAAAATAGAGACAAAGGAAGGGGACTTTACCTGTGATGATATATATCTTTTTAAAAAATTCAGAGCAATTATGGTAAAATGCTAAAATCTCTCAAATTTCTATAATGGGAACAGTAGCATTTATTCTCTCTTCTGTACTCTCAAAATAATTTATAATACCCCAAATTACAGAATTTGGGTAACTTTAAAAAGCATTATTGGCTGGCTGGTTGTCATTTTAACCAACCACATTTAACCAACCACAAATTAAATGTAAAGAAAATAATGTGGTACAGTCAATACAGGAAGGATTCTGAAAGTTAGCTCATGGTTCAGATTTCAGCTTTATGATATACTAACTTTCTGATTCATGGGAAATTAATATTGCTAAGCCAGTTTTCTCAGGTGATTTACATGGTTGTTATGGGGAATATAGTATTTATATATATATATATAAATATATATAAACATATATATATAAGTATATATAAAAATGTTTTTTCTGTACCTTCACTTATCCTCAGGTAAATGCATTTTGAAATTTGTATACCAGAATTAAAAAAAAAAACTGCTTTGGAAGGGACCTCAACCCCTGTTTTGTCCTAAGGAATAATTATCTTCAAATATTTTGCTTACTCTTTCATAAAAGATTCTTATGAAATAGATATTAAGCAAAAAAAAAATTTAAGTTCACTGTGTGTGTTTACTATCACTACCAACTGAAGAAATTAATTTTTTAAGGCATTATTTTGAGCCCCAGTGATAGATAGCAAGATTCATTGGGATCTGGATTGGGGGTCTCTAATTTGTGCACATTTAAGTATCAACAGTAGAAATCTAACTTCCTTGGATACAGAATAGTACAACCTACTCAGATACTTTTGAACCTTTAGAGTTTGAAATATTACTTTGATTTAACACGTAAAAAATTAATAGGAATGAATTTAATGGTTAAAAATAAAACATACTTTATCTGAAACAGTCAAAACTTCTAATCATTTTCAATGACCCCTAATGTTTTTTAATTTGGGGAGAACATACACATAAATATGATATTTTCTAACCCGAGTATAATATTTATGTCTGTTTTGCTGCGTGTATGTATATGTACGTATATAGGAAATAAGTTATGGCCTATATATTATGTATACATGTGTCCATTTATGCCAAAGTGCCAATTTCTTAATATATATATTTTTTCAGTACATTTGATATAGCGGGATAGCTAAAGAGCAAACTCAAGTTTTCAGTTTGATAAGAGAATAATTTTAATCAGTTGTGTGCTGACTTCCAAATATATAAACAGAAGTCTTAAAGTATGTTTGGTAGTTCAGTGTGAAAAGCATAACCTCATGTCTTAGTCTTTTGGTCTCAGCTTTGCTTTTCTCTCTAACCTTAGGGCAAATTACTTATTAACCTCCAGCAGTGGTGAAGTCAAATGATTTTAAAAGTCTCTTTCAATCATAATATTCTATAATTTTAAGATACTTTACCTTATTTATGCTTTACTTTCTCTGATCTGTCATTTGTAAAACATGTTTAGTCAGTGTCATCTGGTAAGGATTTCATGAAGAATAGTGAGTATGATGTTGCTATATGGCACAGAATTATGTGTTTCAGTAACAGTTATGAAGCATCATCTGATGTCCTGAAATCTAGCATTCACACCTATAAGCTTGATTTTTTATAACCTTTTGTATAGCTCTGTGTATATATGTTCCTTTCTCTTTCTGTATTCATTTTGTTGTGTCCAAAGAATATGGAAGTGATCTACTTATGTAGAATTCTTCAGAAAGTATTTTGGGTAGAATTTATGACCACACGTATTCTGTAATCCTGTTTTTCCTTGGTGTAAGTGCAGGGTGAAGGATTCATTAGGCTTTAAGTTCTGTATTTGGCCTGAATACTCGTTAAACATTTATGCATTGAGTGCCCATTGTATCCTAGGTAGATCTTGGAGGACACCCAACAAACAAGTGTAGTTTCTGTCTTCACACTCCACTGTCTCTTTGAAGCCATTAGCATTTTAAGAAACAGTTAACAATGCTATGCATTGTTGGAATATGCTGTAATAGGTAGAGTAGAAACATGTTGACTGTCAACCACTGGAAATTGATACAGTTGCGTTTATCTTTGGAGAAAGTAAGGAATCTGCATGAATGTTTCATAAATTCAGTTTTGCAGATTTTAAAGCTTTTTTGTTTTGAATTTCTTGTTACAGTGCAGCTTATGATGCCATTCTTGAAAGAAATGTTGCAATCAAGAAGCTGAGCCGGCCGTTTCAGAATCAGACTCATGCGAAACGGGCTTACAGAGAGTTAGTCCTAATGAAATGTGTTAATCACAAAAATGTAAGTGAACATTTGAGAAAATGTCGTAAGTATAGATGAAGTCAAGATTTGTTCGTGAGTATGTAACTATCAAAACCTTTAAAAATATTAAGTGCTTTAAACTGTTCTTCTGGCTTGAAACATTATTTAAAAGGGATACATATCTACATTGTGAATTTTTTCTCAATTTTATTAAATTATATCAAAAAAACAGTTGCTGAAATTTAGATTGTGTAATTGTCTTATTTTTCAAAAGGAGTTTTAAAAGAGGTAGTTGTTTTAGAAGAACTTGATTTAGGCTTCATCTCATCTTCTGCTTTTGTTTTCTGGCAGGCTGACATTTCAGAAAACTATAGCCTTAGCACAGAGATGAAATTGTTCCCATTTTACTTTGATAATGGTATTTTATTTAATATTGGATATAAAATTGAAATCATTTCTCCCTACCCCACTCTTACTTTTTTATGTTCTGCTGATACTCACTGGTCACTTTAAGTTGAAGATAGTGATTTCATGAAGCAGTTTAGCAGAAACTTCAAAAGATATTTAAATGAAATTAGGAAAGCATCTAATTCTTTACCTAATGATTAGACAGACTTAAACATATAACTTACATTCATTTTGAGAACTGTTACACTTTTTTAAAACTTATTTTAAACATACTTTTATGATTATTTTAATGGAATGATTTTTTAAAAGCTAAGAGGAAATAAACTAGGAGTGAGTTATGTAAGGGACAGTTTTATGAAGTACTAAACCAAAAGCATCTGACTGGAGATGTTTTGTGGTATTTGTCTAAAGGAGTTTATAAAATATAGTAAGCTCCATGCTTTCTGATTGGAGATAACACAGTTTACCACATTTTGAGAGCTAACTGTGCAAGCTTCTGTGCACTGGAGTTACTAGTCACTGATGGAAAAGATGAGGCTCCTTATTTGGGGGAACTTATTATAGTGTTATTTTGAAGACAGATACATAGAAAGTGAAATATCTATGCTAAAGCAGTAGAGGTTTGATTGTCATATCGTGGTGGATGGAAAATAAGTGCTGAAATTTCAGGGGAGAGAAGATTGCATGAGCTTTCATGAAATGGGAACACTTTGGGAAAGGGTGACCCTAGACTAATTCTTAAAAATGGAGTAAAAATTGGATTGTTAAAGGAAAAGGGCCTCCCAGAGAGAAAGAACAACGTTTAAAAATAGATACAGATTAAAGTTAGTAGGTGACAGTGAAGAAGTTGTGTCATCATTCTTGTTCTAGATGGGAGCCAGCCATGTTGGTTGTCTGAGTTTTGCTGGCAGTCTCCTGCTCTCAGATGGAGCTCCTCATGCCCCTTGTAGCCTGTTTCATGGTGATGATGGTGATGATATTGCCTTAGTTTTGCACTGGGGACATGGCCAATGACACCCTATTTCCCGAGTCGGGTGTCTGCAAAAATTAGATGGTTCCATCGACTAAATGGAGGGCATGGGAAGCTTGTTTCACATATTTAACCCTCTGCTGTGGGTGGCAAGATCCACACAGGCAGTACCGTTGGCCCCTAGAGGAGTACTGACATAGAGTAGATGCTCCAAACATATTTGTTCAGAGAATGAATGTAAAACTAAATACAGTTGATTGAACAAAGTGGGCATTAGGGATACTGTGTAGTTGAGAGGGACCCCCTGTGTAGTTGAGAGCTACATATAACTTTCAACAACCCAAGACTTAACTATTAATAGCCTACTATTGACTGGAAACCTTAACAATAACATAAACAGTCGATCAACACATATTTTGTGTATTACATGTATTCCTTTTTTAAAAAAAATTTATTTATTTTGAGAGAAAGCACGAGTTGGGGAGGGGCAGAGAGAGAGGGAGAGAGAGAGAGAATCCTAAGCAGGCTCTGCACTCTTAGTGCAGAACTCGATGCAGGGCTTGAACTCATGAACCATGAGATCATGACTTGAGCTGAAACCAAGAGTTGGACGCTTAGAGCCCCCCAGGCACCTTTGTATTATATTCTTAGAATAAAGTAAGCTAGAGAAGAAATGTTATTAAAATCATAAGGAAGAGTCTTACACAGTACTGTACTGTATTTATTGAAAAAAAATCCATGTGTAAGTGAACCCACATAGTTTGAACCCATATTGTTCAAGGGTCAACTATGTATAAGGAAACCAAGAATGATGGAATTTTTACACTGTTGATGGATGGATGTTTTTGTAATGCCTTGCCTTTTCAGCAGTTTCATGTTTTATACAGATTAATCTCTTCATTGGTCTAATAAGCATGTTTTTTCCCACCTTCCTCTTCTTTATTTTATTTTATTGTTGTAAAATACACATAACATAAAACTCACTATCTTAGCCATTTTAAGCATACAGTTCAGTACATTCATATTGTTGTGCGTTTACTATTTTCATAGATGCTTTTGTTTGTCACCTTGGTCACTTATCTCTGAACACACTGGTATGTCACCTAACACACAGTACTTCACGTCTGATTGAATCCTCCAAGAGGAACTGAGGCTTGTCATCTCCTCTTAACCATGGACATTGTAATCCTGTTTGGAAATCAGGTCGCCATTTGGTTCACATTGTCATAGCAAGTTATTCTTTGTCACAGGTCTGCTAATAGGACACATCTTTCCCATCTCTTACTTTCTTTTTCTCTTTTTCAAGATTTTATTTTTAAGTACTCTCTACACCCAACATCGCACTTGAACCTTGAAATCAAGAGTCGCATGCTCTACGGACTGAGCCAGCCAGGTGCCCCTCATCTTTCACTTTCTTTTTACCTTTTGCTTTTGGAGATTAAGTATAGTACTTTCTGTTTCTCCATAGAATTTCACATATGAAATCTGGCTTCTCTTCCCAGACTGTTGGGGATTGCTTTTTCCTTTGTTCTGACTTTTCACTTGCTGTCTTCACTTCCCAATTTTGCTCAGGATGCCTTCATAATAGATGGATGAGTTCATTAGTGGCCTTTGTTTACATAGCAGAAATTGCGTGTGTGTGTAACTAAAAACTTATCCATCTCTCCTGAATTCGTCATCTTATTCACATGGATACTATGATTGGAGACATTTTCAAAATGCCTTTTTGAAATCTTCATATACTTATTTGGTCACATTTCTGATCTGCTGCTATTCTTTGTTGTCAATGTTTATTCACAGAAGAAAATACAGTTTCTCGGTGAATTTTTACCTGCTCCTAGTAAGTGTTACTTCTTTCACGTACTTCTATATATCACCCACTTAATAGTCCTTAACTTTTGTTTGGCTGTCCAGTCTATGATTGATATAATTTCCTTTATTTTCCTTTTTGGGGAAAAAAAGACCACTGTCTGTCTTAATCTTTTATTTTATAACACCTTTACTGAGATACAATTCACACACTGTATCATTCATTCATTTAATGTGTGTAATTCAGTGGTTATTAGTGTATTCACTGATATATCTGACTATCTACAGGCAATTCTAGAACATTTTCATCACCTCAGAAAGAATCTCTATTGTTTAGCTCTCATTTTCCTATCTCCCATCCCTCTTAGCTCTAAGCAATTACTAATCTCTTATTAAAATTAAAAATCTCTTAGTTTTATGTGCTTTTCATCTTTAATACTTTTCTACTATAGGATTTCTCAGATAAGAACAGTTTTACTATTTCTACAAGTCGGTAGATGTGCAGTTCATCTAATTGGGAGTCAGGAATTAATTCATTTAGAGCAGCTAGATGCATTCTTATTATCACTTTCCCTATCTTGAACAAATTTATTAGACCTTTTCTGATCTGAAAATCATTTTTATGAATTTATTTACTGAACAAATATTTGAATGCCTTTTATAAGCAAAGCTTTATGCTTAGATGAATGACATAGATTCTGCCCTCATGAAGTTTGTCTAGAAAAATATTCCCATCCCCAAGTATATTTGTCAATAAACATTTAAAAAATGTGCGTCAGTTATCTCCCTGTGGTGTTAGGGCTGTAAAAGGGAATGATTTTTTCCAACAAGGATCTTGGTGTGATTGGGATGAGGCTGTCACAAAAATTGAGTCTGTACTGCAGTGTGTTAGATGCCATAACAACATGTAAGCTTGTGGGAACAAAGTAAAGAGAATATTCAGTAACCTGTCAAGGACTAGAGGTTGTCAGACTCTACAAAAGACATCAATTTTGAAAGTAATAGGATTCAACAGGTAAATATGACAAGTATTGGGAAGAGTATGTTTAAAGGCATTGAGAGTTTTTAAATATGTCGCTGTTTAAACTAATTTAGTAGACTCTACAAAAAACATCAATTTTGAAAGTAACAGAATTCAACAGGTAAATATGACAAGTATTGGGACAAGTGTGTTTAAAGGCATTGAGAGTTTTTAAATATATCGCTGTTTAATTTAGTATGCCTGAAGTATCAAGTTTAATAAAGAGCTTAGCAGGAGACAAAGTGGGTTAATATTCTGTCATGGAAGGCTTTGAACGTACTTACTGCAAGGGAGTTTGGGAAATTTTTTTGCTGGTATTAAGTTTTTGAAGAGGTGAGTAATATAATCAGGTCTTTTACTGTATTATAGGCAGTAAAATGGTAGTTGGATTTGTAGAAAACCATTGTTAGGGAACCTAATGTCAGAAGTAATTATAGCATGAATAGTCTAGATGAGATGTCAGAATTTTTTTTACCTATATAGCAAGCAGTGCAGGGAATTGGAAAGATGGGGTTGAAGTTCAGACTGACAGTGGAATGGAATAGTATTCTTTTTAACATTTATTATGGTGCAAATATTGAAGAAGGAGTCAAAAATTACTCTGAGCTGCCTTTGTAAAAGAGAAGCCACTCTGGAAAAGTAAAGGGTTTGGGTAGGAATGCTAATGAGTTCAATTTTATATTCCTTGTAAGACTTTCATGTGAAGTGGCAGTGTGTACTGGAGACTTCTAAACTAAGCAGGGACTTTTAATGTATATTTGGAAACTATCCAACATAGAGATGTTTAGAGAAAAAGATATATTGCCCAGGGAAAGGGTACAGATAGAGAAAAGAAAAGGATTAAAGATAGAATGATGGGAAAGGGGCATGTCTGTGGATGAACCAGAGAATAAACTAGGAATGAGGAAAACGGGGAAAGTTCAGTTTTCTGAAAAACTGAGGGCGTTGGGGGGAGGGCTGAGATTATATACAGATACTGAGTTAGATCTAAGAGTTGATGGAAGGTCTTTAAAATTTGCTCACAAATTGGGGCGCCTGGGTGGTTCAGTTGGTTAAGCACCCAACTTTGGCTCAGGTCATGATATTGCAGTTCCTGAGTTCAGGCCCTGCATCAGGCTTTGCACTGAGAGCCCAGAGCCTGGAGCCTGCTTCTATTTTGTGTCTCCCTCTCTGCTCTTCTCCCACTCATGCTCTGTCTCTCTCTGTCTCTCAAAAATGAATAAATGTTAAAACAATTTAAAAAATTTGCTACAAATTACGTAGAGGATTATATAATATAGGTCCTTGATAAGTGAGTATTCATAAATGGAATGGATATGTGGAGCTCTTCTGTTGGTACAGTTTTAAAGGCTTTTAAGAGCATTTTTAGGTTCATGGCAAAAATTGAGAGGAAGGTACAGAGATCTCCCATATACTCCTTGCCCCCATACATTCATAGCCTCCCTCATTATTCATATCCCCCACCAGACTGGTACATTCGTTACAATCAGTGAACCTACAGTGATGCATCCTTATTACTCAGAGCCCATAGTTTACATTAGGGTTCTCTTGGTATTGTACATTCTGAGGATTTGGACAAATGTGTAATGATGTAATATCTACCATTATAGTATCATGCAGAGTATTTTCATCCCCCTAAAGATCCTATGTGGTCTGGTTCCCTCCCTACCCCTAATCCCCGGCCATAAAGTTTTATTAAGTAAAATAAGAGATTACTTGGGCTTAGAACATAAGGTTTTAATACTTTTACACCAATGGTAGATTTTTTTAACACATGTATTTGCAGTTCCTAAATGAAAGTATTACTAAGCAGCAGTGGTGTCTAATTTTTCTGTCTCTCTGCTTTTGCCACAGATAATTGGCCTTTTGAATGTTTTCACACCACAGAAATCCCTAGAAGAATTTCAAGATGTGTAAGTGTGATAATTAAAATTTTATGTTCGTACATTATTCTTGGATTGTTGCCATACGCTTTAGCTGTCATCTTTTCTCACCCATGAAGTTACATAGTTATGGAGCTCATGGATGCAAATCTTTGCCAAGTGATTCAGATGGAACTAGATCATGAAAGAATGTCCTACCTTCTCTATCAGATGCTGTGTGGAATCAAGCACCTTCACTCTGCTGGAATTATTCATCGGGTTAGTATAAAAAAATTATCATCATGTTCTTTTTTTAATTATTGAAGTGACATTCATGTAACATAAAATTAGCCCTCTTTTAAAGGGTTCAATTCATTGACATTTAGTACATTCACAACATTGTACAACCACCCAATGTGAAATTTCAAAATATTTTCATTGCCCCAAAAGAAAACCTCATACCTGTTAAGCAGTCAGTTCCTATCTCTCTCTCTGTCTCTCTCTCTCTCTCTCTCTCTCTCTCTTGCTCGCTCTCGCTTTCTCTCTCCTTGCTCTCTCTCTCTCTCTCTCTCTCTCTCTCTCTCTCTCTCTCCCTCTCCCTCCCTCCCTCCCTCCCTCCCTCCCTCCTCAGCCTCTGGCCTCATACCAGTCTGCTTTCTGTGTCTGTGGATTTATCGCTTCTGGGTACTTCATATTAAGTGGAATCATATAATATGTGACCTTTGGTGTTTTACTTCTTTAACTTAGCATGATGTTGTCAATCTCGTTCATGTTGTAGCATGTATCAAGAGTTTATTCCTTTTTATGACTGAATAATATTGCGGTGTATGCATTTACTACATTTTATTTATCCATTCATCCACTGATAGACATTTGGGTTATTTCTAGCTTTTGTGGAAGTGCTGCTATGAACATTCATGTACAAGTATTTGTCTGAGTTCCTGTTTTCAGTTATTTTGGGTATCTTCCTAGGATTGGATCATATGGTAATTGTTTTTTTAACTTTTAGAAGAACCGCCAAACTGTTTTCAACAGTGGCCATGCCATTTTACATTCCCAGCAGCAATGTATGAAGGTTCTGATTTGTCCAAATCCTTGCCAGTACTTAATTGACTCTTATTCTAACCATCCTAGTGAGTACAAAGTGATATCTCCATGTGATTTGCATTTCCATAATGACTAAAGATGTAGAATGTTTTCATATGCTTATTGGTCATTTGTATATCTTCTTGGGAGGAATGTCTATTCAAGTCCTTTGCCCTTTTTTTGATAGGGTTATCTTTTTCATTGTTGAGTTATAGTTCTTTATATATTCTGGATCCTAGATACTAGACCTTTATCAAATATGTGATTTGTAAATATTTTCTCCCATTTTGTATATTTTCACTTTCTTGATATCCTTTGATGTACAAAAGTTTTTTTAATTTTCATGACATTCAAGTATCAGAATTATGTGGAACTGCTGTAAGGACAGAAACTTAGACCAATGGAATAGGACTAAGAGTCCAGAAATAAAATCACGTATCTATTGCCAACTGATTTTCAACAAGGGTGCACAAGGTCAATTGGGAAACCGTAAGTCTCTTTAATAAATGGTGCTGGGACAACTGGATTTCCACAAGCAAAAGAATGAATTTGGACTTTATCTCACATCGTACACAAAAATTAACTCAAAATGGGTCAGGAACCTGAACATAAGAGCAAAAACTATAAAACTCTTAGAAGAAAATACAAAGATTAAGGTAAACCTTAAGGATTTGACAATGAATTCTTACAGATGATACCAAAAACACAATCAACCAAAGAAAAAACTAGCTTTGTAGTAAGTTTTGAAGTGGGGAAGTATGAGTCTTTTTTAATATTATTTTGAATATTCAGTGCCCCTGAGTCCCTCTGAATTTGGTTATAAGCTTTTCCTTTTCTGCAGAAAAGTCATTGGAATTTTATTTTATTTATTTATTTTTGAAAGTTTATTTCTTTATTTTTGAGAAGGGGGGTGGGCAGAGAGAATCCCAGGCAGGCTGTACACTGACAGTGCAGCGGCTCAACCTGATGAACCATAAGATCATGACCTGAGCTTGAAGTCAGATGTTTAACTAACTGAGCCACCCAGGCACCCCAAGCCATTGGAATTTTAATAAAGATATCATTCACTGGGGGCCACCTGGGTGGCTCAGTCAGTTAAGCTTCCAACTCTTGATTTTGGCTCCGCTCTTGATCCCAGGGTTGTGGTATTGAGCCCCACATAGGGCTCTGTGTTGACAGCAGGGAGCCTGCTTGGGATTTTCTCTTTCCCTCTCTCTCTGCCCTTCCCCTCCTTGCTTGTGTGCATGCAAGCATTCTCTCTCTCTCTCTCTCTCTCTCACAAAATAAATAAAAATAAACTTAAAAAAAGAGATTTCATTCATTGAATCTGTAGATTGCTTGCATATCTTAATTCATTGCATTCATTGAATAGTAAGATTGCTTACTTTTGCCATCTTAACTATATTTTGTATTTCAATTCATGGACACTGAATGTGTATCTTTCCGTTTATTTAGGTTGTATTAGTCTGCTTGGGCCCCATAACAAAATACTACAGACTTAGCAGCCTAAACAGCAGCTATGAAGTTGCCCTTTGAGCTCTGTGTTTTCTGTATTCCCTAAATTTTTGTATGTTGTGTTTCATTTTCATTCATCTCCAAGTATCTTCTAATTTCCCTTGTGAATTATTCTTTGCCCCATTGGTTGTTAGAGTACGTTGTTTTTTTTCCCCACAAATTTGTGAATTTTCCAGTTTTTCTTTTTCTTGATTTCTGGCTTCATTCCATTGTGGTCAGAGAAGATACATTGTATGATTTCAGTCTTTTAAACTTTATTGAGACTAGTTCTGTCACCTGACATGAAGTCTGTTCTGGAGACTATTCCACGTGCACTGTTTTGGAGGGAGTATTCCCTCCAAATGTCTATTACATCTAGTTGGTTTATAGTGTTGTTCACATTCTTTATTTCCTTATTGATCTTCTGCATAGTTGTTGGTCCACTAATGAAAGTAGGTATAGATGTCTTCAACTATTATTGTATAACTCTCTGTTTCTCCCTTCAGTCATGTCTGTTTGTGCCTATGTTTTGGAGCTTTGTTGTTTATGATTGCTATATCTTCTTGAGGGATTGATCGTTTTATTAATATTTATTGTCCTCCATTGCCCCTTGTAACAATTTTTGTTTTTCAGTTTTATTTTTATTTAAGTAACCTCTACACCCAACGTGGGGTTCGAACTCACAACTCTGAGATGAGGAGTTGCATGCTTTTCCTACTGAGCCAGCCAGGCACCGCCCCCCATCTCCCCACCTTGTAACAATTTTGACTAATAGTCTATTTTGTCTGATAACTAAGTTAGCTATTCCACCTCTTTTGGTTTCTATTGGCTTGAAATATTTTTTTCCATTCTTTCACTTTGTGCCTTTGTATCTAAAGTGAGTCTCTTGTAGAGTCTCTAATAGGATCATGTTTCTTTTATCTCTTCTGCTGTTCTCTGGGTTTTACTTGGAGAGTTTAATCTATCTACATGCAATGCAATTATTGATAAGGAAGAATTTACTTCTGCCACCATGCTGTTTTTTTTCTGTATGTTGTGTCTCTTTGTTTCTCAATCCCTCCATTGCTGCTTTATTTGTGCTTAATTGCTTTCTTTGTAGTGTGCCCTTTGATTCTTTACTCATTTCCTTTCTGTGTCATTTTCAGTCATTTTTTTAAAGGTTACCATTTAGATTGCAAAATTAGTTTCTTCAATTTATAAAAAAATCTATTTTGAATTATTACCACCTTACCGTCAATAGTATACAAAATCTCTACTCCTGTATACCATCTGTTCTTTCCCTATTATGTTGTAGTTATCACAAATTACATATTTAGGCACCGTGTGTCCAATAAGCTAGATATGTAATTATTGTTCAATACATTTGTCTTTTTTTAATTTTTTTTTATTTTTAACATTTTTATTTATTTTTGAGAGACCAAGAGAGACAGGTCATGAGCAGGGGAGGGGCAGAGAGAGAGGGACACACAGAATCGGAAGCAGGCTCCAGGCTCTGAACTGCCAGCACAGAGCCCGATGCGGGGCTCCAACTCACGAACTGTGAGATCATGACCTGAGCCGAAGTTGGACACTCAACTGACTGAGCCACCCAGGCACCCCAATACATTTGTCTTTTAAATCATATTGGAAAAAAATAGGAGTTAGAAATGCAAAACACAATAATACTGACCTTTGTATTTACCTATGTAATTACTTTTACCAGTATTATTTCTTCTTACAGCTTCAGTTTACTATTTAGTGTCCTTTTATTTTCTACCTGAAGAACTCCCTTTAGCATTTCTTATAGGGCAGGTGTAACTAGCAGCAAACTTCCATAGCTGTATCTCAACGTGTCTTAATTTTCTTCTTCACTTTTGAAGGACAGTTTTGCTGTATATGGTATTTTTGTTTGGATTTTTTTTCTTTAAGCTGTTTGAATGTGTCTTTACACTGCCTTTTGGCACTTGTGATTGCTTTTGAGAAATCAATTGTCAATACCATTGAGGATCTCTTTTAAGTGATAAGTTGCTTCTGTCTGGATTCTTAAGATTCTCATTTTGTCTTTGGCTTTGAACAGTTTGATTATAATATGTCTCAGTGAAGATCTCTTTGCTTTTATCCTTGGAGATCATTGAGCAGCTTGGATGTATAGATTTATGTCTTTCATTAAATTTGGACGTTTTTACTCATTTTTTCAGATATTTTTTTCTGCTCCTTTTTCTTTTTCCTCTTATTTGAGACTTCTGTTATGTGTATGTTGTACTCTTGAGTGTATGCCATGTCTTGTTTTCTTCAACTTCAGTGTTTTGTCATAGGCAGAATGGGTTCTTCAGTTGCCTTGCAGTGTTTTTGAGAAATGCCCCCTGTTTAGCCCAAGACTAGAGTCCCACACTGAGAATGCAGGCTGCTTTCTTCAAGACCCTCCCGTCCAGCCAGGAAGATAGGTAGGACAAGGACTAGTGAAAACACCACACCTCTTTTCTATTGTTTTTAAGTTGCCTTTTCCCCAATTCTACGTGTACTTGGTTGTTGTGAACATTTGACTGTTTTCCAGATTTCTGAAAAAGTATTCTGGTCCATTTTGCTCTGCTTTTTGGTGTTTCTGTGTAGCAACCTACTCCTCCATTTTTGCTGACATCACTGTCTTTAATCATATTTTGGGGGTGTTGTACTTCACTGGTATATGGAGTAGTATAAGTTTAATTTTGCTTTGAAATGAGGCAGTATATAAATATCCTGCTATCACGATCAATTATATAAAACTGAGTATTCATCGGAGTTGTTTTTCTCAAATGTTCAGAAATATTTTATACTTTTGTAATCTGTTTTTAACTGCTTTGTTGACATGTAATTCACATACCATACAATTTATAAAGTGTATCATTGTTTACTGTATTCAAAGGTTGCACAACCATCACCACAATCTAATTTTAGAACATTTTTACCCGCTTAAAGAAATCCTGTGCCTGTTAGCTTTCCATGCCTGTTACTCCCTGTTCCCTTTACCCCCAGCCCCACACAACTACTAACCTACTTTCTGTCTCCATATATATGCCGGTTCTGGACATCTCATGTAAGTGGAATTATATGTAATGTGGTCTTCTCTGTCGTCTTTTCCCTAGTGTAATGTTCTCAAGGTTCATCCCCCTATGTATTACGTATCAGTACTTGATTCCTTGTGTTGCCAAATAATTGTTTGCTTTATGGATATATACCTATACCACATTTTGTTTATCCATTCGTCACTTGAGGGACATTTGGGTTGTTAACCATTTTTCTTTGGTTATCCTGAGCAATGCTGACATGAACAGGTGTGTGCCAGGTTTTTGTGTGGACATGTGTTTTTGTGTTTTAGTTTTAATTCTAGCTTATTCTTGGAAAAGTATAGCATTGAACTTGAGAGAAATTTCTTGAAAAGTTTTTAATTCATTGGAATTCTGTCTTTCCTCTGAGCTACCTTGTGTCAAACAATTTAACTAAAAATAAAAACATAGATTTGTGCTCAGATTAACTATTTTAAGACCGTTAGGTATGTGAGATATTTAGGCTTATCCATAATTATCGTTCTGACTGAATTGCTTTGTATATTTCATATGCAACTGCTGTAATATTATGTCTGATGCCATCTTTAAGCAACATAGGAGATATCTCTTTAAATGGGAAGGTATATTATCTTCCTCATCCCATACTCATATTCTGTGAGAGGCACATGATTTAAACTTCTGGGTTTTGTTTTTGCTTGTTTATCTTGCCCTGTGGACCAGGACAGTAATCTGCCACCATGGAAGTGAATTTGATTTTAGTAAGGTAAAATCTCCCAAATAGAAAATTTTCAGATTAATGGGGTAATAGGTGGGTAAAACAGAAATTACAGACCACATGATAGAAGATAGGAAACAAAAGAAATAGCAAGAAATATAAAAAGGAAATGTTAAACTACTGAAGACCAGTATATAACATAATGGGTAAAGGGGATTAACCCCTTAATGAACAAAGTTCAGATTTTGACCCACAAAACCACCACCACTGTGTGTTTCTGTAATGCAAACAATTGTAGCTAGCTTCCAAAGGCTAAAAGCAAAGTCATTGGCAAAGATGTACTGGGAAAATGAAACATGAAAACAAGGATAACTCTGTTTAGTCAGGTAAATTGAATATTGTGGAGCCAGGGAAAAAGCTTTTCTCAGTGACTTGTAAAGGATAAAGGGTGTAATCCACTTACTTAGATTAGTAACTGTCAAGAACTTTATACATGAAGCAGAGTTACAATACACAGAGTTTAAACTGTGGAAAATAGAAGAATTACACAAACACAATAGTATTGGGGTACTTTTTAATAAATTTTTAATGTTTGTTTATTTTTGAAAGAATAAGAGAGCGAGAGCAGGGGAGGGGCAGAGAGAGAGGGAGACACAGAACCTGAAGCAGGCTCCAGGCTCCGAGCCATCACAGACACAGACACAAAGCCCGACGCAGGGCTGGAACCCACAAACTGCAAGATCATGACCTGAGCCGAAGTTGAATTCTTAACCAACTGAGCCACCGAAGCACCCCAGTATTGGGATATTTTAACATACTCCCTTAGTGTGGATAGATAAAGTGATAAAAATAAGTACAACTGTAGAAAGCTTACATAATAAATTGAGCTAATAAGAGACATACTAGGATCTGTTACCTATGAAGAATATGCCTTTATCTTAGGTCAGGCTGTCTGGGAACCAATCTCTAGGACAGATACACATGTAAGAAGTTTGTTGGGGAGTCCCAACAAAGATCAACATCTTTAAAGGAGTAAAGGAAGTAAAACTGGACAGAGGGAGAAATTGAATTGGATACAGTCACTCCAGGGGCTTCAGCTGTTGACTTAAGTGGACTTCTGCTCTGGGGAGCAGCATGACATTGGAAAAGGTGGCACTCTGTGGCTGAAAGCAGTTCCTGGAGAGAGTTGCTGCAAACTCAGCACCCAACGCTGGCAGCAGCTAGAAGAATGAGTGCCTCCCTCCCGAACCAGGGATCAGAACAGGCACCACAGGACCCACTGTAGGACACCTCTGGTGCCACTTGTTCCCACTTCCTCCTTACAGTAGGTTTTGGAGACTGTTCCTCCAGGATTTTATTTGATGTCCGTTCCTTGAGTAAGTTATAAGAAGTTTAATGGGATAAACTACAGCACCGTCTCCTGTAGCTGGTCTTGAGGCCACAAGTGATGCTCATCTACTACTAATTCTAAATACCCTTCACCCTGGGGCGCCTGGGTGGCTCAGTTGGTTAAGCATCTGACTTCAGCTCAGGTCATGATCTCACAGTTTGTGGGTTCGAGCCCCATGTCAGGGTCTGTGCTGACAGTTGGAGCCTGAAGCCTGCTTCAGATTCTGTGTCTCCCTCTCTGTCTGCCCCTCCCCTGCTTGTGCTCTGTCTGCCCCTCCCCTGCTTGTACTCTGTCTCTCTTTCAAAAATAAAACATTAAAAAAAAATTTAGATACCCTTCACCCCAACCTAAAACCTTTGCTGACCTAAAATCACTTACTTGGTAAAATAACCTGAACTTTCATCCCTTAGGGTTTCAATACAAGTCAGGGCGAGGAATGGGATTCCACATAGTCAGAGACCCAAGCTCCACCAACTGTATAGTTGCTAGTCATTGTGTGTGATGAAGAGAAAGCCAGGTGGTAAGTACTGGCTCTTCTATGCTTTGGCCTGGAGGTGACACACATCACTTCTGCTCTGAGCCCACTGGCAGAACTAGTCATGAGGACCTGCTTAATTATAAGGGACAGGGAAATGTGGAGAGGCAGACTTCAAAATGACGGTGAGCATTAATCCATCAAGGCATTTATTTCCCAAGTGATACATGGTAATCTCTACTTCAGATACAGACATTGCTCCTTTCAGTCTAGAAACTAAAATGGAGCTCAAATGACCAGATGATCCACTCCCATTTGCCCCCCCGCCCCATCCCCTAAATATGATGGTCACACCAGGCCAGGTAACCACAGTAAACAATCCGATTTGGGAAATTGAAAAATTCAGACATTGGTTATTTGTAATTTGTAATTCTGTTGGGCAGGCATTGTGAGTGTCACTTCCCTTGGGGATGAGGAATATTCCTTGGTTAGTTCTGCAAGGAACACTCTGTCTACTTTTCTCTATGGTACCTGGCTCTGCTATGTGAAGAGTCCTTCTTTCCTACTATCGTTTTAAATATATCTGAAGTGTTTATTAGGAAATATGTTCTGGGGCACCTGGGTGGCTCAGTCAGTTGAGCATCTGACTTTTGATTTCAGCTCAGGTCGTGATCTCACCATTCGTGGGTTCAGGCCCCACATTGGGCTCCTCATTGACATCACAGAGCCTACTTGGGATATTCTCTCTCTCTCTCTCTCTCTCTCTCTCTCTTTCCCTCTCTTTATCTCTCTCTTCCCCCCTCCCTCCTCCTCTCCCCCCCCCCCGCATGCTGTTTTTCTCTCAGAATAAATAAGTAAACTTAAAAAAAAAAAAAGAAAATGTGTTCTCCTTGGGGGCTGCTCAACTTTCTCAGCTTACTATCTGTAAAAAATTGGGGAGCCCAAGTGTCACTTAAAGGCAGTCCTTCTCAACCTTTACATTGTTGATGTTTTAGATGAAGAATTCTTTCATTCAAGGAGCTGTCCTGTGCCTTGTAGAATGTTTAGCAGCATTCCTGGCCTCTGCCCACTAGATCACACTAATATTTCCCAGTTATGACAACCAAAAATGTCTCTGGACATTGCCAAATATCCCTTGAGGGCAAAATTGCCAAGAATTGAGAGCTGCTATTTTAAAGCTAGAAGAGTCACAGGCTAATGGAGGTTTTTTTTTTTTTTTAAGTTTATTTATTTTTGAGAGAAGGAAGGGCCAAGAGAGGGATAGAGAGAGAATCCCAAGCAGGCTCTATACTGTCATTGTGAAGCCTGACATGGGGCTTGAACTCACAAAACTTGAGATCATGACCTGAGCTGAAGTTGGATGGTTACTCACTGAACCACCCAGGCGCCTCTGGAGAATTTTGGTAATACAAACTCTCTCAGAAACGTAGGAGGCTTCTTGTTTTTAATTACAGTTCTTCTCACAGCACAGTTGTTAGTCACTGGCTCTATATTCTTGGATTTAATGTCTACCATTAAGCTTTCAGGCTTCTGTTGACAAGCCTGAGGCATTTTCAACAACTTTTTGAAAGATTTTACAGGTCTTTTTCCCTCCATGGTTTTCAGAATTGTTTTGTGGAAATGATGCATGAAAAACAGATCCAAGGTATTGGTGGTTTAAAACAACATTTGTTGCTTGCTCCGGGGTCTGCAGGTTGGCTGTGTGGCACTCCTTCAGATTCCAGGTTTGTTCCACGCTCAGGTTTCAGCATCTAGGCTGAAAGAGTGCCTCCCTGGGGCACATCCCTTCCTTCTGATGAAAGATAGAGGAGCAAGAGCCAAGCTAAATCAAGCCTATTTAAAACTTACTTTCAGGGCCCGGGTGGCTCAGTCAGTTAAGCATCTGACTCTTGATGTTGGCTCAGGTCATGATCTCACGTTCGTGAGTTCGAGCCCTGCGTTGGGCTCTGTGCTTGTAGTGTGGCGCCTGCTTGGGATTCTCTCTCTCTCCCTCTCTCTGACCCTCCTGTGCTTGCTCTTTCTGTCTCTCTCTTAAAATAAATAAATAAACTAAAAAAAATTTTTTTAAAAAGATATAAAATAAAACTTTTCAGATTTTGTGTACATCATATTCCCTCACATTCCATTGCCTTAAACAAGTCATCTGACTTCAGCTCATTAGTAAGGTGGAGGAGTACAGATGGTCCCTTACTTATAGGGGCTCAGTCTAATTTTTCCACTTTACAACGGTGTAAAAAGTATGGTGTGAAACCATACTTTGAATTTGATCCTTTCCCAGGTTAGCGATAATGTGGTCCAGCACTCTCTCGTGATGCTGCAGCTCCTGGTCAGCCACGCAGTCACAGGGTCAACGGCTGCTACACTTCCCAAGCATTCCGCACCCATACAGTCGGTCTGATTTTTCACTTTCAGTACACTAGTCAATAAATTACGTTAGCTGTTCAACACTTTATTATAAAACAGGCTTTGCATTAGATGATTTCCCCCAACCATAGGCTAATGTAAGTGTTCTGAGCATGTTTAAGGTAGGGTACCCTGAAGCTCTGATGTTAAGTAGGTTAGATGTATTGAATGGATTTTCAACTTACGATATTTTCAACTTAGGCTTTATCAGGACATAATTCTGTCGTGAAGTTGAGGAAAGCCCATAGACTGGGTTGGGAGGGGAGAGATTTACTGGACAATGTGCCATTTTTTTTAAGGGTTTAGTAGTATTTAGCTTTTCTAGAATGGCATGGTCCTGAAAATCTAGACTCCGGTTCCCTTTCATTTTCGCTTTTAAAGTGTCCCGTTCTTTCAGACGCAGCCAATAGCCACCAACACACATTACGAAGGCTTTGCTTCCCAATCTCTTGTAGAGCAGGGGTCAGCAGACTTTTCCAGTAAAGGCTGGAGAGTAAATATTTTAGCCTTTGCAAATGATAGAGTCTCTCTCACAGCTTTTTAGCTCTGCCATTGTAACACAAAAGCAACTGTGTGCAGTCGATCGTTGAATGAGGAGGACTGTGTTCTAATAAAACTTTCTTCACAAAAGCAGGCCTTAGTTTGTTAACCCTTGTTCTAGAGCTTCAGGTTCAGTAGGCAGGTGCTGTGCCTTCCCAGTTATTTCAAGTGACAGGCTCATGACATGGATTGCTATTATGTAATCAGGATCACCTTTCCAACCTCTGGCACTAGTTTCTTTGCTGCCTGCTGCTCAGACTGCTAAGCTAAGGTTCTGTGGCTGTGATAGTAATGCCTCACTTCTGGCACTAATTTCAGTGTTAAAATAGAAGAGTGTAAGAGAAACATATTGTGTGTTTACCCTTACGCTATTGCTGTGCTACTTCTGACACCAAATGTGTGGTGGTATTCCCCACACCAAACAGTTCTCAGATTTTCTGGACACCAGCTGGGTATCCTGTAATTTAACTCAATCCTGATACTGTCTACCTGGAGACAGCATCAGACCCAGCAGGTTAAGGGATCAGTCCCAGAAGTACCCACTGCTCAGATGCCAGTCGCAAACGCAGTTTGTAATCCAGAGGTTTACGAGACCCCCTCTTCGGGTTCAGTTAATTTGCTAGAGCGGCTCACAGATCTCAGGAAAACGTTTTACTTACCAGATTACCAGTTTATTACAAAAGGACATAATTCAGAAACAGCCAAATGGAGAGATGTACTGGGCAAGGTATATGGGGAGGAGAACAGAGCTTCCATACCCCCTCACCATTCTCCCAGCACCTCTGCTTGTTCCCCAGCCTACAGGTTCTCCTGACCAGTCCTTTTTTTCTTTTTTTTTTTTTTTATGGAGCCTTCATTACATGGCATAATTGATTAAATCATTAGCCTTTGATGATTGAATTCAGTCTTTAGGCTTTTTTCTCCCCGTTGGTTTGAGTGGGAAATGCTGAGAGTTCTAACCTTCTAATCATTTTGTTGTTGCCCCTGGCAACCAGCCCCCATCTTTGGGATTTTCCAAAAGTCACCTCATTAACATAAACTCTAGTTTGGTTGAAAGGGACTTCTTAGGAATAACAAAAGGCACTCCTTTCACTTTTATTTCTCTTTTAGGTAATGCAAGGGTTTTAGGAGCTCTGTGCCAGTAATTGGGACAAAGACCAGATATATATTCCTTATTTTAAATCACAGTGTTACAACTAGGCTATGCCACAGTAACAAATAAGCCCTGAATTCTCAGCTTAACACAACTAAGGTTTATGTCCCATACTACATGTCCAGTGCAGGTCATGGGGGGGTGGGGTAAGGACTCCGTCTTACATGGGTGGTCAGCAGCCTCGCTTGACAGAGGGTCCACTATCTGGAATGATACTAGTTCACCAGAGGAGAGGAAGAGACAACAGGATGTTGTGCACTGGCCCTTCTGTGCTTTGCTCCCACTCACAGCCCGTTGCCTAGAACTAATTATGGTTAGGCCTTGTTTGTGAGGAGGCTGAAAAATACTGTGGAGAAGCTGGATTATTAGATTAGTTCTACTTCCTCTGCCACAAATGTATGCAAATTCAGTTCTTCTCATGTATAGTTAGTAGTGTTACATCTGTGGAAAGCTATAAATTGATACAAGGATGAATTTCAGGCAATATTCTTTGAAGCATTTTCTTGACAAAAAAATATTTCTAAAAAAATTGTATTTTGCTCTTAATCTTTCCAAAATAAAGTATTTAAGGTTGGCATCTTATTTCTAGGCTAGAATGCAGTAGTGTAAAGAGCCATTAATCATTAACCATGACAGTAGACACTGAAGTAGTTTCAAAGTTTGCAGTATGTAATTCTTGAACAGGTCGTATTTGCTGAGATAATGTGTTTTGTAAATATTGCAACATTATATTTACAGAATAGCAATAATGAAAAGTTCCATTTTATATTTCATTAAGCCTGGTGATACCTATTTTCAGTTTGATAAGGCCCTTGGATTACAAATCTTCTAAACCCATTCATGATCACCAATCAAAATATGCTAAAGACAACATCATTTTCTGGATATAGATGTTACAAAAGTGTAAACACTGTTTTACAGGACAGCTTTTTTTTCTTTTGTGTTAGTCATTGGTATTCAACATTATGTATGCTGTCTGTACCAGTAATGGAATGTGATATATTGTGTTTGCTTTCTTTGGTTTCTTAGTTCATAGTAAGATTCATCAGAGCTAACAGGGAAAGTGTGTTGACTTGAAAGTCATGCGTGTTTATGCTGCTGCCTTCCTTTTAATGATGATAGCGTAGAATTCCTTAAGGTTGGGGTCAAGTAGAAAATTCTTCACAAAGACATTATTTACTAGTAGTATCAACAGCTAGTGTTTATGGATTAGTGGCACCAAGACAGTGGTGTCATACTTCTATGGGCAGATAATAATTTTATGAACACATTTGTGTGATTTAAAGTGGGAAGCCAACGATGGAAAGACTGATAATGATCATTTCATTATGATCACCCGGGGGGCACCTGGGTGGCTCAGTTGTTGAGCGGCTGACTTTGGGTCAGATCATGATCTCGGGCTTCGTGCGTTCGAGCCCTGAGTTGGGGTCTGTGCTGATAGTGCAGAGCCTGGAGCCTGCTTCATATTCTGTGTCTCCCTCTCTCTCAGCCCCTCCCCAGCTCATACTCTGTCTCTCTCTCTCAAAAATAAATTTTAAAAAACTTTTAAAAAAGATCATTTCAGTCCTTCAGAAATGAAAATCTGCCAATTTGGTTTCTTTAATTTTTTTAAGTTTATTTATTTATTTTGAGAGAAAGAGCAAGTGGGGTAGAAGGCGGAGACAGAGAGAATCCCAAGCAGGCTCCACACTATAGGCACAGAGCCCAGTGCAGGACTCTAGCCCACGAATCGTGAGATCATGACCTGAGCCAAAACAAGAATTGGACCCTTAACCGACTGAGCCACTGAAGAACCCCGAAAATCTGCCAATGCGAAAGGCCTTGGATTGTCATAGAATGGCCCGTTGTTCACTTAATAACATCTGTATAAAGCTTATTGTGACTTTAAAATGAGATTTTAAAAAATCTGGTAATTTAGTATACAAGTGAGTATAAATGCTAACTTAACGATTCTTTCTTTTACTATAACAGTTCTTATGTGAGCTTTGAAATGCCTTTGAAATTGCTTTTATTGCACTTGATTGAAAATTTCTAACTAATCATAATTTCCGTTGCTAATTTCTCTAATAACTATGTATTCATAAGTGAAAAATGCCATCAAGCTAATTTCTCAAAATTACCTGTTACGGGGACTCTGAGCAGTGGATTATAATGAGAGAAATTATAACAGTGATCATGAATTATTTTACAACTGATCTAATAATTTGTGAACTAAAATTTTGCATATATCACAGCAGCCATTTTTTGTTTTTGTATTTTGAAGGACTTAAAGCCCAGTAATATAGTGGTAAAATCAGACTGCACTTTGAAGATTCTTGACTTTGGACTGGCCAGGACTGCAGGAACTAGTTTTATGATGACACCTTACGTAGTGACTCGCTACTACAGAGCTCCTGAGGTCATCCTAGGGATGGGCTACAAAGAAAACGGTCAGCAAACACTATTTACTTGAAATACTGTTACTTGCTTTTGTCAGATTTCTTATGTAAATATTTAAGCTGAAGTGCATAGAGTTAAATGTATCACTGAGGTGTTTATCAAGAGTTTGAAAGGAACTATAAATTTTGTCATAAATGTTTGGAAAAACTTGGGGCCCCCGTTTATTTAAATAGAAGTGCATAACAATCAGTACTACAGTTAAAGAGTTTGTTGCTATGGCCCCAGAAACAATATAATGCCATTTGTTTGCCTGTAACTTGAAAATGAGCATTTCTTTTTTTATTTTTTTAAATTTTTTTATGTTTATTCTTGAGAGAGAGAGTGTCAGAGCATGAGTAGGCGAGGGGCAGAGAGAGAGGGAAACACAGAATCCAAAGCAGGCTCCAGGCTCCGAGCTGTCAGGGCAGAGCCTGATGCAGGGCTTAAACTCACAGACCATGAGATCATGATCTGAGCCGAAGTTGGACTCCTTACTGAGCCACCCAGGCTCCCTGAAAATGAGCATTTCTAATAGGGACTCAGGAAGTATGTGGTAGACTGACGTTTGTTTTTAGTAATAATCCTACTTTGCATTGGTGATATTTGAACATATATCCAATCCCGTGAAACTAAGGTTATAGTGCTTAGTGTGAACTTTAAGAGATACATTAAGGCCATTCTGCAAAGCTGATGGATAATTAATTAAGGTGGTCATTGGAAAAAACAGTGTTTCATCAAAGCCTGTATCTACCTTAAAGAAATCGCATTATTGTATATGGGCATATTCAATTATATATTTGAACATTAGAATCAAGGTTGAAAATTATCAGGCATGTAGTTCATGCATTTTTAGAAATTTTATACATGTGTACATATATGGAATTTAAGAAGTTTTGTTGACTCTCAGATATTTAGGAGATGAATAAATTTGCACAGGATTATTATTAACTTAAACTATAACTTTTAAAATGTATTTTCATCCAAAATACTCTCTAGAAAAGGACCTAGGTGTTTTTTTCTAGCAAGAAATCTGGAACAGCGAGCAGTTTACTTTGAATTAGGAAACTGTATTAATCTGCAAATTTCTTTTTTATACCAGACAATATTGAATTGAGGATTTTCGCTTAATTTCTTTTGCCTTTCTGAGTTAATTAAAAACAAACACTTTAAACATTTACAATTATTCTTTTCTTAAATAAGCATGCTGTTCTGTTTTCTTACTCTCTACCTAAAATTATTGTATGCCTTAGAATTCAGTGAATTGGATTTAATATTAGACTCTTCTTTTGAGAGTTGATACTTCAAGTGATCAGCATGAAGATTGCTTTTACATTTGCTGTAAAACTATCAGTTGTCATAGATATTGTGTCACTCAGTGGCCTATAAATGTGATTTTGGGACATAGCTCCCTACCAGAAATTAGCACTAAGAGAAACTATCCTATAAAGAATTGGCATGCTTTCCTGTCTTTGATAGGAATTATGTAGATCACTTTATTGCCTTTTTTTTTTTTTTTTGCCTCAGGAAATGGAGGTAAACGTAATGCTTAATCACGGTAACATTAGCAGCAAGGTTAAACATAAGAACTTCCTTCTTGTAGTGACACCCACCGCCATTCGTTTTAACAACTTGTTTTGTCTTTTATTGCAAGCTACCATAAAGCATTTTGGAAACTGTGATATAATGGAATATATTTAAACTGCTTAATAGACAAAACAGTTTGACCCTTTAAAGCTAGTTTTGTGTTTGAATCAGGCTAACCATGTTCTGAGAGACTATACTAACCCAGATGATATCTTCTCATGCCTGTAGCTTTTGAAGATTGTTTAAAAATATGTTTTTCTTAAGGTTACCTACATAAATTGTGTCCTGGACATTTAACTAAAGTTTGCCATTCTCTGGGGCGCCTGAGTGGCTCAGTCGGTTAAGCATCCGACTTCGGCTCAGGTCATGATCTCACGGTTCGTGGTTTCAAGCCCCGAGTCGGGGTCTGTGCTGACAGCTAGCTCAGAGCCTGGAGCCTGTCTTCGGATTCTGTGTCTCCCTCTCTCTCTGACCCTCCCCTGCTCACACTCTCTCTCTCTCAAAAATAAATAAAACATTTTAATAAATTAAAAAAAAAAAAGGTTGCCATGCTCTAATTAGCTATAGGAAAAGTTATTGTGGTAGTTTTTTTCTAAAAAATGAAAACCCTGGAAAAAAATTGTTCTTTGAACTGATTTATGAGTATTAACCTTTAAAATTCTATTCTTGAAAGTTGAATCATAAGAATTCATATGTATTTTTTTTTATTTCTATTTTTATTTTTGAGAGAGAGTATGTGCACCCATGCACACAGGTGTGGGACAGAGAGAGGGAGAGTGTAAGCTTGGAGCCCAAGGCGGGGCTTAATCCCTTGATCCCAGGATCCCACGAACTGCAAGATCATGACCTGCACCCAAATCAAGAGTCGGATGCTCAACCGACTGAGCCACCCAGGCACCCCAAAATTCATATGTATTTTAATATGAAATTTTAGAGAAACTTTAGTTCTACAGGATTTCCAAAATTTATTCCCAACTTTGTTCCTAAGATTCTGTAATGAGCTGGCAGTCTCTTTATGAATGTATTAGAAAGTACAGACCTTTAATTTCATAAGTCCACCAGCATGGGCGCCTCTCCCTAACACTTCTGCCCTTTTCTTTGTGCTCTCAAAAAGGGCCTGGAAACTTCAAAAACATGCAAGTTTCTAAGTCTTTCTTTTTAAACTGCTCATTCTTCCCCTCTTCTATTAAACTGCAGCCACCTAGTCTCCTTTTTATTTTAATTGAAGTAGAGTTGACATACACTATTACGTTAGTTTCAAGTGTACAACATAGTGATTCAGTGTTTATATACATTATGAAGTGATTAACCACAGTAAATTTAGCTACATACTCTCCTGTTTTTACCAAATTTTCAAAGCAAAGATATAAAATATCAGGGTGTATTAGAGAAACAGGTGGAGATTGCCCTTTCTGTGTCTAGCAGATTCTTTTCAGCATTGATTGGCGCTCCCATTAAAAGTTGATAAGGGGGGCGCCTGGGTGGCTCAGTCGGTTAAGCGACCGGCTTCGGCTCAGGTCATGATCTCACGGTTTGTGGGTTCGAGCCCTGCGTCAGGCTCTGTGCTGACAGCTCAGAGCCTGGAGCGTGCTTTGGATTCTGTGTCTCCCTCTCTTTCTGTTCCTTTCCCACTCATGCTCTGTTTCTCTCTGTCTCAATAATAAATAAACATTAAAAAATTTAAAAAGTTGATAAGGGTCAGTAAGTCAGTGAGGAGACTCTGTAGATAATAAATCTGTGGGAACTTTCATACCGTACCCAGCTAAAACTAATTTAAACCAAAGTTTGGTTTTGTGGGTTTAAAAAACTTTAGGTGGAGAAAAAAGTTTAAGTTTTCTTGATTGATTATTTGTTCAGTCTCTAAGCAGTTGTTCCTTTTGGGATAGTAGGATAAATGTAGCCTGACATTGCCAAGAAAACAAATTATTTATGATTCAGAATAAACATAGGATTTCTTTAATACATTTATCCAGTTTGAAAATTTCTTAAGAGCTTTTGATTAACTTTTTAACTATAACTGTTCATAGAAACATTCTTTCTGTTAAATATTTTAATATACTAGATTATTTCTGCTCATGCTTTTTTCTTTTATTTGACTTAAAGAGAGAGTATAATGCACAGTTGAGCCTCAAAATAGAATCAAAATTTTATTATTTAAATTTTACTACCTCATATTCATTTTCAGCCTAATATTTGTAAAGTTTGTGTTTTGTTCTGCTTCCTATTTTATAAACAAAATTTTAGAGACAAAATATATAGGTTTCTTAATTATGTGATTTCTGTGCATAGCTCTCACTTTAAAATTAGATCTGTAGTTAAAAGGCTATACTTCACGTTTGCTTTTGTGAATCAAAGCCTTTTGAAAAATATTTTGTGTTTTAAATTATTCCATTAGCTAAAATTAAAATCACTTTTTTCTTTTCGTGATGTTTTGCAGTTTTTATATAATGCAGTCACATTATGCTTCTTTGATTTTAACGACCTTTTGCTTTGCTTTTCCTTCTTTTGTGCTGCAAACATATAGTGGATTTATGGTCTGTGGGGTGCATTATGGGAGAAATGGTTTGCCACAAAATCCTCTTTCCAGGAAGGGACTGTATCCTTGTGCTGCTGCAGCAGTTTAATTAGTTAGGTGATGAACTTCCTTGTGTTCTCTAATGAAAGTAAACATGGTACATTCATATATATGGGTTTCTTAAACACATGTAAAGTCTGTGGCTGTTATAGTTCAAAAAATGTTGAGAAAAGAAGCTGAAATATTTGTAGGCTGCATCTGGCAGTAGGACATACAGTCTCTGCTGGTAGTTAGAGCACATTCACTGTCACTCATTTTTATTTTATACTGCTTTCTATAATTTTAAAGTATACATGGTGTATGTGTTTTTTTTTTAATGTTTAAATATTTTTTTTTATTTTAACCAAAATCTTTATGTTAATGTCATTGCATTTTGTTTTCAGTTGACATTTGGTCAGTTGGGTGCATCATGGGAGAAATGATCAAAGGTGGTGTTTTGTTCCCAGGTACAGATCGTATCCTTATCTTTGGCCTAAAATGTAGTTGCTAAAGGTCAAATGTATAATAGCACGTCAGCTTGGTCAGGTGTAACATATTTGTCTCTCCCTAATAATAAAGTATTGTTAAATTACTCTTTCAGAATACCACCTGCTATTTGACATAGACTTTCCTTTCCCTCATTTACTGTTTTGTATGTTGATTCTGACAACTGCTCAAGTTAATTATCCACAATTACTTGCTGGCTTTGAGTTGATTTATTTAACCTAAATCAAAAATCATGGCTTGCATTAAAATTTCTAATAATTGTACACTTGAGTAAGTCTAGAAGTACCTTAGGACTTAATATGAATTTTAGAATTGTCTGTTGCTTCTGTTCATCCTTTTGTTTTTTACCCCCAACCACCTCCTCTTTTGTTAATGTTCTGTGTGTTTTGTGTCTTTTGGTTGTTGTTTCATTACTCAACATAACATACTGATTTTTCCATTAGAGAATTTCAGCAGTGATAGTTTTATATGGTGATGAGTAAATTTGGGTTCATTCTTTTTGTTCGTCTGACCACTTTTAGTATTCATATTAACAGTGATCTGTTATGTGTTTTTCAGCTAGTTACACTTAAGAGTTGTTGTAGGAGGGGGAATGGCAAAAGCCATACTCACTAGGTTTTAGTAAAAAAAAAGTTGAGTTAGTGTGCAGGGAAGACTTGGGAGTATAAAGACTAGGAGGGAAAAGACCAGGGACTAACCTCACAACTTACCAAAACAGACTCATTTTCATAAGTTTCAGAGCCTTAAAAACATTTTAATTAACGTAAACAAAGAGTGGGAAAAGAAAATGCCACTTTTGATAGACCCATCATTTTTATTGTTATTTTCTGTTAGTGTAGAAAACTAAAAAAAGTAGGACAGATTATAAGAAATATTTCTTATCCTCCACAAAATGCATTCACATTTTCTGATCAGCTGCATGAAAAGACCAGATTTTGTATTCTAGAATTGTGCACAGTTTAAATTCAGATTCCCTGTGAGTAGTAATTGTCATTATTCCTTGAGTCACCTATGATTTGTATATAGAATTTGTCGGTTTAAACTTCCATTGCCACGGTAAAATCAGTATTAGACACACACACACACACACACACACACACACAATAAGGTTAACAAAGCTTGTTTATTGATCCTTTTGTCTACAGTCATTGCCTTTTACAAGGTGGCTATAAGACAGAAGATTTATAACTGCCACATTCTTTCTTAGGGTTTTTTAAATGCCATTTTCTTGTCATTTTAATATAGATATGACTAATGTGTTGAACATTAGATACAGATTATTTTTCTTAGCTACTTGATATTAGATATTGATCAGTGGAATAAAGTTATTGAGCAGCTTGGAACACCATGCCCTGAATTCATGAAGAAACTACAGCCAACAGTAAGGACTTATGTTGAAAACAGACCTAAATATGCTGGATATAGCTTTGAGAAACTCTTCCCCGATGTACTTTTCCCAGCTGACTCGGAACACAACAAACTTAAAGGTACCTTATATAAATATATTTAATCCCATTTTGAGAGTGTGTGTATGTGTATGTGTATATTTGTGTGTTTATGTTCTTATAGGATATAACCCAGCGTTCTCTCTGGGTAATGGAACAAAGTGAAAGATTTCAGTTAATTTTTTCTGTAAATTTATTTTTTTAGCCATATGTATGACCTGATTTTATAGTAAAATCTATTTTTAAAACATGTACTTTTTTATGTGATAATTTCAAGTTTCTGAAGCTTATGATAATTTAAAAACTTTTATGAGATACATGTACATTAACATCATTATTTTTACAGCCAGTCAGGCAAGGGATTTGTTATCCAAAATGCTGGTAATTGATGCATCTAAAAGGATCTCTGTAGATGAAGCCCTTCAGCACCCATATATCAATGTCTGGTATGATCCTTCTGAAGCAGAAGCTGTAAGTTCTTTTCTTAATGTTTAAAGAATATATTGAATTGAAGTTAGGTTTGGAGGAGACTTTTTAATTTTTAATAAAAATATAGATAAATGGTGATGGTGTTTTTCTGTTTTTGCATGAATGTATCTTAAGTTAATGAGCATATCCAAGCACCCCTGACACAAAGTAAATCTGCATCCCACTGTTTCTTTGAAACTTTTTGCCTTGGTACGTGATGAGCTAGAATGTTGAACACTTTGGGAAAACATTCTAACTAATTGCAGAACAAATTATTGTGTAAAAGCATAGCGCACAGTTCTGTGATATAAATGTGACAATTTCAAAAACTGGAAGGAGAGAAAAAGTTAAACATCTTTTTTTTTTGTCATGAAAATGTTGTCCAAAACTAGTCTCTCTACATAAGAAGGTTGTTGATGACTGATCAGTGTTGATCTGATGATATATTTTTGAAAGCCTCTAATATTTCAAATAATTATAAAGAATTTATGTACTCCCAGTAAACCGACTCAATTATTATTGCCTTGTGTTTTTCAGCCACCACCAAAGATACCTGACAAGCAGTTAGATGAAAGGGAACATACAATAGAAGAGTGGAAAGGTAACATTCACCAAATTCTTAAGAGACGAAGCTGAAAAAGCTTCTGGATCTTGATGTTGATTTATTCATGTTAGGAAAAATTAGAATTAGAATATTTCTGTTATTCGTAACTGATATTTGGTAATAGGATTATTAATGTTTTTGCAGAGGTAGAAAGTAAGTCTCCTTCCATCCCTGACTTAGTCTGCATCTCTCATGTTTCCTACCCCAGAGAGACACATTAGTGCTTTCTGAATTTTTATGTTCTTCCACAGTGTACAGATATACAAACTTACGTTTGGTGTCTTCCTCTTTTCCTCTCCCACCCTGTTTTAATCACAAATGATTGTATACTGTCCACATTTGCTTTGTTTATATAATCATTTATCTTCAAGATTATTGTCTTGTTCCACATATCTGGCTCATTTGGCTTAAAAGCTGATAGTGTTTTGCTGTTTGACTGTGTCACAATTTCAGTATTTAACTCCCACTTGAGGAGCTTTGTGTCCAGGCTGTTGTTGTTACAGACAGCTCTGCAGTGTTGTTGTGCACGTGAGAATGTGCCTGTAAGAAAAATCCTTGAAGGAGATTTGCCAGGCCAAAGGATATTCCCAAATTACTTTCCAGAGAAATTACAGCAGTTTATACTTCCTTCAGCATTGTGTAGGAATGTCTGTTTTACCCCCACCTTCACCAACCAAGTTAATTTTTAATCTTTGCAACTCTAATATGGTAATTTTACTTTGTGTATGTGGGTAAATATTAATAATGCATTCATTGTCACAGAAATGTTAAAATATTTCTTTAAAAGATTCCCTGGAACACTGGGGCCAGATAATTTTTAGATCCTGTTTACTTCCATTTGCATTGTTGTCATTTAGTAATTTGATGACTTTTATAGTTGCATGACTCTGGGCAGGTCTCTTGGTCCCTTCTTTACCTTATCTTAAAATGGAGACAGAAGACATCTTATTAAGAGCTAGGTACCAAAATAGTTGCAGGGCTAAAGGTAGTGGGGAGATATAAACCTAAACAAGTGATCCATCTATAAATCTGTTTGGGAAGAATGAATTTGATTCTTTCTTCTTAGGAATAACCAGAAGATTAGTCTTCTGAATTGACTTTTGGGAAATATACAGACTCTTTACAGCCCACCAGAGTGATAGAATTGAGCAGAACCTAGTATATCTGTATATGTAATAAATAATGTACAAGGATGTAATTGTGGACCAAAGTATGTATTAAAATATCTTACCTGATATTTTTATATAGCATTACATTTAGAATAGGCATTTATGTATTTCTTGTAATCTTAATAGGCCACCAATTGTAAAACACACCGCCGTATATCACTAAGACAGAAAACACTGCCACATGCACTACACCATTGATTGTAAGATGCAGCCCCATTTCAGAGATAATAAACTGACAAAAGTGCATTTTAAAATCAGTGCAACATAGTCCAGTTGACCCTTCCAGCAATGCAGGGGTTAGGCTGCTGACTCCTACACAGTTGAAAATTCACATAAAACTTTTGACTCCCCCAAAACAACTGCTAATAACCTTCTCTTTTCTGGAAGCTTTACCAGTAACATGGTTGGTTAGCACATATTTTAATGTTATACGTATTATAAACTGTATTCTTACCATAAAGTAAGCTAGAGGGGTGTCTAGGTGGCTCAGTTGGTTGGCCATTCGACTTTGGCTTGGGTCTTGATCTCACCATTTTTGGGTTTGGGCCCCGCATCAGGTTCTGTGCTGACAGCTCGAAGCCTAAACCCTGCTTCGGATTCTGTGTGTGTGTGTGTCTCTCTCTTTGCCCCTCCCCCGCTCATACTCTGTTTCTGTTTCAAAAATAAATAAACATTAAAAAATTAAAAAAAAGTAAGCTAGAGAAAAAAATGTTATTAAAATCATAAAAGATAATTTACAGTACTAGACGTATATTTGTTGAAAAAATCCACGTATAAGTGGACCCATGCATTTCAAACCCTTGTTGTTCAAGGGTCAACTAGATTTTTGTTTGTGTGTAAAGATGTATCTGAGATTTATTCTGTATCTTTTTCTCCTAGTCTAAGTGTAGCTCAGTAATTACCCACAAAATGCTTTTTTTCTTTCTTTTAGAGAGTTGGGCAGGGGAGGGGCAGAGGGGGGGGGGGAATCCCAGGCAGGCTCCATGCCCTGTGCAGAGTCTGACACAGGCCTGATCTCCCAATAAGGAGATCCCATGATCCCGTGCGAGATCATGACATGAGCCAACAAGTCAAGTTGATAACTGACTGAGCCACCCAGGCACCCTGAAAACTGCCTTTTTAAAGATCTGCTTAAGAGTTTTAGCATTATAACAGAAAGAAAACTCTGTTGGCAGGGCCATTAACTTACAGGTTGTGTTGCCTACTTAGTACTCTTCATTAGCTTTGGTTCTTCTCCTCTTTTTGTTTCTTTGAAGAAAAGCATCTTTCAATCTTTCCTCTATCCAGCCTTCCTACTTTTCTGCTTCCAAGCCCAATAAGAATAACGTAGCAGGGAAACTTAGGTGTCTCTAGCTCTTGTTCATTGCAACATATCCACTCAATTTACCTTATAATCAGTGATTCCTTGTCAGTTTAATTTAAAGAATTTAGACTCCTTGAAATTCTGGGCAACATTCTCTACTTATACATTTTTCTCAGGAGAGGGTTTGTTGCACTTATGCAGTTCTCAAAGGATTCCATGACCCAAAGATGGTGATGCATAATCGTGATTGTAGCATTGACCGGAAGGCTCTTCTGCAATAGATATTTGTACTCTTAAGGCGCATCACACTTGACATCAGGATCACTTAGAAGAACACAGGGCAGGAGGCACATATGACCTCAGGGCATTTGGTATCTCTCTTCAATTGGAACAGTGCTCACAACAATCCATCCACTGTCCAGAAGTCTAGTTAAAAACTGAGATTCCCATGGAAAAATCTTCTTGACTGTGATAGCATGTCATGTTACAAATCATAAAGAGTTGAAAGGTAGCTACCTGCTTTTTTTTTTTTAATAAAAATGTATTTATATTCCATTCTGATTTAAGAGGCTTCCATATACTTTTGTATTTAAGTCTTTAGCAGATATCTGGATAAGCACCTACAACGTACTAGGTTACTTTGCCATAGCTCAGGAAATAGATGTGAATAAGACAAATGTGATTTAAGGTCCGACTGAGACAGAACTGAGCATATGTAGTATGATGTGGAGAATGGTGCGGTATAGTACAGAGTTCTGGTGGAGTAAAGAAGATAAGGCTTCTAAAGCCCCAACTCTATCCTTAATCCAACTTTAGGAGCATTAGTTATACCAGAGATTCTGTTCTTTCAGTATAGTCATGGTTCAGCATCGGGATTGTCACTAACACCTTTGAATCTTAGACTGACACTTAGGGACAGTTTACCATTAAAAGGACACTATTAGAAGTACTTAAATTGTGTAAAAATGTTTTACTTAAAACAGTTGTCTGTGAGATTGGCTCTCAGAGTTTAAAAAGTTTGTTTTTGTTCACCTCTTTTTCAGAGTTGATATACAAAGAAGTTATGGACTTGGAGGAGAGAACCAAGAATGGAGTTATACGGGGGCAGCCCTCTCCTTTAGGTTGGTTACTATATAAGCTTGATTAAGGTTATAAGGTTAAGGTTACTTCTTGTGTTGTAATCTTCAGTTGCATGAATCACACAGTGTCTCCCATATTTATTACTGTTATTATTAAAAGTTTAAGTATAGGGAGTACAGTTTGGGTGCTTTAATTTGAAAGCATTGGTAGGTACACTGTTGTCCCAATACATCATGCTAATATATCGGTAACTGACTTCATTAAATACACATCTTTTTCTATAATACTGACATTCCATTGAAGAACAGAAATTTAAAACCTTTTTGTAGTGGCATTGTTCTCTTTAAAGAAGAAATTTTTCATAATTCAGTATACTTATCAGGATTTTAATAGTCTTACTTTGGATAAATAAACTAAGGCTTCAGTGCAAAATTTGGTACATCTTTCTCATTAAGTTGCCATCTTTCTCATTTTGGTATTTTTGATTTGTTGAACTAAGGCAGTAACATTAAAACTATCATTAGGAAGTATTCCATCTCTAAAAAGAAAACTGGTTTGCAGGAGTTAAACATTTTCTTTCATCACAAGCTATCTTATATTTAATTTTAGCACTTATAAAAGCATGGAGCACTGAGGGAAAAAGTTAAATGACAGGGAACATGTTATCTATTCAGTACGAACTACATGACAGGCACTGGTGGTTTATGTACTTGATTTCATTCAGCCCCTAAGACATCACCGAAGGGAGTATTATGCACATTTTACAGATGAGGAAACTAAAGTTCATAAGAATTAAATGAACATAAAATTACAAATATATTATGTAGAAAAGCTAATACTCACAGCCATGTTCATCAGTAACGTCAAATGGCATGGTTTTTCCAGCATCCCATATGGCCTTCAGCTGGCAACAGAGACTTTTGGCTACAGAAGTCAGAAGAGCTGTATGAAAGAGGTGAAATTTGAATTGAACCTTGAAGGCTGAGTAGTGTTTTAATAGATAGGTCTTGAATTTGAGTAAGAGTATGTCATTTTAACCATCCCTCTAAAACTCTTCTACAGTCTAAAAAATAAAATGGATATTATATGGGTAAGATTTTTAATTATAGTTTCAAATGCGCATTTTGTTGTACTATAAACATACTTGTTTAATTTCTTTGGCTTTCTGCAGCATTTTTGGTTATATTTGTGAGTTTTTGAAGTTTTTTATTTTTTAAATCCTTGATCAGTAATAGTCTTCCAAATTATAATATAGATCCTATTGAAAATATAAATAGATTTTGACAGCTTTTACCTACAATTTAGTTGTAACAAAAGCTGTATTATAAGTGCTTTAATAACTGAGTCAGTTAGCTTTGTATTGAGGTACAGTAGTAGTATAACTAAATTTAGTTCATGATGGAGCTTTGAGTGGGATTTGAAAAGTCTATTATTATGGGAGACTTTTATATTTCAGAATGCTATCCTGGTGAGTGGCACATCCTAAGTGTTAAATATTCGAGTAAACTTGATTTCATGAGATAGGGCAGTTGTATCTGTTCTTAACTTACTGAAAGAAACTGGATCTTAAAAAACACTTGACTTTATGGTTATAAAATAAGTCAGTGGTAAGGACAGGATTGCAGATTTCTAGACATTTTCTAGATTCTCAGTTTTAGCTTACAGAGAAGAGTGTTAATCACTCAACCTGTTAAAAAATATTCAGTTCTTGATTATATGGAAAAAGAGAACAAAGTCTTTGACAGATTAAAATATCAGATAATTACAGTATCATTTCAACTTGATTTTTTTGAAATATATTTTTTTCACTTTTCTGTCTTTGGTTTGGCTAAGTTTGCATGACTTTAAGGGTGCGATTTATTGTTCAGCATTAGAATAGTAGGATAATTTCAAACACTGTCAGCTGGGTTCTGGAGTAGTGGTTTTCAACCTGCTTTGTTTTAGCATCCTTTGAGTGTCTAAAACTCAGCCCTAGAAATTCTTATTGCTCGATTTGGAAACCACTGCTTTTATTCCATAAATGAGTTCTTAAGAACTTTTGTACTTGCTCTATTTAATAGGCCTCAAATTTGGAATGGTCCTTATTTAGTAATCCCATAGTTCAGAAGTACTTACCTAGTACTTACCTTTAATATATTGCCCACCCCCAGTGACATTCCTTCCCCTTTCCTAACCCAACCAACCCCCTTGAAAGGATTTCTCTATTGGTTATGTACTGTTACTTTTTAAAATTCAGGAAATGCCTGTTACGTATACTTTCAGTAAAGGAAACGGTCTTCCCCTACTTTATCGGTTTAATAAATTCATGTTAGCATTTATGAAGTATTTATTAGACTAAAAATAACAAGAACTTGAGTTTACCCAAATAGGGTACTTGAGTGACCCTGGCAAGTCTACATATAACCTAAACTGGGACACTTGAACTAAGGACCCTTCCATTTAAAATGATTTTAGTTTTTGTCTTGGCTTTTTCTTTAAAACAAGATGTGCCAGAATACTGTTTGGAGTTTACAGTGAGAAGATAACATTAAGTCATTTTTATTAGGGCAATAGTTTTTAACTTTTTGAGTTATGTATTTCTTTGAGATCCTCTGTCCAAAAAATGCAGTACAGACAGAATTGCATGTATTATCACACACACAACTTTTAAACCTTTTAAAGCCAAGAGGAAAAAACAAATTAATGATTACTAGGGGTAGCCAGTACAGTGCAAGTAGCTCAGTGTGCAACTCTGTCTGCAACTGATTTGCTGTTTTGTTTCTCATAGCACAGGTGCAGCAGTGATCAATGGCTCTCAGCATCCATCGTCATCATCATCTGTCAATGATGTGTCTTCAATGTCAACAGATCCAACTTTGGCCTCAGATACAGACAGCAGTCTAGAAGCATCAGCTGGACCTCTGGGCTGTTGTAGATGACTACTTGGGCCTTGGCGGGGGGGTGGGGGGATGGGGAGTCGTTTAGTCATTGATAGAACTACTTTGAAAACAATTCAGTGGTCTTATTTTTGAGTGATTTTTCAAAAATGTAGAATTCATTTTGTAGTAAAGTAGTTTATTTTTTTTAATTTCAAGTGATGTAATTTAAAACTTAAGTTGTGTTTTAAAACAGCAACAAAACTGTATTGTATTTTTGCTGTAATTAACTGTATAATGTAAACCTAATTATTTTATCATGGTTTAAAATTTTTGCATATTTGCTTTATCTTATGCTGCTGATTTTTTTTTACTGACTTTGTAAGATTTTGTTTATCAAAGCAACTATTATGTGGTGACTTGCCTATATCATGAATTATTTAAGATTTTTATAGGTTTTTTTTAATTAGAATTTTATTTCAAATGTTTTGTTCATGATGCTATCCTTCAGGGTTATGTGCTTATCAATGAAATAACCCCAGAGGAGTGAGGGAAAATAACCTGTAGCCAGTTATATTCAGGAATAACTACTGTAAATGATGAACGTGTTAAAAAACCTCCAATATTTGCTACTTGCCAATCTTAATTTAATTACAACATTGGTAGGTAATCCTACATCCTACAATGTTTTTTGGCAAACGCCCCATCATCTAAATGACAGAGTAAGTCAGAGCATGTCTTTGAAGATGCTGGGCATCTACCACCACCCTCCTGTCCCCCCACCCAACACAGCAGAAGTCAAGTGAAAAGGATATGGTATTTTCTGCAAATTTGTGGCATGCTCAAAGATTATGATCACATAAAGTCAAGAGGATACTTCATGAATAATACATTTCAATGCAAATAAACAGATGGTTCACTTCTACTAGCTATGAGCCTGTTTTTGTATACACTGAGGTAATCTACTCAGGCTGTAGGTCCCAGCAGTGGTCTAGTGTCTGGTCTTTCCCTTTCCTGCAGCCTCAGGCCCTAGGACCTTGGACCTTTCTGGTTTCCTATCACAGTATCAGTCAGTTGAGCACCAGTTCTCAAGGCCTTTCTGGCCATTTGATTCTACCTGTAGCATAATCATGTTTATACTAGCTGTCAGGAGGTTCCGATGCCTACTTCAATTTCTGTAGGTGATTTATCAAATGAGCAATATACCGTTCATCTGAAAATAGTAGCACACAGCCATATATAGGATGTCATTTTCTAAGGACTGTTTCTTCACATTGAGCAGAGCAGGCATAAGTGGTGGTTATTTAGTCTGAGTCTTTGTTTTATACCTGATTTTCAATAAAACATGCAATGTGGGTGTTGAGAGTAGGGTTAAGAATGGTGCTGCTCCTGACAAGTGTATGTTAACTGTTTACATTTTCTATCTGCAGAATTATTTCTCCACAACTGAAGTTTTCTTAAGTAAATGTCATGGAAGTCTCATTTTCTCTGAAGTACACCGTCTATACTGCCCCAGGCACCTCTTGTTATTTTTGGAACAAGATGGATTTTATGTAATGAACTGGGAAATGCATACTTAAATAAGTGACAAGTTTCTAGGCAGGAAGCGCATGGGAATTACTGACCAATAAGAGCAAGAACTGGTGCATCTCAACATGTAGTGTCTGAAAGTTCGCTTGGCGTGTTATTCGTATATTTAGTGCAAAGTTCCTTTTGAGTTATGTATTTTAGGTTATTGTTAATGTGCAATATTTAGGATTAAAATACATTAGCCTTTTTAATATGCTTTGAAATAGCAAGTTTTTTTTTTGTGATGGTTTCAAGTCATGATATCTGGCCTCTTGAAGTTGTCAGCCTTTTTATCAGTCCCTTTTCTCATACAACATGGTGCATTAATTTTATTAAGCAATTTAGAGTTTTGAGACTGTAACACCTCTTGAGTTGTAGAAACAGGATTGGATTTATGATTTTAGCAGAAATTTGAGCATGAGCGTGTTCTTATGTTTATGTTAGTTTGGCAGTTAGTTAGCTTTATTTTCCCTAGGGTAGATTACTTCACTATTGCACTTTAACAACTGACATGCTTTCAGAAGTTTCCCATATTTTATGTTTGATTGCTAATAAGCCATCTCTGTTGATACAGATTTTGATTAATAAGCAAGGAAAACCAGGTGTTCTTACTGTATCATCTGTTGTAAATGCCAGCTCCCCCTTGCCAACCAGCTTGTTTCAGTTGATTCAGAGAAAAGGAATTCTTATTCGTTAATGTAGACTAAAACACTTACCAAATTATATCCTGAAAACAAAGTTTGTTTGTTAAATGTTGTGTGCCGTAGGTTTTTAAAATGCAATATCTAAATACAATTTTCCCTCATCTCTTGAATCTGTGAAGTTAAAGAAGTACTGATCCTTTTTATTTTACAACTTTTTTGAACCTTTAAAACAAACATTTGTGTGTTTTTTGAAATTACAAATAAGATTTCTGTCAGACAGTACTTCCATAAAGCCACCTTGCTTCTCTTACAGCTTTGTTTTTTCAACTTCATATATTTAATATACCCATCATCTTACTGTCAAAAAATTACTTTGACTAAGATTTATTGTTCAAATTTATATTATTTTATTATTCACCTTTATAGGAAAGGGACACTAATTCTTTTCTACATAGTTCTTCCTGATTTACTACTCTGTTATTCTCTGATGTATACTGACCATTTGTAAAATGATTGTGTTGTTGGGATTGCTTAATTATAATACACATAAATAGAGCATCTCAACTCTTTCATGCTGTTTGCCGAATAGGTCTCACTTTGTCGCACACTCTCAGCTGCTGGTGTCCCTGGTATGCACTCTTCCAGGTTGGTAGAGGCACAGTGCTTCACACCAGACTTACTAAGAGAAATGCCAGCCTCTTAAATGAGGAGGCTACCACAAAGCCCCCTTCATAGTACAGAGAAGCTTGATGGTGGGCAAAGCAGCAAACTTTTCCTATAAGTTTTTTCGTTATTCTGTTCCTTGTTAACCCTGCTATTTTGTCTAAAAAGATGAAGGTGAAGAGGACATAAGTGTCTGATAGTGAAATCAGAAGAGGGCAAGCGAAGCTGTTTCAGGGTTACAGATAAGACTTGGTTTACGCTACCGGCCAGTATGTGCTACACGTATGAAGACTTAACTACTCAGTGTTGCCTAGGCACAAGCCTGCACAACATTTTGAGGTAAAGACATAGTCTATTTTCAAAAATACTGTTGTAGTTCGTGAGTGTTGTTCATTAGTCACACATTAGCTGTAGAGTGAATGCATGAAGCCCCATGACCCCAGTAAACTAATCTTACCAGTAGAAAAACCAAACACCACTGTCCTGTCATTAGCAGCCCTCTTAAATGTTGCCTCCGTATCCTTTACATGTTAGTGTACATTGTGTTTCTGTGATCTCTCTTAGGTTTTTCCTGAATCAGAGGAAACCACTTTTTCCTTAATAGCAAGAAAGATGAAGAGGTAAAGGGCATTGAAGCAGAAATGTATAGTTTGGGGTACGATTAGAAAACTCGCAAGGAAAACAAAAATCCTAATTAATGTCAAACTAACTGCTCTTAGTTAAGTGCTCTTAAGGAGAGTCTAGTAAGAGTAACGATTTCTGGCCATTTCTAGTTTAGATTCTCTTCGTTACTGAGACTTTTGAGAAATCTTATCTGTGGATTAGTTTTGCACAATGTTCTATTCTCACAATAATTTACAAATTAAACTAGGTTTTTATTGAACTACCTCACACTAATTTTCTATGCTTTCCCAAGTAAGCTATTGCCCTTACTGTAAGCTCTTTACTGAGTGTGAATTATAAATGTGTGTTAAATACCTTATAGCCAATGTTGACACATTGAATACCAGTAAGTATGTAAAATATATACCTTGCATCAGTAAGAGAGACTCAACGTGTAAAATCTTTCACTGTATATCTTGGAAAATTGTGTTAGATGTGTTTGTTGGACATTGTTACTGTCTGTTTTTATAAGTAGAAACCTGCTCGTGATATCAGTCCATTCTTTACATTTTACAAAAGGAATAAATCTTAGTAAATTTTACGAAGAAATAAATTACTTTTGTAGGCCCGATATTTGGTATATTTTTGAGAAGCTCTTAATCTTTTAGCTGAATGATGAAGTTAAACTGAACTAGCTGTCTACCTGGACTGTGACATCTATTTTCTCATTACAGTTTATCCTGTTCAACAGGTTTAAAACCTGAAAACCTACATATGACATTTGCTTTTTCTCCCTATATGATGCCATTCCTTCTTCATTCCTTTTCCTTCCCTGTGTTCCGTTCCCTCTCCTCTCCTCTAGACAAAACAAAATGGGGCACTTTGTAGGGAATGCTGAGATAATTATTGTGGTTTTTAATCATTCATGCCCTAGTCATTAAACATGCACCACTGGAATGTAAACATTGTTACCTAGTATGTTAATTGGTTATAATATTTTAAATAAAAAAGAAAAAAGTGGTATGAAAAATATGAAATTAAGAGTTTCTTCATTGAAAACAAAATATAAATTTGTACTAAAAAGTTTTTATGGGCAATTTTAAGATTTCCTGTGGATTGGTATTAAAGGGGTAGTAGTCCTAGGACAGCTTTCTTAGATTTGGACTTATACAGATTATGAAGAGCCTAAAATACCACTCTGCTTTTCCAGTTTATCTAGTGTTGCTTTTTCTTATATTTGAAATCTCTGGAGAACTTTATCTAAAAGGAATTTTCTTCAGTGCCCTTAACCTAGTTCTTGGTAACCACGTAAGAGAGCTGCCATTATGGCCACTTGGCAAAAATAAGTTTAATTTTAAAAGGATCTATTTCAAAACAAACTGGGCATTTCAGCTTTGAGTGTGTTTCCAACTTTGCCATACTTATATTGTCTTTGCCTATACTGGGCAGGCTGCTGGGTGGGTATCAGGGTCACTCACTACATCCATCCAGCCTCTGTACATGTGGTCACTCCTCTATCTTGCTCAACTCTTACTCCAAAAAACCATCTTCTCCATGCTTTCCCCATTTGCCCGCACTCAGACTTCCCTCCTCTGAGGAAGGGACAGGATGGGGTAGGTCTTTACCTGATCACTGCTGCTCCATCAGCCAAGGGGATTGCTGGCCTGGTGCATGCACTCTGCTTTGTCACAGTCATTGGAGAGACTGGGTGGCAAAAGCAGACATCAAAGTTTTGAGTCCATTTAATTTCCATGAAGTTGTAATACCCTAGTGACACCAAACGAAATGGAGTAGTTCACCCTTCGTCTAGATACTATGTCTATTTTAGTATTGTACCTTAGAAGGTCCATTGACTTCCTGTGATTTGTACTAGTTTTGTGGTTTAAAAATTTTTTTTTAACTTTTACAGCTTATACATCAATATGTTTTTGGACTTCATTTGAAACTAAAACATATCAAATAAGCTTTTTTAATTTTAGACTTCGAACATTTCATTTTATCACTTGATGAATGCATATATGTCTACGATCCTATGTTGGGATAACAAAATTGGATGATGGTCTGGTCAGTCTGAACTACTGTTGTGTAGGGGAGCAAGAACCATGCTGAAGGGACACAGACGGATTGATCAGAGGAAATGAGGGTTTTGCAGAGGAGGCATTTTTTGAGCCTTGGTATAAGGAATGGTATTCCCAGGTTAGGGGAAAAGCAAGGAGGCTTAAAAGTGTGTGCAGGGGCAAGGGAATGTGGAATGGCCTGACATGAGGGTGGGTATGAAGAGAATATAATGAGAGAGAAGTCTGAAAAGTTGAGGATCAGAACTGAAACATTTGGAGCAATTGGCTTCATTTTAAAGGCAGTAGAAGCTTATAGTTTGTGAGAAAGAGTAATATGACCAGACCTTGGTTTTAGGGGGGACACTGATGGAGTAAGCTGGTTAGACTGGAGGTGTGGAAATTGGTGACTGGGAAGCCAGAGATACACAGCTGAGAGCCGAGGTCATATTTGCACAACGAGAATGTAAGAGAGAGGACCCAGGTTGCCATTAACTAGGTGAAATGGCCAAGATTAGCATTTGGGGCTGAGCCCTAGTGATCAGGCCGCACAGAAGATGTTGTGCAGGGAAAGCACATCCAAGGTATTTTCCAGTTTGTACATCACAGTGTGAAGAGTCCATGACAGAACACACGTCAGATATGGCATCAGCTTGCCACTTAGTGTTTCAGCGGGGGAGGAAAGGAATAATTTCTCCCTTACTGCCTGTCTCCTCTCCAGTCTCTTCCATCATGAGGCCCGAGTCGTCTGCTTGTATGGCTCTTACACCATTTCCATTAGTGTCGTTTGGCAGACAGAGGACAAAGGGGATTCTTGTTGGGTGTAACATGTAAGACCTAGAGTTACCTGGACAGGTGGGAGCATAGTTCTGACTGCTAAGGATTGAGTGAGTGGTGAAGCAGCAGTAAAGAGCACTTTTGAAAAGTTGGCAGGAAATCTAAAGAATCATGACAATGTTGAGAAAAAAAAAGTAGACTGAGGGGTCAGAACAGATTAAAAGGGAGAAACTAAAAGCACGTGTGCCTTGACAGGGTCCTGGAGAGGGTGGAATCTAGGATGGAGAATTTGGGGAATCTTGGACAGGTCTCAATTTTGCTGAGCCTCGCACTATGTTACAGGAGGATGGGAGATAGACACAGGGCTGCCATAATGCATGTATTTTTATGAAATACTTCATGTATTTTTATAAACATAGGCTGCAAGCAAATATAATTGCAGACTCTAACGTTGGAAAGGAATAGAAATGGTTTAACGTGGAGAAATGTCAAAGAGCAAAGGAGGAATTTTGCATGGTCTCCCACCTTAGAACTTCTGTACCCTCTGACCTTCAAGTCATTTTTTTTCCATCCTGAGTAGTCCCACTCTGTGTGGTTGGTAAGAATAATTCCTCATTTGAGAGAGATACCTCAAAATCAACATTTGATTTCTTTTTTAAGAATTATATCAGTTAGGGGCGCCTGGGTGGCTCAGTCAGTTAAGCATCTGACTTTGGCTCAGGTCATGACTTCACAGTTGCCGGTTCGAGCCCCGCGTCAGGCTCTGTGCTGACAGCTCAGAGCCTGGAGCCTGCTTTGGATTCTGTGTCTCCCTCTCTCTCTGCTCCTCCCCTATTCATGCTCTGTCTCTGTCTCTCAAAAATAAATAAAAGTTAAAAAAAATTTAAAAAAAGAATTAGAACAGTTAAACATTCTGTTTTGGTTCTATTTCATGTAACATTTCCAGCGTTCACTTTGTTCCAGCTGAACCTCCTCCCTGGCACATACCTTACATCTTTGTGCACATGGCTTTGGTTGCTTACTCCTGCATTTGCCTATTTTAAATCTTCATTACTTAAGACCCAGCTCCAACACTTCTCTGATGAACCTTCCCTACAATGACTTTTCCTTTCATAAACCCAGAGCATACTCGCTAACTCCCTTCATCTTACTGTGTTCCACAGGAGGTAAGACAGCAGTGTGGTGTATCCTCCTCCCATTGTTCTGTGAGTCTTCTAGATGCTTCCCTCTGGAAACGCTTGGATAGAAGAAACTGTCTTACGCCTGGCTCATGACTGGGAGGTAGGCATTTGATAAATGTTGGGCTGGGTAAGCTAATGACTAGGACCCATCATCTATACCGTGTTTGTCCTCTGAAATGCAATATTCATGGCCTTCAAACTGTGTTCTAAGGAAACTGTATACAGCACTATGGAATTAGTAATGTGAGCGTGGACTCTGATACCAGATATCTAAAGTAGGATCCTGGTTTCACACTAGTTGCCTCACCTACAGCAAGCTGCCTAAACTCTCTGCAGCTCTGTTTCCTCAGAAGAGGTTAGAGGGAGAAGGTGATTCTCATACAGAATTAGAACCGTGAGGGAGATAGTTTTCTTAGAAGCTTCCCAAGATGATTCTGACATGCCCCCCTCCATCCCGTATCAGCTGCCTTAGAGACCTAAATAAATACCCAACTCTCCACCCAGAACAGTGACAGACGGGGCGCAGCGTACATGTGGAATGAGGCATGCCAAGCCCCAGGTGGTTGCTGAGGGAAGGGAACCAGAAGGATCCCGGGGACTGCTCAGGGAAGACAGGAAGGGAGGAGGAAGTGGAGGAAGAGCAGATGGTGCAGCCAAAGTGACTATCACGCCCTCGCTTTTCCTAAACATGGTGCTCTACTGCCTGAGAAGGTTTACGTGTACACAGGCTTTTGTGTTCAAATAAGTTACGGAGCTGCTCCTTAGCTGCTAGCATGTTCATCATTTTTCAGGACTTTCTTACAGACTTTAGTATGCATTTCCACAAACCTATCTGCAACTGTTGGTGTCTTCTGTCTCCCTAACTTCTTCTCTTGGAAGCCAACCCTTCTACTGCCTTTCATCTTTTTTCTGGACTTCTCTCCTTGTTACTGCCCTCTTTTCATTTCCAGTCTCTTTCTCTCTACTGAACCATTCTTAGCAGCATGCAGACATGCTCCAGTAATTCCCGTGTTTAAAAAAGCTCTCTCTTACCCCCTTCCACTTTGCAACCGTATTTCTCTGCTCCCAATTACATCAGGACTTCTGTAAGGATTGGTCTGGGCATGATGTCTTTCTTTCCTTCACCTCATTCAGTCTCCAGACCATTCCTATATAGTTTCTGGCCTGTCACTCTACTACACTTGGTCAGGAACACAGTTCCTGGACTAGCTTCCCTGCAGCCACTGCCCGTCACCCCCACCAAATTTACCACCCTCCACCAGTGGCCGCAAGAACCTTGCTGAAATACAAGCCAATTGATTTAAAGCCCTCAAATGCTTTTCTATATCCCTTAAAAGAAAATTACCTTGGGTGACCAGGCCCTACAGTGTCTGGCCTTGCCTGGCTCTTGCCCTGTCACCCACTGTGCCAACAGTGGCACTGGCACTCACGTAAACGTCTACAGCTCTTTCCTTCAGCCTGCAGCTTTCTGGTCACATGGCTGCCCTGTCCATCCTTCGGTCTCTGTTCCAATTCACCTCCTCAGAGTGGACTTCCTGACCAACTTGTCTAAAATAGGCCACTGGGATCACCTTTCTCAGAACACTTATTAAAATCTATCTTGTTTATGTGTGCTTCTGTTAAAAAAAAACACAGTTCACCTGAGTAAATTTAAATCTTAATGGCTTTATTCAGTGATTCATGAATTGGGCAGTATCCAATCTAGCAGACAGAAAGGAGCTCTGAGGAGCTGCACAAAATGAAAAACTTTTATAGGTAGAAGGAAGCAGGAAATTATACTAGGCAGAAAGCAGGTTGGTTATTGTAAAGTTACTTTCCTGCAGAGGATGGCTGAGGTCTGTCAGGCAGACGACGTGACAAGTACTGACCAGATGATTACCAGTGGGCCGGCTCCAGCTTCCATTTCTGGGAGAGCCCAAACTGGAAGTAAATCTTGGTTCAGTGATACGTGGCTTAGTATAAGCAACTCCATTTGGGACTGTCTTCTTTTTAACATTTCTTTATGGTCTACCCTACCCCACTAGAAAATTCTATGAAAGCCATGACCTAGGGCTTGCTCCCTCTATCCCGACATGAAAAGCCTGAGGATCTCTACAGTGCATATGATATACTGTGGGGCAGTTCTCTCCTAAAGCATAAAGGCTAACAGCCTATCCCACTGTCCATGACCAGATCCTTGCTACCTTTAGCCCTCCATCCTCCCGTCCCCCCACACCCCAGCTCTCTCTCACACACACACACACCCACCCCTTTTGCTCTAGCAAAAGCACACACATCAGCACATAAAACAGGAAGTGCCTTCCCTCACCTCTGCCCTCCATCTGATTTAGACGCCTCTTCTAGCACTCATTTTGCATCCTGTGCACAAACCTCATCAAAGCATGATTGGGGGAATGTTTTAAAACTATCAAGCCAGCATCTGTTGAACTTGGACGACTAATTAAGAATACAGGCTCTTAAAGACTCCCTGGGACAGAAGCCTGACTCCTTCACTGACTTGTGTATGGTCGTGGGCCAGGTCCTGACTTCTCTGTGCTTCCCAAGCACTTTAGCGCGGGGTAGAACATCCCCTAATGACACGTGAGGCGCTTAGACCCGCTTAGACCCGCTGGCCCAACACACACTCCGAGGTTATCCTCCTTTTAGACACGAGGGAGCACAGACCACAGAGCTGCACTTCCCCGAGGATTTCCGGCGGCGGCAGTGGCGGCACGGGCCCAAGCTCTTTGTGCCAAAGAGCTTTCCGCGGCCGAATCTCTTCTTTCTTACCAACCTCAATGCTATCTTGGCACCTCACAGGTCCAACTGTCACAGGGCTTGGTGGAGCACGGAAGTAGTAGTGTGGTTGGTAGGAACAGTGGCAATTTCTGGCAAAGGTGGTGGCTTTTTGTGACTACATGGGTAAGAGGCAGCAGCACTGTCATGGCAACATAGCTGTGAGCTCATATACCCAAGAAACTGTCCCTTGCCGACAGAACCATGGAGGATATTGGGAGAACTCGCCAGGGAGCGGGGCCCTGCATCTAAAGGCGGGGGAGTCAGCGAAACACGTTATGGTTACTGACTCCCATATTTTTGCACACAGGCATGGGAACATGGATACGTGGACTCCATCCAAAGCCCTTTTACAGCGGGGAGTACGTAGCGGTCATGCGTGGTCCATTATTCAACAGCCAGGTAAAACAAGGAATGTCTCTCGCTCTCACCCTAAAAATTATATTCTTCTTTATAAAAGGACACTTGTCAGTCTTTATTAAGCCAATTCCTTTGTTTTTTAGTTTGAGATCTATAATTTCCACGTTTTGCTTTAAAGTCAAACCCAAAGTTATAACACTTCTGAAGTAATCTGAGAGCAGAATCCCAGAATTTTGCCAATTTTCCACTATTGCATGGTTGATTTATCCATAATTGAACTATTTTGTTAGCGACTTGCCTTTATTCTTTCTCAATCATTTTAAAAAAATCAAAGGTTTTCAAAACATGAATTTTGTATCTTTTCACATTCACAGTTCATCAGTATACTTAATATTAAATAATGTCATTATAATAATAGGTACAATTTGAATCCACAGTTGGAAAATCGGTTCTGTAAATGTAACTCAACTGGGGCAGAACCTAAGTGGACAGGGACAGGGTACTGGGGGCCAAAGCCCCTCACAGCCTTGGTGCTTGGCATACTTTATAGGCAGGAGTCCCTGTTTTACAGACAGAATAGAGTGTGCAGGTTCAACACTTGCACAGAACTTCTACTGGATATTGCCAACTAGTTCTCAGAGAAAAATTGCACTTGGAGATCCTGGTTTTGCCAGCAGGTGGCAGATGGGGTTCATGAGCTGGTTTGGGCCAGGGCTTGGCCAGAAGCTGAGCCTTTGCCAGTAAGAATGGCTAAGAGAAGACGGACAACCTCCCTTTTCATCATGTGAAACCCTTTTTGTCTTTCCTGCTCATTTGATAGCCTGGTGGCGTTTTTCTCTTCAAGTCAAAGTTGGCAGAATTCCAGGACTGTGGTGAGGGAACCCAGGACCCTAAGAATACACTGGTGTTCTCACCTATCTTCTTCTAGCCTCAGTTTCTCCTCTGAGCTTGGGGCCAATTCCTATCTTGTTGAGGAATCAATCACTTCAGTTTCTTTTCTCTTTCTCCTTGAATAGGGAGGAGAGCAGTATTTTACCTTCTGGGGAAGCTGGTCACCTGGATCATCTGCTGTAAACGGCCTGAGAGTAGGTACGGGTGTTGCTGTCCACTGACCCTCTCCTCAAAGTTCACCAAGAGAATTTTTTTTTAAGTTTATTTTGGGAGAGACAGAGACAGTGTGAGTGGGAGAGGGGCAGAGAGAGAGGGAGATGGAGAATCCCAAGCAGGTCTGCACTGTCAGCGCAGAGCCTGACGTGGGGCTCAAACCCAAGAAATCATGAGATCATGACCTGAGCCAAAACCAAGAGTCAGATGCTTGACCGACTGAGCCACCCAGGCGCCCTATCCCCATAAGAGAACTCTTTTGACCACTGATGCTGCTGAGTGCCCTTGACAGGCACCTGGCTTCCTGGTTGGTGCGGCCACAGGCAGCCCAGCAGAAGGCCTGTGGTCAGCCTGCCTCCCCAGCTGACTTGGGCCTGTGCACTTGCATCTCAAGGTATGAAGTGAGCTCTTCTTGGGAGCACCAAGACCCTGGCATTTAAAGCCCCAGTGCAATAGTTTATATCTGACTCTAGGGGGATGTGTGGTTGGCCCTGAGGGACTTTTCCAGAGATAGTGGTCATCAGTTGGGGCACTCTGGCCTGCAGGGTGGCAAGAGGTGAGATGTTAGGGCACTGTGAGCAGGAGCCAGTGAAGGGTCACGGACACTGCCAGTGCCCCGGAGGCCAGTCCTCTCCTCTAAGAGGCTACTCCTTTGGTGCCCCCTAAGCCCCACCTCCAGGAGCTCTGGCCCAGGCCTGCGCCATGTGTGCAGGGAAAAGTTTTGAGGGATCTGCCCTCATGGAGACTTCAAGTCTGAGGATGAGCTGGAGGAGGGTGAACGGGCAGGGAGAGGGATCAGCGCCAGGTAGAGGGGAGCCTGAAGGGAAACAGGACACAGACTGAGGCTGTCGAGGACAGTGAGGACAGAGGACAGAATGGGCATCACCGTGTCACCTTCAGACACATGCCCTGTGCCCCTGCACGGGCCCAGGGGCAGAAGTGAGGTGTGTAACGCTCACACTGGGCTCGGACCCCTAGACTCTGGGCCTGGAGCAGAGCTGGGGCCAAGCAAAGGCAAGCAGGTTAAGGTGGAAGGCCATGGAGGAATTCCAGGCCATGTGCCAACTGCCGAGGCCCGGGCGGCTCAGAGGAAGGCCTGAGGAAAATCATCCTGCTATGGGCACCGGGAGGATGGAGCAACACACAGATTTGCATAAATCCAGTGTCCGTGACTGTTCCTCAGAGAGCTTCACGCCCCACTTCTGAAGCCCAGGGGACACCCCAGGGACCTTCAACCCTGCGAGCAACTTGGTAACCCCAACCCCCAATCCTGCATGACCATAAAGAAGGAGTCAGGCATCCAGACGTCATGCTAGGAGAGTAGATTTAATACAGAATGTAGTGCTCCCAGCGGGCCGCTCAGCTCCCAGGCACCACATTTTGGTGGGTCACCAGACTGTCTCCTCTGACACCTGCCCGGCCCTGCATGGGCAGAGCAGCACCCAGATCCCACGTGGGGCTTGGGCTCCCAACAGTCCCCCTGGGGGAATCGTGGCTCCTCCCTCCAGCTGGTGCTGGAGCTCCTGGCACCACTGAGGCCCAGGTCCAAGCTGTGGGGCCTCGTGGCTCCTCACAAGGCTGCCAGCCGTTTCTGCTCAGGGGCGGGCAAACACCGCTGCCGAAGGGAGCTCCTCCCCCTCCTTCACTTGGGGGCTTTGTCTCCTTTTGCCCCAACAGTCAGGCTTCCCAGGGTTGAGAAGAACTCCTCCATTTCCTTCTGCAGCAGCTGGTTCCTCTTCTCCGCGTCTTCCCGGGCCCGCTCTGAGTTCCTCAGCTTTATTTCCAGCATCGTGTACTTTTTCTTTTCCTGGTCCAGTTCTTCTTCTAGCTGCGACATTCGTTTCCTCAGGTGGGCACTACCTTCTTCGAGTCTTTAAAATCAAGAAGAAAGACCCTGCTTTAGTCTCTGGCTGTCTGGGTTTCAGCAAACCTGTGCCTGGGTGCACTCCTTCCGAAGGAGCTGGTCAGGCGGCCCGGGGACAGAAGGACGCATGCGGGCTCAGACCTGGCTCCGCGGCAGGCCCCACAGGCCCCGTCAGCTCCTCCCTAGACCCTGGTACTTCACCCCTGAGCCAACAGGCCTCACCAACAGGGGACCTCCCCTCCGCCTGTGATCCAGAAATGCCAGCATGAGCATTTGGGCCTGTGGCACTCGAGGCTGGGAGCCTGAGTCCTCACTAAAAGTTAAAGTCCACTTACCCTCCGAGCCAACTGTCCGCTGAGGAATGGACTGCTGGCTGGCAGAAAGCAGGACTGGTCCCCAAATGGAGACAGGAGTAGGAAACCGTCCCCTCGCCTTGTACTCCAGCCTCCCTCCAGCTGCCCCACGTCCCATGGCCCCCCAGGCCCCAGCCAGACATGGTGAGTCACTGGAAACCCCATTTGGGGATGTGCCCTCCATTCCTACTTGTCCTTTACGGCCCAGCTCAAATGTCTCCCCCTCAGGGATACTTCTCTGGATCCTCCCCAGGAGGCCACATCAGTGTTCCTTTATGCCACGACAGACCTGCTTCTATGGATATTGACACCACACAGTACAAAGTTTGGCACATTCGTCTTTTTAACCAGATGACTACCTCCCATAAGGCCTCTGGGGCATGCCAAGCCCAGCCCCTGAGACCCAAAACGCTAGAGTCTGCGCCCCAGCCTGGCTGCCTATGAGGCATGTGACTGTGAGCAGAACACAAACTACTGAGTCCTGGTGTCTTTTCTGGAAAAATGTCAGGGACACCCTTCCCCCAGGAGCTACAGCTACAATGAACAACAAAGGCCACGAGTGCACAGCGTAACACCTGTGACACGGTGTACGTGGAGTAAGAATCCATCCCCACCCCGTCCAGGACCAGGCCCGGCCTCTGTCATCAGTCAACAAGCACAAAGCATGGAGCAGGCAGGAAACCTCCTGCAGCCCAGCCCCCTTCCGGGGAGCACAGGACGTGCTGTCACACAGAAGAGCGCCCGCGCGGCAGGGCCCCCACGGACACCTCACTGCTTCTCCTCTGGCTCCAGCCCCCTCTCTGCTGGTTCCTTCTGCCTGCACTGGTGCTCTCCGGCCTGGGCCTCCCATCTTCCTCTCTATGTGGCTCATTGCGTGACCTCATCCAGCCTCCAGACGCGAAGCTTCATCTACGTGCCAACGACCTCTCAGCCTCTATCTCCCTCAACTCCGCTCAGAAACTTAGTAAGCACTACAGTTAGCAGGTCCACAGCTGACTCCTGACCCTTCTCCAAACCACTTCTGCGGCCCTGGTGTCCCACACACTGAACACCCTCTTCCATTTATTCCAGGACAAAAATGTCCCCTAAGTCAGTTCTTTCTCACCCCTGCATCTGACCAATTAGCAAGCCTTCCAAACATGTTCAGAATCTGGCTCTTCTCTCCACCTCCACTGCTACCCCTTAGATCTATGACATCCACATGTCTGGCCTGGAGCCCCACCTTCTCCCCTCCACCCCCCTTTCTCCCACTCCACCTGCCCCCACTCTTTCCTCCACCTGCCTCTCCCCACTGCAACCCCTGGGCTTATGCATCTGGCCTTCCCTCTGTCCCAGCACAACTTTCCACCCCTCTCTTCCCATGCTCCCTTGCCCTCTACCCTGCTTAGTTCTCCTGCTGCATTATCTAACTTTCTAACATACCATAGATTTTTAAAAAACATTTTTTAATGCTCATTTATTTTTGAGAGACAGAGACAGCGAGCAGAGGTGCAGAGAGAGAGAGGGAGACACAGAATCTGAAGCAGGCTCCAGGCTCTGAGCCATCAGCACAGAGCCTGATTCAGGGCTTGAACTCACAAACTCGAGAGCATGACCTGAGCCGGAGTCGGATGCTTAACTGACTGAGCCACCCAGGTGCCCCTAACACACCATAGATGTTTAAAATCTATCTTGTTCATGGTTTCTCCCCCTCGCCCCCATCACACACACCACCAAATAAAAATAAAGACAGAGATTTTAATCAGTTTTGGTTTTGGCTCTGTCCCCAGCATCTAGTACAGTGTCTGCTCCTCACAGCCACTCAATGAATTCTCTTTTAAGAATGTAAGAATTGGCACAAGAGAGGGGTGCCTGGGTGGCTCCAACTTTGGCTCAGGTCATGGGTTCGAGCCCCACATCGGGCTCTGTGCTGACAGCTCAGAGCCTGGAGCCTGCTTCAGAGTCTGTCTCCCTTTCTCTCTGCCCCTCCCCGACTCACACTCACTCTTTCTCTCAAAAATGAATAAATATTTAAAATTTAAAAAAAAAACTTGGCACAGGAGAGGGGCTCTGAGTCCTGGGAAGCAGGGCCCAAAGCTGGTTTCCCCCAACTCCCCAGACCAGACCCAGTGTGGACTCCACATGTGCAGACATGTTCCCCAAAGTCCCGCTGGATGGCGCCCTGTTCTCTCCTGTGCTCAGAGCGATCCTCCTCACCCTAGACCACCCCTCTGCCCAGGATGACAGCACGGACCACTCTGCTAGTGAGGGGATTACCAGGGCTGCTGCTGTCCCCTTGCTTCTGAGAGCCCCCAACCCACCAAGCAGGAGAAAGCATCAGCTGTGGAAGCTTCCTGAGCACTGTGGATGCACCAGGCCCTGTGCTGAGGACTCCCATCCACTGTGGCACGCAATCCTCATGCCAAATGGGTGAGGTCACCAAGCCCAGAGAGCCTGCCAGATAGACATTCGGCCAGTACACACTGGGGTCAGACAGCCTGCCTGGGATGCTCGGCCAATACCCAGCGGGCAGGGACTCGACCCCAGGCAGTCTCATCCAGAGCCCTCCATGAAACGCAGCATTGTCCCCCCCCCCCCCGACAAACCAAGCTTCTGAGAAGGTAAAAGAACTAGAAGCTCAAGTTAGCTCCACAAACAGCTGAGAAAGTGAAAAGTTGATTCTGACCCCCTCTGAGGCTATCCTCACACTTCCCATGTATTCTGTAGTTTTTGTCTCTGAGCTTATCTTCAGCTGTAATCATCTTCCTCTGTATCTGCAGGGCGTCCCACTCTTACCTCTGCCTGGTAAATTCCAGCCCAGTGCTCACATTTCTGGGCTATCTCTCCCAGTTGTATACCTCACAGTTCTACTCATGATATGTCCTTTCTCGTCCTTGCTCAGCTCTGTCCTATTGGTCCTTCAACTCCTAGCTCAGACATCACCTGCTGTGACCCTCCCTGACCTCCTGTGGAACAGAAGGGCCAAACACTGTCATTCCAGATCCGTGTAGAGATCCGAGGCTCAGTCAGAAGCAGGAGTCCCTTTCCCACCCCCACTGTCTCTGATGCACAAAGAAAGACCTCAGAACACACTGACACCTTCTGCTAGTGGGTGGGGCCTGAGTTATAGGTCAGACAGCTAGCGCAAGGGGCTAAGGAGCCGGAGATGCTGGTAGAAGCATGTCAGTGCAGGCTCTGCTGGTGACCTTGGTTGCAGAACCTGGCGCCTCGGAGCCGGAAAGCCCCCTCCTCACAGGGAAACCGAAGGATCAAACTAGGACCACCAATGAAGAAACGTGCAAGGCTCAGAATGTGGCACGAGGCATCCTCCTGTGACCAGGGCAGGTAGGAGGGCACAGCTTAGCATTGCCAGCTCCCTCCTCACAGAAAATTGGATTACAGTCCTAGAAGGAGTTTCCATATCAAGCCCAACCAGGTCAGCCAGCCAGGCTAGCTGGCCCAGGGCCTGCATCACACGTGAGCACTTCCTTGGGCCCTTGCACACACCTCAGGGAGCCCACCTCCTCCCTGAGGGCCACAGAGGGACCCCCATGCTGAGCCCCTCCATTAAAGGTGCTCTGAGCAGCTAAGGCTGAGATTCTGACTCATTCATTCATCCAGCAGGCATTTATGGAGCTCAGACTGCATGCCAGGTCCCGGAGCTCCCGCAGACATAGGACCCCACCCCTCCATTCCCAGTCCTGCCCTGGGGGCATTCTCCCAGCAAGGTGGCTTCCAGGGGCTGGCAGCTCCGAGCACTGCCTCTGGGAGGCTCTCTTTCAGAGCCAGAGGCCATGACCAGAGGCTGACTGCCCAGGGCCGCTGCACTTGGCCCCCAGGGGTGCCGGCCTCACTCACCCAGCGGCTGCAGCCCTTTACCTTTTCATACTCATCTCGTACTCAGTCCTCTGCCGGCACAGCTCCGCCCTGAGCTCTGTGACCAGGCCCTGGAGAGCCTCGGAGCAGCGGGCATAGTCCTGGGTGGGGCTGCCTGGGTCACTGGGCTCGCTGCTGCTGATGCAGGTGCCCACCTCGTCCAGGCCTCGGCCCAGGTCCGGGGATCTGCGGTCCTCGCTGCTGCTGGGGAAAGGGGACGGCTCCAGGCCCCCCTCGGTGGGCAGGGAACTGCAGGCGGAGGAGTCGCTGGCCCGGCAGGCTGTGCAGCTGCTGGCGGAGCCCCCGGCCGACGCCTCGCAAGAGGAGGCCCCCGACCACGCCGTGCTGGCCACGCTGGGAGTGCTGGGAAAGAGGCCGCTGGACGGGGGCACGTTGTCATAAGTGGAGAGTCTCTGCGCAGAGCCCGAGTCCTTGAGCCGCTCTCCCGAGGAGGCCCGGCGGTGGCCGCGCAGGGAGGACAGCCCGTTCATGAGCCAGTTCCCTCCGGAGGAGATGATGGGCACCTCCAGGGAGGAGCTGCCCACCTTCGGACTCCCCGATCGAGACCCCGACTGCCAGAAGGAAGACTTCCAGTTGGGCAGAGTCTGCACCTTCTTCCCAGGGCTGGCGGCGACAGGGCTGCCTCGGCCACCCGGACCCATGGGGGAGGCTCTAGACAGTGCCGCCACCGTGGCCCCGTCCAGAGAAGAGGTCCTGTGTGACGGCAGGCCCGGGGGGCTGGGGCTGCCGGGCTCTGGCTGGCCGTCCCTTGGGACCTCCTCGGAGCCCCACCCCACCGTGCACGGTGGGCCCCCACGTGGGGAGGCCGGCCCTTCCTCGGCCCTCGCGGTGAAGAGTTGGCCGTGTTTGCGGATCAGGACGGTCATCAGGTGCTGGACCAAGGACGTGCCTGCCGGGAAGAGGGAGTGAGAAAGCCTGGCCGTGGATGTCTCCAGACCAGATGAGCCACAGGGTATCTGCGGTCCAGAACCAGGCCGCTTCTCCAGAAAGGGCTCAGCAAGAGCCTGCCATCTGCTCCCCCGAAGGAAAGGACAGCCACCACACCCTCCAAATCTAGCACCAACAGAAGGACCCACCCACGAATCCCCTTTCTTGGACACAGAGGGGGCACTGTGCCTCCAGCCTGTGGTGTCTAGGGAAGCAGCAGGCACATTGCCCCCTGAGGCTGCAGGGCGAGCCAGGGGCAGGCTGGCCCCAGAAACCAGGACCTAGACATCACAGCCTTCTAGATTGTCCCATGTTACTCCCCTGTATGGCTGACAATGGGGGGGGGCGCTCTGGGACAGGGACAGAATGTCTTACAGGTGCATGTGGGCACACATGCATACAGTCCCACATAGTGACAGTCCTAACACACGATTCCATATATACACATACAGATGTGTGCAGCCCCCAACACGCACAACCCACCCCCCCACACCAAACACACACACAATCACATACACAATACCTCTTCTCCAGGCCACGGCCCTGGAGAAGCCTGAGGAGCCTGTATTCCTAAGCCTGGGGGTTGGGGGACAGCCACAAAATGGGGGCAGTACAATGGGACTGTGGTACCTATCTGCTTGCCGTGTCCCCTCCTGTCACCCTCCATCAAACAAAGACCAGAGACTGGGAAGGTTTCCAGGTGATAAGGAAGGACGGGTGCTTGGGTGGACACTCCACTAGAGCAACTAAGAATCCCAGGAAAAATAAAAGAATTCTTAGGCCAGAAACCAGGGAAAGCAGGAACTCTGTGTTTGCTGTTGGGCATTTGTTCAACCTGGCAGGCCAAGAAATGGGGGGCCTGGGGTGAGAGACCGAGCTAGACAGGCCCAGGGGGGATCTGAGCGAGAGTGCCACGCCAAGAGTCATGACCTTGGCTTGGGGGGGACAGAGAGCTCCAGATAGGTCTGCTCGGCAAGGAACAGCAACTCTGCCCTCCACTCGCCTGGTGCCAGCAGCAGCAGCCCCAGCTGGCTTTGTCCTGTGTGAGACCTGGCCAGCCCCTGCACACCTCAGCCGGGGCTGGCTGTGGGTCTCCTGTCTGCGAAGGCCTCCCTCACTAACCCCTCTGAGACAGAGTCTTTCACGGGGCCTCCGAGCATGGGCTCTGTTTTTGGGCCAGCCGGTACTTGTGCCCTTTGGTGAATCTGGCTGACAGTCTCCTTGCCTCTCCTGACTTCAGTTTACTCATCTGTAAAATGGGTGCCATAACCACACCTGAGCCGCTTGTGAAGATTAAAATGAAGGAATACGAATAAGGCACTTAGTAGAGGTTCTTGCATACTGAAAGCAGCTGCTATTGCTATTTTTCATATTTATTCCCCAAGGTATGGCTCTGACATCCGGGAGCCTGTGACAACTACTTAATAAACAATTACTTAAGGAAAGTAAAAACATCTGTGTGTATTCAAGGGCAAGGGCACTGACCTCTTCCATCCCCCTGCCCCTCCTGTCTAATTGCACCCAGTGACCCCATCCACGGGGCAAAGTTCCTTTTCCTTATAGAGCTGGATCCCATGGGGTCAGAGGGGGAGGTGAGGTGGTCTAGAGGCGCCTGCCATTTCCCCGGGAATGGAGTCCCCTCCCACGGGCCCAGCCCAAGGCTGGGCAGCGCCTGGCACCGCCACGCACGCCTCCACCATTACCTTCCATGATGGTTACTGGGTCTTCCAGCTGCGGCCGAAGTATGTTAGGTCCGAAAACGGTTGCCAGGTTCTGGACGCTCATCTTGTTAACGTTTGAGTGGGACTGAACTTCGTCCAGAAATCTGTACGGTAAGGAAAAGGTAGTTGGCAGAAAAGCAAAACCTGATGCGAGATCTGCTGGGAGCTGCCCGGCCCCCATGCCCCGCCATGTCCACGGGTGTCCACGGCTGCTGGGCATCGCCAGCTGCCCCTGCCAAGCTCAGAAGGGGGCAGCACTCCCCCCTCTGAGGGGTCTGGGGGGTCCATCAGAAGCAGGGGCCAGAGGGACGCCTCTCCCACCTGGAATGGGGCCAGATGCCCAAGAAGGCCCAGACCCCTCAGGCATGGGGCTAGGGGAGGGCTACCCTGCACGCCCTCTCCAGGCACCTGAGCCCAGGTGGTGCTCAGGAGGCAGACCCCTGGGGGAGGGGATGGCGAGAGGCACACAGAGAAGGCTGAAGGGACAGAGGGTGTGTCCCCTCACTGGGGACTATTTACCACCACTTGCTCCCCCAGGGACTGTGCGCTCCATGAATGTAGGGGCCCCTCACTGCCTCCGTCAGGGCTGGTGGAAGGACCCAGCCCCCTCTGGGAAGGGCACGGAGCCAGAGCGCACGGAAAGGAAGCTCCCTGCCCCTAGTCACTTACTTGCAGATATATCTGAGCAGGTTGTAATTGGCCAGGGGAAGGCTGCTCACTTGTTTAGCCAACTCCAGAGTCCCCTTGGGATTCAAAGAGAAAAACAACACTTCAAAGGCCGGCAGTGAGACCCCAGGCCCTTCTCCTGCTCAAAGGTGAGGGCGGGAGGGCTGGGCAAAGAGGAGGAGGGTGGGCTGGGAGTGAGGACAGAAACCTCCAGCCAAGGCCCATGCAGCCGAGCCCCAGGTGACCAGAAAGCACTACCACCTCCATCTCTCTCTGCGGAGCAGTGAGGCCAGGCTTGTGACCTCTTGGGGAAGCAGATATACTTGTGGGGAATTGATGCGAAGGGTAAGGCCTCTGCAGGGCCAGAGAGGAACGGGAGGCCCAGGGCGCAGCACACTTATGGAGGCACAAGTATTTGCCAGATAAACGCCCCTCATCTCAGGGCCACAGGGAGCAAATAAAGTCCTTCCCCAGCCAAAGCTGGCTTAGGGCTCCAGACAGACACCTGCGGGAGAGGCTGTGGGGGGGGGGGGGGGCGTGGGAGCCCTCAGCCCTGGAAGCAGACTCAAATTCTTTGGGGAGGAGGCAGGATACAAATAGATGAAAGGTCTGGTGGTTTCTGAACCCAGTGGCTGGCCTGGGTGGCCTAAGGTTGAGGTGGAGGGGCCCAGGACCATGACTGGAACTCGGCCTGCTTTAGGAGGTGCCTGCCTGTCCCAGAGACTGAGGCCTGCGCGCAGAGAGGACCCTACACAAGACGCGATGCTCCAGGCACGCTCCATCCAGAGTACCCTCCCGCACCCAGAGCAGGGTGCTCCGGGAGCCCCCTTCACAGAGCGGGAGGCTCAAGGCCCCCATCCTACAGAGCAGTCTGTAGACCAGGATCTATGTGCCATGAAAGTCACTAAAAGAGTTTGCGCCCTGCTTCCACACACCCAACTGCCGGCAGGCCCGCCTCCCAGGATGGGTCCCCAGGAGCCACTAACCTCCCCCTCGTCCTTGGTGAGCAGCTGGGCACAGCTGAGGAAGTCCTCGTACCTGGCGAAGGGGACCACAGGCTCGGGGAGCTCCCGCAGGTACAGCTTCAACAGGGAGGCCACCGTGTGCACGTCTGTTGAGCTGTGGGCAGAGGGACACGCGTGAGGCCTGGGATGCCAGGGAACCCAGAAGTGACCAGCACCTTGCACCACGCCGCCAGGGGAAGCCTCTGCTCTCACGTCCATGCGTGTGCTTGCGTGTGTACGCGGTTAGCCAGGGAACTGGTAGGAGCGAAGGTCCCCTTCTGGAGGCCTGGGGGCCGCCTCAGGGTCCTCTGCAGGGCATTGTGGGAGCTGCTCTGCTCCCAGTAGGGGGTGGATGAGGGGTGGGTGATGGGGCCCCCAGGCCGGTCCACGGATAGAACGGGAGGGGCCATGTCAAGGGTACCAGCCAGGCAGGCCTGCTGAGCTCCCTGGGCACTGGCCACCAGGGGCCGGGCAGGTCAGAGGTCAGGCCATTTCCCCCAGCCTCTGAGTTCTTATTCACGTTACAGACGCCTGGGCTTCTGTGTTCATCACCCCAGTGCCCTGTATGTCCATCCCAGCTTGGCACTGCCCAGGCTGGTGTACCCCAAGTGGAGGACAATGACCCTGGGCCTGTTGGCCTCTAGGCTCAGTCCCTGGGCTGCGGTCTTGGCACCTTCTCTAAGTTTGCCTTCCTGGATGGGCCTGGGCGTTAGGTATTTCATCTGCTTTCCTGGGGCCCAGGATATAAACCTGCAACTCTCTCATGGCAGGCGCTCAGGAAAGATGAGTCAGGGGTCAGGAGAAGGTGGCTGTGTGCCACTAAGGTGCCACCTGGCCCTGGCTGTCCATGACTGGGCTCGCAGAGTCCCTTCTGGCTACGGCATTTGGGATTCTGGGGTTCTATATCCCCATATATACCTCAAACCCACAGCTAGGGCCCATCCCTTACTCAGGCCTGGTGGCTCTTCGCCTGGCCAAAGGGCCCCAGTCCCTGCCTCTAGCCCTGAATGCAGCTGTCCACGCTCTCCACTACCTTCTCCCAGGACATTTCACCTCCTTTGCCGACACCCCCCACTTCCTGGGTGCTCACAGCCCCAGTGGGTGCCCAGGCTTGAGCCCAGTGCCCTCCCTGTCCCCAGAGCCCTGTAGGTTCAGTATTGGCCACCGCAGGAACTAGAGCCCCAGGAGGACTAGGGGCAGGGGGGCCCAGGGAGGATCTGCAGGCTTGCCCTTGGGGAAAACCCAGGAAGCACAGAAGTGTGGCCAAGGCCCATCTGCAGTTTTCCCGTCAGTGGGGGAGGTGACAGCCTTTCTGTCCTGGGCAAGTGGACTGAGAGCGGGCCTTCTACTCTGCAGGCCTCGCTGGCTGGAGCCCCATCTGGGCTCCCCCTCCATGCCCTCCACTTACAGTGCCCCGGCCAGTGCGGCAGCCCCAGTTCACAGCCCCCTGCCCCACAGGTCCCTGCAGCTATTCTGTCCAGGTTCTCTGCCCCGCCCTGGTCTAGGGAGCCTGACCCAGCACCCTGACCACCTTACCCGCTTACCTCCTTGCCTAGAAACACACTTCCTTACCCTCCCCTCCCTTCCCCACTCACTGCAGAGCCTTTCCCTCACCACTCTCCCCTCCTACGCACACCTAGTCTGAAAACAGGCGCCCTTCCCCAGCACCCAAGGAGATTGTTCTACGGCCCACAGCCCCCGGGTGCCCACCAGCCTCAGCGTTCCTTTAGGGCAGTGCCCCCAGTCCCACTCCCTCCCCCAGGATCGGGTCTCAGCGTGTAGTAAGGGGGCTGGGCACTTAGGAAGGGAGGGCTGCCCTGGAGTCCAAATCAGCTTCTGCCCTTACTGTAGGTATGACCTGGAGAGAGAACCCGAGAGCCTTAGTTTCCCCGCCCACAGGATAACCCCCGGATCCCTGGATAGCTCTTCACATCCACAGAAGGGAACTGAGGGACTCGCCTAGCTGCGCTGACGGGTCTGGTGGAAGCCAGAGGCACTGAGGGCACTCTGTCCCGAGAGAAGAGCTGCGAAGGCCAAGGCTGCCAGCAGAAACCCATGGGCTTATCCCGGGGCAGAGGCGGGCCTTGACTGTCAGGGCAGATCTGAGAAGAAAGGGCAGCTCCCCAGAGGCCGAGGCTGGCTTGATGCAGGAAGAACTTTCTCTGAAAACTCTGCTCCACAATGGGTGGGGTCCTGTCAGGGAGAAAAGGCCTCCCAGTAGCCCCACCTCCCAGGTCACACTTGGGCTCTTAAGTTGACTCTAGCCGCAAAGCGCAGGCCTGGACCTGGTAAGCCCGGGGATGGGTCAGGACGGGCACTGGCACAGGGAAGGTGGAGGAGACTGGCTCTCCACCCCTGATACCTGACACCACGTGGGGCTGCCGCACCATCCAGGGCCTGGGGCTGGGTCATCCCCAGGCAGCGGAGCTGACAGGGAGGCCCGGCAGCAGGCCCGGAGTCCCAAAGGGAGCCAGCAGAGGCTTTTCCCCTGCCTGGGTTGGGTTTCCAGGCATCCACAGTGGAAACAGCCTGCATAGACATGAGTGGGCCCTGTCTATGGGGGACCCATCCCTAAGAGGAGGCCCAGAGGGCTGTTGCAGAGATTCTGTGCCCAGTGTTCTGCCCGTGGGGGTAGTGGGAGGCACTCACTGAACACATGGGTCCCTGTGGGGAGCCATGCCACCCAGCACCCTGCTGCCAGGCCCCCCCAAGTGCCAGCCGCCTCTGCCCACCGGAGCCTGTATCCTGTGATGCTCTCCCTTGGCTCACCTGTCAAACAGCGGCTTCTCCCCACAGTCGAAGGAATCCTGCAGGTCCCTCACCAGGTTGGCCTGGCCCGGCATGCGGAAGAGCCCCTCCTCGGTGAGGCCACGCTCCCGGATGAAGTCCACACACTGCTCCACCAGCAGGGGGGCCAGGCGAGGGCCATACTTCCGCTCGTGGTGGACTGTGTCCTCCAGGCGCTGCCCAAAGATTCCTGGGCACAGAGAGGAGAGCGTCACACCCTCAGCTATCCAGCTCAGTGCGGGGAAGGGCGCTTGGGATAGTGGGGGTGGGTGCTGTCAGGCCCCAAAGTGGCTGTCTTCTGAGGGAGCAAATGAGAATCTGGGGAGGCACACACTAGGCAGCCGGACCCTGGGCCACCTGGGACAGGGAGCAGGAGGGGACAGTGGGCAGGGAGCCTGTCCTGTGCCATGGAGTTTGTCTCACTAAGCCTGAGGCACCTTTTTTTTCTTTATTAAAAAAAATATTTTTCCCCAATGTTTATTTTTTTTATAAACTAGTTTTTAAAATTTTTTTTTAACGTTTATTCATTTTTGAGAGAGAGAGATAGAGTGCGAGTGGGGGAGAGGCAGAGAGAGAGGGAGACAGAATCCGAAGCAGGTTCCAGGTTCCGAGCTCTCAGCACAGAGCCGGATGCGGGGCTCAAACTCACAGACTGTGAGATCATGACCCGAGCCGAAGTCGGATGCTTAACTGACTGAGCTGCCCAGGCGCCCTGAAGCCTGAGGGACCTATCAAGGGTTCCTCAGACCCTGTGCAGAACCAGACCACAAGAATAGATGAGGCACAGCTCACACAAGACAGAGGACACATGCATAGGAGAACGTCATCATGACTCAGCATCACTGGTCATCAGGGAAATGCAAGTCACACCTCAGTGAGGTACCACCTCACACCCATCAGGATGGCTACTCTCAAAAAACCCAGAGAACAGCAAGTGTTGGTGAGGATGTGGAGAAACTGGAAGAAGGGCTTGTGCACTGTTGGTGGGAATGTAAATCGGTACAGTCGCTGTGGAAAATGGGGGTGCCTTAAAAAACGTACAACAGAAGTACCATATGGCCCAGCAAATCCGCCTCTGGTAACTGCAGGGGGAACGGCCCACGAGCAGAGGGTCCCCGAAAGGGGCGGGGGCTAGCCTGGCCCTGCACCCTCAGTGCCTGCCTCCTGCTCCTTCCCCACTGACACACGTCCCTTTTTTGCCAGGGTCACCCACTCCTCGAGCGTCCCAAATCCGTCTGCTTTGCTGCTGCCTGGCCCATGCGCGCACCTCCACCTGGAGGTCTCTGTCCTCTGTGCAAATTTCCAATGAGCCCTGGGGAACAGCTCAGATGTCCCCTCCTATGGGAGCCGTCCCAGCCCCTAACCTCACTCTCGCTCTTTCTCTCCCCGCGCTCTATCACAGATGTGTGAAGACACTTGCCTCTCTGCAGCCCCGAGTTCGTGCTGGACTGGGGGCAGAGGTCAAGGAGCACTGGGTGAAGGAGGACGAACAATCCAGAGTTCATGCACTCGGCTCCCCACCCTGGGCTCACAGGTGACCGAAGGCCACAGTCAGGGACACTGAGGAGAATTCTAAAACTCCCTCCAGAGATCCACAAGGCTGGGGTAATCCCATCCAGCCTCCTCTGGGCTCTAGCCCTTCCTGCGCTCCCATTTCCTATCCGGAGGCCATGTGCCATCCTTCTGTCTGTCCATCTGTCCATCCACCCTGCTGTCATTCCCACACTTGCACCTTGCCCTGTTCTAGGTAGAGGACAGCCTCAGGGCTGCCCTACCAGGGTCCACTCAGCTGAGCGCCCCTTGCTGCCTCCCTCCCTCCCCCCTCCCCCAGGATACAGTGCAATTTGGCAGGCAGGCGAGGCTGTGCCCCACCTCCCTCTGGGGTGCAGACAGGGGCCAGACAGAAGACAGCTGCTTCAGGGCCAGCCCCGCTGTCCGTGCAGCACCCCAAACGCTGACCACCTCCTCCCAACCTCAACACACCCATGGCCTCCCCATGAGGCCTTCTCCCCACTCACCCCGGCCTCCTAAACAGGGCTGGGAGAGCCAGGAAAGGGAAGTCCACAGGGCCCTGGGTGCTTCCAAACAGGCGACTTGGGGGATGAGGTGACATTGAAACCGGGGTGTAAGAATGAGCGCGAGAGAGCCTGCTGGGTGGGGGTCTGACACGGATCACAGGGCTTAGAGGGTGGGGATGAGGGCACATAGTTGAAGAGGCAAGGACCAGGTGCCATGGTGAGCACTGACCTCATATGTTGCTCAGGGGCTTTGGGAAATGGTGACATTGCCCCAGAGGCCCTCTAAGTGCTGAGGCTGGTCACAGCTCCAGGCTAGGGGTGGGCAGCAGGTGGTGGTCAAGACTGTAGGCCGTAAAGACAAAGATTTGAGCCTACACGTGCACGAGTCTGGGTGTCCATCCCAGCTAAGCTATTGAGGAGAGACGTGGCCTCCTTTCCTGGGCCTCAGTTTCTCCATCTATAAAATGGGATAATTGTACTGTTTTTAAGGGGCTGCCCTGAGAGCCCCGCCCGAGGCAGGGGGCTATGAGGCACCACCAGGCCAGGGACTGACCTCACATTCCCAGCAGGGCTGTGTGGAGCCTTGCGTGAGATTTTGTGTGGGCTTTAGGTGCAAGCTGCCCCCTCACCACCCTCTGAGGAAAGTTCTGTGGAACGCCAGGGAATGCTCGCTCCAGCCCAGCCTCCTAGGGTTTCCTTCCCAGCTGTCCCCCTTCTGGAGGCAACCTGCAGGCTACAGGGCCTGGCCTCCTTCACTCCCCTTCCCCACCCACTCCCCTCACCCGGGTCTCTGGCTCAGAACAGCCGCGCCGAACTCCCTCAGCCCTCCTGGCACAGCTTGGAGGGGAAGTCTTGCCAAGAACCAGTTCCAGTAGGTCTGTCAGATCCCTGGAAACCCAGCCAGCGTGTGGGTTCCTCGAGGCCCCAGCCCACGCTCTTCACAAAGTACCGGCTTTGCCACCAGAGAGGAAACTGGCAGAGGCTGCGTCTCCTCTCGATGAACCTGTCGGAGGGCTCAGAGCTGGGCCGAGCCTCCCGCCCTGCCAGCTCTTCCCTGGCAAAGCCTAGCCCTCGCTCCCCTCTCCCCAGAATCCCCTGCCAAAGCAGGAAGCTGTGGGCCACAGACCTGGCAGTCAGCTGGCTCAGATCCCTGTCCTGGATGACCTTGGGCACAGTCCTCAGTCTCCCTGCCACTTCGGGGGTGCTGTGAGCAGCCACCGGAGAGCTTCCCACAGCAGGTGCTTGGTCACCGTGGCCTTCTCTTGACCCCGGAGGGCCGGCCTAGGGCCCTGGGCTCTGTCAGCTCCAAGGACTCAGCAGGAAGGGGCCTGGTTTTCCCTCTCTGGGGCGGGTTCCTGAGAGGAGACCTCAGGCCTGCTCTGGCCTCTCTAGGGCTCTCTCTAGTTGGGGGGTGGCAGGACCTGTAGAGGGGGGCTAGGCCGCCATCAGGGAAGAGACACAAGGGAAACCGTTCTTAAATTCTCTCTAGAGGTTCAGACTTGGGGAAGTCCCTTCCTGCTCTCAGCTCCCCTCCCGAGGTTTGTCAACCCGGCCTGTCATCGCTGTATGTGCCCAGGTGCATGGCCCCATTCTAGGGGCTCGACAGCTTCAGAGCTGCCCTGGGGGCTGAAACCAACAGGCTGTAGCCAGGCCTCCCCAACCAACAGGCTGACATTAGCGCAGGAGAGAGAATGGCAGCAAGAGGCAAACACCATCTAGCCTAGCCGGGGTCCTACCCAGGGCGAGCCAGCCCCAGGGCTGAGGATCCCTATCCTCCGGGGGTGGGGGGCAAACGTGGGGCGAGCACTGTTCTTGGAGTCAGTAGCCCAGGGCTTCCATCAGGCTCGGTCCCCTCAGTAGTGGCGGGGGGCGGGGCGGGTGACCCTTTGCGAGGCCCCCCTCTGCTCCCGGCCACCACCGCCAGGCGCAAGATAGGAGGGGCCTCGCGCTGCAAACACGCACGCCACGCGCCCCGCTCCCCCAGCCCGGCACCCCCGACCCACGCGCGCTCCCCGCCGCGCCCCACGAGACGCATGCGCGGCGCCCTCCTCGCCGGTTCCCTACGCCGCTTCCCCGCACCCGGTCCCGCGCTACCTGGGGCGGCGGGCGCGCAGCAGGCGGGCAGGCGGCAGGGCGGCCGTGGGCAGGCGCAGCACCGGGAGAAGGGCCGCGAGGCCGGCATCAGGCCCATGGCGCGCCCGGTGCGGCGGCGCGGCGGGGCAGGAATGCCCGGCACGCGCGCAGGTAGCGTCTTGCCCGCCGCCCGCCCCGGGCCCGGACCCTGGGGGGAGGGAGGAGGGCCCGCACTTGCGAATTCCTGAAAGGCCACGCCTGAAGTCGGCCCCCAGGAAGAGCTCCGGGTTCGGACGTCTCACCCCCTTTTCCCGATCGCTCCAGGACACTAGGCTCCAGAGGAATGAATGCCAGGCAGCTCCCAACGACGGTCCCTGCCAACAGGAGGACTCGCTCTAGGAGCTCCCATTCCCCGCAGGCTGATGTGTTCCGGGTGGGGCAGAGGAGGCCCAGAAAGGTCAGGTAACTGTCTGGGACACCCCGATGGAGGGCTGGGGGGTGGTGCCGAGCTCGGATCTAACACTGGGCTCCTGGCTTCAGAGCTGGACTTAAAGTAAGGTGTCTTGGGCAGCCCTGAGAGGTGAGCATTAATGTCCCCATTTTACAAACGCGGCAGCTAAAGCCTAGAGAGCTTACAGAATTTTCCTAAGTTCACACAGCTAGTAAGTGACAGACCTTCCATCCAGACTTAAATTATCTTTCTGCAAAGGTTCTTTCCAGGGCCGGATTCCATCCCAGTGAAATGAGCCCACAATCCCTTACTTCCAAAGTCTGAAGACTGGGATGGATAGCCAGCCTCAGGGGTATACACACCAGGAGCGGGGGTGCAGAGCAAAGCTGGAGGGCTTGGCAGCACCAGGGGGAGGAATAGAGACCCACAGGGATCTGTGGGCAAAATTCTGTAAGGGAGGGACTTCCGGGAGGAAGGGGAGGGGGGGCTCATCTGAAAGCTGAGTGTGCAGTGCACGGCCACCCTTCTTGCTCTACTAAGCAAGGGGGACTAGGATGAGGCAGATGAGGCACTCATCACCTGTGCAAAACTTAAGGCGATGTCAAAAACTTCAATAAGCAGGATAAACATTTACTGCAGTGGTTTAACAAATACAAGTTAATGCAAAAAAAAAAAACATGATGAACAAATTATCAAAATTATAAATAATGACAGGCTGCAACCCTGCTTTTGGCACAGACCCTGTGAGCATCTCCCCCTTATCCCACGGAGCTTGTCTTCATTTGAAATTTTGAGATTTACCGTCGACGTGGTAGGCGAAATCATGATTTCCCGCCCCCCCCTCCCCAAATGTCCACATCCTAACCCTTGGGACCTGTGGCTGTGTTACCTCACCTAATAAAAGGGACTTTGCAGACAGGATTAAATTAAGGATGGGGAAATTATACTGGAGTATCCAGGTAGGCTTTCTAAAAGGGAGGCCGAGGGAAGGCTGACTGCAGAAGAGGAAATGATGTGAGAAGGAAAGCAGAGACCGGAGAGACAAGGCCACAACCAAGGGATGTGGGCAGCGTCTAGGAGGTAGACAGGCAAGGAGTGGGGTCTCCCAAGGGCCCTTAGAAGCAGGCCCTGCCAACACCTTGATTTTAGCTAAGACTCAGTTCTGACTTCTGACCTCCACAAGTAGGACAGGATAAATTTGTGTTGTTTTGAGCCACTAAGTGTGGGGCAATTTGTTAGAGCAGCAATAAGAAACTAACGAAAGGGACTTTCTGCATTAATTTCCATTATAAATATCACAATAACATGTTCATCTTGATGACTGAGGCTTTTGGTACCCCCTTAAATTCTGTGCTGCAGGCCACTGGGGCTCCCTAGTCCTGGCCCTGATACTAGTATGGGGGTGGGGGCCGACATCCTCCTTAGCCCTGGGTTGTGGGGAGGGGCTCAGCGTTCTCCTTTCCTAGAGTTCAAGATACAAGAAGGGAGGAAGGGCATTTCATGATGCTGGTGAGGGTCACAAGCCAAGGAGTGTCCTGCCCTAAACCTGTCAGAAAAGCCTAGGGCTCCCATGACCCAGGGACCCTCTGGGTCTGTGCCACACTGTGCACCTTAAAGAGAAGGACGCAAGGGCTCAGAGTCACCTGCTCTGGGGGTGGGTGGACCCTCCCAGTGGCCATGTGGACTCTGGTGCCAACTTGCTTTCTCCTCCTGAGCTTCCTACCTGTGTGGTCAGACCCGCCAATCTCTAGGAACTCCCTTCCACTCCCACACAGGTTCCCCAGATGGATGGAAGTCCGCAGGTGCCCTCCATTTAGAAGGCTCTGGACTCTGATGGGCACTAGATTATGCCCCAGGCAGGAGGACACCCATCCCATGTTGTGGGGGTGATTTTTAGCTGTGGAGCCTGTTAGGGTTGGGTGTTCAGAGATAGTCTTAAAATTGTCCCCTTGGGGGGCCACCTGGGTGGCTCAGTTGGTCGAGTGTCCAACTCTGGGTCAGGTCACGATCTCTCGGTCTGTGGGTTTGACCCTGTGTCAGGCTTGCTGCTGTCAGCACAGAGCCTGCTTCAGATCCTCGGTCCCCCCTCACTCTGCCCCACCCTTTCTCAAAACTAAACATTAAGAAAAACTGTCCTCTTGGGGCAAGGCCAGGAGGCTAAGAAGCTGAGAATCTGTCCTCTCAGACAAGTACCTGGTGACAGATGACCTCTTCAGCGGGGGTGGCCCTCATTTCTGAGCTGTGTGTCTTACAGGCCCTGGGTCCATGACCTCAGGGACTCTTTCCTCAGTCTGACTGCCTCCCCGTCCATGATCTCCATCCCTCCCATGAAGACAACTCAGATCCAGAGGCTATGGTGCTCTGATGCTTACCCAGTGAGAGAAAGAGAGAGAATCTGCTGATGGTCTCACCCCTGGGGGTAGCTGCCCCTGCCCCCAGCTCTGCTGTGTGCTCTAAGGCAAATTGCTATACGTCTCTAGGCCTCTCTGCTTGTAACTGTGATATAACTAACTTGGCAAGAGTAGCACTGAGCAAGCATGAGACCCCTCCGTGTCTCCTCAGACTGATGTGGAGAACGACCAAGGCCACCTGGAAACCACTGAAAGCCAGGAAATGGCTATAGGATCACCCACAGGCCCCCTGGCATCCTATTCCCCAGAGCAGGCTTCCAGCAGGGGGGCTCTGAGCTCTAGCAGATCCGGGTTAGAACCCAGCTTCCTGGGGCACCTGGGTGGCTGAGTTGGTTAAATGTCCGACTTCGGCTTAGGTCATCATCTCACGGTTCAAGAGTTCGAGCCCTGCATCGGGCTCTGTGCTGACAGCTCAGAGCCTGGAGCCTTCTTTGGATTCTGTGTCTCCTTCTCTCTCTGTCCCTCCCCTGCTCATGCTCTCTTCTCTCTCTCTCTCTGAACAAAAATAAATAAGACATTAAAATTAAATAAATAAACAAACAAATAAATAAATAAAAAGAACCCAGCTTCCTGGCGACTTCTCTGTGACCTGGACAAAGCATTGGAGTCTCCCCATTGCTCAGTGTCCTCGCCTGTAAGGGAGGTGTTAAGGACCAGTTTCCTAGGCCTGTTGCAGAGCCTGACACAGGAACGTACTGAATAAGTGTTAGAGCTGCCCGGGCGAGTGGCTGCCTCTGCCCAACTTCTCCGCTGTGGCCAGGGTGACTGGGGCATCGCTCAGCGTCACTGGCACTAACCCTCCACTGGCCTCAAACCATGACAGACTCTCTTCTGGCCCTGTGATCTGGGCTCTCCTTAGCCCAAACAGAAGCCAGGCAGGCCACATGGATGGGGCATTTCTCACCCGAGCCGCTGGGAGGGAAGGAGGACTTCAGCAAGGTGGGTAAGAGGCAGGTGAACAGTTAGCGTCCTGAATGTCTCAGGAAGCAGTGGTGACGAGCCCCCAGTAAACCACCCTTACTGGCTTGCCAGGCTCTCCCAAGATGAGTCTGCTGCTCCTCTGTCTCTCTTCTCCCGGGCTCCCTGCCATCCTGTCAGGGGCCTGTGGCTGGAACGATTTCCCCTGCCTTTGGATATAAGCTTACAGACTCCAGAAGCACTACAGGGGAAGGAGGCCCGAGGGTGCTGTGAACTAACCCCCAAGCCCAGAAAAGGCCAGCTCTGCCCTCTAGGAGCCTGGGGCATGGAAAGGGTCCAAGGCCTGCGGAGGCATCTCTGCCACCTGGCTTGTGGACCCTCAGAGCCCACAAGAATAGGTTGAGGGGGCCAGAGTCATGCTCAAGCAGCCCATCTGCTGGCTTAGTGACCTGAAGCCCAGCGCAGATTAGCCACAGTCCTTTTCTCCCCTTTTGGAAGAGCTACTAAGAAAGGCCCAGCTAGGCACTCTGGGCCTGGGGGTTCAGCATTCAGGGAAACCGGAAATAAGACTCTCTTCTTCAGTCTCCTAGAAGAGCTGGGCAAGCAGCACCGGGGAGAAGTGGTCCACTAGGATCTCAGGCTCCACCACCGCTAGCCTGGGCTGGGGCCAGTGACCTTTCATTCTGAACCAGATTGTGCCTCGAGGGGCTTCCATTTGGAGAGGTCATTCTAGCAAATAGTGACCACTGCCAGCTGGACTAAAAAGGTTGCTTTGTGTCCCTCCAACTGGTCCCAAGGCTGGGATTTTCTCCATGTCAAGTGTCCTGTCCTGGAAGCTGCATTTGTCCCCTTTCCTTCTACCACATGATTTCTGAGGAAACTAAGATCAGGAGAATTGGCTCCAGGGGGTCAGAGGAAAGTTTCCAGCGGCCTGTGAGAGCCACACACAACTGGGCTAGGACAACAAGGCTCGGATGCCACTGCAGACCTGCTGGTCCCTCACGCCCTTCCTCAGCACAGGGCAGTCACTATGGGCAGGGACACCATTCCCAAGCTGGGTTCTTGCCCCAGGGCTGTCGCTCTGTGTTGCTGCCTGTAAGGGTGGGACAGAGAGCTTCTGGGCTGTGCTAGGCAGTGCCTGCCAGCCGTGAGTGTCATAGTTACCATGCCCCTAGGTCCTGAGTGCTAATCCCGGACTCCTGCATCCAGCTGCCCATGCAATACCTGCCCTAGCTTCATGACAAATAGTCATGTCACACTCAAAAGTGTCCAAATGGAACTGCGGTCGGGCCGCGACCTCCCGAACCTGATCTGCGCTTTTGGTTAATGACAGCTCTGTCCCCAAGGCCTCTCAGCCAGACTCCATGAGTCACCTGCGCTGCCCCGGCTCTTACACACCCCCACCCAGTGCTTGTTGGTCCTACTTTCCAAACAGATTCAGAACCTGATTACTTTCACCGCCACAGTGAAAGTGCCCGTGTCTCTTGCCTGGATTAATCCCTGTATAGGTGTCCTAGCTTTGCCTTGTCCCTCTCAGGCCAGCAGTTGGAATGGCCCTTTTCACTGTACGTCAGATGCCATCGTTCCTCAGCTCAAAACCCTCCAATGCGCCCTCCCCCTTTCACTTAGGAGTAAGAACCAAACTCCTCGAGGGGGTGTGGGAGGCTTCTTCTCATCAGCCCTGTCCCTCACCCCTCCAGCCTGCCCCGCTCCCTGCTGCTTCAAGACCACATCCGACGTGCTCTGCTGCTGCCAGGCTGTTGCCTCTGGCCCACTTCCAGCAGACGTCCTGGCTGGCTTTCTCATCTCCGAGACTGTTTCAATGTCCCGCCCTCATCACGGTATTTAAAACTGCTCTTTCTTTCAACAGCGCTCATCACCCTTCCAAAACACAGAGATTCACAAAATATGGGCCCCAGACCAGCAGCACCAGCAGCACCTGGAGCTTGTTAGAAATACAAATTCTAGGGGCGCCTGGGTGGCTCAGTCAGTTAAGCGGCCGACTTTAGCTCAGGTCATGATCTCACAGTTCGTGGGTTTGAGCCCCGTATCAGGCCCTGTGCTGACAGCTCAGAGCCCGGAGCCTGCTTCTGATTCTGTGTCTCCCTCTCTCTCTGACCGTCCCCTGCTCACGCTCGGTGTCTCTCTCTCTCTCTCAAAAATAAAATAAAAAATTAAAAAAAAAAAAAAGAAATACAAATTCTAGGGCACCACCCAGGTGAGCTGGAATCCCTGTGGGTGGAGCCAGCAGTCTATTTTCACAGGCCTTCCTCGGGGTGCCTCTGATGCTAACTAACATTTGAGCTAGTACTGAGTGCTGAGCACTTTGCATCTATCTTCTCTCTTAATTCTCATGACAATCCTGCAAAGAAGGCATTCTTTTTCCATTTTGCAGACAAAGACACAGGGTAATTGGCATACCCAGGGTCACACAGCCAGCAAAGGGCAGAGCCAGATCACACTCAGACCACAGAGCCTGATGCTGAAATCTGTGCTCACTCTGCCTCCTCTCACCCATCAGTGCAACTGGCTTTGCCAAACACCTTCCTATGCATAACAGACCCACCTTTGAGGGCTTGCAGGCTCTCTCCAGATAACCAGGCAAGGAAGGGTTCATCCGTGCAAGCACACGCCAGATTCCAGGTAACCCTGGGTACTCAGTGGTTCCCTCTTCTTCCCTTTCACAGTGAGCTGGGTAGAAGGTGCTGCCCGGATGGGGCCTCCGGGGCCCATTTCCTGAAGTTGGGCACGGAAGTCCAGAGATCCACAGGAGAGCATGACCCTCTTTACAATATCATGTCTTCTGATCCATGAACATGGAATGTCTTTCCATTTATTTAGGTCTTTTTTAGTTTAACAACATTTCGCCACCTTCAGAGTATTAAGTTTTATACTTCTTTTGTTACATTTATTCCTAAGTATTCTCTTCTTTGGGATGCTATCATAAATGAAGTTTTCTTAATTTCATTGTTAGTTTGCTCATTGCTACTGAACAGAAATACAGCTGATTAGTATAGACTGACCTTATATCCTGCAGTCTTGCTGAAATTTTTATGACTTCTAATTGTTTTCTAGTGGATTTCTTAAGATTTTCTGCATATGAGATCCTATGATCTGCAAATAAGAGATACTTTTACTTCTTCTTTTCCAATCTGGATGTATGCCATTTTCTTGCCTAATTGCTCTGGCTAGAACCTCCAGTGCAGTGCTGAATACAAGTGAGGAAAGTGAGAGTCTATGTCTTGTTCCTGATTTCAGAGGAAAAGTATCCAGTCTTCCTCCATGAGTATGATGTCACCTTTGGGTTTTTTGTAGATACACTCTTTATTGAGTTCAGTAAGTTTCTTTCTACCCCCGTCTGTAGACCATTTATTTTCATCAGGAAAGGATGTCAGGCTTTATTAAATGCTTTCTCTGAGTCTACTGAGAAGATGATGTGGTGTTTTGTTTTAAGTAGGCTTCATGCACCCAGCAGAGAGCCCAACCAGGGCAGGGGCCGGGGGGGGGGGGGGCGGGTAAAGGGGCTTGAATTCACAACCCTGAGATCAAGAACTGAGCTGAGATCAAGAGTCAGATACTTAACTGAGCCACCCAGGCATCCCAATCATGTTTTTGTCTTTTATTCTATTGTATTATAATTGTTGATTTTCAGGTGTTAAACTACCCTTGTATTCCTGGGATAAATCTCATTTGGTCATAAATCTCATCTCATTTGTACAATCCTTTCATGTATTGCTGGACTCAATTTGTAAGTATTTTGTTGAGGATTTTGCATCTATATCCACGAGAGAGATCAGTGCTCCAGCCATTCTTCTCTCCCTCTCTGGTACCATCCAGCTTTTGCATTGCTGTTTTGTCTACCAACTTAAAACAAAACACCAATCCTCTCTTCACCTGACCTCCCCTCGAGCCACTGTCCCATTTCTCTTTCCCTTTACAGCAAACTTCTTGAAACAGTTGGTTATTCCCAAACTCCAATTCCCCTCCACTTATCCTTTCTCACACCCACTATTATCAAGCTTTATCCAGAGCACTCCACCAGAACCACACTTGCCCAAGTCAGCAATGAGCTATGCTCGATGTCTGTTCTCTTCTGGTGATCTGTCAACAGTGCATGTTGTCACTGCTCCTTCCTCCCTAGACATTCTCTTCAGTTACCTCGAGATCCCCAACTCACTCCTGGCTCCTCTCCCTCACCAGCTCTCATTCTGAGCCCCTCTGCTGGCTCCTCCTCTGCCTGCCCTTGACTTCTCACCTGGGAGCAGCTCAGGGTTCAGCCCTGGTCCTCTGCTGTCTCTACACTTGCTCTATGGTGTCTCACCCCAGCCTCATGGCTTCAAACCCCATATATATGTCAACAACCCCCAAATTCTCCTTCCAACCCAGTCCTCTCTCCAGTTTCCTAGACTTAAATGTTAAACCGTCAGCTAGACATTTAAACTTGAGCCTCTAGGGGTGCCTGGGTGGCTCAGTCACTTAAACGTCTGACTTCACCTCAGGTCATGATCTCGCGGTTCAGGAGTTCGAGCCCAGTGTTGGGCTCTGTGCTGCCAGCTCAGAGCCTGGAGACTGCTTCAAATTCTGTGCCTCCCTCTCTCTCTGCCCCTACCCTGCTCATTCTCTGTCTCTCAAAAATAAATAAACGTGGAAAATAATAAAATAATAATAATAAACTTGAGCCTCTAACAGGTATCTCAGACTAAGCCCCAGTGGGAACTCTCTCACACTTCATTCCAAACGCTGCACTTCCTTTGGTCTTTCTCATCTGTTAATGGCTAATCCATCCTTCCAGTTCTTAGCTCAAAACATCCTGGAATTACCCTTGACTTCTCTCATTCTCTTATACCTTTCTTCCATTCTAGCAGGGAAATACTTATACTGACTTATACCTTAAAATATATCAAGAATTCAATTACTTCTCATCACCAATGCCACCCTGGGCCAGCTGCCATCATCTCTCACTTGCATTGTTGTATAATGAGCTCCTAGCTGGTCTCCCTGTGTCTGACTTTGCCTTCTGGGATCTATTCTCAACACGTGGCCAGAGGGATCCCGTTAGAACCCTGTTAGGCTCTGCCATTCCCTGTTCAAAACCCACCAACGCACCACCTCCCTCAGGGAAAGCCAGAGTCATCACCATGACAACAAAGCCCAGCTGACTTATACCCCATTACCTCTCTGACCCACTTCCTGCTCTCTCCCTCTTCACAGACTCTGCCCCAGGCACATTCACTGCTTTGTTGCTCTTCCAACATGGACACTGCTGCCTCTGCCTCCAAAACTCTCTGCCCAGATATATATGTGTAGTTCACCCCTTCACCTCCTTTCCTCAAATGTTATGAAACTGTGACCTCCATCACCCTCACTTGCCCTTCCCCCCTCACCTTTCTCCACTGAGCTCATCATCGTCTAACCTGCAACGGGCTTACTTGTTACCTGTTCCCCTCTTCTAGAATGTGAATTTCATGAGGATAGCGACCTTGTCTTTCCTGTTCACTGCTGTGTCCCTGGCCCTAGAACACATTCTCAAGTGAATGAATGATTGGCTGAGTGAATGAATGAAAGCCCAGATAAGAGGGACTGCCGTCAGGGCCACCTCTGGGCAGACCAACACCAATAACGGGCTCCGCTGACCCCATGGGTCTGCTGCCCCCAGTTGTCTCCTCGGGGACGGCTCTGCTGGCCCTGACTGCAGCAGGCACACTGCCCATGCCTGTCTGTCAGAGGTGGCTTGCTCTCTGCCAGAGTGAGCATGCTTGCAAGGGCTCACGAACTCCGTTATTAACAGTGAAAGAAGGACTGATCCTCTAAGCCTCCTTTCCAGGGGAACCCAGGCTAATAACAGCTTTGCCAGGAAACCTGCAGAGGCTGACGGAGCCCACCTGCGAGTGCCCATGGCCTGCCCAGACATGTCTGCCGTCGCTAACCCCCAGGATTGCCGAGTTTCCTCTATGCTTCTGGTAGAAGGGAGATAAGCGCCTTTGATGATGGTTCCTGTCTGAAATCTTACAAGTTCTTCACATGCAGCCCGAGAAATTTGATAAACGCTGGGGGGCCCGAGGGAGGGACAGATCTGGGTTCTCTGGTGGATTCTGCAGAGGTCCCAGTTCTGAGCAAGCACAGAGAAGGAGGGAGGGAAGGGGAGGGGACGGAGGGGGAGAGGGGGAGACGTGTGGCCAGAAGCTCGCACCATGAATAGAGTAGACTGGGTATGCCAGTGCCCTGCATGGTCTGAGTCAAAGCATGGCCTCTGGGGTTAGAACATCCACCTTTGTTTCTCAGCTTTGCTCCCTGACTAGCTGGGTTGTCTTGGCCAAATTACATAGACTCTTCGGCCTTCAGTTTCTGTTTTTTTTTTTTTTTAATTTTATACAGTGAAGTTTATGTACATCCAGAGACGTACTTAAAGCATACACGTACTGCTGAACACGTTATTGTGAAATGAACACGTGTGTAACCGGGACTACTATCCGGATGTTTGTGGCGTTCGTTTCTCTGCCTTCCTTTATTTCTGCTGCCTAATTACCCATCCACAAATAACATGGTTTCTTTCTGCCCCATTTTTCAACTTTATATAAATGGAATTGTACCTTTAACATGTTATCGAGCCTCCCTAGTCCCGCGGTAGGTTCTTAGGATTCACGCGTGTTGCTAGGCGGAGCTGTAGGTCATTCTTTCCCATTGCTGTCGTTTCCTGCTGCAAAAGCGAATCATATTCACAGACGCCCCCTGGATTGCTCCGGAACAGCTGGTTAGGGTCCGGCCGCCATGGGTAAGGCTGCTGTGAACGTGTGACGCGTCAGGTCCCCGGCGTGCCTGCGCACACGTGTTTCTATCTGGGACGTGCCCAGCGGTGGCACTGCTGGGTCCTCGGGACGCGTAGCAACTCTTGCAGATGGTAGCGATACACGCAAGAGCCCGCAGCGCTCTGTCCTTGACACCACCTGGAACTGCCCGCCTTCTTCATTTAGTCTTTCTGGTAGGTGACTGCCAAGTGGCGTGGTGTGGTTCAACGTGCACTTGCCTGATGCCTAACGAGGTTGAACACCGCTGCCTCTGTCCGCTGGTCGTGAGGATTTGGTTTTTGGGGAAGTGCCTGTTCGAGTCTCTTGCCTGAGTTTCTACTGGCTTGTCTGTCATTGCCTTACGGGTTTGTAGCGTTTGAGGAGTAAGTCGTTTGACGGCTGGATGCAGTGCAAACACCTCCCACTGTAGATGCTCGTCTTTTCATTTTTAATCTACCTTTTAATGAACAGATGCTCCTCCTTGTGTGGAGTATAATTTATCAATCTTTTCCTAAAAGATTAATGATTTTTATAACTCCTGCAGAAAGAATCTTTCTCTACCCCAAGATCACGACGATGTTCTCCTTTCCCTGGTGTTCGAAGGTGCCACCTGTCGTAAATCAAGGTCCAGCTGTGTGAGGGTCTGCTTCTGGGCGCGATTTTGTTCTATGGGTTCAGTTCCAACCACCTTGCACCTGAGGAGGTCTGTGAAGGCTGCAGACATCCCTGGGTGCGCCTGGGTCTTGGGGCAAAGTTGCCGCGACCATCAGGAGGCAGGGAGGCCATGGCTAACAGTGTGAGGGCATTTATGAAGCACAGGAAAAAAAAAACAAAACGGACTTTCAAAGGGATAGCGACTCTTCTACATGAGGATCGGTGGTTCCAGCAGACATGGCCAGGCAGGCCACAGCCGGGAATGGCAGTGGAGAGCTGGCGAGGTGCGGGGGGGAAGGGAGGGGCTCAGTCGATGGAGCACACTGGATCTGGAGATGGGCTCCAAGCCCCCAAAGGTGAGCTTCTGTCCCTGCCCAGCTGTGCACCACTCAGACGCCGTGTGGGGGAGACAGGACGTCCATGGTTCGCAGGGTCACACGCTCCTGGTCTCCACATTCAGCAGGGAGCTGGTGCCCGCAACCCAGCCAGCATGGTGGCCCCTTCTAAAAGCTCTTTTCATGGCTGCAGAGGGGCACCGACTGTACAGCCAGGGGCCACCCTGCCTTTCTCTTGCACCCCTTGTCCGTCTGCAGATCCTGGCAGCTCTACCTACACGGCTGCATCTGAGGCCTCTTCACCGTCTCCTCCACTCCCATGCCAGCCTGTGCCTCCGTCACCCTTGTCTGATGGCTGTCTCAGCCTTCCATGTCCACTCCTGTCTCTCTCTGCTCCACCCCTCACATGGCGGCCAGAGGGCCCTTTATAAATCTGGGTCAGGTTGTGTCTGTCTCCAGCTCAGAGCCCTTTTTGGTGCCCCATCAATTGAGAACAAAATCTGAGATCCCCACCATGTCCCCAAGGCCTCAGTGACCTCTTCTGCCTCATGTCCTCCGCTCTCCTGTCCTAACTACCTCGGACCTGGTGGCCCTCCTGAGATCCTGTGTCCACATCACTCACTCCCACCTCAGAGCTTTTGCACTTGCTTGCCCCTATGCCCAAATGCTCTTCACCCAGCATTCCCCTGGCTCTCCTGGCTACTTCTTGAGCTGGATGGGCTATAGCACCTAACACAGCGTCCCCTCTATCATCCTACTTAGCTTTCTTTACTTTGTTACGTTTCTCTCTACTCAAAATCATGTGACACCTTGACTTGCCTATTGTCCATCTCTCACTAGACAATGGACGGGAGCGAAGAGCAGAGGGATCCCAATTTCCGAGCATCCGGAATACAACCAGGTATGTTTCAGGCATCCAATAAGTGTTTTTAATAAAGGTGAGTAAATGGCAACCACCGCTCTCAGCTCAGGAACAAGGAGCCAGTCGTGTGGGCAGCACAGGGGCCCCGTGTAGCTGTAGCAAGGCACGGCAGAGGGAAGGACGCTGGACCTAGCAGACCACCTCAAAAACACCTGCTGTCCAGCGGGGATCTGGACGCAGGGAGGCAGTAGCACATGCCACAGGAGTCTAGTCGGAGGAGGGCATGTTTTCAGAAGTGGCCCCAATTCCCCCTGCTGCTGCCTCTCTGGTAAACTGGAGGCGTGACTCTCACGGGCCGGCAGCAGACGAGGACAGCATGGCTTGCCTGCTGTGAGCAGCTAGGGACACAGCCAGTGGGTCCTGAGTGAGAGAGGTCTTGCAGGCTCAGCACGGGGCAGAGGGGGCATGATTACCTGAAGGCAAGGGTTCTAGAGGGTGAGCATGCGATCTACGGGCAGTACCTCCGCCAAGTGGGGCCCAGATGACCCGGCGGATGGCCTGCACCCAGTCCTCCATGTCACGCTGGGAGCTGGCCATGAGCAGGAGCGCCTCGGGGCTGGCCGGCACCTTCTCCCGCTCCCCGGCACCACCTGCAAGACAGGGAGACATAGGCTTACTGCAAGGACCCTGTGCGGACAGGGGGCACAGGCTCCCACGGCACGGTCCACCCCCACGCCAGCAAGCCTGTTCTTCCCTGCCCGGTGAGAAGGCCGCCTCTCCCAAATCTGTCGGCAATGGCCCAGCTCCTGGTTCTGGCAGCCCCCTCCCACCCGCTGCCACTCCTTTCACACCTCGCACCGTCTCTGGGGCCCTTCCAGGTTTCCGCCTAGTTCCATTTCCGCATCAAAACAGAAATCATTAGAAGCATCCCCGGGCACTCTTAGGAAAAAAGCATTCACGTTGGAGGCCAGCTGGGAGAAGTTCCGAGCCCAAAGTAGCCTCGCTATGTATTTTGTTTTAAAGCAGCCTGACCGCTCTTCAGTACAAAGTGCAATATCACTATGCTTTTAACATCCACTGACGTTACAGCCCTCCTTCCCCAGCCTGAAAAGGAGACCCGATTCTCCATACACAGTAACATTACAGACCTGCTATTAAACCAGGATGGAGCAAAACACTCTGGAATTCTAGACACGGGATCTAAATGCAGGATGGGAAAGTTCAGATGTTCATTAAATGACTTTTTCCCCTAATGTAGCGCCAGCGGGTCTCACGTTTTCATGTATAAGTGTCCTCGTCCGTAGGGTGTACACAAAAGCCATTTATACTGAACTTCATCTAAAGGATTTTCAAGAATGATCTTGCCTTTGTTCATTCCCAACATCCTGCAATATGTAACTCACCCAGGTACTAGCCTCTGGTCCCAGAGCCACCGACCCTAAGCAGGACTGTCTGCAGGTGCGGTGGGAGTCCCAGGGTCCTGGGTTCTCGAGGGGGTGGGGTGGCAGTTAGGGAGAACCGTGAGGCCCAGGACACCCCTTGCTAGAGCCTGCAGCCCTGGGATGGAGACAGGAGCGAGTGCTTCCTGAATGCTTGGTACCTGCCCGGGACTCTTCTAGAAGCTGCAGACACTTAAGTAGACAAAACCGTCCTCCTAGGATTCTTTAATCTTCACAAAGACTCTGTGGCGGGAGGTACTGTTACTTTCTGCAGTTTCCTCAGATAAGGAGACGGAGGCACAGAGTGATTAAGGAACTCGCTGGAACTCACACAGCTACTACGTGGTAGAGGCGGGATTCAAAGTCCCCTGCTCTGGGCTCTGACCCCACCCCCATGCTCTTGTCACCCCTCACAGAGAAGGCAGCCTGGTGGGATCGGTCTGAAGCAGTCTCAGCAAGGCCGCCAAGGGCCAGAAAAGGGAGGAGAGCGCTCTGAAAGCTGGAGCACAGGGTGGGGTGTGTCCTCACCAAGAGGACACCCGAGCAGAGCCAGCAGTCTGGACAGGCCTGTGCGGCCCAAAGCTCAGGAGGGTGGTGAGCAAGGAGACAAGCCTGCCAGGACCCCAGGATGCCTTCTGGAGCCCTCACTGCATGCACAAGCCCTGCTCCTTGGGGGCCTGGGGCAGCCACTGGGCAGCAGGGCAGTGGAGGGGAAGGGCATCACGGGGCAGTGACAGCAGAGCCCAAAGCCAGAGAGGTGTGTGTGCACCTGCTGGAAGCGAAGGCCGCACACATGGCTTGTGGCTGCCACGGTCACTCGTGGGGTGTGGGAACTGCCACAGGGGTGGGGAGAGCGGGGAGGGGAAGCCACATGCCACCAGGAAGCTTTGCTACATAAGCTTCTCAACCAGTGTCTCAGGATGGCTCAGAAGGAGATCTAGGACTCCAAGAATTTGTTATAGTTACTTGCTTGTCCTAAATACTCTTTTGTACCTAATCTTGACTTCTTTTTTTAGTTTATTTATTTTTGAGAAAGAGAAAGAGAGAGAGAGAGAATGAGAATGAGAATGAATCTCAAGCAGGCTCCACACTGTCAATGCAGAGCCTGACACGGGGCTCAGACCCATAAACTCTGAGATCACGACCTGAGCTGAAACCAAGAGTCCGACACTTAACTGAGCCACCCAGGCACCAATGGACTTCTCGTTTTAAATTCTTTTTCCTTAAGAGAGCCACTCATGTCACACAAGCTTCATTCAAGTTTCCCATCAAACTTGGGTCTGTCCCACCCAGAGGTTGGCAGGTGCACTCACGTCCAGCTGTGGCCCTGCCTGGAGTCCCACCCTCCTAATGCTCTGAGCCTGTGTGCTTACCTTTCCACGTATCTTCACGTATGTTTGTTCATGCATATTTAAAAAAGTTTTTAATGTTTATTCAATTTTGAGAGAGAGAGAGACAGACAAACAGAATCCGAAGCAGGCTCCAGGCTCTGAGCTGTCAGCACAGACCCAATGTGGGGCTTGAACCCAAGAACCACGAGATCATGGCCGGAGCTGAAGTCAGACGCTTAACCAACGGAGCCACTCACGTACCCCTATTCGTGCATATTTTTATATACCTATGATCGACTTTTTAAAAAAATGGCTACAACTGATTTCCCAAGTGATTGCACCGTTACATTCCCGCCAGGTGTACAGAGAGTTCCAGGGGCTCCACTTCTCTGCAGCATGTGGTATGTACGGTCAGTCTTTACTGTTAGCCATTCTGAGGGGTGTGCAGGGGTATAGAGCCGTGTTCAAATTTGCAGTTCCCAAATGACTAATGATTTGGCCATCTTTTTATGTACTTAACTGCCATCCATGGACCTTCTTCAGTGAAATATCTGTTGAAATCATTTGTTCATTTCTGAAATGGACTGTTCATTTTTTCCTTATTGAGGTTTTGAGAGTTCTTTACATATTCTGGATACAAGTCTTTTTATCAGATATATGCTCTGCAAGTATTTCTCCCTGTCCGTGCCTTTTCTTTTCATTCTCTTAAGAGTGTATTTTAAGCCCAATTTATCGATGTTTTTCTTTTACTGAGTGTGCTTCTCTAAGAAATCTTTGCCTAAGCCAAGGTGATAAAAGTTTTCTCCTTGAAATTTCATGGTTTTAGGATTTACATTTAGGTCTAAGAGTTAATTTTTGTTTTTGGTGCAAGGTATGGATTGAACTTCATTCTTTTTAAATAGGCTTCACACCTAGCACGGAGCCCAACACAGGGCTTGAGCTCACAACCTTGAGATCAAGACCTGAGCTGAAATCAAGAGTCGGACACTTAACCGACAGAGCCACCCTGGTGTCCCATGTCTGGTATCTTTTTTACCTTGTGCATCGTAGGTTTGACCTCTAGAAGTTTGATTTGGGTCTTTTTAAAAATATCTTCCATGTCTCTACTTAACTTGTTGAACCTATTTGAATACAGGTATGAAAACTGTTTGAATGTCTCCATCTACAAATTCTAATAGTGTCATTTCTAGGTTGGTGTCATTTTCTCCTCATTGTGGGTCCTGTTTTCTTGATTCTTTGCATGTCTGTTATTTTTTATTCAGTGCCAGACATTGTGACTCCTAAATTGTTGGGTGCTGAGCATTTTTGTATCCCTCTAAAAATTCTTGAGTCTTTTTCTGGAATGAAGTTAGGTTACTTGGAAAGAGTTTGATCCTCATCGATTGTGCTCCTAAGGTTTCTTAGGTGGGTCCAGAACACTCAGGATGGAGCCAGTTCTTTCCCACTGCTAAGGGAAAACCCTTCTGTGTTTCCTATGCAATGCCCCATGAGTCATGATGTTTTCCAAGATGGCAGACGTAACAGGCACAATTCCCTGCCCTGTGTTAGAGGGGATGCAGTTGCCTGGAATCATCTCTAGGGTTTCTCTCCTTGGGCTCAGCCCATTTCCTCACATACACATCGTGAGGAGTTCTCAAGGAGTTTTCTCTTTGAGCAGCTCTTTCTTCCTGGGTATCCCATCCTGAAAACTCTAGATGCTTTGGTCTCTCCATCTCTAAGCTCTGTCTCCTTAATGCATGGAATACAAGGAGTTCTACCTGGGGCTCCCCTTTCTGCAGCATGGCCTGGAACTTTCTCCAGCTGGGGCATGTGTGGACTTTACCTCATTTGTTTCCCATCTTTTGGGGGTCACAGTCCTTTACTGCCTAATGTTCAGTATCTTAAAAATTTTTTCAGATTACTTGTCTTTTTTTGTGGGGAGGGAGTTGTTTTAGGTGAGAGAGCAAATTGGTCCCTGTTGCTCCATCGTATCTAGAAACTAAAGTCCTGCTGCCACTTAAGGACTTACTACATGTAAAACACTGTGCAAGATGCTTTAACACACATGGCCACACTTAGTCCTCATAAACACCATAGGATAGAGTGTTACTGAATCCATTTTATAGACGAATAAACTGACACTCTGAGAAGTTAAACATTTAGCTCACAAACAAACAAGCGGAGGGGACAGGATTCAAACCAAGGTTTGTTCAACTATACACGCATTCTCTATTTATAATATAAAACCTCCTCTCTGGCAGCGGAGGGGAGAGCAAGGAAGGTAAAACAGGTCATTAAAGCAAACTCTGGAACTTTCCACAGCATTCAATTGTTTACACTTACTTTTTTCTCTGCTACTTAGGAAAAGAGTCCTATTAGCTTTAGTTAAAAAAAAAAAAGTCATAACAGCCAATTATTTCAGGAAGAAACACATCATGAAGGCTGAGGGTCTCTTGTTACCGTTTTTTGGCTTTTCCCCTTTCCTTTTTTTTTTAAACCATAATGTGTGACCGCTGTGTTTCCATCCCATCCTGACACATGTCACAGGCCTTTGAGGCCTTCTAGAATGGTGCTTAGAGCCCAGCCTGGGGTCACCCTTCAGCTCCACCAGGGGGAGCACTGTGACTTAACTTTGCCAAGTGTCAGACTCCCACACCTGTAGGGTGAAGAAAATGAAGGCAACTACCCTTTTGGGAGAATGAAATTGAGATAGTCCCCTAGCTTAGCACCTGGTACCTAACAGGTGCTCTTTAAATGTTCACTGTTTAAAAAAAAAAAAAGTTCATTACTTATTTTTGAGAGAGAGAGGATGAGCAGGGGAAGGGGCAGGGAGAGGGGGATAGAGGATCCAAAGAGGGCTCTGCCCTGTCAGCACAGAGCCCGATGCAGAGCTTGAACTCACAAACCGCGAGATCATGACTGGAGCCGAAGTCGATGCTTAACCGACTGAGCCATCCATGCACCCCTAAATGTTCACTTTTAGTATCACATTCAGTGAAGACAATAGCAGAATCCCCCCCCTCTCAGCACTACTGATATTTGGGTCCAGATCATTTGGGGGTGGTGACGGGCCGTCCTGTGCACAGTGGGGTGTTTAGCAGCATCTAGTGGCCTCCACCCACCAGATGCCTGTCGCAGCCAGTCCCCGTCTCCCAGGCTCACCACCAAAAAGTCTCCATATATTGCCAAATGTCCCTTGGGGGGCAAAACTGCCCCCAGTTAAGAATCAGATACATAACAACCGGATATTTACTTCCTATGAGTCTAAATGTCTTTTACAGTCCTACAGTCATGTGATGTCCCACGGGCATAGCACGGCTTCTCTGGAAATCATCAGGACCTCATCTATCGCACCAGCTTCCTCTTGTGTTCCCATCTCAGTCCTGGGCAATCAGGTATCCCAGGCAGAAAGTTGGGGTCACCTGGCCTTTTCCCCCCTGCCTTGTCCTCACATTGACCCACAGTCTCCTCTGGTGGGCTCATCCAGTCTCAAGACTCTATGTGATGGCTATGCCATCCCTATGCTGATGACTTCCAAGTTCACTGTCCCCCGCCCTCCAGACCCCACTATCCACTGCCTGCCCCACAGCTCCACCCACTTACCAGGTATGAAATCCACCTCTGCATCTGCCACACCCTCCCCTTCTCTGATGAGGGCAACTCCCTCTTCTAGCTTCTCAAGTGGCAACCAGATGCATCTTCAGGTCTGCTCTCTCTCTCATTTCATATCCATTCCTAACAGTAAGTTCCACTGGTTCCTCCTTCAAAAGATCTTCAAATCTGACCACCTTTCACTGTTCCACCTGGTCCCAGCCACCATCTTCTGCCATCTGGATTACTGGCGTGCTCTCCAGGCCCTCCCTTGCCCCCACAGTCTGTTCTCAATATGGCGGCCACCAGTGGTCCATTAAGACCTAAACCAGTTCACACACCTCTGCTCAAAGCAAAGAACACCTGCAGTGATCTTCCAGGCCGCTTCCCCCCGACCCCCGCCCATCGGCCATCCTGCCCCAGCCCCCCAGCTACTCCTCTGATTTCATGGCTGCTCTCCCCTTTGCTCTAGGCCATTCCTCAACCACCAGGCACATCCTTGCCTGAAGGTCTTTGCTCCTGCCCTTGCCGTTGCCCTGGAAGCTGTTCTCCCAGACACTCCCTCACCTCCTTGAGGTCTTTCCTCAAATGTGGCCTTCCTGGGGAATCTTTCCCGACAACTCTATTTCAACATCATCATCCACTCCAACCCATGCCCCTTCCTGTCCTTACTTTTTCCACAGCACTTACCACAATCCAGCACCCATATAGTTACATGTTTACATGATATGCTTATAGTTTACATGTTTACATGATATGCTTATTTATACTGCTTATCTTTGGCCCACCCCACCTCGTCCATCTTACAAGCAACTCCAGCACACCAAGCAGTGCCTGGCACGGGAAGGCACACACGGAATCTCGGAGGAATGCAGGGTTAATTGCGGCGGTGGCAGAACCAAGGTGGCAGGCACACACAAAGCACTGGCTCTGGTAGGTGTGATGGTAACGAATGGATGAGCATCACAAGTTTGAACACTCATGAAGGAAATGGTGTCATTATCCCCATCTGACAGGAATGAAACTGAGGCCCAGAGATATTTGGAAACAGGTCCAAGCTGTAAAATCAATGAAATAAGGACCCTAGGCAGACTCGTTCCTAACCCTGTCCCCACTCTGCTCAAGGCACCTACCTTAGGTGACCCAGCCAGGACCCCAACCCAGCTTTTCTTGTTCCCACCTGGGCTTTCATCCCCTCTGAGCTCCTGAATTTAAGAACTTCCTTTTGTGCTGTAGTCTCCCTTTTCACCCATGCAAGGGACTTTGGGGGGAAGGTGGGGACCCCAAAACGCAGTGTATCCTGGCGCAGGATCCAGAACAGAAACCCCTATCTCCCAACTTTTCTGTACAGAAATTTTTTAAAATTTTTTAATGTTTTATTTATTTTTGAGACCGAGATAGAGACAGGGTGAGCAGGGGAGGGTCAGAGAGGGAGGGAGACACAGAATCTGAAGACAGCCTCCAGGCTCTGAACTAGCTGTCAGCATAGAGCCTGATGCGGGGCTCGAACCCACAAACCGTGAGATCATGACCTGAGCCGAAGCTGGACACTCAACCGACTGAGCCACCCAGGCACTCCCAGAAATTTTTATAATAAAAAGAGTAAATGATATTTATGAAAGCATTTTGTAAACCACTGTAGCCCACGGGACTCATTCTAGGACATTCAGGTGGAAAAATGGTCATTCTGATATAATTAATCAAATTCTATCTGTATTAGGCCAGCTGTTAAGGAAAACTGTTTAAAAAATAAAAGTCGCTATTTAAAGGTAATAGTAACTGCAATATAGGACTTGTCACAGGACCCATGGTCATTCTCCTGGCAGCCCAGGGGAGTGGGGAGCCCCAGGGAAGCCCCCTACTGATGGATTCCCAGGGGTGGAGGCCAAGTATAGGAATACAGCTGGGAATGCTATCTGGGACGGTGTGGTCCAATGGAAATATAATGAAAGCCACACATCTGTTTTTAAATGTGTTAGTAGCTATGTTGAAAAGTGTAAAGAAACAGGTGAAAATATTTTGAATAATAGATTTCATTTATCCCAGTACGTCCAAAACAGTACCATTCATTTCAACCTGCAATTGATGAATAACTTTAATGTATTTTTTATACCAAGTCTGCAAAATCTAGTGTGTATTTTGTACAGAGAGCACATCCAGACTGGCCACATGTCACTGGCTCAGTAGCCAGATGTGCTGGTGACTACAGGACAGCTTTGAGGCAGCCTAGACTGGGGCTGCAAGGAGGGGAGAAGGGCCACCCTCGGATTTGCTGAGCCTGTTGGGGGCGGGGCAGCTCTGAGCAATGCCAGTGAGCCAGCTGGCCTTTTCCGCTTTCCCTGCCGACCACACCAGGCTGCATCCGCTGCCCTCAGGCTCCTGTCCTTTCTCTTGACCCAGTTGGAGTCATCAAAGGTCACTTGCCCTTCAAGGGTTAACCACCCCTGCCCTACTGTCCCCGCAACCTGCTCTTGACCCTGGCTGCCCACTTACCCCAGGGCTGATGCCTGCTCCTCTTCAGATGCCTGGCCGGCCAGAAGGGCATGGTGTGGCAGAGCTGGGGCTGTGGCAGGGGGAGCGACCGCGAGACACAGCCAGGCCAGGGGCGGAGGCCAGGGGCACTGGCTGGTGGGCGGCTCCGAGCACAGGGCCTGCGACTGCCTGTGCACTCTGCCCGAGGGCACTGGGCCAGGCCCTTTTTGTCTCCTTTGGGGAACTTCTGTACTTCTCAGTGCCCCAGCCTCAAAGCTGGGACTGTCCGGGGCGGGGCGAGGAGGCAAGAGCCGGATCCCCCAGGGGCCCTCCCGCTATGCAGGGTCTGCTGGTTTTTATCAGCGGAAATCCCTCTGCAGGTGTCCTGCATCAGCCACCGTGCGCTCCCTCCCCCGCATTCCCCGCCCAGAGTGCAGCGTGGGCTTCGGTCTTCCCTGGGTCTGCCCATTCCCCCAGCTCGCTAGGTGCTGAGAGCACAGGGCTGGACTCCCAGCCCCATCAACGCTGTGCCTCGGGGTTCTCTCCAAGTGGAGCCTCGGAAAGCCCACCTCAGTAGGTTGGTGGGGGCTCCATGAATCCATGGGAGAAGCCTGAGTAATAGTAAGTCTTTACTGGCCACGTACTCTTTCAGGTTCCATTTCTTCATCAGCAAAATGAGGCCAATAATGGGATCTACCTGGCGAGGTCCTGGTGCGGACTGAATGAGACAAGGAAGCCGTGAAGTGGGTGCACCACCTGCACCTGCTTTGTAAGTCACCACCATCCCTGCAGCAGACAGGGAAGCCAGAGCCCGGAGGCTTCCGTGGCCCAGGGCCACCCAGCTGGGATCCCGTACAGCCAGGACTTGAACTCAGCTGTTTGGGACTCTTTCCATGAAATCAGCTGCCATCCTTAAGGTGTCTCCACCACCCTTGATACAAAAAGAGCTGCAGACAGGGGCACCTGTGTGGCTCAGTCAGTTAAGCATCAGACTTTTTTTTTTTTAATGTTTATTTATTTTTGAGAGAAACACAGAGTGCAAGCAGGGGAGGGGCAGAGAGAGAGGGAGCCACAGAATCTGAAGCAGGCTCCAGGCTTCGAGCTATCAGCACAGAGCCCCCTTGGGATCCTCCATCTCCCTCTTTCGCTGCCCCTCCCCAGCCCCACCCCCCAAAAATAAATAATTAAAAAAAGAGAGCTGGAGACACCCCCTTGCCCAGCCTGGCTGGCCTTCCTGCATTACTCATTCCCTCCAGGACACAGTGTCAGAACCGAGACCACAGGAAGCTCTGAAGTTACTTCCTAAAGGGCTGGGGCAGGCAACTGGTACTAAACTCTGGTGAGAGGCTATGCTGGTGTTGATGCCACCTGTTTATCTGCCCATTTTCCCCATTTGTCCATTAGTCCATCTGTCTGTATATCCATCCATCCATCCATCCATCCCTTCAACAAAGAAAAGCAGCCAATTAAAAACAAAGCACATCTGCTTAAAACTCTTCAGAGGGCCTACTGTTCTTGGAATATAATCCAACTCTGCTGTGACCTTGGGGTCCGAGGCCCCATGACCACATGTCCACCCACGTGCTCACCCTTCCTGCCATCGGCCGTTTGGGTCCCCTTTCTCTTCCTCAGACTCACTCTCTCCCAACTAGAACGTGTGTACTTACAGGTGCTCGGAATGTCATTCCCCTAGCTCCCTGGCACCTTCAGACCTCAGCTCAGACTTTAGTGTAGAGAACCCTTCCCTGGGTGAGAAGCTCTGTCAAGTAACTGTCCCTCCTGCCCAATCACTGTCATGCTCTTCTCTCTCTACAGCTTGTCACAGTGGGAAATTAGCTTATTTGTGTGTAAACGTGTTTACTGTGTCTCTGCTAACGGATGTAAACTTCAGGAAGGTGGGGCTTGCCTCCCTTGGTCTGGCTGGTATCTCCCAGGACTGGTCCAGTATCTCGAAAAGGGTGGCATGGTCACGGTGGGGACACATGGAAAGCTCTGTGGAAGTGACAATCTCTCTTAGTACAATATTCAAGTTTGATTGGGCATTTACAATATTCTGGGCACAGTTTCTACACACTGCCTATTTTAGCCCAGTATTCTAGCTTCACAATGACCCTATAAAGTGGTACAATTATGACACCCGCTTTGCAGATGGGAAAACAGAGGCTGAGTAATTTGTCGGAGGTCACGTGACTGAGTGCAGCTTCCCAAATGGCCCTGGTCAGCAAGGGGAAACTGCATGCTAACTGGTTTCCTCAAGTGTTGGCCACTCACACCCCACTCTTGCAGGCTGAGGATATGAACCCAGGCACTCTGGCTGCCCTTTGTCCCCCCTGGTCCCATTCCTCTAAGCCACCAGTGAACCCTGCCTCCAGGCATCACACACTCCTCAACGTGGGCTGAACCCAGTAACTTGCTTTCAATAAACAGAAATGGCAAAAGGTGATAGAGGTCACCTCTGGGATTAGCTTCCAAAGACACTGAGGCTTGTGTTTTGTGTGCCCTCCATGGCAGCAGACCTCAGCCAGGGATGACAGCGCACCTCTGCATTTCTAGAAAGCTGTTTTATTATCCTAACTGGGAGAGAAAAAAGAGACCAGGGAAGGTAGAGGGACCGAGTAAAGAGGGTATTAAAAGCTGGGGGGGGGGGTGTCTAGATACTCACACACCCCCCATGCTGCTCCATCACCAGGGCAGCACTGCCTGCCACAGGCCCAGGGAGCCCCAGCTCTGTGACCATCTGTTGCTGGGGAGGCGATGACGACCCAGGGAGCCGGGAGTGGTGGAGGACAGCACAACAGGAGGTGTCCCAGGGAGTGGAGGAAAGACTCGGGTCCCCATGGTTCCTTTAGGGCTCTCTTGAATCTGTTTCTCCAAGGAGAAACCTTAGAAGGCAATATTTAACATCCATTTTGATGGAAGATGGATCCTTCTTCAACATGGCCATACTAAAGCCAACACTGCGTTTAGTGGAGAGACACTAGCATGGTTCCCATCAAGGCCAAGGACAATCCCAGCAGGCCCCCCATCATCACTGTTATTTAACATTCTCCTGGAAGTCTGCCGCAGTGCAACCAGATCAGAAAAAGAACATAAAATAATAAAAGCTGGAGAGAAGGGTACGGTGTTCTTTTCATTGCTATTGTTGTTTCTATAGATAAAGAAAACCAAAGTGAATTGAAAAATGATGGCAGGCAGATGTCCAGACATACAACTAACAGATCACAAGCTATTTATAAATGAGAAGAAACAGAAATACCATCGTGTAAGTAGGAAAACCCACGTAACAGAATACCAATTCACCCTAAGTTAGTCTATATATCTAACACACGAAAATACTAATCACATTTCTTTTTAAATACAAGTTGATTCTGAAGTTCATAACAAAAACAGCAAATGCATTTTTGAAAAAAAAAAGAGACCAATTTATTAAAACGGAGTGGAGTATCCCGCTATACAAGGAAAACGAGGGAGGTCCCACACGACGTGAGCAGAGAGAGACTCCAGTACACCTTGGAAACAACAAGTTATTTCAAATGGGTGAGTAGAAGACATTACTTAATAAATAGGAAAGAGAAAATGGTAGACCTGGAGGGAAGTTATCCAGTTGGATCCTTGTATCAAACCTTATCACAAAATAAAAATTCACCATGGATCAAAGATTTAAAGATGAAACATGAAGCCACAGAAGGATCAACGGTGGGAGGAATTTCCATCTGACCTTGAAACTGGGGAAGGCCTCTCTGAATATGACACAAACACCAGAGACCACAAAAGAAAATTTCACTCCGTAAAAGTTAAAAATATTTGCGTGGCAAAGAAAAGAAAGTAAAAAGACAATGGCAACAGGAGGGGGGAGGGAAAGACAGTCATCATTTGGAACACTCTGTGGGAATTAAAAAGAATGAGGATGTGCTCCATGCCCAGATTTGGAACGTTCTCTGCTAGACACAGTTAGGTGAAAAATGCAATGATACGTGACCAGTTTTGCACAGGAGGGGAGGAGAGAAGAATGGAAGAGATACTTATTCGTTTGAATATGGGCAAAATATCTCTGGAAGGAGCCAGAAGACATTGGGAGCAGTGTCTTTTCTGGGGAGGGAAGTGGGTGGCACAGAGAGACTGGCTTTCCACCCTTTGAAATTTGAACCATGTTACCTATTTTAAAAACTAAATGATGGGGTGCCTGGGTGGCTCAGTCCGTTGAGCGTCAGACTCTTGGTTGTGGTTCAGGTCATGATTTCACAGGTTCATGAGTTCGAGTCCAGAGTTGGGCTCTGTGCTGGCAGTGGGGAGCCTGCTTGGGATTCTGTCTCTCTCTCTCTCTCCCTTTCTCCCTCTCTCCACCCCTTACCCCCTCAAAATAAGTAAATAAATTAAAAATAAATAAATTAAAATAAATAAATAAAAACTAAATGACAATAGAATCTACCATAAAGGGACAAGTGAAGGAAACCCCACACCATCTGTGGGCAGTGGGGGCAGTGAGGGGTGGGCTGCAGGCTGTGTATCCAGCAGGGAATCACTGAAGGTGGCCTACTGGCACCCAGGAGTCACTGGGAGCTGGGGACCAGCTCACCAAGGGGTGAGAGAAGCCTACAGCTGGAGGTGCTGAGCTGAGGGGGTCCTTTACAGCATTAGTAGGAGGAGATTTTTGTGTCTCTTTGGGGAACAGTTTGACAGTATCTATCAAAACTTTATACGGCCCCGGCAACCCCTTCCAAGGAATTTACTCTATGCAAAAATCTGCACATGTGCAGAAGGAGGCGGCAATAATAAGCTGGGGACTATGGTCCATCAGGTTACATAAATAATGTACTGATTAAATAAATTATGTACATGGACAAAGGAATGAGGAAGCAAACAAAGGAGGTGGCAGGGTATGTGGGGGGATAATACATTATTACGTGGAGAAAGCAAAAAACAGCATGATGGATATGCTTCGATTTGTGAGAGTCACGCGTGCACATGGGCGTGGTTGTGCAAGCCCGTTGCTGCAAGGGCAGCAGGACACGGGCCTGGGCTCGCTTCAGGAGAGGAGGCGAGGCGCTGAGGGACAGAGAGGTGTACTTCTCCCTATGGACCGAAGTGTGTGTACGTGTGTCCATGCGTGCGTGTGTGTGCGTGTGTTACTATGGGCACAGACTGCTTTTCTTGAATGAAAATTGTTCCTTTTTACTGTTAAGGGAGATGAGAGTTAGACCCGTCTGTGCTTTGAGTACTTTTTTTCCTTTAAAGATTTTAAGTCACCTCTACGCCCAACGTGGGGCTTGAACCCACAACCCTGAGATCAAGAATCGCATGCTCCACTGACTGAGCCAGCCAGCCACCCCTTGAGTACTTTTGATTTGGGAAAACGCCCCAGATATCCTCCAGATGGTTTGAGCTCCAGCTTCCCCTCTTGCCAGCTCAATCCCACAGTGGAGTTTCATTTCTCAAAACCAGAGTCTCCCTGGGAAATCTTTTGTGGTTCTGGGGACATTGGGATTTTTAGGGAATCCATATTGACCTCACCCCAGGCAGCACCCGTGGGAGAATTGGGAGAGTGATTTGTCTCACAGGGACGATTGCACATGTGAAGGAAGGATGTGGGGCGGGCCATAGCGTCCTCTCTGAAATGCAAGTCAGGCCTCTCCCTACCCTGGTAGGAATTCCACACCACAGCCTCTTTCCTCTGCCTTCAGGATGTGCCCCAGCTCACTGCTTCCCGCTGGGGCTCCTCTGTGATCAGCTGAGGGTACCTTTTCCATCCAACCAGCCATCTCACCGGCCACTCCTGGTGCTCTGCCCGACTTCTTGTTCCTGGGATATACCATGCCCTTCACGCCTTGCTGTCTTTGCACATGCTATTCCCTCTTCTTGGGACACCTTTCCACTTTGCCCATTTGGTAAACTCCTACTCATTCATCAAGACACAGCTCAAGTACCCCCATTCTCCTTCACCTTCCTTAACCATTTCCCCTCACTCACCAGGCTTCCTTATCCCATTCTCCCTTCTACAAATATTTACTTTTTTATTTGGGGGGTGGGGGGAATGTACGTGCATGCACGCGCACGTCAGGGAGAAGGGTAGAGGGAGAGCATCTTTTTTTAAAGTTTATTTATTTTTGAGAGAGAGAGACAGAGTGAGCAGGGAAGGGGCAGAGAGAGAGGGAGATGGGGTCCTAAGAGGACTCTGTGCCGAGAGCATGGAGTCCGAGGCGGGGCTTGAACTCAGGAACTGCTAGGGGCGCCTGGGTGGCTCAGTTGGTTAAGTGTCCGACTTCGGCTCAGGTCATGATCGCACGGTTCGTGGGTTCGACCCCCGTGTCGGGCTCTGTGCTGACAGCTAGCTCAGAGCCTGGAGCCTGTCTTCGGATTCTGTGTCTCCCTCTCTCTCTGACCCTCCCCTGCTCACGCCGTCTCTCCCTCTCTCTCAAAAATAAATAAAACAGTTAAAAAAGAAACAAGAGAATTCAGGCACTGCGAGATCATGACCTGAGTCGAAGTCTGACACTCAACCAACTGAGCCACCCAGGCGCCCCAAGAGACAGAATCTCAAGCAGGCTCCACACTTGCCCAGCACAGAACCCAGACTCGGGGCTCGATCCCACGACCCTGGGATCATGACCTGAGTCAAAATCAAGAGTTAGATTCTTAACTGACTGAGCCACCCTGGCGTCCCTCCCTTGCACAAATACTTATGAAAGGTCTACCGTAATGTGCCGAGCACTGTGCCGTGTGCTGGGGACACAGCAGCGACATAACCAAGAGGCTCTGCTTGGCGGGGAAGACTGGCCTGAACCTTTATTACAAACAAATGCAAAACCACAATTAAAAGCCTAGGAAGAGTCCAGAGGTCTTGGGGGTGGGAGCTGAGACCACAGTTTGAGAACTGCTTCCTCAGGGTCACCTGCCACCAACACCTGGGGTTCACCCGGCTCTGGGCCCAGCCTGCCTCCACCCGCTCTAGTCTCCTGAGCCTCCTGGGAGCAGTGACGCAGCAAGGCCAGGGCGGGGAAAACCACTGATGGTAAGGCCAGGGGAGCCCCCTGCCCCCTACCCTCCTTTAAAAATAACTTTCATGGAGAAAAGAAACAAAAGTTTAAAATAGCAACATGTTATAATGGACTATGCCAGGTGCCAGAGGAAAAGCAAGTTCTGCGCTGCCCAAGGGTGGGGGTTTGTAAGGGAAGAGGGGTGGCTCTGACACTTAGAATCAAAAAAAAAAAAATGCAGTTTACGCAGGGACCTGGAGGGAATAATGGCTGAATTCATCATTCTAAGGAAGGACAAGGGAGCTAACGTTTATGAAGTGCCCTCTCTGTGCCAACTTCCTTACCAAACCTCAGATTCAACCTCTCCGGGGTCTCTGTGCGCAGGGCGGAGCACCTTACTTCTACAGCTGCAATGTCAGGGGCAGAGGTGAAGCGCCCCGAGCTGGTATTGCCGGCCGAGGCTGCTACCCCTCCCAGCAAGTATGTGCGGGAGACGCTGAGACCACGGTCAAGGTTCCTAGCCCTGGTGTCTAGTAAGTAATGGAGGCTTGATCTGCACCCAGGACCCCTCCTCGGTCCACAGCCGGCCTCCTGTCCCCACCCTCCTGGGCTCCCTTCCAGGCTTCCTGGGGTAGGGGATAGATCCAGTGCCTCTCCTACACCTGATAGAACATTCTGCTCCCAGTGGGTGCACCAGCACATCTGGTAAGTACACTACCGAGCACTGCGGGCTGATACAATGTGTTACTAACGGCAGGAAACTGGCACCCTTGCTACTTCCCATTGCTAACTCCACGTGTCTTAGCCTGTGTTCCTCAAAACCAAAGTCCAAGACAGGGGCTTGTGTGCTGGTGGGTCTGGGAAGCTACCTCAGGGAGAGGTGCAGGACGGGGAAGGAACCTGGGAAGGGGCGGGGGTGAGGGGGTGAGCCCAGAAGAATGTGGGATGGAGCAGGCTGCTGCTTTAGGGGCCCTGGGGGCCCCATCCTGCTGGCCTGGTCTTGCTGCCTTATGAAATGTGTATCAGAGCTCCCAACCAAGGGACCAAAGGGGAGCAGCTATCCACTGGCTCCAGTCACCCACTGGTCAAGGGTGGTCCCGGGTGTTTTAACTTCCCTCCCCCCCTCCCCTCGTCTTCCCCCACCTGCTCTGGAGCATGGCAAGGGAGGCTCTTCCTTTCAAAGAGGCAACAAATACTTGGGGAGACCCTACAGCGCCATCTCTGTGCTTGGCACAGGGATAGTGCGGAGCGGGTATCTGGGTGAACAAGACAGGCAACGCCCCACCCCCCTGGAGCTTAATCTCTGGAGTTGAGGGAGGGGGGGATGGCCAAAGGACAAGTAAGCAAAGGAAGGAGGCAAGCTCAAATGTGGATCAGGAAAGGCCCGCTTGAGAAGGGGACCCTCGAGCTGAGCACTAAATGATTAGAGGGGCTGGCTTTCCTGCACTGATCTGTTTCCAGGCACAGAGGGCTGAGGTTGGACAGCAAATGCAAAGGCCCTGGGGTAGGAAAGGTACTGAGGTCCTTGGTGTGGCTCAGTGTACCCAGGAGGGCATGAGTTAGTCAGGAGGTAGATAGGAGGCTGTGGCAGGTATTCAGGGAGAAGATTCAATGGTGCAGACGAGGCAGGGTGGGGTACAGTGGAGGACAAAAGCCTACGTTCAGGTTCAGGTTCAGGATCTGTCTTGGTGTTGGTAGTGATCCAGAGGAAGTACAGGAACAAGGATCAGCCTCCAGGCACTGGGCCCAATGCTGGGAAGAGGAGGGGGTGTCTTGGGACGCCCGGGGGCTCTGTCAGTTAAGCGTCCGAGTTGGTTTCGGCTCAGGTCATGATGTCACGGTTCCATGAAGTCAAGCCCCGAGAAGGGCTCTGTGCTGACAGTGTGCAGTCAGCTTGGGATTCTCTCTCTCCTTCTCTCTCTCTGCCTCTCCCCCAACACACTGTCTCTCTCTCTCTCTCAAAATACGTATACTTAAAAAAAAGATTTTTTTAAAGGGGAGGGGTGTCCCAGGTCACCATCTCCAGAAACTGCACGTTTTAGACAGCATCTAAAAAATAAAAACCACTTTGTAGTTGTAAGCATCAAGTTCTAAAATGCTGGTGGTTTCCCTTCTCATCCATCCCCTTCCCAGCTGAACCCCACCAGAGCTCAAGCCCAGCTTGCTTGACAGGCACGGACTCAGGGACCCTTGCCCTTTTCTTGGCTGTTAGCTCCCAGCACCCGGGCCCCCTAGACTGGCCTCAGCGGGGGAAGGCCTGGGGTACGGGGCAGGGGCCCATCTTCACTCAAGGGCCTGGACTAGGTTCTTATCCCGGAGGCCAGGGGCTGGCTGCCAGCTGCTGGCTACATCTCCGTTCCTCCTTTTACCTTAGCAGGAAGTTTCTTATTTGTCCCCCAGGTGCTGGACACAGCCCTTCAGAATGAGTCTGAGAACCCCTGCCCCAAAGGGCATTCTCGGACCCTATCACGACACAGCCTGAATCCTGCCAGGCACCACGCTAGGAACTGGGGACACAAATGAAGGCCCGGCCCTCAGGGAGCCAAGGGCAGGCAGGTCAGCCACAGACTGGGAAGCAGCCCAAGGAGACAAATTTGCAAGGACAAAGACATCTGCTCTCCACTCCAGCATCTCCAGAATAGGGAGGGAGGGGAGGGATGGCTCTTTATTATGGAGCAAGTCTGCCCGGTCCCAGTTCTGCATCACAAAACCTCCACCTCACATACACTCTCCCCCCTGGGGGTGGGGGGAATAAAGCTCGAAGGCAGCTAGGTTCCCTCCAGCAGCCTGGAGGGGTAGGGGAAGCAGAATTCCTAGGGTAACCATTTCCACTCCCCCAGACAAGCGGGGCTTCCTGCCCAAGGCCAGTGGGCACAGAGGGGCAGGTCTGGAGGGCTGCCTGGAGGCAGGTGGCAGCAAATGTAGTCAAAGGCCTATAAGTAGTTATGTGGAGTGGGGAGAAGGGCTGAGCGCAGAGATAGGCTCAGGGAAAGTGACCTGTGACCTGTCAAATGGCACAGAAGTACCCGGGGCCTGTGGGACTCCACGCCCGTGACCTACCCACTCAATCCTGCACACTCACTCCAACCTCCCAGTTCCTTTCTGCCTGCTCTAGCCACTCACATGGACGTTTGTTGAGCCAGAAAATCTATGCTGGGCAAATGAGAAATTCCCTTGATTTAGTCTGGACACCATGGATCTCTCGCTCGTGCTCTTTTCCTTTGCCTGGGTTCTGGTGACGCCCAGTCAGATGTGGGCCCGCCTCTAGCAGGTGCGTGAGACCTCAGGGCTTCAGCTGCCGTTCTCCCCACACTCTGTTCACCCAAACTGTTCGGGTTCTTCAAAATAAACATAGTGTTTTTATAAGCTGCCTCCCCCGGGGGGCCAGGTATAAACCACCAGAGAAGTAAGAAGTCTTGCTGGGATGGAAGTTAAATGAGTTCCAGCACCACTGCCTAGTACAGCTCCTTGAGGCTGCCACTCACATGATAGTCTAAGTGCACAGAACCCTCTGAAGGCACCCGTTCATCTTAAATAGTTTTAACGAATGGCACTCCTGGAAAATGACATTCTCATCATCATCAGCAGCAGCAGCAGCAGCATCATAACTATTATTCACAAAGTCTAAGTGCCTGGCACCCCTTCTCCCCACACCCCCAGACAGCCACTCTCATTGTAGTCTAAATGAATGGCGCCCTCTGGTGGCACCAATTCGCACTGTAGTTTATGTGAATCCCCACCCCTGCTAAGTTCCAGAGTTGTGCAACACGGTGGCCTATATGTTCTCTCATTTAAGCCTTAAGACGATCTTGAGGAAGTACTTATTTTTCCACTTTCTACAGAAAAAAACTTCCCCAAATCTCCCAGCCACAGAGCGAAAGCTGAGATTTTATGCCTTGTCTAACTGATGTCCACCGCTTTCCCCCTCAGCAGAGCTGGAAGACCGAGGGGCAAAACCTCAACTCCTCCAGCCTCTCAGGGCTTCCTGACCCACTCCGTCCCACAGCAAGGCCCCAAACTAGGCCTTATGGATCCCATTTGGGAAATTGACAGGCACTACACAGGGATCTTGACATCCCCTACAGATAGGGAAATTGAGGTTCTCTGCCTGCAATGCTGCAGCCACTGAATGACGGGGGCCTGCCTGCCTCAGAGAGAGCACTTTTCAGGGCATCCTGCCTTCTACCAGGATGGGAAGATTCCAGTTCAATGGCCAGGGCTCAAACACTGGGGTGGCCTTGAGGCGAGTATGGTTCTTTCCGTGGTCGTGGTACTTCATCAGGATCCCTAAGCCCCCTCCCCCGGGGTGTCAGTCTCTCACGTGGTCCTCACCCCAGGTTTCCACTGCCAGGGTCCTTGTCCAGACTCACATTTGGTGCTGTAGTTGTGTGTAAGGACCCCACCACTGGTCAGAGGGTGGCCCCATGTCCTTTGTGACCAATCGTTACTAGGGACTTGTCGGGGACCTGCCAAGGACATTTAAAAACCTACCACGGGATCCCGGACATCAGTCCTGGAGGGCACAGCAGCTCAATGAGGGAGCTCTTGGGTCGTGGCTGCCAGGCCTTTGCAGGTCCCTCCAGCCACAAGCAGACACAGCAGGGCCACTGCAGGTACTTGGCCTCAGGCACAGTGGGGACAACTAAGCAGCCTCCTTTGGGAGGAATGTCTGATTTTTTAAAGTTTTTTTTTAACGTTTATTTATTTTTGAGAGAGAGAGAGAGACAGAGTGTGCGTGGGGGAGGGGCAGAGAGAGAGGGAGACACAGAATTCAAGCAGGCTCCAGGCTCTGAGCTGTCAGCGCAGAGCCTGATGCGGAGCTCGAACCCACGAACCATGAGATCATGACCTGAGCTGAAGTCAGCTGCTCAACTAACTGAGCCACCCAGGCACCCCGGGAATATCTGATTTTCTATGCAACACGTGGTTAGGTGCCGATGGGGAAAGACGAGAACTGGGAGGTCATCAAACCCTTTGACAGATGGGGGCTCCAGCCATATCCACGTCATAGGGGACACAGGAGGTCTGGCTAGAATGTCACTGCAGGGCTGGCAGCTCTGCGAGGGAAGGCCCAGAGGTTAGGTGGGAACTGCTGCCCAGCGTGTGGGCTGTTGGCAAGGCTCCAGGAGGTCCGACAGCAGAGAAAACACTTAGCCCCACTGAGCTCTTCCAAGGAACCACAAGACACATCGCTAATAGGACACCTGCTACCATCCTGAGGGCAGAGCAGGGTTCCTGAGAATGCACTGCAGGTGCAGCTGAGGTGGGGGTGGGGGGAGATGATGAGGACCCTGCTGTATACGGTGAGGACACCAGGGCCCTGGTTCTGGAGAAAGGCATCATCTCCCAGCTCCCTCCCTGATGACCCCCGATTCTTCGCTCTCATCTGTCCACCCAGCCATAACTGAGCAAGCCCGAGTGTGGCCTGAGGACAGGGCTGACCCAAGCTGGGCTAGTGGGGCTGGGGGGTGGGGGACTGCGGTGAAGGGCACGCTGTCATTTGCAGGGAGCTGAATGCCGGCCTGCGCTCTCTTGGCCGGCCAGCCTGGCGCAGGGCACACTCAGGCCAGTGTGGTGAACCAGAGTCAGTGCTGGACCCCAGGGGCCTCACCTGGGAGAACCTGGGACGGGGAAGGCCGTGGCACCCCCATCAGTGGGGCAGAGGGGTGCCCTCCGGCAGGGCCCAGACGGGATGCCGAGCACAGCAGAGCTTTGTTCCAACCTCCGCCATCGAGCGCCGTGCAGACGCTCTGTGAATGGCACTGTTGTGGTATTTTAAGAAGATTCTACAAATAGCACTAACTCAGAATGGGCCTCACAGCCAGCTCATGAATGCGGCAGTAGCGAGGGCGGGCCAGCCTGGGAGCCCCAGGAGGACAATGGGGCCTCACAGGGGAGATAGGGCAGGATGCTGGGTGACCCTGGCCTTTTCCGGGGCTCCGTGGCCTCATTTCCCCCCAGACGCGACGCACCCAGGCCCTGCCCCCATTGCCCAATTCTGATGGGCAGCTTCCTGGGAATTTATTGGGAAGGAGCAGCTCCCCAGCCTTTCTGAATAAAAAGAAGGGATGCAACATCCTTCTGGCCCCTGCCACTCCCGGATCTCTAAGCTCTGATGATGCCCTGTGGGTCACAGGGGACAGGAGCACAGGAAGGAAGAATGTCCTTAGGTTTTTATCACAAGTCACTTTATTAGGTAGCCAGAGAAATCTCAAAGACTCATAGTCCTAGCAGCCAAGGACTATTAACTGGGATCTTTCCAAGGAGTCCATTCTTGAGACTTGAAAGACAGCCGAGGGAAGAGAAGAACAGGGATCGGGGATCATTCTGAGAGAGGCTCACATGTAACTAGACCTCTCAGTCTCCATGTCTTCATCTCGAAGGCCAACAGTATCGGACCTCTCTCACAGCGAAGGTTGAAAATTTGGAGGCAAAGAATATGCTGTGTTTAGCATCAAAGGCACTCAACAAGGGTTAGCCTAGCTTCCTTCCCAAATGAAAGACCGTTTATTTAATAGATGAGTGCATTCTACACATAAAATATTTTTAAACTACAGCTGAGAAACCGGGCAGGCATAAAGAGATCCCTCTTGACCCTGTGAATCTACAAAGACATCAGATCAGGGATGTGGAGTCAACGTAAATGAGCAAGACAGGGCGGCAGAGCAGGCTGGGGTCTGTGGCAAAGTAGAGAGGCTCAGATCTAAGGCCGTGTATCCCTTACGGTACTTGGGACATGCTGATTATGACAGAGGAAGGATCTGGTTGGGTTTATTTTTGAGAGAGAGAGAGAGAGAGAAAAACAGAGTGCAAGCAGGGAAGGGGCAGAGAAAGAAGGGGGCACGGAATCTGAAGCAGGCTCCAGGCTCTGAGCGACAGCTCAAACTCACAAACTGTGAGATTGTGACCTGAGCTGAAGTCAGACGCTTAACCGACTGAGCCACCCAGGCGCCCTGAGAAAGAATCATTTTTGACAGAGCTGCCTCAACCCCCCAGCACATTCTGAGCAGGGCCCATGGCCGAGGCATGGACGGTGCATCCAGCTGTCAGAGGTGGCATGAAAGGGTGGCTCTCCCACATCCATTAGCTCTGGCCGCCCAACCCTCAACCATACCTTGAGCAATGCCTGGGTGTCCTGCCCCTTCCCTCCACTAAACACTGGGGTCTGGAAGTGCGATACCCTCTCTGTATGTGGCTGAGCACAGGTCTGTGTGCAGAACGTGCACTCAATCCATACGGACTAAAGAGAACGAAGTTAGAAAGACTTGTCCAGAGCCAAGAGCACAGGGGACCCCAGACTCAAGGGACTGGGCCACTGACATGCTGTGTGGCCTTAGGCAAGTCACTTCCTCTTTTTGGGGCTTTTTAAAAAACTAATTTGGAAAATGAGAAAGTCTGGCTGGGTGATCTCTGAGGACCTCTCAGCTTACTCTCTCTGAGTCCATATGTTACATCTCTAAGTAATGACGATTGATCCCTGGTATTGAATGGTGGATGTTTTCCTTCACCCTCCCCTGGGAGGCCTTCCCTGGAAAAAAGCTTGCTTATTCCAGGTTGAATTGGGACAAGGTAGGTAGTGGCTTGTTCACAGACAGGTGGCCCTGGACACAGCCCTGGGACCTCGCTAAATTAGAAGGTGGTGCTGTCCCCATAGTCCCAGCTGGCTGGGGAAGGCAGCATTTGATGCTGGTGGGCACTGATCCTACCCAAATGCTTTTCCTGTACAACCTCACTGCATCAGGCAGGAGCAGCAGGAGAGGCGATGCGCTCCCAGCTGTGGGACTGAGGCCCGGAGCCCAGACGCATGCCCGGAGGCACACAGGTCAATGTGGGAGAGTCACGACTTGATCCCAGGGTGCCTGGACTCCAAGGCCGCTCCTGCTACTTTGCACCCCTAACCTGTAAGAGGCTCACACACTGTCCCAATGAGCCATGTGCTCTAGGAGAGTGACACAGACCTCTCTCCATCCGACTCTCCTAATCAATCAATGAAGGAAACTACCTAATCTCAAAGATATTTCCTTGCTCCCAAGTTCAGGGGCTCTCTTCTCCAGAAGCGGGTGATGTACATTGACTGGGTGGTGTCCAAAATCCTGAACGAAGGCTCTGCGGGGACCAGGGCCAATCAGAACAGGGTGGGCCTTACCCTGCTGTGCCAGGCATGAAGTTTTAGGTCCTAGATAGCGAGGAGATTGTGGAGACCTGGGGAGGCTGCGGGTAGGGACGGTTTAGTGACAGGTAAAGAAGCATTTCCGCGTTTTACAAACCTCCTAGCCTTTCTGGTGAGTGCCATCTGATTATCAGCCAAGGCTGCAGACCTCCTGGGCAGGAAGGATCTGAGAGCCTGCCAGGTGAGGGCCCTCCTCAGGGAGGTCTGAGAAGGAGGCTGACAAACAGGTGCAGAGGGAGAGGGCCCCACACCAGATCCTGATCCACACCTGCGCTCCATTCTTGCAGAAGACAGTCACGCGCCAGGCAGGCAGCGGCCACTGTGACATCACTGGCTGTGATGGGCTCATTTGAGTCTGAAAAGACTGAAGTGAACCTGAGGAAGGGGTGGCTGCTCCCGCAAGGCCCCGGTGGGGCTCAGTACGCACCCCGTGACTGAACACCCCCACCCGCTGCTGGCCTTGGCTCCTGGCTCGGCCCGGGGAGCTGACTGAGAGGGGCTGATGCACAAGCATCCTCGGTCCCTGAGGGTGTCTGAGCAGGCTCAGGGACACCACAGCCCCGGCCCTAAAGGGAACTCCATGGGGCTGGGGGTGGTAGGCAGGTCCTGTGTGTGACTGATCCTCAGAGAGGAAGCTGGCCCAGCTGAAGCCACAAAGGAGAAGCTGCTAGTCTGGGACTAACCTTTGACTCTTTCTAAGCTGGACGTGACTGGGGGTGGCCAGCTTTCTGTTCCAAGTTCCGTGCCTAAAGGGCGTGTGCTTCTTTTTGTTTTAGTCTCTCGGGTGCGCTCTGCTGCTAGTTATCAAAGTGAATGCCTGGCTCTAGGGTCGCATGGCATTGAATGAACTCAATGCAGAGCGCAGGCTGGGAGTGTGGCCTCTGGTGCCAGACAGCCTGGGCTGGACTCCCGGTTCTGAGCAGCCTTGGGCATGAAAATCGATGCCTCAGTTTCCCCATCTCTAAAATGACACAAAGAACACCCTTGAAGGTGACTGTGAGGATTAAGTGAATTTGTACACGTACAGTGCTAAGGACGGGGCTCGGCACGCAGTGGGTGTTATAAGTGCTTTGCTGTAAGCAAAGCAACACTGGCCTCATCAGGTTTTAGCATCTCACTCTAAGCCTCGAGATGAATAATCATCACTTCCATTATCAGACATGTTGGTGAGCTTGTCAGTATTTACAGACAAAGGTATCCCTCTCTGGCTCAGAGACGTGACTTGTCCCCAAGGCTGCAGGGACAGCAGGTGGCACAGCCAAAATGCAGAACTGGGCCGGCCCAACTCGGAGTTCCATGAGCTTCCGACATTTCACACTGCCTCCCAGAAATCAAGCCCTCAAGCACCCTAACTCACCTCTAATTCCCGGGAACCCTTAACATCCAGGCAGTTTAGGTAAAAAGAACAAGGCCCAAACCAGAGAAGACCTAAGAACTGCTCCCTCCCCTTGGTATGACTTAGCATCTCAGAAAGTCCCCCACTGTAGCCACTTGATCGGTCTCGTGGATCCCTGAAAAAGCCCCATGTACATAGCGCTCTCATGGTCTGACCTGACTCACTCTGTGGAAAAGCCCCATCTCCAGGGCATTTGTCAAAAACAACCAGGGGGTAATTCTTGATCGTTACAGCTGTCGAAAGCGGTGATACGGATTTGGGCAAACAAGGCAGGCCGAAAGGAAGATCTGGGGATGGAGAAATCCACTAGGAGCTCTGAAAAGCCCTGACATATTTCTGCTGATGTAAAAGCCCACATATACGTGTATAGCCATGTCGAGGAGCAGGAAAGACACGAGAAGTCCCCAATCTCTCGCTCTGGCCAACTACGCACAAGCGGGGAGTGAAGCCTAAGACAGTCATGAACTCTCTGAGTACTGAAGGTGCATGTGGAAGAATTCTAAAGGGAACCCTTCATTTGTTTTAAATTTTCTTAATGTTTATTCATTTTTTGAGAGAGAGAGAGAGAGAGAGAGAGGGAGAGAGAACGCTTGTGAGCAGGGGAGGGGCAGACACAGAATCTGAAGCAGGCTCCAGGCTCTGAGCTGTCAGAACAGAGCCCTACGTGGGGCTCGAATCCACGAATTGTGAGATCCTGACCTGAGCCGAAGTCGGGCGCCTAACCAACTGAGCCACCCGGGCGTCCCAAAAATAACTTTAAAATACTGTAAAGAGGGGCACCTGGGTGGCTCAGTCAGTTAAGCATCCAACTTGGGCTCAGGTCAGGATCTCATGGTTTGTGGGTTTGAGCCCCATGTCGGGCTCTATGCTGACAGCTCAGAGCCTGTAGCCTACTTCAGATTCTGTGTCTCCCTCTCTCTCTGCCCCTCCCCTGCTCACATTCTGTCTCTCTCTCTCTTAAAAATGAATAAACGTTAAAAAAAATACTGTAAAGAAACAAAGGGAAATTAAAATGACACAACAGAAAACATCTACATAATATAAAAAGAAGTCAGTAATAGAACAAAAATGACATGGCACATATAGAAAACAAACAGCAAATGGCTGACATAAATCCATTTTCTCAGTAATTATGTCAAATATAAATGGATTAAGAAACATATTACATACTGTCTATTGGAGACAAGTTTAGATTTAAAAACGAACAGGTGGAAAGTGAAATGGTCAGAAAAAGATAGATCATGTACACAATACCCAAAAGGAGCCAGAAGGGCTATACAAATATGGGACAGAATAGACTTTAAGACAAAAATGTTACTGGAGACAAAGATGAACATTTTATAAGTATAAAAGGGTCATTCCAGCAGGAAGATACAGTGATAAACACATGTCCCCCTAACAACAGAGCTCCACAATAATGATGCAAAAATGGACAGAATTGAAGTGGAACTGAAGCAAAAATGGACAGAATTGAAGTGGGACTCCACAATACTATTTGGAGGTTTTATGGGTGCCTGGGTGGCTCGGTCAGAAAAGCATGAGACTCTTGGGGCACCTGGGTGGCTCAGTCGGTTAAGCGTATGACTTTGGCTCAGGTTAGGATCTCATGGCTTGTGAGTTCGAGCCCCACGATGGGCTCTCGCACTCTCAGCGAGGAGCCTGCTTCAGATCTTCTGTCTCCCTCTCTCTTTGCCCCCTGCCCCACTTGCACGCTCTCTCTCTTTCTCTCAAATAAATAAACATTAAAAAAAAAAAAGCATGTGACTCTTGATCTTAGGGTTGTGAGTTTGGGCCCTATATTGGGTGTAGAGATCACTAAAAAAAAATAAACTTAAAAAAATTGGAGACTTTAGTAGTCCATTTTCAAACACAGATACAGCTAGGCAGAAAATCAATACAGAAACAAAAGACTTGAACAACCCAAGGAAGCAAGTAGTCCTAACAAATACCCATAGACCACCTCATCCAACAAGAACTGAATACACATCTCAAGGGCACATGGAAGGTCTTCCAGGATAGGCCATATGCTAGATCATAAAGTGAGCCTTAAACATTTAAATGGATTGATAAAATAAAATGTGAATGTATATTCCCCGGCTTAGGAGCAATAAATTTAGAAGTCAATAAAGAAAGGAAATTTACAGAAATCACAAATAATGTGGAAATTAAACAACTCACCTCTAAATAACCAAAGAAGAAGTCACAAACGAAATTTTAAAAACACTTTGAGTTGAAGTGAAAGTGCAACATATTAAAATGTATGGGAGGCAGCATGCTTAGAGGGATATAAACACCCACATTACAGAGGAAGAGAGATCTCAAGTCAGTAACCTAGACTTACACCTTTAGACACTAAAAAAAACACAGAAAACAAAAAACCAAACCCAAGTCAAACAGATAGAAGGAAATAATTAAGATTAGACTAGAAATTATTTAAATAAAGACTAGAAAACAATAGAGAAAATTAAAAGAAAAAAACACCAAAAGTTTGTTCGTTGAAAAGATCACATTTGGACTAAGCAAGAAAAAAGAAAGAAGACCTCAATTACTAAAATCATGAACAAAACAGAAGACGTCACTGTCAGCCTTACAGAAATAAAAGGGGTTATAAGGGAATAACATGAACAACTCTATGCCAACACATGGAGTAACTTGGATGAAACAGATAAATTCCAGCAAAGGCATAAACTACCAAAACTGACACAAGAAGAAACAGAAAACCTAAATAAGCCTGTATTTAACAAAAGACTGAATTGGTAATTTAAGTATTCCCCAAAATGTTTCACTGATGAATTCTACCGGTCATTTAAAGAAGAATTAATAGTAGACAGTTTCATAGGTAAATTCCATCAAACATTTAAAGTCTTAGTACCAACTGTTGACAAACTTTTTCATGACGCAGAAAAGACAAGGGCAGGGCTCCCAGGTCCTGGGCAGCCAGTATTCTTCTCATAATAAAAACAAAGACACTGTAAGAAAACTGTAGACCAACATTCCTTATGAACACACAAACAAAAATCATCAACAAAATACTAGCAAAGCACTAACGCTCATCAACTGATGAACAGATGAACAAAACGTGGTCCACTCACACCATGAACTGTATTTAGCCATAAAAAGGAATGAAGTATGGATACATGCCATGACATAGATGAACCTTGAAAACACTATGATAAGTTAAACAAGCCAATCCCAAAAGGCCTCAAATTGTATAAAAGCAATTTAGTGGTTGCCTGGGCAACTGGGAAAAGGGGTGGGGGGAAGGGTTGTCTTGGGAATGGGAAGTGACTACTCATGGATGCAGGGTTCATTTTCGAGGTAATGAAAATGTTCTAAAATTAGATGATGGTAATGATTGCATAACTCTGTGAATATATGAAAACCTATTGCGCTGTAGTCTAAAAGGATGAATTCTATGATATGTGAAAAACGTCTCATTAAAGCTGTTTCAAAAAGAGGGTGGTGATAGGCTGTTTGGGGGAAGAGCCCAGCAGAAGTTGTAACTCAGGCAGAATCTGCATCAGCTACCCAGCTGGGTTTCAGCAGGTAGAAGACAACTATTTCAGGGATTCACTTCATTTGGATGTTCTGGAATTGGTCCCAGCATTCCCGAAGCAGGGCTCCCTTACAGGTGCAAGGGCCTGCAGGCTAACAAGACAAGAAAACACAGCGCCAGGCATTTTCTTCCCCCCGCCCTTTAGGAGTTAGGACTCCGGTTCTCAGGGAGGCTTGATGCCCTAATGGCCAAGGTCAGAGACTCTGGGTTCACCAGGACTGGTTCTCCTCTGGGGCCAGCACTGTTGGCCTTGAGAAGGTGCTCGTTAAACAGACCTGTTCATGAACTTTGTCCTAGGGGGGCTGCTGATCTATCCTTGCAGTATCAACTCCCCACCCCCTGCGCCCCCAGCTAGAGAACCACTGGCTGAGCCCTTCTCTGTGAAGGTGGGAAGATGCATTTGGCTTTCTTAATGCCTTGTTGCTAGGACCACGGAGCAGTTCCGAGCTTCCTCAGAGAACAGTCTGAGGTTTCAGCGGACACAACCTTAGAGATCATCTAGTCTTACCTGTTTCCCTTTTTACAGATGAGGAAACTGAGGTTCTAAGTGGTAACCCAGCTAAAAGAACTATCAACAGTCTTCTGACAACCTTTGAGGTTGGCATGCCTGTCCCTATTTACAGATGGGGATGGAGAGGCTCGGAGAGGTGAGGGGCGGCCTGGGGTCCCCGGGTTGGGAAACGAAACCAAATCTTCTGCCTCAGGCTGGTTCCCTTTTTGAAAAACCCGCAGGGCTGCTGCCCAGACACTTGAATGGGAAGGAGATACCAAAGAGGGACACTCCTCAGAAACACAGGGGGACCCATGCAGAACTTTTGAGCTGCAGAACAAAGGCCTTGGGGCTCCGGCCCATGAGCAAACCCTGGAGCAGGAGGCTCCAACTTTTGGACATGTCATTCTGGCCTCATGTCTGTCCTGATGAGATGTCCACCGTCTTCAAGGTTGGGTCAGACTAAGAGCTCCCAAACAGCCTGGCTGCTGCCAGCCTTCTGAGAAGCGAGCCAAAGACAGAGCTCTGCCCTGCCTTCAGGGAGCTTCTGGCTCATTTTACAGACTGACACATGTATTCACGCACTGTGATAGGTTTTAAAGTGAAACGATAGAATAGCAAGTGAGCAAATACCAGGGGTCAGGGACAGCCTCCCAGGAAAAACAGACACTTAGGCCCAGACAAATGCTGGGGTCCCCAGGTCAAGAGCAGGTGCAAGGTGACTCCAGGCAGAGAAGCGCCTGGGCGACGCCAGAGGTGGAGAAGACATGGGGGCATGAGGGATGGAAGGCAGGCTGGGTGTGAGTGTGGGCTAGAGAGTAGGAAGGCTGGCCAGCGACCACACCGGCCGCCTGTGAATGGCAATGAGAGCCCTCTGAGGCTGCAGCCACTGCAGCCACTGAGCATTTGCGAGGAGGGAACAATGAGATCCTGCAGGCAACTTGAGCAGATGCCGCCTGCTGTTGGAGAACGCGCTGGGGAGAGGAGGCCAGTGGAGGAGTCCGGGCAGCATACGGGTGCCTGGGACCAGGGAGCCGGCCTGGCATGGACACAGGCAGAAGGACTCAGAACTGGCAGGAGCTGGTGACAGCAAATCAGAGCAGGAGCACAAAATCAAGAGTTCAGACTTCGCCTGCTAATAACCTTTGGCCACTCTCCGGTCCAGGGGAGCCCAATGGAGGCGTCAAGCGGGTCTGGTGCTCAGAGCCAGGCTGGGGCTGGAAAAATGGCCACTCTGACTGGTTTGCCAGCAAGAGGGCCAAGGGGGGAGTGGGGGGCAGAAGTGAGTGGAGGAGCATCTGCTTGTGTGGGTCCCGGGAATAGGTGGCAAGGGGCAAGGGAGCTGCGGGGAGGCAGGAGCCCCTCTGGTGGCCATCCCTGCACTCCCCCAATGCCTCGGCCCTGGCACACCTCTGCAGGGCCTGGAAAGCCCTTCCCTGTCTTCTCTGTTGGGACTCAGCTCAGGCATCAGCTGCTCTGGGCACTCTCTGAACTGCCAGGCTGGGTGGGACCCCAACTCTTTATCCTCAAGTGGGGCACAAGGCCTGGCATAGAACGAGTGCCCAACAGAGAGCTGTTCAATGGATGGACCGAAGCCTGGATGACAGCTGCCTCTTAGCAATCTTGGAAGATTTTATGAAAAATGGAACCTTCTCCAAAAGGTGGGCTCAGCAGCTGTATAGGCGTTTACTCAGTAGAACCAGTTCTATCACTTCCACCCGGTGACAGCCACGCCTCTCTCCAGGACAGGGCACACCTCTGCCCACCCATCTGTATGGTGCCCAGCCTGGCCCAGGCGCCCCTGCACCCAGGCCGGAAGGTGCCCCAACAGGCCCTCTGTCCATTAGGAAAGGACCACAGAGCCCACGCCCTGTGCCTCGCTCTAGCACAGCAGAGTGATACACGGAGTGGGGCTGGACTCCCCACAGGGCTTCCCCGGGGCTCCTCTGGGAGTTAGGCAATAAGAACAGGTGAAGGTGAGCAGGACTGTCTCCTCCACCTCTACTCCATGCACTGAGCACAGATTCTCTGCAGAGCACAGTGCCAGTCAGAGAGGTGACAGACCCAGACCAATCGGGCACTGGAAAGAATGAAATGAACGGGGCCTGTGAGCCAGCGGCTCAGAGGCGGCTCCAGGTACAGCCCACCTTCCCCGTGGTTGACCCCTCTCGGGCCTGACTAAAGGCTCTGTGAGAGGGTGTGGTGTACGCAGGGACCAGAGGGGTCCAGGTCATGTGTCGAGGAGGTTGGACAGGGGTGGGGCACGTGCAATGCCAGCAAGGCTAAGAAGCTGGGCTTTTTTCTAAAGGCACTCTGGGGCCGAGGCAGAGTCTGAGGAGGGATGTAGTGTGACAGGAGCTGTGCATGGAGTGCTGGCCTGGGTGGTGGACTAGAAGGAACAAGGATGAACCCGGGATGACCACCCCGGAAGCCAGTGCAGACAAGATGCTGAGGGTCTGAACAGGCATCGCAGTGACCATGGGGCCAGGGGTGGGGACACCGCCCTGGGCAGGATCACAGGAACTGTCAGCCTTTGATCATGGGAAATGAACCAGCAGGCACGCCTGGGAGCCAGGAAACCGAAAGAAGAGGCAGGTGAGTGCCCAGGACTCTAGCAGAGTTTGGGATTTGGAGGCTGGAGATGGACACTGCAGGGGTGGGGGGGTAAAGGATTTAGGGGGCTGACTGCTTAAAGGTAAGCACAATTATCAGGGCCCTGGGTGAGATTTCTGGGGGACACTTACAGACAGAGCTTTGAAGATGAAACAGAATTCCCAGCCGAACTTGGTGCATTAAAGGGGGCAGGGTGGAGAAGAGAGAGATGGGCTGGGCAGGGGCAGCCCCTGTGGGCCAGGAGGTGGGCAGAGGCAGGGCGTGGGGCAGGTTCCCAGGTACTCAGAGTTCACCAGGTCCAGCATGGATAGCAGGGATAAGTACAGGAGGAGGAGGAGCAGGCAGGAAGGCCAACCCCTACCAGAGAACCTTAGGTCTTAGGGGCTACCGGTCTGCTCACGGCCCCTCCCCGACCTTGAACAAAAGCTGTCTCAAGGTTGCACCCCTGAACCACTTCTTCCTCTAAGTCTCAGCCTTCGACCACAAGGCAAAGTAGAAGAAATGGAACTTGCCACTCAACAGACCCACCATAGAGCTCTACGTGGCAGAAGCATCTGGAAACTGCCTAGAAACAAGGCAATAGAAGGGTTCTCAGAGTTCAGATCAAGTACGTTTGCTCCCTGCTTGGAGGAGGGGTAATCCTTCTCCACACATCAGATCCCGTTCACTGACCTTTCGGCCTCCTCAGGAGCACCCAGGACCCAGGACTGCCCCAACTGCAGGGATCGGTCTTGTGCGCGACAGAAAGCATGATTAGGATCACTTCATATTGTGCCCAAAAAGCACCGACAGCCATCCCTCCCCAGGTCCGCGCTGCCCACCTGCAGCCCTGCAACTAGTGAGAGGGTAGGTGTCTCCTGGGGGGAGTGCCAGACTGTGATGGGAGCCATGAGGACTAGATCCACCGTGGTGACACTGGCACGTGATGGATTTCTGCTGCTCTCTTCTTGGGATCGACTGCCTGAGCTTTCCTGCTTTATACTTTTACACAGGGATAACACAGTCAAATATTCTGTCCTAAAAGTTCTGTTTCAGAAATAGCCTAGAACGTAACCCATTAACAACGGCTCTTATCTTGTGACATTTTAAGTTACAGAGGAACTAATGGACTCTCTTCCAATCTTTTCTTAAATGAAATACCTACACACATTTCTAGTCTGTAAAGTCAGAAAGCTTCCTACTCAAGTAGGCGTAGCAGCAAAACTCACAACACACCCCTTGGAAATAGACATGCCATGTCCCTGCTGTGACAACTGAGTCAGTTTAACGTCTAAAGCAGCAATTTCTCAAAGTGTGCCCAAAGATATGGGTGCTGTGAGATGCTCCATGAAAAGCAGATTCCCTAGGTGTAGGTTTGGAGATGGTACCTACGATCCACCCAACTTGGAGGTAGACGATTGCACCTCCAATGTGTTAAAGGCTCTGAGGAGGCTGGCAGTGAAAAACCTTCCAAATTTCAATAACGCATGATTCCTAAGGTTATTTGCCTAAGGAGCCATTCCTCCCCCTCCCTGTTTATGGCAGAACTCATTCTGACCAATGGTCCAAACTGTTCTGGCCTAGCCAGACTGGCCACGTTTGTTAAATGAGGCAACAACATCTAAACATTTGGAGATTTTACATGAAAAACCCAACTATCTGCCTTCCTTGACCCATAGAAAATCCCTCCTGCCTGGCAGTGGCTGGCTGGCCACCCGCTCTGGACAGGGCGCACACATTTCTGGTGTCACAGTGGCCCCTACCCGCTCTCACTCCAGACTTGGCCAGCTGTGCTAATTCACATGGGCTGCGGGACCATGTGGCCTGTTGAGACTGGGTCCCTGCTTCCGGGCTGCTGGGGCAAGCTGGGCCTTGGGGTGGGGGGGTGGGTGGGGGTGCAAGCAGTGGAACATTCCTACTCCAGGCCTGTTCCTCACCCAGATGGGTGTAGCCTGGGCAGCCACAGTCCCCGGAAGACAAAGCTAGCAGGAGATGGATGCCCTTGGCCTATATACCCTCTCTACCAATGCCCTGCAAACCTACCCTTGCTGCTGGGACCCAGGCTCCATGCCCGGCCCTGTTTACTGGGAAGGGTCAGGAAAGACCAAAGCTACTCCAGGCCTGCCAGCCCCCAGTGAAATCCTTCTTGCTCTGCTCTGATCTGCCCGCAGCCAGCAGGAAGCAAACCTCTGCCATCGGGGCCCTCCTACTGCCTTGGCGACTGGAACAATCAAGACTCACTCATTCCAAGTCCCCTCCCTCCAAACATGAAGCCCCACAGGCAAAATACTTTTTTTTTTTTCTTCCAAATCAAATGCTAAGAAAATTCTTTCTCTGGGCAATGGTAACCACACAGCTAGTCACGATTCCTATTTGGTTTTGGCGGCAGAAAGGCTCAACCACAGATAGTATCTTGTGGCCAGATTAACTGGGCTCTTTTCTCTCTATTCTATCAGTCCTGTTTAAATGCCGATTCCTGTTCAGTTTTTTTTTTAATGTTTGTTATATATGTTATATGCCATCTCTAACTTTTTGTGAAACAAACCTGTCCCTTTGTGGCATCATTATCACCTGGACAAGAGTCCTTCAAGCTGCTGGACACAGTCAAACCTTTATCTGGATTCAGAATATAATTTTCAAGGTATCGGTAACCCGGGGCTCATTCTGGAAAAGCCTACGAGGACCTCATGGTTTACAGGCAAGACATCCCAGCTCACCTGGTCAAGGCTTGGACTTGGGGAAGTCCTTAAACACACAGCTTCCCAGGCCTTTCCCCAAAGCCTACCCAGCAGCTCAGGGTGTGGCCCGGGGACCTGCAAGTTTAATGAGCGGCTGGTGGGGGGGTGGGGGTAGGTGAGTTTTAGGGTCAGGTGAGTCTGAGTAGCGCTGCAGTAAAGCGACGCACTGCTGTTTCTGACCATCAACAGGAGCGGTTCAGTCGGTCAAGGGTTAAAAGCCGGAAGGGACACTGCCCGAATGAGGCCGGACCTCTGGTGGCCGCCGGCTCCACAGCCAGATTCCCGGCGTGGAGCCCTCTGCAAACTTGCTGCATTCCACCAGCAGCTCCCCTCGCACGTTTCGCCGCGACTTTTGTAAAACTCTGAGTCAGGGCCCCTCGGTCCAAGTTTGTGACGGAGGCGGGCGGGCAGAAGGGATGCCGCTCGCGAGGCGGTTAAGCCGCAGAGGCGGCGCCGGCGGGGGCCGGGCTCCCTCCGCAGAGGACCTGTGGGCGGGGCCGGGCGCCGGGGGCTCCTCCGCCCCAGCCTTGGACTTGGCTGACGGAGGGCGCGGGCGCTCCCCCTCCTCTCTGGGCCCCGACCCCAGGCCCCAGACGGGCTCCGCGGAGCCAGAGGAGCCCCTGGACGCACTCTCCGAAGTTCGGTGACTCTCGGGGAGTTGCAGCCACATCTCAACCCTTTCCCGAGCTGAGGCAGGTGGCGGGCGGCCGCGGAGAAGAGGGTCTTCCACCCCTCCCCACCCCCCGGCAGTAGCTGGAGAGAGCCGGCGGCGCGCGCCCCGCTCCCGAGCGCGGAGGTTCCCAGCCCGCGGCGCACGTGCGCGCCCAAGAGTTACCTTTGGGCGCCGGCAGGTGTCCCCTCCAGTCCTTGCAGCAGCACAGCCCCATGGCAGCCTCCGCGCCAGGCGCTCGGCTCCGCTGCCCGCCGCGCCGCCCGCCGCCGGCCCCGCTGGCGGGCCGGCGCGGCCGAGGTCCGGCCCGCGGGCTGTGCCCAGCCAGGCGCGGGGCTGCGCGCGGGGCCGCCGGGCCGGCCGCTCCCGGGCTCTCACACTCCGTCCCGGCCCCGCGCCGCGGGCATCCCGGCTTCCAGGCAGACGCTGCTAATCAATAGGAGAAGACGCAGATTGCGCCGGCCGCGCCGCCAGCCCGCTTTTATCTCCGCGCCGGCTCCCTGCCCTCTCGGGCGCCCTCCCCGCGGCCCGTTACTCTCCTGGGGCGTCGGGCTGCGCGCTCGCGAGGGGCCGCCAGGGGGCGCGGTGCGAGCCCGACCCGTCTCCCGCTCCCTCCTCCGCGCGCCGGGAGCCAGCGGCGGGGTGGGGGGCGCGCCGGCCTGACCTCTGCGCGGCGCGGGCGGGAAGGGAGGGGGCCTCGCCTCCCGCCCCCTGCGTCCTCTAAGCAGTCACCTCACGGGTCACTCAGAGGAGGCTCTCATTTATCCAGCTCACCTGAACTCTACAACTGCAGCAGCAGTACGAGTGCTTGCCCAGGCTGCCCCCAAACCTGGTTGGGCTACCTATGGACTAGGTGACTTTGGTAAATCACTTCCTTCGGAGACTGTTTCTTAACCTGAACAGTGAGGGAAGTGACACCGTTTTAGGTGTCATTTAGCGCAAATGAAAGGTTTGATGGTATCAAGTTTCTTAAACATTTTGTGCTCAGCTTCCGGTCTATAGACAGAATTAAATGAGTTGATATAATCTATCCATGGATCTATGAATAGGTATTTAGGTATTTACTATACATACATGAAGAACACAGCTAGCAGGTCGCTAAGTGCTTTGTAAGCGTGAACTGTCATCAAGTATTGGTGAGGATTTAGGCAAACGGGTGCTTTTGGTGCAATGACTTTGGAAAGTGAGCTGTTTATTAAAACTAAAATGCTGGGGCACCTGGGTGGCTCAGTTGGTTGAGCGACTGACTTCGGCTCAGGTCACGATCTTGTGGTTAGTGGGTTTGAGTCCTGTGTCAGGCTCTGTGCTGACTGCTCAAAGCCTGGAGCCTGCTTCGGATGGATTCTGTGTCCCCTTCTCTCTCTTTGCCCTTTCCCTGTTTGCTCTCTCTCAAAAATAAGTAAACATTTTTTTTAATGTTTATTTTTGAGAGACAGAGACAGAGCATGAGTGAGGGAGGAAGACACAGAATCTGAAGCAGGCTCCAGGTTCCAGGCTCCGAGATGTCAGCACAGAGCCCGACGAGGGGCTTGAACTCACTAACAGTGAGATCATGTCCTGAGCCGAAGCCAGACACCCAACCGACTGAGCCACCCAGGCACCCCAACATTTTTTAAAAATTAAAAAAAAAAAAACTAAAAATGCTTAACACCCTGGGCCCAGCAGTTCCAGTTTTCAGCATGCACCCCACATGCCCAAGATAACCCGTGCTGGACCATTCATTGCAACCTTGTGTGTAATTGCAAAAACTTGAAACCAACAAAATGTTCGTTGGTAAAGGGATTACCAAATACACTGGCATTTTCATGAAATGAAATACTATATCAAAATAGGGAGCTGGACCTAATGTTTGCGATCTGTGGATTCACAGCACTTACATAAACACACACACCTACAGAACATTGCTAGAGCACTGGGCTCTAGGTCTGGCACTGTTCTAGGTGCTTGGGCCTAGAAAAACCCGTGGGAGGGAACTCTGGGCAAAGAGTGAGTGACGAGAACAGATTGAAAGATGGTGTCCAAAGACTAGCATTTTGATGGTCTAATTTCTTAAAAGAAAGGCATATTTACATATTGTGTAATTAAATGCTAATTTCTTTGTCAGCCCTTCAGTTCCTGGGATCAGTTCCTGCCCCTGAAACAGGGCTGTGGTGAGCCTCAGATGGCCTTGGCTTGACTGGGATTTTCTTCCTTCCACCCCACCCCCAACCCATCCTGGAAAAGCAGAGGTGGTCCAGGAGAGCAGCGGCAGAGGCTGCCTGGGGCCTGGGGCAGAAGAGTTAAATGGGGTGGGGGGAGGAAGGGAGGAAAGAATGATTTGGAGCTGGGAAGAGGTTTTCCCAGGAGTTAAGTCTTATTCAAAGGAGAGATTAACAAAGGGGCAGATTTCTGCCTCCCTCTCCTTAATCTCCCGAAAGACTAGGAAAGACTAGGATGAGGCTTTTTCGGGGAGAGAGAAAGGTTGTCCTGCACTAGATCTGGAAAGAAAGATGTTTTCACTTCATGACATGTAGGCGGGGGTTACAAAGAGGGAGTAACTGAGAAAAAACAGAGAGACCTGACTTCTGGCTGCTGCCAAGTCATTTTAAACAGTTTTAGCACCAGGCAAGATCACTTAGTCACAGCGGGCTTAATGAGGCCCCAGGAATTCCAGGCTAGAGCTCCCTGCATTCAGGGAGAGCATGTGCGGGGAGTGAGCCCCCGGGTGATTGTCCAGCGGCCAAGTCCTACATTTGGAAAGCAAGATTTAAAAGAAAACATCACAGCGGCCATTGTGGGCTGCTTGTTTATCTTTCTAAGAGGAAGTAGCAAAGCAGGATCATTTCAAATGAGCCTATTATAGAGGGTCAGCATCCCCATTGAACCGTTCAAATATATTTTGGATACTCGACTTTTCAAAGTGGCTTTAAATATCAACTCCCAGGGCAGTTTCAGGAGAGAGAGAGCAAGGCAAGAGTTTCTAGTGTTCTTGCCTTTGGTTTCACACACTTTAATTCCTGATTATACAGTGTCTTTTTATAGCTTTCTAGTTGTATGCCTATTCTTGAAAAGGGAAGAAAAAATAACATTCACTATGTGCTTCTTACCAGGTGCCAGGCGTTTTCTAGTGCTTATATCACAGATTACCACAGGACATCTATGAGGTAGATGCCAGTACATTCAACTTATAGAGGAAGAAACAAAAGTTCAGGGAGGTGAAGAAACTTGCCCAAGACCAGTGAAGTGGTAAGTGGTAGAGCCAAGATGGATGGATGGATGGATGGATGGATGGATGGATGGATAGGTAGATGGATGGATAGATGGATGGATTGATGGATGGATGAATGGATGGATGGATAGGTAGGTGTGTGGATGGATGGATGGATGGATAGATGAGTGGGGGGGTAGATGGACGGATGGGTTAATGGATGAATGGATGGGTAGCTGGGTGGGCAGATGGATGTATGGATGGCATTTCCTCAGTTGAGCATAGAGTCATGAGCAGCAACTGGAAAAGCATATACTAAGCACAGAATTTGCCTGAAAAATCAAACTCCTTGAATATAGCTCTGCTTTGATCATGAACCCAAACCATCTTGAATTGAGCCAAAACATCAGGATCACTCAGTGGTCCAAGGCTCCAGATGAGCTCAAGCCACCCCACTCCAGAAGAGTAGTTAGGGTCATAGGGGGCTCTGAGACATCTTTCTGAGCTGAAAGGCCAACATCGTGCACATTATAGAGAAGTGGAGCCAGAATCAGGGAATGGGGTTCAAGTGAGTGCAGTGGACTCTGGGAGAAGGGCTGGATGCCAGATTTGGAGGACAGAAACTCTGTGGGACTGGGGCTACTCTCATCCACCCAGAGCTCCACCTTTTGCTGCTTTATTCCATTTTGAAGTTTGGTAGTAAGGATAAGGGGCTGTTTCTAGGAAGGCTGTTGATGCAGGTGCTGGGATCCTGGCTTGATGCAGCCTGGGCTCCAGATTCTAGATTTGCCCCAGGCCATTCAGGGATTTGCTTAGGAGACTCGGGACCTGGCCCTTCTACCTCTCTGTAGGGGGCTAGCTGCTCCTCTGTGATGTATGCAAGGCACCCTCATACATCTCAAGGTATGAGTCCAGGCTTGGGCAGCTCGGGGGAAGGACAGAACTGGGGGCGTGGCATCTTAGTCACAGGTATAGCTCTGGGGGGCTATGATGATCATCCATCCATCCATCCATCCATCCATCTACCAAACAATGACTGAACATAACTGAACACCTGAGAAAGCCCAAGGCCTGAGTTCTGGGGAGGCCAAGATGACACCCTGGGAGCTCTGCTGGGGACAGTGACCCAGTGCTGAGTTGGGGGGGTCAGGAAGGGTTCTACAGAGCAGAGGTTTTTGAGAAGAACATTGAGATAGGAGGAGGAGGAGACCAGCTCCTCAGGGGATGACATAAGAGTGGTCCTCCCAACGGATGGTGCTATCATTTTGAGGAGCTAGGCTCTGGGGTGGGAAAGTGCAGCAGGGCCGTCAGGGTAGGGGAATATGATGCAGCCCGTGATTCTGACAGATCGGCCTGGCGCTGGGCTGAAGGAGGCACCAGGAAGGGGCGGCCAGGAACAGGGGGAAGCTAAGAAGCAAAAGGCAGAAGCCTGAGAGCTGCAGGGCCCGAACGTAACAGGGGAGAGGAGAGGGAGACCAGGTGGGATGTGTGCCAGCAGGGTGGCCCCCGTGAGCCACACTTCCCAGCTCTCACACCTGTTTACTCCTGTCGGCTCGAATCTGGGCTGCCCTACGACCTGCTTTAACCAACAGGTGACAGTAGTGACTCTGGACCAGTTCTGGGTGTAAATCCTAAGAAGGCTTGGCAACTTCTGCTGTTGTCTTCCCTTTGTGACCAGGGTGGGGACTGCCCTGAGTCTGCCATGCTCCAGGAAGCCCAGCCTAGCAACGTAGAGAGATCGCCTGGAGAACCGAGCCCAAGGCCACCAACCTCCTTCCCCAGCCATGTGAGTGAGGATGCCCTAGAAGTGGGCCCTCCCACTGATATATGCAGAGCAAAGACGAGCGGGACCTGCCGAGCCCTGCCCACACTGTAGGACAGTGAACAAATAAGATGTTTTAAGTCACTAGCCTTCGGGGTAGTTTGTTATGCAGTAAAACAACTGGAACATGGGGGATAATACATAACTTTAATAGCCAACACTCCCTGGCTGTGACCGCGTGCAGGGCCAAGAGCTTCACATTCCGTTAGAATTCAGAGCAGTTCTGCGGCCCCTGGGTGGCTCAGTCAGTTAAGCGTCTGACTCTTGATCTTGGCTCAGGTCATGATCTCACTGTGAGTTCAAGCCCTGCATCAGGCTCTGTGCTAACAGTGCAGAGCCTGCCTGGATTCTCTCTCTCCCATTCTCTCTGCTCCTCCCCGACTCACACTCTATCTTTCTCTCTCAAAAATAAAAAAATAAATAAACATTTTAGAATTCAGAGCAGTCCAAGAGGCAGCCGGGTGGCTCAGGTCATGAACTCGTGGTTCATGGGTTTGAGCCCCTTCATCGGGCTCTGTGCTGACAGCTCGGAGCCTGGAGCCTGCTTTGGATTCTGTGTCTCCCTCTCTCTCTGTTCCTCCCCTGATCGCATTCTTCTGTCTTTCTCTAGAAAATAATAAAGAACAAAAAAAATTTAGAATTCAGAGCATTCCTATGTGTTACGTATGATCATTATTTCTACATTAAGGAGAAGGATCCTGAGGCACAGAGAGGTAAAGTAATTTCCACTAGGTCACACAGCTAATTAGTGTCTGAGCTCAGATTGGGACTTACTTAGCCTGTCTTGCTTTGGAGCCTGAGCTCTTAATGACTCTCTGGGAGATATTTTGGAGGGAGAAGGGACCACACTTGGTGTTGAATTCAGTGCCCCATAGGTCTAAGGTGTATCTGTAGGTAAGACATGGGATAGAAAAGAAACCCTGGTGGAGGGCTGGACCGCGTCTGGCAGGAAAGCCACAGGAGGCTCATCTGTCTGTTAGCTTTTCAGAGTCAAGGCCACTTCCTGGCGGCCCTGGCGCCCAGTAGAGGGGGCTTCTTGAAGACAAAGGCACTTTGTAGACCGTGGGTCCCAAACCTCTCTCACTCTGGCCCTGGTGTCTCAATGCACGTCCACAACAGTCCAGGGACGGCGAGATGTCAGCACGCTCCTTCTTCAGGAGAGGATGTGGACAACTGCTCAGGCTATGTGAGCTCTGAGGGTCACACAGATGCTGGGCGGAAGAGCCCGCCCCGGCATCGGGCAGTCTGGCCAGCACAGGTCACCTTCCTCATGGCCAGCCCCCGTCCCCTGCCTCCGAGAGGTGAGGGCCTCTGTCTGGGCCGCCTCCCCCTCTCATCCTCTCTCCTATCATAGTTCTAATCTGTGTTAGGATTCTGGCCAAAATCCAGTGTGTACATTGTACCACCACTAAGACTCACAGACATTCCGGAACTGGAAGAACTTTACAGTTTTAGTACCATTTCCTCATTTTTCATGGGAAATCTGAGGTCCAGGAGGCTAGATCCACCCCACATCAAGCATTTCTTGGCCTGCTTTGTGCCAGGCATTGAAAGGTGATTTAGTGACAAGTTGGGGCTGCCTCTGGTCAATTTCCGTTTTTGCTCTGAAATAGACCTACAGAATGGATAAGCAGGAAGGCGGCCACTCACCCCATACAGTGCACAGCGCACGGAAGCCAACTGATTTGTATTTAAATAGCTGGTTAAACATGTCAACTAGCACCCCTCTTCCCATATTATCCCTCATCGACAGCACTGCCGTTGCTATTCACTTTGCAGACTCATTGTTCTGGTTTCTTTTTCAAAAATGAAGTATGTGACTCTGGGAAAGGTGGATTCTGTTTGAAGCAGGCCCACACTGCTTTGTGCTAGAAAAGGCTGTGGATTCCATAAGAACCGGTTTGCTTTTTCCCTTCTCTTAATGAGACTTAACTCCCATTTCTCTTTTTCCTTTGGCTGCCAGGAAGCTCAGGGAAAATTTAAAGTTTGGCTTTGGTAAGTATGAAGGCCCTAACGTAGGCCATCACATCTGTGCTTTTGTGTCCTGATTTTGCTTTTCTACTTTTTTTTTTAGAAGTAAACTCCATCCCCAACATGGGGCTCAAATTCACCACCCCATGATCACAAGCTGCATGCTCTACTGACAGAGCCAGCCAAGTGCCCCTGTTTTTCTACTTTATTTGCATTTTCTTTGGTCCTTAATTTTTTAAATTATTACTATTGTGTTACCTTCATTTTTTTCTAAGTGTTCCCATTAGAAGCCATTTCCAGTCCTTTGTGGAATAACGTAGGAGTATAAGTGAATAATTGAGTGTAATATATTCTACTTTAAACCAAGAGTCAGTAAACTTCTTGTAAGGGGTAGATCATGAACATATTTAAACTTTGCATGCCATATGGTCTCCATAGTAGCTACCCAACTCCGCCCTTAGAGCATGAGATCGGCCATAGGCAGTACATAAATGAATGGGTGTGGCTGTGTTTCAATAAAACTTTATTTGCAAAAGCTAAGCCATATTGGGCCTGTGGATTTCTATAGTTTGCAGCCCTCTGTTTTAAAACAATTTTAGAGCATTGGGAAATGGCTTCCTATTAAGTTGGGAAGTACTTGGCTTAGAAAAAAGTGAATTCCCATCTCTAAGAGGTGGCAGTTCTGTCCAAGGTGGCTAGTTTCCACGTCTGCGTGACAGATCAGGGAAGAGCAGCTGTACACACTGTCTGGACCCCTCTTAAGAGGGCTGTGCAGTGCTGGGGGGAGGTCAGTCCCTGACACAGCAGGCTCTGAAGTCTGCCCGAGAGAGCCCATCCTCCCGCACATTTGCCATGCCCAGTCCTCAGGGGAGGGGGCACCGGGGGCAGGGCCCCAGAGGTGCATGGCCAGCTGGGCTCCCCAGCCCTGCCCATGGGTCTTCGGCTGCTGTGGACCTTGTTCATGGAAGGAATGTGTCTGCAGCTCCAAATTCCCACAGAGAAAGACAAGGGGAATCGTTGGGGAGAAATTCCTGGGCCACATTTTTCTTGCTGTTCATGTGGCCTGAAGCCATTGAACTTGGCCAGACTGCCCAGAGAGGGATTTTACAAAGCCCATTGTCTTTTCCTGGAGTCTCACCCCCACCCCTGCCCCCACCTGCTCTTTCTGCCTTTCTTTCCTCTCCCACCCCCAGGAGAAATGCAGCATGGGAAAGAGCAGGAGGCCACAGCCATGGCCGTGAGGGCTTCTGCTCCCTGCCCAGGGGTCCTGAGCACTTGCTGCACCTGCTCCTCGAGGCAGACTGTGGCATCGGGCCTTTCCATGCACTTGAGGGTGGAAGATGGTCTCGTCTGCTTGAGCAGGAGGTACCCGGTGGGATGCTTGCTTCAGTAAGAAGAGCAACACATACTGAGCACCTACTGTATGCCAAGCACCGTCGTGAGCATTCTACCTATATTAACTCCATCTCCACAAGAATCCTAGTACATTCCTATTTTACTGATGGGTAAACCAAGGCACTGAGATGCTACGTGATTTACCTGGGGTCCTGCAGCTAGTAAGCGGAAGAGACAGGATTTGAACTGAGGTGTCTGTCTCCAGCGTGACACTCACCTGTCACTTCCAGTGTGTGTGATCCCCTTAGCTCAGCATCCCATTTACAGATCGTCCCTGATGTGTGTCTCCACAGTAAGAGCAAACCTCCAGTAGGCAACATGACCTGCGCACCCCAGAAGGCTCGTAGCATCCACAGGTACCCCAGAAGAGGAGACCCTCCACCATGAGCTGGCCCACCTGGTATCTGGTCCGCATAGCTAGAGGCGAGGCACTGTCACTGGGGGTTAACTAGGCCTCCTTGCTGCTGCCATCATTGCTGCACTCACTGCTGCTGACAGTGCAGGGGAGGGACCGCAGTGGGTGAGGCTTTGAAGGTTTTCAATGGGCCAGCCCCTAGGTTTGGCCATTTACACACAATGTACGCCACTGACACAACAAACCCTGAGAGTGAGTGCTCATAACCCCAAGTTGCAGATCAGAAAAGGAGCACATTAATCAGGTAATTAATGCTTGCTACTGAGCCAAACAACTGCAAAATGTCAGTGTCTTAACCCTGTGAACACTCTTCCTCTGGTCACCATCTCAAGCAGAGCAGCATGAAAGACAGAGAGGGGAGGCCTCTCTGCTCCATGTGGTCATGTGGAGACCCAGGCTCCTTCTAGGACCTCGGTGTCCTCCTCCGGATCTTCTCCATCTGTTTGTTGGAGGAGGGGATGGGGGCAGGGAGACCTCAGGATTTTAGGGGCTGAGAGCAGCCTATATGGGCACCCCCACCTACATTCCATTGTCCGAAGTTTAGTCACGTGACCTGTCCTACTGGGTGGGGAGTCTGGGAAACCATCCCTTTGCCAGGCCTCAGGAAAAGGAAATAGGTTTGGTTGAACCCTTGGGGTTCAGAAGCTGAGGTGCCATGAGAGGCAGTCAAGCTTGCATTTTGCCACCATACTGAACCGGATGCCAAAGCTGTCTGATCTGAATTCCAACTTCCAACATCTCAGTTCTTCAATGGGGGCCATGAAAGGGGCGGAAGGCCCTGAAGGGCTTTGAGGGTTAACTGGGGTGCTAAGTAAAGTTTGACATATTCAGTGCCCAACAGCCTTCCCTTTCTTAGCGGATGGGGTGCTGGCCCGGTGGGGGGCCTGGACTGGGAGAATTTTACCCCTGAGGAGGGAGAGGGGGAGGCAGAGTCCTTAGGAAGGCGGTGGAGTACTTGTGCTTGCTGCTGCCACCTAGTTGTGGAAGGAGAAAACGCAGGACAGCTGGGCTTCCCGTTTCTCGGGCCGGTGGACAAGTGTCCAGGCCACTTCTGTCCTATCCTGATGCCCATCAGGCTGCTGAGCAGAAGTTGGCGTTGGCCATGTATCTCAAGAATAGATGCCGAGATGGGTAGAGTCCCTATGCCCCAGGGTTTTGCATCTCCAAGAGGGCCACTTAAGGGCCCTTCCAGAATGTTCCACTCAGGCCTCAGCGTTCTGTGCAGTCTGGAGGGTTCTCTGCCAGATATTGCGGGGCCTCTGGGATATGACTGTGGATTCCCTTACCTGGTCACTCCCACAGGGTGCCAGGCTGCCCCGGGACGGTGGGTGAGGGGCGGTCCCCTCCGAAACTAGCTGTGGTGGTGGCAGTGAGATTATAGCCCTGTTGCTGCCAAGTCTCTACAGAGACACACAGGACCTCTGGCACGTGACCTCCTGCTTGGGGAGACTCCCCCAGCTTCTACAGACCTCTTCTGTCAGGTCACATACCCACACCCACACACACACACACACACACACAACTTCCAGGGACCAGTAGGTCTCAGGTGGCTGGGTCAAAGCCAGGTCCGGCATCTGCTAACTCCCCAGGAAGACTGTTCCTCACCTCCCTAGTTACTCAGTCCTGGGGGGGGCTCACTACCGTCAGGGCCCCTCCTTCCAAGGCCTCAGAACCCTTCCTGCAGCCAGGCCTTGTTCCACCCAACAGATCTCCTCAATTCCAAAGCCAAGAAGCATTTTTCAGACTATGGATTCAACCTATTAGGGGGTCATGAAATCAACTCAGTGGCTCTTGACCAGCAGTTTGAAAAATGAGATAGAATCACATGGACTTAAATATACCAGGGCTGCCTGGGTGGCTCAGTTGCTTAAGTGTCTGATTCTTGATCTCAGCTCAGGGCTTGATCTCAGGGCTGTGAGTGCCAGCCCCACATTGGGTCCCATGCTGGGCATGAAGCCTACTTAAAACAAAATGCCACAGGGCACTGCATGTGGGAATAGCATCGTTTTTTTGAGACCTTTGCCTGGTTCCTGGGGTGGGATGTAATTTTTATTTCTTGTTGTCAAAAAAGTGTGAAAACACTGTGTTGGTGTAACCATCTCATTCCTCCCAGAAAACTTGGGCTCTTTTTGCAAATCAGTCCGCAAATTTCTCCTCCCCCAACTCTCCCGACAGAATTCCCTGTTGGCTGTATGCCAAAGAAGGGCACAATCTTTGCCAAGCCACTCAAAAAATAAAAAAAATAGAACCCACCACCAACAGCCACAAAAGGGACGAAGGCTGCTTACTGGTCATGCATTTGCATATCCAAGAGGGCCACTTAAGTGACCCTTCACAGAACAAAGGAGATCAGCTCCTCTCAATTTAAAACAAAGAAAAGAAATCCCTGCTCTGCACATTCCTCCCGTGCAGGCTCTGGTATGGTGGGCTGGCCTGACAGCGCTCTGACACATCTGGCCAATTGTTCTTTCCTTCTCCAACATTATTTCTTTGACAGTTATTTGTGGAGTGACCGGACCAGAGCCCCTGCGCTGGACGCCCCTTCTCAGCCCAGGGCCTGCATATCTGGGATAAGGACCGGTGTCTCCCACTCTGCTCTCCAGGCCTCTTCCTCCCTGGGGAAGGCACTGCCCTCGGCGGGTGTGTTCTGGCCTGTCTTCACCTGCTCCAGTTCTGCCCCAAGCCCATCAGGAGAAGCCTGGTTCTCCAGGACGCAGGGACTCTCAGTTCTTCTTACACTGGGAGGGAGGGCGGTCCTCACATGTCCTTCCTGAGCACTTGCTGTGTACCTTAGCACCTGCTACGGATACTGTCCCTGCCAACACCCATCCTGGCCATTATCATCACCATCCTATGAGGCTCAGGCAGACAAGGTGACTTTCAAGGCAGTGCTCACAGCTAGGGAAAGCCGCTTCTTTCCTGGGTCTCTCGGACTCCTGACGCTCTGTTCTTTCCACTCAACAGCACGCAGCACCTGGACGTCACCGCCAGTGACTGGATGGGCATGCTCTCCGTGTGCAAGAGCCAGGCAGAGAAGGGTGAGGGGAGGCAGGCCGGAAGGGAGGAAGGCGAGCCAGGTCTTCTGGGTTTCGGCTCCTGAAAGTGTGGCCTGGATTCCCAAGGTCAGTGAAAACCGGTCCTGCTGAGAAGGCCCTGGGCTCTGGCAGCTTCCCTCTGGACTCCGCAACTGTATGGCTTTCCCAGGCCTGCTGTAACAAACTGTCACCGACTGGGTGACTTAAAACAATAGTTGTGTATTCTCCCCGAGCTCTGGAGATGAGAAGTCTGAAATCAGGTTGTAGGTAGGGCCATGCTCCCTCTTAAAGCTCTAGGAAGGCATCTGTTCCAGGTCTGCCGACTAGCTTCTGGCATTGCCTGGAAACCTGTGGCTTTCCCTGGCCTATGGCTGCGTCCCATCATTCTCTGCCTCCATGTATCTGAGGGTCCAGACTTCCCTCTTCTTATAAGGGTACCAGTCCCTGGACTCAGCACCTGCACTACTCAGAACCTCATCTTAACTAATTGCATAAGCAAAGACCCTATTTCCAAATGAAGTCACATTCTGAGGTTTCTGATGGGCATGGACTGGGGTGGGGGACAATGACGACCTCCCTCCTTTCTTCTTTTTTTTAATTAAAAAAATTCTTTATGCTTATTTATTTTGGAGAGAGAGAGAGAGAGAGAGAGAGGGAAAGAACAGGGGAGGGGCAGAGAGAGAGAGAGGGAGACACAGAATCCAAAGCAGGCTCCAGGCTCTGAGCTGTCAGCACAGAGCCCAGCGTGGGGCTCAAACCCACGAACCGTGAGATCATGACCTGAGCTGAAGTTGGATGCTAACCGGCTGAGCCACCCAGGTGTACTTGACCTCTCTCCTTTCTAAGCCTTGGCCACCCCAGCTGTTTCCTCGCACTCAGTAAGGCATCAGGGCAGCTGTGCCCTAGGGACCCAGAAAGATGTCACTGACCTTCAGAAGAACTTCCAAACCTGGAGTCTCTTAACTGATTATAACCCTAGTTTTTAATATTCTGGTATTCCAGAATAATGTGCTTTAAATCTTTTTTAAAAATTTAAATCCAAATTCGTTAACATATAGTATAATAATGATTTCAGGAGGAGACTAACATGCTTTTAAAAAGTGCTAAACTGGGGCACCTGGGTGGCTCAGTCGGTTAAGCATCCGACTTGGGCTCAGGTCATGATCTCACGGTTCGTCGGTTCAAGCCCTGCGCCGGGCTCTGTGCTGACAGCTCAGAGCCTGGAGCTTGCTTTGGATTCTGTGTCTCCCCCTCTCTCTCTCTCTGCCCCTCCCCTGATCACACTCTCTCCGTCTCTCCAAAATAAATAAATGTTAAAAAAATTTTTTTTAAAGTGCTGAACTATGGGTACTTTTGTGATATATATGTGTATATATGTGTTTTTTTTAATTGGGATAATTTACACCTGGGGATATAGTGCAGTAGAAGTTGGATCCAGTAAAGATAAACTTGTTTAGAAAGTGATTTTCTATTTCTCCATCATCCACAGGGGAGGAAGAAAACCAAGGTATCTCTATCGCAACATAAATCCTTGCTCTGGTTCCAACATCTTCCAAACCAGACAGCATTCAAACACAACAGCCTGAAAACTGCTCCAGGCAACCTATCGACCTGATGCACTCATATCTCTACCTACCCAGGAGAACACTGGAGAAAGTGAAGGCAATCCAGAAACTTTCTTTGCAATAAAACCAGAGCTGGGGCACCCGGATGGTTCAGTCAGTTGAGCGTCCAATTCTTGGTTTTCGCTCAGGTCATGATTCCAAGGTGTGAGACCAAGCCCTGTGTTGGGCTCTGTGCTGACAGTATGGAGCCTGCTTGGGATTCTCTCTCTCTGTCCCTCCCTTCCTGGCTCTGGCTCTCTCTCTCTCTCTCTCTCTCTCTCTCTCTCTCTCAATACAAATAAGTAAACTTTAAAAGCAAACAAACAAAAGAAATAAAACCGAGCCCCCAATTGATTAAAAGATGTAGGCCCTGCTAAGAGCAACAAAAATAGGGATAAAAATAAAAATCTCTGAAGTATCGAGTAGGAAACGGATTACTTGAGGACGAAGAACCGAAAGGATAATATTCGGAGTAAAGCTTGAAATTTAGCCTGGGACACTCTCCTTACCAGGGCAGAGTGAAAAATTCTATGACAGCTAGAAAACATGCACACAAAAATAGGCTCATAATTCAAGAATAGCATCAAAGTGGGGGGCGCCTGGGTGGCTCAGTCACTTAAGTGTCCGACTTCGGCTCAGGTCATGATCTCACAGTTGGTGGGTTGGAGCCCCACTTCAGACTCTGTGCTGACAGCTCAGCCTAGAGCCTGCTTCCGACTCTGTTTCTTTCTCTCTCCGCTCCTCCCTTGCTTGTACTCTCTCTCTCACTCAAAAATAAAATAAACATTAAAAAATTAAAGAAAAAGAATAGCATTGAAGAGTATTTCAAGTGTTCATTATTAAAATTTTCTTTATTTTATAGGGTTTGGTATGTTATTTTTTACTATTTTATTAATTTAATCTAATCATTTGTATTAGAGAGGCAATGTCATTAGTGCTTACATTCATAGCTTTATGTTTTTATTTAATGCTTTGGATATGTAAACATTTTCAAGTGTATAAAATACTTAGCCTCATTGAATTTTAACAATTTAGGTATTATGTACACCTTTATATGGGAAATATTGATAACTAACATAATCATGAATTAATAATCAACACAATTAATATTGACATTTTAGAAAGGCAGGGAAAAAATACCCGCATACCTGTGTGTTATTTCTCTCTGGGAGCTGCAATGACTAATGTCCTACTAGTTAGCTATTGCTAACCATGTGCTGGGCGTGATGCTGAATGCTCTCCACGGAGCTGCTTTTATTGAGGCCATTTTACAGATGAAAAGCCTGAAGTTTAAGGGGTTGCATGACTGCCTCGGGACCCCAGACTTGGGGAGAGGCTGAGACAGGACTGAATCTCAGACAGTGTGACGGAACACCTCACCCTTAACCACAACCCCACATGACAAATGATTCAGCCAATATACAGCGATCATTTTCTAGCCGTCTTTGACTTGAGCTTATTATGAGCTACACTAGGGTTCAGAGACACAAACCTTTACAGAGAGCACAGGTGGGGGTACAATAGGATTCTAGCCAAATGGAGATCCCTCAGCTCTAAGAAGGAGCTGGTACTGAGCCCCTGCTAATTGTCTATATGGAGAAAGCAGACCCACATTTACTCTATAGAAATCTATATTTTTCATAAGTAAAGTTTTTTTTCTTTTAGAAATATTTCGTCAGCCAAACAAGTACTTCCTGTGGGCCAGAATCAGCTCATGGGTAATTGGCTTTGGTCTGCCCCTCTGTTTGTAGCCTGAGAGCTAGATTTAGTTTTTTGTCATTGTCTCTCTCTGCCATGGCTTTCTGCTCTCTTTCTGCTTTTTAATTTTTTTATTTTGAGAGACAGAGAGAGCATGGGCAAGCGAGGCGCAGAGAGAGAGGGAGGGAGAGAGAATCCCAAGCAGGCTCCACACTGTCAGTGCAGAGCCCGACGTGGGGCCCGAACTCACGAACACTGAGATCATGACTTGAGCCAAAACCCAGAGTTGGATGGTTAACAGACTGAGCCACCCAGGCGCCCCTGCTCTCTTCCTGCTTTTGAATTAGCGCTTCTTCATTGGTTTAACTGATCAAGCACTTTCAAAAGCCAGGCACCAGGCTCTGACGGCATAAGTGCAATCCTGGCCTGCAGAAGCTCACAGCCCATGGTTGGATAGCACGGACACTTCCCGTATTTGAATGTGCACACAAGTCATCCAGGACACGGCGCTATCACACAGATTCTGTTTCAGTAGCTATGGGGGGGAACCTGAGAATCTGAATTCCCAGCAAGCTCCCAGGTGATGCAGACCACACCTTGCGTAGGAAGGACCTAGACTAAAGGATGACCTTTTGGCTAAGAAAGTTCCTAAGCCGAAGTTTCCCTGGGCTTGGCTTTTCAGAGGTGACCTGGGCCGTCCAACAGCCCCAGCCGCTAATCCCCTGCCACATTCCTCCCCTCATCCTAATTTATCTTGAGATTTAGTCTAGCTGAGATCACTTGTAAAGAATTTTATCTACATCTTTGCTCTGAGCTGGCACTGAGCACGCCTCCTCCTGCACATAGCCCCTTCCCGATCTGGCGCGTGTATCTCTGTCTGAGGAATTTCTGTCTGTACCCCTCCATGTCTCAGAGCCATGGTGCCCAGCACCTGCCTGGGCTTCTGCTGGCAGCCTGCTAAGGGTGAAAACTTGGAGTGGGACCCAGCTGGATAGACCCTGGACTCCATCTTGTACTGGTTGTGTGACCTTGGATGAGCTGCCCCTTTGTGCCAGTTTCTGCATCTGTAAATCAGGGACGTAATGTCCACTTGCCAGGGTGTCAGGGAGATTGGGCCAATACACTGTAGGGCGCCCCTCTCGCTTCCCTTTCTAAAAATAAACTCAATCACATTAAGAATCTCATGTTGCCAGTGTCCTGAAGAAAATACTAACATAAGGAACTAATTTCTACTGCTGCCCCAGGAACGTTATCAATTACACTCAGAGGAACTAGAAAGTCTTCCTTGGTGAGTGGCCTTTCATTCAGTCAGCAGACATGTACCCATTCCTGGTCTGGGGCCAGCTGTGCAAGGGGCAAACCATACAGAAGCCGGGCAGACCCGTGAACGGTCACCAAAGATGGGCGAGTGTCACACACAGGTGTCTGCAAAGTCGGGAGGTGTAGACGCAAAGTGTTGAATCGCACGTTTGGCAAACTTTCAAACAATAATTTCGATGTGTTTTCAGGTGAAACACTTCTGGGAAACAATGGGCCCAGCTGTCAATCAACAAATACACCACAAACACAAAAAAGGTGACGAAATTCAGAGAAGGTATTGGGTTGGTATTCTTTTTACAAGCTAAACGCCTGGAGCCATTGCTTTAAATTCAGAGGCATTTCACCTGAAAAGCTGTCTGGTGGTTGAAGACGAGCAAACTAACCATATTATTCGGAAAGGTTACCAACCTACTTTAAAAATATAAGTTTGTCTTCTGTTTCTTGGTTTTGCAGATGTCCTGTTCTACTACTTGTTGAACCTCATGGCGTACTCAACCCAGGTGTTATCCTAAGTTATAGGTTAATATAAAACTGCCTTTTTATTTTGAAATAATTCTAGAATCGAATCGCAGAAGCTGCAAAGAAATATACAGCAAGGTCCCATGCACCCTCCCCCAGCCTCCCCGATGGGAACATCCTACATAACTCTAGCACGATATCGAAACTTGGAAACTGACCTTGGGACAATCCACAGAGCTGATTCGGATTCCAACACGTATACCTGGGCTCGTGTGTGTGTGTGTGTGTGTGTGTGTGTGTGTGTGGAGAGGGGGGATGCCTGTGTGTGTTGAGGGGGGGCACTACACAATTTTATCGCACATGTACTTTCATGAGACCATCACCACAGTCAAGATACTCAACTATACCATTGTCATGATCTCTCTCTGCTACCCCTTCAGAGTCCCACCCAGTTCCTTCACCCCCATTCCTGACCCAAGCTGCAGATACTTACGTTATCCGCATTTTGTGCATTGAGGGACCTGGGGCACAGAGAAGTCAGCAACTTGCCCAAGATCACGTAGCTAGTAAGTACTGGGTCTGGCTTTTGAACTCTTTATCATGAAAGAAGCTTATTGTTGGAGGGGGAGGAGCTCAGAGCTGTAGGTGTGGGGACAGCCCCATTTGCATAGTCCGTTCTAGAATTAAACATGGCCCCTGATGTCACCTCCTTCATTCCAGACTCACCTCTGTAAGCACAGCCTCTGGGCTCTTACCCCTGCAGTTCCCCCTCCACTGTCTTCCAGACTGGGGGCAGAATTAGTGGGGCCCAATGCAAAATAAAAAGGCAGTGTTCCGCCTTCAGAAAGCAGGAAAACAGTGCCATTGCAGGTATTAAATATGAAGTTTAGTCCTTTTTTTTTGTGAGCTCTCTTTTGACCTGTCAGAGGGTGGTTCCTGGACCAGCAGTATCAGTCAGCATCACCTGGGAGATGGTTATAAATGCAGATTCTCAGGCCCTGCCCCAGAATTCTGAAACCGGCAGTTTGGGGACGAGCCCAGCAGTCTGGGTTTTAACAAGCCCTCCAGGGGATTCTGGTCCACAGGGAACACTGCTATAGAGCTAGGATTCCTTTTTTTTTTTTTTTTTTAAACAACAGACTAAAGAAATTTGAAATCTTATGTGAAGCTTGCTTGTATTTGGCAGATAAGGGGAGAGGGAGAGAGAAGGAAGGAAGGATGGAAGGAACGAAGGAAGGAAAGAAGGAAGGAGAGCAAGAAAGCAAGCAAAAAAGGAAGAAACGAAGAAAGAGAGAGAGAGAGAAGGAAGGCATGAAAGACACATAGTGGAGGGTTGGGGAAATGTCCCCTGCACATCTATAGATCTTAGTTCACTTGATGGTCACAGCTATCTTGACAAGTAGGTTTTATTTCAATACCAGATAATGAAAAGGAGACTCAGAGAATTTAAATTATTGGTCCAAGTTCTCCAAATTAGTGAGTGGCAGAGCTAAAAGATGAATCTGGGTCTGTCTGACTCCAAAAGCCCAGGCTTCTCCCCCAATTTTTCTTCCTGCCTCCCCACTTCTCTTTCATTTGGAGGGTGCTCGCTGAGCACCTGTTCTATGCCAAGATTGCACTGAGTCGCCTCCTCATTGCAACTCACTGGGCAACACGGTTCCGCCAGATGCATATGGCCGCCACACACTGGAAACGCGGCTGGTGTCACTGAGCAACGGGCTTGTTCATTTCATTACGAATGTGGCTTGCATTAGGTTTCTATTGAACAGAGCTGCTCTGGAGCAGGACTTTGGCCAAAAGAATGAACTGCACGTTCCTCTTCAAGGGCATTTATTTCCAGGGACGCCAGGGGGAGTTTTCCACACCTGGTCCTGTGTTCAGTTGGGAAAAGTGAGGTTAAGACAGGAGGGCCAGACCGCAAAGCCAGAAGTCCAGGCAACCCCTCTCGGATTTGCTGATTCTCCCGCTCCCAGGGGTGAGGAGCGCTTGTGAACTTCTCATCTGCTTTCATTTCTAGTCATTACCCATCGTCTGGCGCTTCGCAGGCAAACTCAGCGGGGCCGCCCGAGGTCAGGCTGATACGCAGGCTGGCTGGTACCAGGTGCCGAGATAGGCCGACATCGGCATCCCGCTCAGGAGGCGGCTAATGGGATGAGCGATGCTCTGTGGATGTCAGGAGCCCGGGATCAGTCTCCTTCCGCGGGCTAATCTGTGTGTGCTGGCTTCGTTTCAAGGTCAGGCCTCAGAGATAGCGGGTGGCAGCTCTTCTGACTGCTCCAAGCTGCACGCCGGATAAGGACAGGCGGCTGCAAGCCCAGTGCCCGGAGTGGCTTCAAAGACCCCATGCAGCCATGAGAAACTGCTGGAGCCCATTCTTTCTGGGTGACACCTTGGAGGTCACCAAGACCAGCCCTCTTATCACACAGATGGGGAAACGGAGACCCAGGGAAGGGAGGAAAGCTGCGCCAGCAAGTCAGGGGCTGAGCTGGGTCTGGACCCACTCCAGAGATGCTGTGCGTGGTCAGGGCCCCCTTCACTGAGAACGTGGCACATGCGTGTGTAACTGCACACAAAGAATCATGGCTCCGCTTTGAGTGGCCAGGCTTCTGAGCTGCCTCCTGCGGGTCCCTCTGAGTGTGCCACCAGGGTCTCTCATCCCGCTCCTCCTGTGGCAGAGTGGTCTTCTCTGTGGACACCGGTGGGGAGAGGGTGTCGAGCATAGCACAGCTGGTGGCAGAGATGAACGGCAGCCCACCCTCCTCATCTCCTGCCTAGTCCTTGCAGTGCCCACCTCGTGACTCCCGGTGCTCTTTCTAACATAGTCGTGGGTTTAACCATCTCTCCTACCAGCTGAAGACTTTCAGTGGCTTCTGCCCAAGCCTCCTTGACCAGCATGCGATGCTCCCTGTGACCCGGCCTCTGCCCACTTGCCCCCTTGGCCCTCTACTCGAGTCTCCACACGCCTTCTCCAGACCCCTCTGTGCCTTTGTGCACTCTGTCCCCTCTTCAGGACCATTCTGGGAATGTGCTTCTCCTGTCTGCCCATCTGGACGAGTGAAACCTTCCCTAACCATCCAGGCAAGTCACCCTCCCTCCTTGCTTTGGGCTCTCAGGCCTGGGGACACCTCGGTCAGAACACTTATCACACCGTATTGGGATTGTTTACTTTTAGGTAATACCTAGGCAGTAACTGTGTTGTTATTATTAATAATAATGATAAAGAGAGATCACAGGAAAGAGGAACAGGCACTGACTATGAGCCCGGAACTGGGATCTCACTGCCTCTCCACCAAACCCGAGGCACTTGGCTCTGTTATTATCTCCAATTTACAAATGATGAAACACAGGCACAGGGATATTCAGTGAGTTGTCCTCGGTGGCAGGGCCGGGCCTCTGTCCGGTTGTCCCTGACTCTTGGAGGGATGAGCAGTCTGGAACACTGGCCAGAGCCAGATGCTACGGGGACATGTGTGTCCTGCTGGGAGAGTGCAGAAAACAGGCAGGAAGGGAGATGGTGCCTGGGCTCGGGGTCCTGACTCTACCCCCCACCCCCTTCTGCCTCCCTGGCACGTGTGGGCACGACTGACCACGTCGCCCTGATTTCCATGTGGTGCCACTGCTGGCACTGTATAGACCTCAGCCCTCAATTCCTGGTAAGAGCTGAAAACCCAAGAGGTCAGAGGCAGCCCCCACCCAGGCTGACTGCCCGCCGGGTGTTTGGGGAGCTCGAGCTCCGTGGGAGTGGGGTGCCTGCCGACCTCTGAACTGGGCGGCTTCCGCCGGAGCCTCCAGCACTCTATCTTGAGAAAGATAGTCTGCGGGCCCAAAGCAGACAGGCATTCTGCCATGGGAACTGGGCCCAGACTCAGAGCAGCCATTACACCCTCCGTGACCTCCCGCTCAAGAAGACAGCATTTTCCTCCTTCTGTTCCCTCTATTTCAGGGCAGCTTCCGTTCCTGTCCCACAAGGGCTTATCCCCAGCCCCACAGGCTGAGGTCCTCGCACCCCCAAGAGGAAATGCGCCTGCAAAGGCCCCCCATCTTGGGGCCCTGGTGTGGTTCGGCAGAAAAGGTCAAGGCCACTGATGTGACACTAGGCCTTCAAAAAAAACCGAACCATAGACTGTGTCTGGGTGTGGTGCGTGTTTGGTGGAGACTGTCCCCTGTCACCTCCCCTTCCTTCCTGAAGGCACTAGAGTCCCTTGCTTCCACCGTGTGAAGCTTCGGTGGGAGGGGCTGTTCGGGTGCTGGAGTGCATGGGCCTTTCCTTACCACTTAGTGTCACCAGGCACAGGCCTGTGGCCTCAACACAAACACCAAGACTCCAGACTTGAACAAGTGACTCCAGGACTGAGGAGTCAGCTGAGATCCAACCTGTCCGGCACAGGTTCCTGACCTGCTCTCTGTTTTCCTGCCTCCAGGGCTACTGAGCAGCCCTGCTGCCTGCCCCTCCCACAGGGAGCTCTCCAGCTTCCAGAAGATTCTGTGTGGCCCCACAACCTCTGGCCAGTTCTCCCTTTGCCTGAGTTAGCCTGAGCTGGCTTCACTTGCAATCGGGACTCTTGAAAGATGCACCCAGTGACGGAGGAGACACAATAGTCCGGCAGTTAGTCACCGGAAAGACTTAGGGCTCCCTTCTTAAATCCTGTAGGCAACTGACCTGCCTGCCTTTGGCAACACTGTGCTAATACCGGAAGAAGAATATTTGAGCCACGTCGCGTTGCTTTATTGATTACCTAATTTGTTCCATCAGACATAAGCATCCGGTGGATTTACCAGCTCTTTTGTCCATAGTGCCAAAGCAGGCCTCTCCACTCCTTGCTCCATTCCGTTCCTACGTATCTAGAGGGAGGCCTAAACATGGCCTGGGGGCAGAGGCCCGCTTGGCCAGCACTGGCCCAGCGGGATCAAGTGTGCAAGGGGCAGACAGCTTTCCAAGGGCTGGGAGGCAGTGGGGTTTGTCAGGTAGAATTCCGGTCACCAATTACAGCACGTGTGGGTTTTGCCCCATGTCACCAAGTGATTCTCTGACACCAGCTGGACGTCGTACAACTTAACTCTATATTCACACTATCTACCTGGAGAAAATGTCAGATCCCACATGGTAGGGGTTCAGTCTTACCAGATTGCCCACCCCCGCACGCAGATGCCAACTGCCAGGCCACACTGTCATCCGTGCTTCTGACCAATGGGCCATAGGTCTGAGATTCCCAAACGATCCTCTCCTTGGCTTTGGTGAATTTGCTAGAGCGGCTTACAGAACTCGGAGAAACATTTTCGTTTCCGGATCACTGGTTTATTGTACAGATGCGACTCAGGAACAGCCACGTGGAATTGCGGCGTGGGGCAAGGTCTGTGGGAAGGGTTGTGGAGCTTCCGTGCCCCGCCCCCAGCACGTCATTCTCCCCACACCTCCACGTGGTCACCAACCTGGAAGGTGTCTGAACCCTCTCCTTTTTGTTTTGTTACAGAGGCTTCATTACATAGGTATGACTGATCACATCACTGGCCATTGGTGATTGGACTTAGTAGTTGGCCCCTCTGCCCACCCAGAGGTGGACCTGAAAACTCCAATCTTCTAAACACTTGGCTGGTTCCCCTGACAACCAGACTCTAACCTGCAGCGACCTAGGGGCTTTCCAAAAGTCACCTCATTAACATAACAAAGGACACCTTTATCATTCTCTTCACTTAGGAAACGCCAAGGGTTTTAGGAGCTCCATGCCGGGAACCTGGGAGAACGTCAAGTATATAAATATCTGTCCATCTGTCTAGCTATTTATCTATCTTCATCCAAATCACAGCATCAGGCCAGGCAACTAATTGGGTAGAAGAGGCCAGGTGGAAAGGAGACCCAGGGTCCTTGAATCCCAGCCCCTTTCTGGGGCTTGGCTCCTTCCTCCTGACCCAGGAGCCAGGAGTGTTGGTGCAGAGTGGGACTCTGGTTTAGACCCTGGTTTAGCAGTAGCTCAAGCTGCAGTCCCAGCACTTAGTGACTGTGGGGGCACAGCAACTATCAGCGGGGTGGTCTGGCTGAAATGTGCGGCGATGGGGTGGGGTGGGGGCGGAACGGTGGGTTGGTAGGAGGGCCTGTAAGGCCTGTCATGTAATTGGCAGGTTTCTCCACTAGAGGGCACTCACAGTATAATTTTCCCTCTCCTATTTACTTTTAACTCTATTCTGATGAAAAGTTGTGACTTTTCATACCGTCGAGGAACAAAAATAGAACTCTAACTTCAAACTCATGTGGTTGATTTTATGCATGATTATACCTGGGTTCTGACAGATTTCCAAGAGTTGTCAAGCGTTCCCTTCTCTGGGATACTGGGTGTGGCGGACACAAGCCCCACCTGGCCTTTTGCAGCCAAAATGATTTGCCCAATGGAGACGACCGAGCCCTTCCCGCTCAGTGCCCCACGAAGGCTGACTGGACCCCACACTGCCCATTACTGACCCGCTTTCCCTGAGCGGCCTCACAGCTGCCTTCACCCTCACCCCTAGCCTGCCCCACGGCCTTCAGGAGGGCTGCGTGTGCAAAGACAAGGGGGCAGTGATGGTGCCCAGGTAGAAAGACACTAGATCCTGTGCCAGGTGCCCATGCGGGATAGCAGCCCTGAGCCTCTACTACCATCTAGCTGTGCGTCCCTGGGCAAGTCATCTCCTCTCTAACCCCCGGTGTCTTTTTAAATCAAATTTTATTTAAAATTTAAAAACTTTACTTAAAATAAAGTATACCCAGGGGTACCTGGGTGGCTCAGTCGGCAAGTCATGATCTCACGGTCGTGAGGTTGAGCCCCGCATCGGGCTCTGTGCTGACAGAGTGAAGCCTGCTTGAGATTCTCTCTCTCCCGCTCTCTCTGCCCCTTCCTCTTCCCCACACGCGTGTGCATGTGCGTGTGCTCTCTCTCTCAAATAAAAAGAAAAGTACTTCTCCCTTGGAGGGATGTTTTGAGCACTGTGGTAGGCAGAATAATGGTCCCACAGGCATGTCCACATCTTTTTTTTCTTTTAATTTTTTAAAATGTTTTTGAGAGTGAGAGAGACAGAGCACAAGCAGGGGAGGGGCAGAGAAAGAGGGAGACACAGAATCCGAAGCAGGCTCCAGGCTCTGGGCTGTCAGCACAGAGCCGGACGTGGGACGCACACTCACGCACCTAGAAATCATGATCTGAACCAAAGTCAGAGGCTTAACCGACTGAGCTCCCCAGGCGCCCTAGACATGTCCACTTCTTAATTCCCGGGATCTGTGAATGTTACCTTACATGGCAAACGGGTCTTCTTTCCCCCAGAGTGAAAGAAATCCTTGTAAATAGCTCTGACCCAGATAAAGAGCCTGCACACTGGTGATTCTTTTCCCATCTTGCCCTTGGGGCACACGCTCAGGGCCTCTGTGAATTCATGGCTAGGGCATGTCTACCTCCACCTTTCAGTTCCAGCCTCACATTACTCCTCCCTAAGTCCCAGGCGCAGGAGGCCCCTGGCCCCTCCCCCAGGCCTCCCTTCCATGCCCGGCTTCCCCTCCCTCAGATGGCAGGGCCCGATCCCCCTCACTGCCCTCTTCATTTCTTTTCTATCTTCTTTGCAGAAGCCTTTACTCCTGTTCCATGGTCAGCCAAGCCTCTCTTTTCCATGCCACACCCCGGGACCCCTCTGCCGCCACCTTCTAATGTGCAGTTTTCGTACCAAGGGTTTTGCAGTAGATTAAATATCCACGTGGGAAAACCCAAATGAAACCAGGGGCACGTGCACTTTGCATACAGGGCATGAACTTGGGCAGGGGCTTCCTGCCGTCTGCCTGTGTCTTCTGGAATTCCTAGTAAAGACAGAGCAAAGGTGAACGGATCCCTGCCCCGGGCCTGGCGGCATTCACTGCTGCTCCCCACGGGCCACTGCTGGCTGGCCTGAGCCTGGGCTGGCCCTTGGGGTACAGCAGATAAGTCAGGTCACCTCATCAGACTGGCGGGGTGGCCGTGCTGCTCAGAGACTGGAAGCCTGTCGGCGCTCAGAGCCCAGCGAGACCTGAGCACACTGGGTTCACAGCCACCGCTTCCCAGAAGGAAGTCTAAATTTGGACGGCACACTGGAGGCACGTGATGACGAGGTGGCTGTCGCGACGTCCTGCCCAGAGCCCCGGCTCTCACCGTTCCCGTCCATGCGGGTGGCCTCTTCTCTCAAGTGCCTGCAATGCTTCCAGAGGCCTTCTGTCTGCAGGGAGCTTGGCATGCACAGGGCAGGCCAGAGATGCCAGAGTTAGCCCCCGGGAAGCAGCTGGTGGAACTAACGGGGGCCCCACCCCCCTAGCTCCATGGGCAGGGCACCTCTGAGGCCGGCTCCCCAGGGTCCCCACAGCCACCCCCAGAGTTAAACCCTGGGTTCCCACAGCAGCAAATCCCCTCACTAGCACACCCGGAGTGGCTTTCCTCCCCCCCTGTTCCCTTCCCCCTGCTTTTTGGGAATCACCTCTGAATAAAACTGCTTGGAGCCTGGTCTCAGGCTCTGTCTCTGGGGGAAGCCAGGCTACCAAAAACACCCCACTGCGGAACCAGCCCTTCCGGAAGCAGACTGGCCTCATCCTCAAGACACATCTACTTAGTTCCGTAACAATCACATTTGCAAACTGGGAATTTTTTTTTAATGGTTTTATGACTGCCAACACGATAGCAGTTCCTTGGATTAAAATATTTCCCTTCCTCCCACCACATCTCAATTCTCTGTTTTGAGATTCATGATAAAGCTTATTTTAAGGCTCTGTATCTGTGCTATCGGGTTTTCCCTGCACTTATTTGCATATGATCCAGATGTTATGTTTGGACCTTTGTCCTAAGATATGCCCGTTGCCTGGTTTCCCTTGTGCTTATTGTAAATTTTAAAATCCAATTTCCAAAAGCGAATTACCCAGACAATTGATTGGATTTTCTAATATGCCCCCAGATTTGCAATATCCTTTAGATTCTGAGTAGTGCTTGGGGACAGCGCTGACGTTCCTACAGGGAGGAGCACCCTGAAGGAGGTCTGCCCTTCCAGGTCAGAGGCACAGTGACACCCCCAGCGGGGCCACCAGGGCCAGCCCCAGCAGAGAGCTGACAGGTGCTCAGGCCTACCTGGGCTGATCTCAAAGAGGTGCTTCCCTGCGTCCTCAGGGCCAGGAAGGAGTTCCGTCACCCGGGTCCCTTGTAGAGAAATAAATCCCTAAAATGAAGAGACAAACATAAACACTAGAGGCATGAGATGGCTGGGAAAGGGCTCCTGTGGTCAGGGCTCCTGGAGAGAGAGGGTGGGGCTTGGGGTCAGGGGCTCAACCCTCCAGGTGCTGGCGGGGCAGACCCGGTGCCTGCAGAACCCTGCATGGATGGGATCCCGGGTGGATTGGGGTGGACATTACAGTTTACACACGTGGTTGGAAGAGCTCTGCCCACGGGCAGAGCCTGGAGGTGTTACTCCCTGGTTAAGGCATGGAAACGCACATCTGGAGCAGGGAGGAAGGCCCCCAACATCACCCCCTTCCACCCCCCTCACCCCACCCCGTTCTAATTTGGCCATCTGTGGCCTTCCTGGGGCATGCAGTTTAGGCTCTGGAGGGTCAGGGAGAGGAAGGCTGGTACATGGGGCTGGCTTCTTGCATGTGACTGTCCCTGAGGTGACATGGGAGATCGACAGCTCTGTGAGTCCAGTCTGCCCCCTCCTGGAGGCTGGGATTTCATTTCTTGTTCAGTGGGAGTCAGCACAGATCACGCCGTGTGCCTGGGGTATCTGTGTATGTACTCTCCAGTGCTGAAATCTGGTAGGCTAAAAGATGCAGGGAAAGACCATGGGGTACGGGGACAGGCACACTGGGTTTGAGTCTCAACCCTGCACTTCTGGGCTGTGTGACCTCAGGCAGACCACTTAACTTCTCTGAACCTCAGTTTCCCCATCGGGACAATGGCATAGTGACTCCCACTTCTCGGCGGGCGGGGGGTGGGGCATTGAGATACCAGATTCCTGTTCAGGAGGTCCTGCTCGAGATAGGTGCTGTCACAATTACCTTTCCTCTAGTCCTTTTCCCACCCACAGTGCTAGGCAGGGCCTCCTTTGTTCCCTTCTTCTGTTAATGACTGATCTCTGCTGTGGCTTTTCCATTTTGTTCATGTTCAGATTTCCTCATTTAAGACTGCATGTAGCTCTGGCTATACATTTTTGGCTCTCTCCATGCAAAACCTATTTTAAATTCCATTTCTATAGCATATGTCTGGGGCTTAAATCCTGGCTCAGTTACTGAGTGGCTGTGTGACCTCAGACAAATTACTTAACCTCTCTGTGCAATCTCACAATTACCTTATTTGTGAAACAGGAATGATAATGGTACTTTGTGGGGCTGCTGTGAGCGATGAAAGAATGAGTCCTGGGAAGGCCTTACAGCAGGGTGTGGCACATAGTAAAGCACGCTTGCATCTGCGTTTGCCCACGGGAGGGCACCTCCTTGTGTCACCTCCAGCCCCCAACTCCTGTGTGTGCTCACAGAGTGCTCTTCTCCTCACGCCATCTTTTCCAGGCAATTCCTGGGTTTAATAGGGTAGCTGGAGCCTCTACATGGCTGCTGGTGTCTCATGCTGCAAGAGACACATGGACATACCTTTTCTCATAGAAGCCACGGAAAGGCAGGACAAAGTGGTTGCTTTAGAGAAATAACAGCAATAAACCAGAGAACCAGCTGGTAATTGCTGTAACTGAATTATCGGTTACTTTCTTGCTAGGGAATCTGGAGCTACTGGGAATAAATTAGGAGTGCAGCCCCAGCATGGGGAGATGGGTTCATCAGAGGGTGTGGACAAGATCCACCACTGGCTGATGGGATGATCTCTGGTGCTTGCTGTTTCAGTAACTAGGCACTTGCTTTATTCCTCTGTTCCTCAAGATCGCTCATCTGTAAAATGGGAGTAACATTGTCGACACTGACATTACTTTTCATTCCAGCTACATAGAAAAGCAGTCACAGCTACTGTTTATGGGGCTGGTTCTATATTCCTGGCTCTTTGTTGAAGTCATTGGATCTAATCTTTCTGGAGACCTCACGGGGCAGATACTACTATTCCCATGTTCCCGGACAAGCAGATGGAGGGTGGAGAGGGAGAGCAACCGGCTCCTGGTCCCACTGCTGGCAAGGGCAGGCTGGGAGGTGCACCCAGCTGTGTCTGACGCCGGAGCACGTCACCTCTTGTTTGTGACAGCAGCTGCTGTCTGACTTTGTGCGCAAGAAGCTGTTGTGGAGAGCCAGGCTGTGACTTTGGGACCCACTGCTCTCCTCTCTGTCTGTGAATCCCAGTACGGTTCCCACCGCAGCAGGGGACCTTCAGAACTGGCTTGGGGCCACCCAGATCCCTCCTGCCTCCATGAGTAGAGAGCCTGAGAGCCCGGCTTAGATGCCAGCACGTGGCTCGGGCACTGGGTGGGGGCAGGGGAGCAGCGGAGGCAGTCTGCTTTCCCATTCCTCATGACAGCAGTAAGCCACGTAAGGAGTCACTATGAAGTATCCAGGGGACACATTCAGGGCAGGTCTGAGCCTTGAGCTGACACGAGAATCACCTTAGAGCTTGTCAAAACACAGGGCACCGGGTCTGTGCGGTGGCAAATGCTTAACCATAGGCTCTCAGGAAAAAACAAGGCCACCAAATTTGTAGTGTTTGCCAACTGCTGTGATATAAATAACCCCCGTGGCTGATTTTATAAATTGACAGAACAAGTTGACAAGAAATCAGTAAGGATCTAGATGGCCTGAAAGACCACCATCAACTAACTTGACCTAATTGCCACCTCCCCCCAAAAGCAGAACATACATTCTTTTTAAATGCACATGACACGATGATGGCCATAAACAGGTCTCAATAAATGGGAAAGAATTTAAATACAACATTACGGGAGTGCCTGGGTGGCTCAGTCATTTAAGTGTCCGACTTTGGCTCAGGTCATGATCTCACGGTTTGTGGGTTCGAGCCCCACGTCGGGCTCTGTGCTGACAGCTCAGAGCCTAGAGCCTGCTTCAGATTCTGTCTCCATCTCTCTCTCTGCCCCTCCCCTGCTCATGCTCTGTCTCTCTCTCTCAAAAATAAATAAATATTAGAAAAAACCACAACACAGCATTGTGTTCTCTGACCACAATGGAATTAAGTTAGAAATCAATAAGAGAAAGATTTCTGGAAAATCCCCAAATATGTGGAAATCCCACAAATATACTTCTAAATAATCCATAGGTCAAAAAAGAAATAAAGAAATTAAAAAGTACTTTGTACTGAATAAAAACGAAAACACGTCACTTAAAAAAGTTGCAAAATGTCTTTTAAGAAGTACTTAAGGGCTAAGTTATAGCACTCAATGTTGATATTTGGAAAAAAGGCCTCTACGTCTCCACCTTGACAAAGTACATAAAGAAGGGCAAGTTAAACCCAAAGTAAAAGAAAGAAAAAAATAAAGATCAGAATGGCTACAAATAAATAGAAAAATCATAGAGAAAATCAATGAAACCAAAAGCTGTTTTTTCAAGGAGATCAATACAATTGATAAGCTTTTAGTCAGACTAATCAGGAGAAAAAAAGAGATTACCAATATCAGGAATGAGAGAGGTGACATCACTGGAGATTCTTCAGCTATTAGAAGGTAGGGTGATGTTAAGAACAACATTATGCTAGTAATTAGACAGCTTAGCTGAAACGGACCAGAAAGACACAAACTACTGACACTCACTCAGGGAGAAATAGCCACATAGCTCCATATCTTGCACAGAAATGGAACTTGTAGCTAAAAATCTTCCCACAAAGAAAACTCTAGGCTTAGATGGCTTTATTAGTGAATTCTATAAAATATTTAAAGAAATAGTACCAATACTACCCACAGTTTTCTTGAAAATTAAGAAAGAGGGCCTATTTTCCAATGCATTTTATGAGGCCAGCTTTATCTTTACATATAACCAGCCAAAGATATTACAAGAAAACAACATTACAGATTAAGCTCCCCCAGAAACAGAGATGCAAAAATTCTCAGCAAGAATTTAGCAAATCCAATGTAACAACATATAAAAAGGCAAACTGTAATTCACCATATTAATAAAATAGAGAAAGGATAGGATCATCTCAGTAGATGTAGAAAACACATTGGAAAAAATACAACATCCATTCCTGATTAAAAATTTCAACAAATTAGGGATAAAACCAACTCCCTCAGCCTGATAAATGGTATCTATAAAAAACTAAAAGCTAATACCATACTGAAAGTTCTTTCCCTAAAACCATGAAGTTTATTCTTACCACTTCCATGAAATATTACACTAGAGTCCTGGCTGCTTAGCAATGCAAGAAAAAAGTTGCTCAGATTGGAAAGGAAGAAGTAAGAGGTGCCTGGGTGGCTCTTGGTTAAGTGTCCGACTTCGACTCAGGTCATGATCTCACGGTTTGTGAGTTTGAGCCCCACATCAGGCTCTGTGCTGACAGCTCAGAGCCTGGAGCCTGCTTCCGATTCTGTGTCTCCCTCTCTCTCTGCCCCTCCCCTGCTCATGCTCTGTCTCTCTCTCTCTCCCCAAAATAAATAAACATTATTTTTTTTTAAAAAGGAAGAAGTAAAAGTGCTTTCACAGACAACCTAATTGTCTATATAGAAAATCTGGTGAAAACTTACAGAAACTAAACTACTAGTTTGTAGTTACTAGAACTAATAAATGAGTTTGGCAAGGTTGCAAGGGTACAAGAGAAACGCACATAACTGACTCGTATCTCTAGACTACCAATGAACAATTGGAAACTCAAAATCAAAAGCATTTTTAATTTGCATCAAAAATATGAAATATTTAGGGACGAGCATGGCAAAAGATGTTTAAGATCTGTTCACTAAAATCTATAAATCATTGCTGGGAGAAATGAAAGAAGACATAAATAAATGGAGAGATACACTGCGTTCATGGGTCAGAGGACTCTTCATTGTTCAGATGTCAATTCTCCCCAAATTGCTCTCTAGATTGAACACAATCCCAGGCAAAATCCCAGGGGGTGTTTGGTAGAAACTGACCAGCTGATTCTAAAATTCACGTGGTAATATAAAGGACCTATAATGGCCAGACAATTTTGAAACAGCAACAAAGTTGGAGATCTAATACTGCCAGATTTCAAGACTTATTATAAAGTGATAGTAATCACAACCATTGTGGTATTGGCATCAAGACAGACAAGTAGATTAATCAAACAGAATAGGACGTTTATACACACTCACACACACACGCACGCACACATGCACAAACGAAAGTTATATATATATAACTGATTTTTGACAGGCACATAGGCAATCCAGTGAAGAAAGGAAGTATCTTCAGTAAGTGGAGGTGGAGCAATTCCATATTCACAGGCAAAAATAATAAACTTTGATCCGTGGATCACATCATGTACAATAATATGCTGAAATGAATCATAGACCTAAATGTAAAATCTAAGACTGAAACTTCTGGCAGAAAGTGTTTAAGACTTTGGATTAGGTGAAGATTTCTTAGATACATCAGAAGCTCACTTCATGAAACAACTAACTGATAATTTGACTCATTTAAATAAAAACCCTGTTCCTTAAAAGATACTAAGAGAATGAAAACATCAGTTATGAAATAAAAGAAATGAGAATATGAGACTATCTGAGAATGAGAAAATACTTGTAAATCATGAGTCTGATAAAGGACTTGGACCCAAAATATACAAAGCATTTTCAAAATTTAATAATGGGGAAGCAGTCAAAATTTAAAAACATTTGAACAGATACTATACCATAGAAGATACGAGGGTGGCAAAGAATCTCAAAGAAAGATCCTCTACATCACTGGGCATTCTCATACGCTTGACATTTGATAAAGCCTTTTTGAAGGCAATTTTGCAATCTCTAAAATAATGTTAAAATAAAATATCCCTTTAAGCTAGTGGTGAATTTTGAGAATTTGTTTCAAGGAAAGACAAACGCACAAAGATTCATGTATCATGATGCTCATCGAAGCATTGTTTTCCTAACGGAAAAAGTGGAAAACAGCTTACTCGTCCATCAAAGGGGGAGTGGTTAAATTATTTCGGGTACAACCGTCCAGAATGAGGTAAATGCAAAAGGCTTCTAATCTGAATTGTTAAGTAAAAAAAAGGGGTGCTGGAAAAATAACTGTAGTATGATCCCATCCCAATTTCTGTTACTGCCCTCTCTCAAGAACCCACATGTTACTAAACATACAGAAATGGCCCTGACAGCTTACACTTTGGGACGGAGTGGTGAGGCAGCTATATGGTTTGCTCTGTAATGTTGGCATCAAAATAAGGAAATTTAATAAAAGTAAAAAAAAAAAAAAGGCAGGGGTGCCTGGGTGGCTGTAGGTTAAGCGTCCAACTTCAGCTCGGCTCAGGTCATGATCTCATAGTCCGTGAGTTCAAGCCCCGCGTTGGGCTGTGCGCTGACAGCTCAGAGCCTGGAGACTGTTTTGGATTCTGTGTCTCCCTCTTTCTCTCTCTGCCCTTCCCTGGCTCTCACTGTCTCTCTCTCTCAAAAATAGATAAACATTAAAAAAAAAAAGATACTTCACAGGGTGCTGCCCACACCCAATGGCTGTTGCCAACTTTCTACTGTTACTCCCCGATGGAACGCTCCTCATTTGCTGTGTCAAGGTCAGGCCAGCATTTCCTCAGCCGGAAGGTCCCTCTGTCATTCTCAGGCAAACGTCAGTGATCTTCCCTTCCTCCTCTTTTCTGCAAACATTTGGAGTGATGGGTGTCTCAACTTTCATGGGACTAAAATCTAGTGACAGCTACGCTCCAAGCCATCTAACCTGAGTGCACGAGTCTCTGCCCACTGGAGAGGCTGCCTCAGCTCGCTGGGCAAAATGATCCCTCTTGGAAACATCTCCCAGGGCACCCGAGGTCTCAGCTCGGTCCAGGGGGACTGATAGTGAGGGTAACAGCAGCAACAGGACAGAAGTTTTCTGTTCATCTCCATTCAGTTGTCTCACCCCCCAGGACTCACCCACGTTGCAGAAAGGTAAGCAACCATTACCCTTTAGGTCTGGGGTGGTGTGGGACTGTCATGGAAACCTCACAGGTGCGTGTTGCAGACAGATCTGGTGTCAATCCTCTACCGCTGCTTACCCACAGTAAGCATGTGAACTAGGCTGCCTCGCCCAGCCTCAGTTTCCCTCTCTGTTCAATAGGGTTTGGGGGGGAACCAAATGGGATAGAGTGAGCAGAAGACTTGGTGTGCTGTAGCAGACACCCAGGACAGCAGCATGGTGGAGGCGACTTCGTGAGAGCTTAACGACTGGGGCTCTGGGTCAGACGGGAGAGCCTCAGTTTCCCCCCTCTGTCACGTGCTGTGTTTTGAAGATTTCATGAGCTGATGTCTCGATAGCACTCGATTCAGTGCCTGTCCAGAGTAAGTGATGTTGTGATTTCTGAATTATTTCATAGCCAGGGAGTGGAGTCCGCTTATGACCATTTCATGGGAGTTAGAATATATATAAACATTTCAAAATAATTCTAGAGGTTTGTAATTATTGTGACATTGTCACTGAGGTAGGACTCAAGCAGCTCCTGGGCTGAGACCAGGATTTCTTACCTGTAAAAACGAGAATATTAACCTCTGTCCTTTGTTCCTCACCGGGCTGCCTGAGCTAGTGCTTTGGAAGCACTAAAGGCTGAATGAATAGGGAACAAATGTCATAATTATTATTGTATAAGTACTGCGCGCTAACCGATTGCGCCACTGGAGCTCCATAATTATTATTGTAAAACCTATTTTGGCCACCACACTGGTTTGTTCTGGGAACATCCCCTCCCCCAATAAGACCATTGCTTGTGGAACAAAATAAGGTCTGATGTAGATTCAGGAGTCCCAGGAGAATGAAGGTGGGGTTCCTCCGCAGTTTGCAATGACAGCCCTGTGGGGACCTCCTGCAGGACCTGGGGTGTCCGCACTCCTCCCTCAGGTCTCAGTTTTAGGGTTCGTGATAGTTCTGAGAATGTCGCCCTCTAATTGAGCTCTCTCTCCAACCTGATCAAAGGCTGGCTGTCTGGGAAGTCTTCATTTTTCACCCTGTCTGGAGGGAGACTGTCTGAAGAACCAACTTCTGAAATGCTCCTTAGTAAGGACATGATAAGATTTTCCCCCGGCAGCATCTTGGAAAATTGCAGACATGTTTCAAAAAGCAATCACTCAAGGTTCCTTATCTCCTGTAATTCTGATTGTGGCCTCAGATCAATCTTAAAAAGCTTTAGCCTCTGACACCCAACCAGCAACTGAACCACTCCAAATTTTAAATAACACAGATCAGAACAAAGTTCAGTGCCAAGCAGGGAACATCCTCCCTTTCCTTATCACTCAAGCCTGGAACCAGGGCTATTACTGTCTAAAATGCAGATATTAAGAAAGGCAACCTGAAGTGGGAGACAAATTGCTTTTTGGCTGGGGCGCTTTCCCTCCCTAAGGGGTTGAGATGAGTCACTGGTCCAGCCTGTGTCTTTGCTAAGGACTTGGTCCCAAAGCTTTTCCCAGGAGATTCCAAAGTGATGCTATGTCCCATGCACTCCAAATGCATTTGGTGTGCTCTGCGTGTCCCCACACACTGCTTTACCACTGACTTGCTGGCTATTCTTAGTCTCCCTAGGGAGCCTGTCACTGGGTGTACCCTGAGGGGCAGCACTGTGAACTGAAGGAAGTAGGGGCTTTGGGATCTGAGCACCAGCTCCCCACACCCTCAGCTGCTCACAGTCCCTGAATCCCTTACCTGTGGGGCTGCCCATCCCAGGCCCCCCTCCAGGCCCATGACGGTGGATCCAGCTGGGATCCAAGGGTGAACCTGGGACCTGGGGCCTATGGCAGACTTGCAGCTCTAAGCATGGGGTCTGGTGGAGCCCCCATGAGCCCTCTGGCCTCACAGCTAACAGTCAAACCCAACGCCCCAGGGAGTGTCCTTTGCATGGTGGGTGGGGTCTCTTTCTGGGGTACTGGTTTTCCCTGTAGTTAGTTAGTTAGTTAGTTCTGTGCCACTCCAGGCTCTTGGTCTAGACCCCTGTGTGCCCCTGACCTGCACTGAGTCATTTCTGGGGCCATTCCTTTAGGTGGCCCCATCTTACTGGATTCCTAAGCCTCTCAGCAGGTGGTGGGGTTGAGTCTGTAATGCGGGTCCTCAGCTAACGCCTCGGTTCCACCCTGGTGAGGGAGCCTTGGGCTCAGCCTCTCACCCCAGGCCCTGGTCCTCAATGTGGGCATTCTAATGCCTGTGACCATGGGAACGAAACACAATGCCATGTTGGAAAGTGTCTGTGTAAAGCCAGTGCTCACTAGATTTAGTGTCCTGGCCTCACTGGGTCACCGTGGCAGGCTCACAGTGCCTGTGGTGGTGAGTAATCTTCTTCTAGGAGCGCAGGGGAACTAGTACTTGTGACCAGTGGACCAGAACGCTTACACAGGGGGTTTCCTGAGCCCTCTAGTGGTGACAAAGCTCTGGCCAGTGGGACTGGGCCAGAGTGTCCTCCAGCTTTCTCTCTTCCTCCCCTCACTGGGTCCACCTTGGAGGCCTTGAGAGACAGATAAGGCTGCCACCTAGTCCACAGCAAAAGATATATTTTTATTGTGTTTAGGTGCTGGGATTTCAGGACCATTTAGCCTTGTTTATGGTAACGAATTAGAAGTTATTTTGAGAAATTAAATTTTAGATAATTTTAGCCCAAACTGCTCACTTGGCCACACACACACACACACACACACACATACACAAAGTTTTAGAATCATAGTACTATTTAAACATTGTATTTTTATGCAGGCCAAGCTGTTTAATTAATAAAGATTATTCTCTTGCTCCTCTGATTCGATGTCGGCGGGGGGGGTGTGGGGGGAAGGCAATGAAAGATCAGGCCCATCTACTCGTGATGTGGTGTTAGAAGGCATGGGGAAGCTGCTTCACCCTCGTGGTCTGAAGCTCTGAGCAGGGCTTGGAGGGCCATCTGGGTTCTGGCCTCGAGCTGTGATGGCCATGTGGTACCCACTTCCTGCCTGACTTTTTGGACTGGAGCACTGGAAGGAGCCCAGCAAGGCTGTAGGTCACTGTGTAAGTAAGGGGTCATGGCTACCACAGCAGTCCCTGGCCAGTGCCCGGCCATTGTAGGATCTCCCCTGGACAGAGTGGACTCTCTTCCCCCCATGGCTTACTGAACCCAATGGTAGGCCTCTTTGCTTCCTTAAAATACCTGGTTTTCCAGAGGGAGGACTTAAGGGAGAAACCGAGATAAGCCTGATCCATGTGGAGACCACGGCACTCAGTATCTGCGGTAGAGGGCTGGTGCATTCGCATGGGCACCAGCCATCAGCGGCACATGCTCTGAGCTCCTTAAGGGGAGAGCATCTTCAATGGCCACCCGCCTCGTTCCAGTATTCTCTCTGATCCAGGACTTGGGTAGATTTCTGTCCCACCTCAATGCTCACCCTGCCCTTGGCTCTTTGGAGCTTGCCTGGTGGGTTTGGAAAAGCCTCTGGTGTTCCCTCTGAACTGGGAGCCCTTGGTAGGCAGTGGCCCTTGGCCCCTGTCCCACACAGTGACGGGGGGGAGACACAGGGACTCTCCACGGCCCGGGGTCCGTGGCAATGAACCATAAGCCTGCTGTTCCACGCGGTCGTCCCTGGCATGTTTCCAGCCTTCTGACCCCATAATGGACAGGCTGTCACAGAGGCTGACCCTGCTTACTCAGCCTGGCCCGTGCTATGGGGCACAGTTCTCCCGAAGTTTGTTTTTGCTCAGAATCTGCACTATTGTATGTGTTGATACTGGGTCCACGGGCTTGCTTTGGATGGGAGGGCCCCTCCCGTGGCTGGAAATGGTTCAGTTCTGTCTTACTGTTCTCAAGGCTCTGCAACTAGTGCCATGCTCTGGGGCACATGGTGCCTCTGAGAGCAGCCACTGTACTGTTTAGCTGAAAACAGGTTAGTCTAAGAAACATGGTATAGATTCTTTGTACACTGACCTGTGCCTGGCTGACCTGCAGCGGTGACTGCCGCCAAAGGGTATATGCTGTGTTTTGTCGAGAAAGGCACACCTCATCCCCATCCTCTCAAAAGCTGCTCTTCATTCAGGAAATGCTCCCTGTGTTCTCGGGGGACCAGACGAGGCAGCAGACCTACACGGACACTCCCAATCTCCTCCATTTTGCTCGGGGGTCTACTAATGTATTAAGGAGATAGAATGCCCCAAATATAATTAAAAGTAAGTTATTCTGGTCTAAACAATGAATGAACTATATTTCCCATGCTGCTTCAATGTCATTCGATTCATTTTTCTGCCTAGTAATCGACAAAACTAGCAATTTACCAATCAGTCTTGTAGCTATTACTGTAAATTAACTGGGTTCAATCGAAAGCCAAAGGACTGATTATAAGTGGGAGACATTTAAGTACTATAAGCTAATAACCATGCTGACTTAAATTAACAGACCCTGAGAGAAGCTCATGATATTTCCACGAATAGTCAGGCCACACTCAAGGAAACACAGAAGTCATTTTTAGAAGGCGAAGATCCGTTTTGTAGGCAATGACATTCTGGGTGCAAAAGAATTCGGGGGCAACCAGACACCTGTCACTTGTGATTTATATACTCTTGAGTGTGCCATCAAAGCTCTTAGTATCTTGGTTTTCTTTGCCTACAACAGTGGCAAATATTGCCATATAATGATTAACAGTAGGTACGTACAAGGTTATTACTGGTCTTGTTATTTCAGGGGCCCACCTTCAAAACCACTGCTGTATTGTACAAAATAAGCTTTAAAACACACATATTTGGATGATTCCATAGACAATAAATATTGTCTAAAAATTGTTTAAAAATGAGTTGGCTGCTGTTACCAATTTAAATTTACTAAGTATGTTTCTATTTGGTTTAAAGTAACTGACTAGAATTTTCATTTTGATCTGCTTAATAGTGGGGAGTTATATTTCTCAAAAAGCTTCAAAAATATAAAGCTTCCTTTAAAAAAAAAGCCATAAATTCTGATATTTGAACCTAAATAAATGATGACTTTCTCTTTCTAGAAGACTCCAAAGAGTAATTCTTTGTAAAAGAAGCATTTGAGGTTGTCCCCAAGGACATTTTTTTTTAAGTAGGATTCACACCCAGCATGAAGCCCAATATGGAGCTCAATGTGGAGCCCAATGTGGGGCCTTAACTCAAGACCCTGAGATCAACACCTGAGCTGAGATCAAGAGTTGAACGTTTAACTGACTGAGCCACCCAGGAGCCCCCAAGGACAGTTTAAAAAATTTTTTTAATGTTTATTTTATTTTTGTGTGAGAGAGAGACAGAACACGAGCAGGGGAGGAGCAGAGAGAGCTGGAGACACAGAATTCAAAGCAGGCTTCAGGCTTTGAGCTGTCAGCACAGAGCCTGACGCGGGGCTCAAACTCACAAACTGAGAGATCATGACCCGAGCTGAAGTCAGACCAGGTGCCCTCCCCAAGGGCAGTTTAAACAATAAAACCTTTATTGTTTAATTTTTCTTTGCTGCACCAACAGTAATGTTACTATCAGTCCCCAGTTAGCTCATGGAGACTTCTAACGCCCTGTGGAGGACACCTGCTCACTAGCTCTTTAGTTATCCTGAGGCAGTGAGTGGGGCTTTTGCTATACTTCAGCACCTTTCCGTCACACTCGCATGTTCCTTCTCAGTGCAGCTAGATTGGCTAGAATTCACTGTGGCAAGATCTATGGTAGCAGCTAGGGAAGTAATTAGTCGCTTGCTCTTCTGTGGACAGAGATTTGCTTGGAAAGGAGGAAGGAGGAAGAGAAGTCAGGCTCCCCAGAAGTTCTAAGGAAGTCAGGGGTAAGTTCACTAGTAAGTCAAATGGGACCAGTTGGAGACACCAGCTGCAAAGGGCCCCCGGCATCAAGGTCTGTGTCTATCAGCTCTCTTGCCATCAACTGTGTCTCCATGAAGACCCCTACCAGGTGCCATGGTTGGAGTTCTTTACTGAATGGCTGCCTATGACTGAGGGTGGTGTTGACAGCAGGAACTCTGGGAAATTGCTCTGGTCTGGCCAAACCCCCAGAGCTTGCTTGCTTCTTCCACCTTGTGTGTCACTCATCCAGAATGGAACTTCTGCAAACCGCCATGGTTTGGCTGACTCTAGTTATTGTGCCTCTATTCCTCTTTTCCATGAAAGGTCTCTACTGACCTTTTGGCTTTGAGAGTTGAAAGGGTACTCAGAGATCCTCTTGGGCCAACTTCCCATTCAATGACCAACTGTCTTAGAAGCCAAGCGGCAGTCTGGCCTCAACTCACCCAGCACCAGGAACTGGAGCTCAGCCCTGACCAGTAGACCACTCTGATGAACAGAGAGTTCTTCACATATAGGGGGACATGGTGGCCTTTGTGTATTCCCGCTTGCCCTGGCTACAGCTTCTGGAGGTTCATAGAATAGATCTAGTTTTGTTCACATGAGGTGCAGTGCCTAAACTGGAGCCCTTCCCAGGATCTGTCTTCTCTAGATGATTTATTCAGTCTGTCCCTCATGTGGACAGGAGTTCAGACCCCCTTGCCATCCTGGGTGCCCTGCTACACTGCAAGTGTCATGCCTCAAGGGGCTATCATGTGACAGTTGTGACCTGGTATGACCATGGCAGAGCTTAATGGGTTTTCCCATCCCTTGCTCTGATTTCTCTGCATCTCAGTAACAACCTGCAATCCCCAGTTCTTCTGGCAACCATATCTCACTGTGAGTCTCGACTGAGCTTTTAAGCTAATTAAAACTCTTACCTCTGCCTCATTCAACCTGTTCTTAATCTAGGTCTCTCTATTCTGTGAAATCAAGTGATTTTTTTTAACCAAAAGGAGGGCTTTGTATTTTATCTTAACAATTTCCCATGAAACCAGCCTGTCAAAGTCATTTTGAATCTCCATGCTGTTTTCCACCTTTGCTGTCCCTCCCTCCTCTGCAGATTCACTAAATGTATCTTTGGTTTTTTAATGTCATCAAAAGCACACAACAGCATAATGACTAAGGGAGTGGAATGTGGGGTCACATTGTTTAGTTTGGGATCTTGGTGCTAGGATTAACTAGCTCTATGTGATCTCAGGCAAATCACTTAACCTCTCTGTGCCTCAGTTTTCTTCTCTGGAAAGTGGGGAAAATGACCATTTCTAAATTGTTCCAGTCATTTATTGCTCTATAGGAAACCACCCCCCCAAATCTTAGTGGCTTAAAAAATGGATTTTTCCCATTATTTCTCATGATTCCATGGTCCAGAATGCAGGCAGGATTCCACCAGCAGTTCTATTCAACCTCAACCCCCAGAGTCACTCCCTCAGGTGCCTTCAGCTGGTGGTTGGGATGGGCTAGAAGGTCCATGAAGGCCTCACACTTCTATCTGGGCCATGTGGGTTCTCTCCTCCACATGTTTCCTTATCATTTTGTGGCCCACTCAGGCATCCTCACAGCAGGGCAGTGGCTTCCCAGAGCAAAAGCAGAAACTGCCTAGAGTCTCAAGGGCAGAACCTGGAACGTGCCCAGCATCACTTCTGTCTCATCAGGAACAGAGGAGAGGAAATTGATTCCAATTCCTATTGGGAGGAGCAGTGTGCACTCAGGGAGGGCAGGAACAGGTGGTAGCTGTCCTTGGAGACCATCATATCACATATCTCGTACAGTTGCTATGAACATTAAAGCAAGTTAATACATGCAAAGCACTTAGGACCATGCCTGGTTCATAATGCATGTAAGTGTTCGCTTTTCGTTAGATCCAAAGCCAGGAAGTAAGGCAGAGCCAAGATCAGGGTCATGGTGCATGGCACTGGACTCCCCTTGCTTCATTGAGCTGGGTGACTTCCTAAGCCTTCACTGGCTCCAGTTCCACCCAGGGGAGAAGACCACCACTAGGGTGTCACCTACATGTTGAATCTCACTGTCATGGCAGCCCTATAAGGTCTGTGGTAATTCTTGTCTCACACAGAGGAATGGGGGCTCAGAGCGGGAGATCCCTTTTTTGGTTCCTAGCTAGTAAGCATGGAACCCAAACTCCAAGAGTCTGTCCTTCTCTATCATATGGGATTCTGTAAAACAGCTTGCTGAGGTCCAGACAGCAGATCCATGGCAGTCCTGACACCCACTGGCCTGGACTCTTTATTGAAAAAGACAATGGATCACATGCAAGGTTGCTCTCAGGGAAACCTGCAGGTTTGGGCGATCCTCACTTTCTGGATCTGTCACCTGCTTTTCACAATTCATTTTATCGTTCATTTATTTTTTATTTTTTAATGTTTATTAATTTTGAGAGAGAGAGAGAGCAAGCGGGGGAGGGACAGAGAGGGAGGGAGGCACTGAATCTGAAGCAGGCTCCAGGCTCTGCACTGTCAGAACAGACCTGACGCGGGGCTCAAACTCGCAAACCTTGAGATCATGACCTGAGCCAAAATGGGATGCTTAACCAACTGAGCCACCCAGAAGCCCCTCACATTTCATTTTAGAAGACTTCTTAATGCCTCGTGGAACTCTTCTATTTTAGATCCCGTTTGAAGGATTGAAGGAATCTTGTCTCTGAGAGTTTGGGCAGCACTGACACCACCACCACCCATTCCCGTGATCTGATCCTTAGTGCAGCAAGGGCCCCAGACCACCGTACTAAAGCTGGGAGCAAGGGGGGCTGCAAAGCTGCAAAGGCCTCCCCACATCTGCAGCTCATAGGTGTATAAATGGGACTTGAACCCAGGTTCTTTGATGCCAAATATGGAAAATTATAGTGCTAAGTTTCTACTTCATCATTCTGAACATCCCGTTCTCCGTGCATACAGCAGAAATGACTTCTACCTGCCCTCGTAAGCTTGCTGCGAGCCTCAGAGGGAATCATGAATGTTTATTTGACAAGTGTTTACTGAGCTTCTACTCTTGTCGGGTGCTGTTCTGGACATGGAGGACACACTATAAACAAAACAGACAAAATCCCAACCTTGATGAGCTTATATTCTAATAAGGGAACGCAGTCCAATTAGCTCCTTGCCAGCCATCAGGCATTTTACAGAAACAATTAAGTATTTTCCTACTGAGGATCCAACACAAGGCTGGGTCAGAATTCACTCATTCATTCAGTTTGTTTCTTCATTCATTCATTTATCCATTCATTCAATTATTCATATAAGCGTCAAATATTAGCAAGAATCAGTTATGTACTCAGCGCTGTGCTAGGTGGTGGGAAAAGAGAAAGGATAAGTAAGATAAACCGTGGCCCCGCCTGAATGAAGTTTACAGTCGAGAATGGAGAACAGATGTTAAACTCAGGAAGTGTTATAAAAAAGCAGCAGCTGGGGGCCTGGGGGGCTCAGTCTGTTAAGCATCCGACTTCGGCCTAGGTCATGATCTCCCAGTTTGTGGGTTCGAGCCCCGCGTCGGGCTCTGTGCTAACAGCTAGCTCAGAGCCTGGAGCCTGCTTCAGATTCTGTATCTCCCTCTCTCTCTGCCCCTTCCCTGCTCCCACTGCCTCTCTCTCTCTCTCTCTCTCAAAAAGAAATTTAAAAAAACATTTTAAAAAAGCAGCAGCAATATCAACAACAGCAATCACCATCACCATCATGATCATCATTATCATTGGCTGGTTTGAGCGACAGCTCATGACCTATGAAGGATGCTCAGCGTATGCTAAATCAACTCTGGCTGAGTCGGATTTACAAGGTCTAGACGTGAAGGAGCATCTAACACTCTCTGCCTTGCTGTGAGCAGGGGATTGGCTCTGACCAGCCCGAAAGCATCTTGATTATGGCCCCAGACAGGGCTGAGATAAGGGCGGTGCAGGGTGGAGTCTCACACACGCCAAGTTGAGAGGTTCCACAGGCAGACATTAAGCAGCACAGCAAAGAGCTGCTTCCTAGCAGTCCTGCTGCCCCTCTGTCAGACTTTAGGCGCTATGGTAGTGTACCCATCAACCTAGGCCTGATGCCAAGCCCCCACTTCCCTCGTCTGAAAAATCCAGGCACCTTCCCCAGGGGCATGGACCCGAGGAACCAGCTCATGACAGCACCGTTTTCCCTTTGATGTACACATTGGGTGAGCCAAGGCGGAGGCTAGGGCTGACTGGCCACATGCTGGCACGTTCCCTGTAACCTTCAAGCTCTAGGGTGAGATGGCCTTTCTTTCCTCCCCAGAGGTTTCCTCGTTCTTTAAGATTTCTGGCTTCTGACTGTCCAATGTTAATGTTTGCTCCTAGAAGTGCATCTGCTTTCCCATCCATCTTGTCTTTCCTCCTCCCAATTCCAAGCTTTTACTCGAAATTAAATCAAACTTTAAATCAATCTCCTTTCCCACGGCCGAGCTTCCCATCACTTATCCCCTTGGAAAAAACAAAACCAAACCCAGCCTCCCAACCCCTGCCTGTCCTGTTGCTGGCTCTCAGAGCTCTGAGGGCCAAGTCTGAGCCCCCAAACCTTCAGAGCCCCCAACACTGTTGATAGAATAAGGATGCAGGCTCCTGCACGTGGCAGCCAAGCCCCTCCACAAGCAGCTTCTGGTATCCCGTCCACGGTTTGCATTCCCGCCAATGCGATGAGCCTCACACTTGGACTTCAGAGACTCTGTGCTCCTGGGCATGAGCTGCCGGACACCCTCACCTGCACCCAGGTTCACTTTAAATGCATTTTCTGAGCACCTCCAATGTGCCCAGTCAGCTCTGCAGAGGGTGGCTGGGCTGGGTGGCTCTGTCTAGAAGCGGGGGCCCTTTGAACCCTCGGTTGATCCCCCTTCTGGTTCCCTGAAGAACTCTCTAGGGCTGCATCCCTGTCACACTCCTTTTCTGGTTTTAGTTTTTCTTTTCTTGTCTTAATTAAATACCTTGTAAAATAGGGATATCAATGAGTACAGTCTCACTGTAAGAAATGAAAAGAATGCAGATAAATCCCAAGGGTTTTGGCCACCACCTCACTCTCCATGCCCTCCCCACAGCTTGTATTCTGAAAACTCCCCAGCTAAATTGTTTCAGTTTGTTTCACCCACTGTTTTAGTTAAGGTTATATCTCAACACAGTTGGACGAATCAAATAGTCCTATAAGGCTCGGCGTGAGGCAGCAATTCCTTCCTCTTCCACGTCGTCTGAATCTCAGTCACTGTTTCCAGCTCTTTCTGATGGGGCTTTTCTCTTTCATTTCTTATGTTTATTTCAAAATAGTATGCTTACATTGCTATGTCTTGAATTAAAATTCTAGGTATTATCTATGGAATTCCCAGCATGGAAGGCTGAGATTTTGCTTTATTCATGTCCCTGCCCCTAGATGGCTTCCTGCACCTCCACAGCGAGCTGGTTACAGAGGCACTCAGGGTTTATACTCCCCTGCCAGGGATCAGAGATCGCAGATGGAATTTCACAGAAGCATGATTCCTGTCTCCCCTCTTTCTAGAACTTCTCCCATTCAGATGTTGGGCTACCTCTCCTCTTTTCCTCTGGGTTGTTCCTCTCTTCTTTCTGGGAGATTGTGTTACATTTTTCCTCCAACTCTTCCCTTGGGGTTTTGTTTCTGATATTTTATTTCTAGATTCTGGGAATTGGTTTGTTCTCTGACTGTCCATTTTAGTGGTCTGTCTCTGAGGATGTTCTGCATAGTTTTATATAAATGTCCCCCCCCACCCGCATGGTTTTTGTTCCCTCTAGCTCCTTTTTTCCTTCCTTCCTTCCTTCCCTCTTCCCTCCTTTCTTTCTTTCCCTCTTCCCTCCTTTCTTTCTTTCCCTCTTCCCTCCTTCCTTTCCTTCTTTCCTCCTCTCCACCTTTCTTTTTCTTTCTTTCTTTTCTTTCTTTCCCTCTTCCTTCCTTTCTTTCCACCTTTCATCCTTCCTTTTTTCTTCCTTCCTTCCTTTTTTTATTTTTCTTTCTTTCTTTCCCTTCCTTTCTTTCTTTTCCTTCCTATCTTCCTTCCTTCCTTCCTCCTTTCCTTTCCTTTCCTTTCCTTTCCTTTCCTTTCCTTTCTTTCCTTTCCTTTCTTTCCTTTCCTTTCCTTTCCTTTCCTTTCCTTTCCTTTCCTTTCCTTTCCTGTGTATGTGTCTGTCCTTCACATGAAATTCTTTCCTTAAATGGGTAGTGACCCAAACCTCTTCACCCCCGCTTAGGAATGGCTCTGTGAACAGTGGACCAGAAGCTGTATGAGGGGCCGTGAGGAACTGTCTACATGACAGGCCAATGGAGAGAGATGGGCCGGGGCTGCTTCCCTGGGGAAGGGCTGCTGTCAGTATGTTTTGTGTTTTTTTCTTGGCCTGTCAGATTCTTCAGTGAAAGGTCTTCATTTCTTTCCTGAGGGCTGTTCCTGACTGCTGGGGCCTGGGAGCCACATGTGGGATGATGACTGGGGTTGGGGTGGGGGGCTAAGTAACTGGAGCCCGTCAACCCCTGTCTCATGCTCTAGCAGGGCCAGCATCTTCAGCCTGGAGTGCCCCCCTCCCATCCCTCCCAGAGAACCAACTCCACTGTTACGCCTCAGAGACAGAAGGCAGTCAGTCTTTACGTGAGGTTGCTCTGGACATCTGCGATCTAGTTGCTTTCTAAGCTGAACTTCCACCAGTTCTGTTTTTGGCTCCTCTCTTGCCCTCATTTCCAGAGATATCTGGACTTGCCAATTCCTGAATCTTCAGTGGGAAGTGAGGGGGCGCTGCTTTGCAAACCAGACAGACTTCTGTGCTGTCCTAGTGCTGGCTTGGACCTTACTCTCCTGGGTCTGCTGAATCAGCTACGTCTCGCCCATCTGTTTTCTAGCATCCAGGATGCTATGTGGTGGCTGTCTCCCCCGTCCCTTCCCCCCAGGTGTGTTCACACCTTCAAAAGTGCCCTTCAGTGCTCTCCACTGGAGTTGTGGGGTTTTAAAATCTAGTCATCCTTAACTAGAAGCCTGATTTAACTTTTGATCTTCTTATTACTTTAGGAGGTATTATGAAGTGTGTGTTTCATTTCCACATGTATAGAACTTCTCTTTCTCTTGCATACACACCCTCACTCATTATCATTTTGTTCTTAATTTAGAAGTCTTTCTTTTGCCCTGCAGTCAATGAATGTGTCCCTGTAATTTCACTTTCTGAAAAAAAATTGGAGAACAACGAGTTTTGATTTTCCTTGTTTATGTATCCTTCATAGCTATGTCATTACAAGCATAAAAGTTCACAGCTGCTCTATTTTTTCGGTATGTTATTTATATTATTATGAAATATTTCCCTTTGTTCCCATCACCTTGAATTCTATTAAATTCGATTTTGATGTTGCTAAATCTGTTCTCTTTCTGCTTGCACTTGCTGGCTTATCTTGTCTCCATTGTTTTGTTTTTCAACCTTTCTGGTTTTTGCTCTTTTTTAAAGCCAATCCTCCACTTTCTGTCATTTAAGAGACCAACGAATCTGACCTAGTCACATCTGTTATGATGACTCTTCATCCCTAATCCTTGTTATCCTATTTGCTTATTTTTTATTTTCTGTTTACCTTTCCCTCTTGTTTTTTTTCCTTCCCCCTATTTTCTGCCCATTTGTTGAACTGATCACATTGAATTTGTTACATTTTTCCCATCGTATATTTTGGAAGTTATACTTGCCATTTTCTATTCTTTTTAAAAAATTTCTTTTAACATTTATTCATTTTTCAGAGACAGAGAGAAACAGAGCATGAGCAAGGGAGGAGCAGAGAGCAAAGGAGACACAGAATCCAAAGCAGGCTCCAGGCTCTGAGCTGTTAGCACAGAACCTGATGTGGGGCTCGAACTCACAAACTGTGAGATCATGACCTGAACTGAAGTCGGACACTTAACCGACAGAGCCACCCAGGTGCCCTGATCCTTGCCATTTTCTACCCTCTTCCTTTTCTATTCAAAACCAAGAGACCCACAAGTGAAGGACTTGGATGTTGGATCACTAGACTAAAAGTGGACCCTCCACCAGACCAGGCTGCTCAACAAAGAATGTGGTAGGAGGTTTCATGGCTTAAGAAACATTTCCAGCAGAAGCTAAACCCACTAAGATGCAAAAACCTGGAATCTTCTATTAGTAACCACTAGGTCTGTCTGCTGGAGAAACCATCAGGGGCACGTACAGGGAAAAGCAGTAGAGACAGGGGCACACTTCCAGGTTCTGTCCTAAAGCACTTTTCCCTCGTCTCCCCACGTGAGCTCATACAGCCCCTTCTCCTCCATCTTGAATTTCCCCATCTCTAGTTTTTATGTTCTCTGCTGACCCTCCTGCTAGTGAGAAGGGGAGAGGGGAAGTGACAGGGCTCTGAGAGAGAACAAGAATATGGGCCGAGAGTCATCCTCGTCACGCGTTATGTGCTCTGGGCAGCATCAAGGGTAGCTGGACATCCCTCCTCTCGACAATTACATCTGCTAGACAGATGACAGGCTGTCTGTTAGGAGGGTGCTTACTGCCTGGGCACTTCTGTCACTGTAAACAGTGAGCAGGGCACATTTTTCCAGGAACCAGATATTGGGAATTAGTCCATTACATGTAGTTCATGCAATTAAGTGGAAATGTGTGGGCTATTTTGCCAGCAGGCATGCAGGTTTGAGATCATACTGCATAAGCTAAATGAGTCAAATTTAACCAACCGTCTCCTTGAGACTGGGGACCTGTGTAACAGGGCTACCATCAGCCTTGTGGGGGAAGAGAATTATGGGAAAGGATAGGGTCCCATGAGGATTTGGGAGTCAGCAGAGAGGCCAAAACAGGGGCCCTGGGCATGACGCGGGCAGCTGTTGGGATACACCGTCTCCTTGTAGAGACCCAATGGCTCCCTGGCAACGAATGGCCTGGTTTAGTTTGGATTGGGCCCCAGGCTCCTCCAGGCTGGTGGCTGGGGATGTGGACACCACCATTTTATTAGTTGTTTCCATCAGAAGCCACTGAAGTCTGGAAATGATGACAGGTGAGGGAGGGAAGTGTCTAGCTTGGAAATCTGGGAGACACAGCTTCCTTACGGAGCTGCAGCTGATGGGAGATGGGATGAGGAGTATGTGCGGAAGCCTGTGGCAGAGGTCCACACATGGTCTGGGCTCGCCCAGCATCAACATGCAGTTCTCCCTGGAGATGGTGCCAGAGGCTGGGCCAGGAAGGGAAGACAGGAGGGGCCACACACAGGGCCCTAAGAGGCTAGGGACCCTGGAAACTTTCGCAGTCATCAGAGTGACCTGACAGTCATGTGTAAGAGTCACTAACAGGTTGGCCAGGAAAGCCAAGACATCGTTGAAGGGCCAAGGCTGGTCTGGAACACAAAAAGTAAAGGCCAGAAGGCAAATGGTGGTGGGCAAGCCAGAAGTGTGCTGCCCAGTGTGGGGAGTGGGCTCAGCGGTAGGGCTGGGGAGGTGGGGAGCAAGGCAAAGAGAGGGCTGAGGAAGCATTAGGTACCCAGACTTAGGTAGCCCATGTGTTAGAATTTACAGTCATATATGTGTATGTGCGACACCTGATCCTTAGCACATGGCATAGGGAATCATGTCTCCATTTAGCAGTGATAAAACCAAAAGCAAAAAAAAGTAAGTGACTTGTCCCAAGTCATAAAGCTTGTGTGCTAGACCTAATGCAGATCAAATTCAGATCTGCCTGACTTGTTTCTGCGTGTCCCACTCAGCCTCTTTGGGAGCGGTGTTCCTTCCGTATGAAACCGGGAGTCTGGACAAGATCAGGGTTTCCTAAGCTGTAGGTCAGATCCCCCTTCGTGATTTGTGTCCTCCCTACCTCTTCTCAGTGGTAGCATCTACGGAAAAGTTTTCCTTAAACAGGCTCACTTGGTAGTTGTTTTTTTATTCTGGTGAAGTATGCATAACATGTAACTTAGCATTTTAACCATTTTTATTCATTTATTTATTTTAAATTGTTTTTAAATATTTATTTTTGAGAGATCGGCAGGGGAGGGGCAGAGAGAGAGGGAGACACAGACACATATCTGAGCTGTCAGCACAGAGCTCCATGTGGGGCTCAACTCACAAGCTGTGAGATCATGACCTGAGCCAAAGTCGGACACTAAACTGACAGAGCCACCCAGGCGCCCCAGCATTTTAACTATTAAAAAAAAATTTTTTTTACATTTATTTATTTTTGAGAGACAGAGAGAGACAGAGCACAAGCAGGGGAGGGGCAGAGAGAGGGGAAGACACAGAATCCGAAGCAGGCTCCAGGCTCTGAGTGTCAGCACAGAGCCCGACGCGGGGTTCGAACTCACGAACTGCGAGATCATGACTGGGGTTCGAAATCACAAACTACGAGATCATGACCTGAGCCAAAGTCAGACGCTTAACCAACTGAGCCACCCAGGCACCCTTTAACCATTTTTTAAGTGTACAGTTCAGGAGTACTATGTACATTCACACTGCTGTGCGACACTTTTCAATTTTAACTTAGATATTTTTTAGAGGAGAAAATGTTATACCATTGCCATGAAGGGAACCCGGTACTATTTTCCACAAACAAAACTTAACCATTAGAACAATACAGTGAAGACAGAATGTGTGCACTATTGCCACTGAAGGCTCTGAGATGGGGCAGCTCCTTCCCACCCCTGTCCCTGTCCCATTTTTTAAGGAAGGATCCCAAACGCTGGAGACGGCGAAACACATGCCTACACCCAACTGATGCTTCCTCCTTGATAGACTCAGAAGAATTGAAAGAGGGGTGGGAAGGTCATCTCACAGTGATGTCCATATGATCCTGTACTGTGCCCGGGGCCCTCCTCCCACCTTGCCCATCACTGAGCACCCTCTCTGCACACCCCCAGGCCCCACCGCCACACTGTGGGAACTGCTGAGATGTGCACAGACTCCCGCCCACCTGACCCCAGATCAAGTGGATCTTGTAGTACTGGGGGAAAACAGAAGAAGCCACAAAAGGCAGAGGCATTGGACACAGGGGTTCCACAGTGAGCAGATTTCAGTTTGGGGTTAGATTTGTCTTGGGTACCCACGTCCTTGGAGAGCAGAAGTAACAGGAATGTTATCAAGAGGCTGAAAGGAACGCAGAGAAGACTTGTTTCCTTAAGCTGTGTGGAGAGGCTCTCTATCCACATTACATGAAGACGTCTACATTGCTGAGGCTGGGGCCATAAAGCAAGCTGTGATACCAGGAACACGGGGGCTGGGAGTAGGAATCACTTTGGAAATCCTGGTCAAGTGGCACCGTGAGTGAAGTCAGTGGCTTAGGGGCTTGAGGAGTGGAGGTCCTGACAGGAGGGTCTCTGCCTTCTCCCCTCTCCTGGGCCTAATTAACCCTCCCTTGGACCCCGCCATGATGCCTTAGGACACAAGACTTCTCACCTGGGGCTTGGTCTCATCTTTGTCCTTGTAGTAGAAAAGTTGATCCCCACGCAGCACGAACCAGCGCTGTTGCCAGTTCTTCATGATGCTCCTCTGCTTCTTCAGCCAGCCCTCCTTCAGTATGGGGCCAAGCCTGTGGGGGCAGGGAGGCCGCCCAGGGCTCCGGCTCTGCTCCCCCATCACCAGGCTTTTGGAGCGGGCTGAAAGCCAGGAAAACACACAATGAGTATGAAGGATGCATGCCTGTTGTCAGTCCTTGCCCCATCCTGTGACCAGGGCATGGGAGCCTAGGCCAGCAGGGCATGATCATGCTTGGCATATCCCCCCTGGACACAAAGGGGCATGGACTGCAACACCTCAGCAGCAGCAGCCTATCCACTTGGGATAGGTGCACAGCATGTTGGCTTAGTTAGTTTCTGCTATGTCTCTAGGTCCTTAGGTTCTTCATTTCCCCAGGTTTGGTCATCCATCCATGCATCCATGCATGCATCCACACATCCACCTACTCACTAATGCATGCATGCATCCATCTAGCCATGATCCATCCTTCCATCCATCCAACATCCATCCTTCCTTCCATCCATCCATCCATCCATCTCTTTCCTTCCTTCCTTCCTTCCTTCCTTCCTTCCTTCCTTCCTTCCATCCTTCCATCCATTCATCATCTTTCCATTTGTTCAATAGTTAATCCATTTATTCATTCAGCAGCTATTTATTGAGTACCTATATGTGTCAGTTACTGTTCTAGGTGCTGGGAATAAAGCAGTGAAATAAGGAACAGATAAAAATCTGGGTCCTCCTGGAGCTCACATTCCATTAGGGTTTCTGTTACTGAGGCCCCAAGAGAGCTGGCCCCATCAGACCCCTCCCTGGTTTCTGCAGGGCACCCCTTCTGTGGAGGCATCAGACTTGGACACCATTGCCCAGAAGCCCCCAAAGTCACCCTGCTGCTTCCCTGGGCTCATCCTGGCAGAGTGGGCCTGGGAAGCGGGGTCTCTGCTCCAGCTGTGTGTCTTAACTTGTTAATGGATCCCTGGAGGGCAAAGGGGCCATCTCTCCTACCTGAGAGTCCCTGAGTGCCCATGAGCCCTCTGCCCTGCAGGCTCCCTCTGCACTTGACACCCCTGACACTTTGCCAGGACTGGTACTGCCCTTCAGAGTGATGGCTGGGTCCTTGGCCCCCACCAAAGCTCTTCTATACCATCATCTCCCTCTTTCTCTTCTGTCTCAGGAAAAGCACCTCTTCCCTCTCTGGCCAGTAGCAAGGATATTGCTGCAGTGGTCACCAGGAGGGGCCATCCTGGACTTTGGAAGGACAATTCTTCTAAATGGAATCACACTTGTAATTCTTAAACCACAGATCCTAACTTCTGTTTGGAATGCATGTTCCCTGCTACCTATTCTGGCATTATATCTGTGATCGTGTGTGTGTGTGTGTGTAAGCTCCTCCTGTTGCACTAGTGACCACAGTTCCCTATGCCTGGCCTACCCTCTGCCCATGCCGTCCCAGTAACCTGAACCTTTCTTCCAGCACTTTCTCACTCAAGCCCTGGCTTTGGCTGCTTGGTGAGCTCCTACGCATCCTTCATGATCCAACTCAGATCCTTCTTCCATAGAACCTTCCTTCTGAATCCTCTCCAGAGAGTCATTTCCCCCTCTATTAGCACATGTGACCCATGACTGGTAATTATCTCTGTGGTTGCCTTTCTGCCCCACCATCCTGAGGGGTGTGGAAGGGAGGACATGATGTCTTATCCAGCTCTACATGGTTCTTACCATGTGATGTTCAGGGGATAGATGCAAGTCATACTTGTCAAATATCACAGGCTACTTAAGCTCACCCTAATTATTAAGTAAGTATGTGTCTTAACATGATATTAAATGTGACATGACACTCAGCTGCTATCTGAGGAGACTGTATGGTCTGGTGGTCCCCAGATTCGCCTTGAGTGACATATGGCCTGGGAATAATCTTGAATCTACCACTGTGGGTCCTGCTCTAGAAGGGGCCAGCCTACTGATGGCAGGGGGATTAAGAAGACACATCATCCTCTCTGCCACCCTGAGCAGCTGTGATAGCTCAGACTATGTCAGTCTGTGTCTTCTCCACCTTGTTTCCCCGTTGCCATCCCTTGATTGTGGTGAGGCTGGTGTTGCATGTTCCAGCCTTGTCTTGACTGTGCTTTGTCCCAGAGAGCAAGCAAGCTGTTTCCAGGCTCATCCCAATGCCCAGGAAGGGGACTGGTGATCCCTGCAGGCAGAGGGTCTTCCCCATTTGCTCTTGCACTTAGTGGCTGCTCTATACTCTGCTCCCCACATTTCTGTGGGTCCTGGTCCCCATACGTATTGATGTGTACTAGATTAAAGTCTACTTCCCTCCTTTATTTCTGTGGCTGTTTACTATCCCCATGAGTTACCTAAAGATTCCCTCATTGCTGGGCGTTTGGAGTCCTTCCAATGTTACTTATTTACTTAAACAGACAATGGGGTCTGGCTGAAGAAATATAGGGTTGGGTTCGGATCATGGCCAGCTCTGTGAATTGTCTGCCTCAGTGTGCTGATTAGCAAGCTGGGTGCCCATAGGATGGGGATACCTGACCCTGCAGGGTGAGGTGGAGGGGAAGAGATGGCCCAAGTCTGGCAGAGTGCTTGGCATGGACATGGTGCCCAGTAACCGGTTACCATGACAGTGAGGATTCTGATAATGGAAATGGTGCAGCAGATGTCTCTATGCAGAGGTGTTTCCTGAAGATGGGTTCCTGGGGCGAACTCACAGGGCGAAGGGCACAGACTTTTCTATGGCTTTTGGCTGGTTAGGTGCCATTACACACTTCCTTCTCAAAATGATGTGTGGCTATATGACACCATAAAAATGATACGAGTGTGCCTCTAAGCTTCATAACCACCAACATGAAATATCATAATTTGAATATTCCTACTCCATAATTTAGTAGGTATAAAATGACACTGTTACTGACTTAGCTCACCCTGTTACTGGGTCACTTATCAGAGGCTCTTACTCTCTGTATAAAGCACCAGCCTGTTCCCTTTGCCCACTTAACTGATTGCCCCTGGTGGGAAGAGCTGGTTGGAGGTGGGGGAGCAGCTGGGGTCCTCGTAGGTCTCCTGGTCACTTGGGCCTTCTTCCCCTCTTGAATGAGATTTAATATTTCCCTAGAAGTGTTCCCGCAGCCCTGGAAAGGCTGCCCTTCCATTTCCAGGTGCCCATAGCACCATGTCCGGGGTCTGCGCTGCACTCTGCCTCTGCCCTGCAACCTTGACTGTTCTGCAGGAAGAGGCCGTAGGGCTGCCGTTGGCCAGCAGGTGGAGGTTGTGCTCCACGGGACCCACAGCATCCGGAGGGACCTCTCCGCTCCAAAGGTTGTACCTGCTCCTCCTCCTCTCTTCCCATCTCAAGCTGTGGAGGGCTGGGGCATGGCTGGATTCAGCAGACACTTACTGATCCCTTTCCAGGGCCCAGGGATGTATGGGGCCTTAGGCACCTGGACAGTAGCATTACCCCAACCCCAGGATTCTGGTGGAGTCTGACAGAGGACTGAGGCGGAGAGGAGACAGGTGTGTCCCCTGGTTACGGAGTTCTCTTCTCTGGGTCTCAGTTTCTTTGTCTCTAAAATTCCCTTAATGTGTTGAGAATCAATGTCAGCAGTGCCTAGGCTTTTGTTTTTTAATTACTTGCGATTTCTAAGATAAGCCTTGATGGAAACTGGGCCCCAATGGGTGAAGAATTTCTGGAGGGTGTGGGTTGGCTCAGGCCTCCTCTATTTGCATATTCTTTTCTTCTTGGGGGAATCTGTAAGGGTTATGTAGAACCTTCCACCCTTCTAAAGACCCTCTGAGGAATCTGGCTTTATGGAATGTTCTAGTGCCACATCCCTGGCCCTGTTTTTTGTCTTCTGCTGCATCAGGGCCTTAAACTGTCTCATCTGATAAGATCATAGGAGTGGTAGGACCCAGAATGCACCTGCCCTTCCTTCCACACCCCCCATAGCATCCTGAGCAGGGCCAGCACATAGAGGAGTTCAATAAAAATTCAGTGATTCATCAGTGCACCCCAACCCTGAGGAGTGCTGGGGAGCCCTCAGCCAGGCACTGGGCCATGTCTGTGAGGCACTGTCTGTCTGGGCATGTCTGCCCAGGGAGGCTGAGCTCTCAGAGCACGGGGCACTGGTGGACAGCAGGTGCCCAGCACGCTTGTGCAATAAATAAATAAATCACTGCTCTGTGAGTGACCTGCTCTTCCCTCAATGTAGCAGGACAAAGAAGGGGGTTGTTTTCTGCCCTGATCCCCAGGCCCTGGCATGCCCCTCCCAAGGGCTGCAGGAGTGGAGGGGACATGCAGGGGGTGGGGAGCCTTGCTCCCTGGGGCAAAGGCAAGGGGTCTCCACTGAGGCAGAAAGCTACAGCGGTCTCTGTTTGAGCAGATGCTGGCATCCCTGCCTTCACTGCCCGGGCTCCCTAAGAAGAGAAGAAAAACCAGCTTCTGCTGCCTCTGTTCACCAGGGAGGGCACGTCATGCAGATGCTGCCTCGGCTGCCAAACCAGCCCAGGCTTTTCCTCAGCTAATCAGTCACAGAGATACTGCTTCTTAAAAGGCCAACTGAGTACCTTGAAAGGAAAATAATCATTGTTATGATTTATTAATAACCAGTGTTCCTGTCCTCAGCATTTCCTCGAATCAACTTCTTCAGTCCTGTGAATACGTAGGTGAAGCTTTCAAGTCAAAGAGCCCTGACGTTCTGAGGTTCTAGAACTGATACGAGTTTCCTGAGAGGGCCCAGGGGCAGGCCTAGGGCAAGCTTGTGACCCTGGGAGGGGAAGCGCGCTCTCTGCTCACATCACAACCATTCATTCATTCATTCACTCATTCATTCACTCATTCATTCGTTTATGCCTTCCAAATCTATGGAACCCCTCCAGGTAGAACTTCCTCAGCATATAACCCTGAGATTTTGGTGTTTCCTGGGAGCCTCCATATACACTTGCAAACACACACCCATGCATGCACATACTCACGAACACACACTCAGATACAAACACGTTCACACACTCACGCACAAGCACATTCTTACACTCATGCATGTATACATGCTTACACAGAGACACACACACTTGCAAACACACACACACTCATGCACCCAGAGTTCTCCAGGAGGGAGCTGGGTCCCCTACTGGGTCTTTATGGTCCTTAATCCCAGGGAGATGTCAGAACTCTGGGTGGAGGAATGAACCAAATGCCCAAAGGTTCATTCATTATTAGAGAAGGCACAGCGCTGTACAGTGTCAAGGGGTTGCTAGGGCAAAGTGAGACCAGGCAGGTCGACTGGCGGGGCCAGCCGACCAGGCCCTGATTGACGCCCTTTGCCTACACAGGAAATGGGGAGCTTTCATTTCTCAGAGTTGAAGAAATTAAATGAGTGAACAGGTAAATGCACAGAAGAGAAAATACAAATACAATCAAGATGGCAGAGATGCTGCATTTCAGTAGTAACAGCAAAATGCAACTTATAGCCAGCAGGTAATAGAGCACTGTGTACCCTTCAGGCAGGTACATTTTTAAAGTCTGGAATGTCCTGTGTTGGTGGGGTTGTGAGTAATTGTAAGCCACGACCTAGAGGGCAATTGGGCTGTATTTATTCAAGTTAAAAACATACACGGTCTATAAGCCAGCAATCCCACCTCTCTGTTCTACAAGAAAGAACCACGAGGGGCGCCTGGGTGACTCAGTCAGGTAGGCGTCCGACTTCGGCTCAGGTCATGATCTCACGGTTCGTGGGTTTGAGCCCCGCGTCGGGCTCTGCGCTGACAGCTCAGAGCCTGGAGCCTGCTTCAGATTCTGTGTCTCCCTCTCTCTCTGACCCTCCCCTGCTCACGCTGTCTCTCTCTCTCTCTCTCTCAAAAATAAATAAAACATTAAAAAAAAAAAAAGAAAGAAAGAACCATGAGTGCACAGGCAGGGACACACAGGGATGCCCTTGTAGCCCCCTCTGTCTGATCCCTAAATATGAGGAAAACCCAAGTGGCCAATGATTGGAAAATGGCCCAGTAAACTGTGCTATATTCACACTGTAAGACGCTTTGCAGAAATTAAAAGGAACTGCGTAAATGTATGTGGGCTGACATGTTTAGCTTCCCCTTCTTATCAAACTCCTCAGAGAAGGTGTCTTCACTACCTTTTCTCCAATTCCTCTCCTAATGCCCTTTTTCATAGTAAAATATACATAACATAAAATTTACTGTTTTAGCCATTTTTAAGTGTACAATTCAGGGGCATTAAGAACATTCACATTGCTATGTAACCATCACCACCATCCATTTCCAGAGGCTGCTTCTTCATCCCCAACTGCTTCCTGTTCTTGGACCCTACCCAGTCAGGTTCCCCTACTTCTATCCCACCCAAATTACTCTCACTGAGGCTGCAGTGACCCTCACGCAACTCAATCCAAGGGTCAGGTTGGTCGTCCCATTTCTTGACCCCTCGAAGTACTGGATCTAGGTGGTAACCTCCTTCCTCCAGAGCCACTTCTACCCTGGGGCTCCAAGACCACTCTCCCCTCCCCTCCCCTCCTTCACTGGCTGCCATGCTATCTCATCTTCCTGCCTCTTCATCCAGTGCCCAGGGCTCGTCCTTGGACCCCATTTCTACCCACACTCGCTGTCTCAGGGATCTGATTCTGTCTTGTGGATTTAAACACCATCCATGTGCACAAGGCACCCATGCAGAGAGCCACGCGTCTGTCACACTGTCTACATGACACCTCCAATGTCACATGCCCAAAGCTGAACTCCTGGGCTTTCCTGGCCTTGCCCCATACTCCTCCCATGGTCTCTGCCATCAATCAGTGGAAACACCGTCCCCAGGTGGCCATCATTCTCACCTGAAATATGGCTGGAACCTCGTCTGCTGTATTTTGCTCTGCCCCCTGCTCCCTTTAGTCTCTAGCAGGCAGCCAGAGAGAGTTTTTGAAGATGGGAGTTAGAGAATGTTGCTCCCTAGGAAAGCCCTGTGGGACTCCCCATCTTGCTCAGGGAAAAAGTCAGAGCCATCAGTACAGCCTCCAGGGGTCCTCCGGCCCTGGACATGTGACCTCTCCGGCTTCCAGTGCTTTCCCAGCCCTGGCTGCACTGAACTCTGCTGTTCCCGCCCAGCTCTGCACCTACCGCCCCTGTCCCTATTGCACTTCCTCCGCCCCTTCTTTCAGAACTCAAGTGCCACCTTCTCACTGAGGAAGGCCCGGCCATCCTTTAAAAAGCCATCCCCAAGCCCCCCAGCTCCCATTTCCTGCTTTACTTTTAACATTTACTTAAATTCTGTCACAGTGGTGGAAGAATGCAAGTTACAGAACAAGAGTACACAAAATGTAAACCTCTGTAAAAAGGGAAGAAAAACACAACCCCCAAATGAAAGCCATCACAATGTATTTTTGGTGGGTTTATGTATTTGCATAGAAGGAGCATGTCACACCTCTAACGGTGACCGTTCGTGGAGGGAACAGCGTACCCTTGAGTGATGTGCATTTTACACAGGGAAGGAATGTACACGTTCCATTACTGGAAGTAAATGAAAATAAAAACTGTAAAATGAAAGAGCTCTTTCGGAATGGAATGGGATCCCCTTGGGAGATCTCAAATGACAATTAAATATCACTAGTTTGATACATGTCTATAAGTATTTATGTGTGACAAGCATTGTGCTAGGCTGTGGACCTCAGCACAAACAAGAGCAGCCTGGGCGCTGCCTGCTTGGAGCTTCTAGGCCCAAAAGATGCCGCTTTCTGGAAGGGCCCCTCCCTGTGAGCCCTTCTGGCGGGCCTGAGTCCCCTCCAGCCTGTCTGCTCCCCCTCCACATAAGGAGGGGCTCAGGGAGGGTGTGTGGGCATTTCACCCACCCAGTGGTGCAGATGCTCTCATCTGGAGGGTGCCAAAGCTGAGGACACAGCCAAGACACCTTCGATTGTGGATCACGTTGAAGCTCTGCCCAAATCCCCTTGGATCCCTCTTCCTGTTGTTATGTGCACAGCCCCATTCCCTGTACCTTACTGTCTGACTCCCTCGGTGTTCAGGGCTACAGGCCCGTTTTGGGAGACTGCCCTGGGGCTAATGGAGACCACTTTGCCCAGGCCCTGGGAGGACTAGAAGTACCTGGGTATGGGAGCCTGAGAGCCCCTGCAGCCTGATTTCTAGTTGGAAACCACTCAGAGGGGTAAAGAGGTGTAATTCACACTTCAAAATTCCAGGAGGCTCAGGCTGACACCTCCCTTAATCGGGCTTTGTACCGTTCCTTGTGCTGCTCCCTCACCCCCTCACTGGTGTCTCCTGGGGGCACCTGTGTGATAGATTACTTCATGACCATCCTCATCTCAAGGTCTACTTAGGAGAACCCCATCTACCACACCCGATTGTTCTCAGGGCCCTTTGAATAGGCTTGTGGCAGCACTGGCCGTGGGCAGCCGCTGGGGCCCTAGCGGCGCTCACTGGGGTCCAGCGCCCTGCAGCCAGCCGGGGAATGTTTATCCATCTGCAGCTCTATAAGTGCAACCCCAAGAGCATGGAGGGGCGGCTGCCCATGAGCTAAAACACAATTGATTTATAAAAGTCAATGGGATTTTAAAGCCAGGCTGGAGAACTAGCAAGATGGCTCTCAGAGCAGAATTGATTTAAAGGGTAAGTATTGAGGCTGAAAGATTGATTGAGAAGGGAGGTGAGGTAATGGAAGGGGCAATCTGGAGAGCCGGACAAGACGGTTTCATAACGTTAATGCAATCTGCAGTCGAGGCAGAGGGGGTCTTGTCAGGTCCCCGGTGATGTCCTGGGGATACTGCGTGAGCCTCAGGTGATTTATTACACTAGGGTTCGTGAGTGTCCCTGACTTTTTTTCTTCCCAACTTGTTACTTAGCATTCTCTCTGAACTCCATTTGGTCATCTGTCCTCTGCTAGGTCCCCCATCTGAGGGACCTAGAGAAGCAGCCAGGCCCTCCTAACGGGTCTCACTTCAGGGTCCAGAGGACGAAAGACAACAAGGGGTACATAAGGGAGAAGTACTAATTCTAAGAGAGCACAGAGGTGGTTTAGAAAGTTGGGATTTTTTTTTTCATTGTGATTATTGTAATGATTTTAAGAAATCAATATAAAAGATCACATTCTTAAAAGTTATTTTTGGGGCACCTGGGTGGCTCAGTCAGTTAAGCGGCAGACTTCGGCTCAGGTCATGATCTCACAGTTTGTGGGTTCGAGCCCCATGTCAGGCTCTGTGCTGACAGCTCAGAGCCTGGAGCCTGTCTTTGGATTCTGTGTCTCCCTCTCTCTCTGACCCTTCCCCACTCACACTCTGTCTCTCTCTCTCAAAAATAAATAAACGTTAAAAAAAATTAAAAAAAAAAGTTATTTGTATTGGCTCTTTCCAGGTCTGCCTCCCGGCTCAGCTGGTGCTGGGCTTTGGCAAGAGGGAGCTGAAGGCAGAGCGACCCTGAACGGCTTGCTCTGCACTTTCATGCAGCACGGCCCCTCAGATTCGGCTGATCTGGCGTTCACTTATCCACTCGTGGGGGCCTCCTGGGCATCCGCCCTGTGCTAGCCTCTGGGGCATGGAGATGAAAGGCACGCGCCTGTCCTAGCAGAGGTAAAGGGGGTGCAGAGACACCCAAACGCGAGGTGTCACTGTCATCCTGCCACATGTAAAGGGAAACAGGAGCAGGAGGGCAGCAGGACCAAGTGAGGCTGGGAAGCTGGGAGGCCAGTGGGGAGACTGAAGCTGGATGAGAGAATGGAGTGAACATGGGAGAGGATCAGGTTATGTCCCCTGAAATATACCACTTGATGATGGCAACACGGCTCCCTGACTGTTTTGAGGGGCAGGCAATTGAGAAACAGCAAACACTGAAGGAGCTCTCTTTCCTCCACTTCTGCCTAAAAGGAGGGAATAAATTCCCCTTTTAGGTGCCTCCCCTACTCCTGTCCCAGGAAGAGGAGAGTGAGACTCTTATCGGGGTCTGAATAACAAACCTTACTAAACAACTTTATCTACTATACATTTCCTAATCGTCATCCCACAATGCACTGCCCTTGGGTTTAACCGCCTTCCCTCCTGTTACTCTGTCTGCTAGCAGTTTAATTAGCAGGACCCTGATTCAGAACTTAAGAGGGTAGAGGAAACGTTTTTCATCCCCTACACTACGGAAGGCCAGGGAAGAAGGGATGTGCCTAGCAGAAGGCACAGGAAGACACACAGGATGAGAGAGCATGTGGTCAGACCTGGGAATTCTGGCTCCCAGGCTCTTAACACTGACCCTCCCAGGACCCATATCTTTGTCCTCGAACACACTATACCCTAACCCCTCCTGCTCAAAACTAATAAGAAAAACAAACAAACTCTTCCTCTGAGAAAGACAAGCCTTAAGGACCTACATTAATTTCTATCTACAAGCTGGACCTCCAAACACCATCCCACAGTGAGGTCCCTCTTGCTGTGTCTCCTTGAAGAGGTTGTGGTTTAGCCATCATTGACATGGATCTGAAGCAGAGGTGAGGAGAAGGCCTCTGTGAGCCAGGGCTCTGCCAGGTCTCCAGCTGCACCTCCCACTCATACTCCACACCCTCTCTTTCCGAGCCAATGACTGGTCCCCATAGGGGTCATTTTATGCCACATCTCTGCATTTCTGTGCTTGCCTGCCTGCTGAGTCCTGACTCACTCCGCAGGCACCAGTGCAGTTTCCTACCATGTGAAGACCCCTCTAGTAGCTTTTCAAAGCACAGGAGTTGATTTCCATCCATTCTGCCATTCCTGGAACTGGCACACACCTTCAGCCAGACATGATTTGCGAGCTTCTGATGGCCAGGGATCCCCATGCCCGGATCCCTACACTGCAGCACAGAGCCTCTCAACAAACTCGCTGAGCAAATGAACCACCATGAGACACGAATCCTCAAGTTCAAAAAACATAGGAAAGCTCAAATCCAAGAGACCTCGCACCTCTGTAGCTGATCTTCTTGGTTTGGAAGAAACCTACCAACAGGATTTCTGCTACCCGCGGCCTGTTTTCATACAATTAAAAAGTTAAAGGGCACGATATTAGTGATTCCATTCCCATAATCAGAGAAGTGGCGACAAGTTGACTGAAAGCACAGAACCGTCTTTTGCCTCCTTTTCCGAGTTTGGTGGTTGGCTTGCAGAGAGGCTGCCCGAGGTTACAGAAGGGGCGGAGAATTTGGAGGACTGAGGCCCGTGGCCTCTTGGAGTCCCAGCTTTCCATATAAAATGGGAGCAAAATACAAATGCCATCCACTTCCTAGACTTGGCGAGGATGAAGTGAAAGCCACTTTCAAAGTGCTTTGTAAATGGAGAGGCCCTGAATGAACGATGGTTAGTACTGTTTTTTATGACCCCTGGCTGAGCCTCTTGGAAACCTCTCTCTTCTCTCTGGACCTTGTCCCAGAGCAGCTGACCCCAGCCTTGCTACCTCCAGTTCTGTTAAGATCAGCAGGCCATTCACCAGGAGCCTGGGATCGGTGGAGTCAATGTAATTCAGTATCGATTATAAATTTCATTTCTGCCTACAAGCCATTAGCTTAGATCAATATATCCTCTACTCATGGTTAAGTAATCATTGAGGCTGTTGATGATTTCAGCAGAGTGCGGACATGTCTCTGGCTGTCTGGGTAGGGGGGCCCAAGGCAGTCTTCTGGCCCAGGACTACCTAACCCAGTTCAGCCCTGTCTTGCAAATAAATCATTTATTCCCACTTTCAGACAGTAAGGTTAGGGCCCGCTCTCTAGTTCTCTGGGACCAGAAGTCCAGCCTGCGGTTCCTCTGTCCCAGCATCTGGTAGTGTCCCGTGTCCTAAGAGTGCTGGCGTTATGAACCTTGGGCATCCTCCATGGGGCGCAGACCTCAGTTTTCCTCTCAGCTGGTTATCCTGGACAGAGAGGCAGGCAGAGAAAGGAGGGTTGGGTTCACAGTGCATCTCTACAGGACACAGCCTGCCCAATTCTGCTCCTGGCATGTGGACCTCAGGCAGCAACAGACTGACATTCTGGGGGCTGGAGCAGTGTCCAGAAGCAGGGGAACTTAGCTGGCAGCAGCTGAGTGCTCTGAGTAGATGTGTCCTGACAATAGCCCTGTTGCCCCCTCATATCTTCTGCAACTGGGAGATGGGAAAGACCATTGCTCCCAGAGCATCTGCTGGACATCGGCTCCTTCTGTGTCCTCAGTCACTCCCCACAGACACACTACCCACATTGCAACAAGCCTCACTGTCTAATGCTCCATCCAGTCACATCACCCCCTTATTTAAAGCATGACCTGGATGTGAGATGGGCCCATTCCCCAGGCTGCATCACCTTTTACCCCTTGCCTTTCTGCACGGTAGCCATGCCCAGGGGCTCACAGCTTGACCAGCACATGTGCCTCTGGGCCTTGACACATGAAGCTCTCTCTGCCTAGGATAGCTTTCCTTTCCTGATGCCTGGAGAGAGCCCTACTGGAGAAATAAGGAAGTGCACCATGAGGTTCAAGAGCCTTTGTGTTTCTAAAAAAATTTTTTTTAACATTTATTTATTTTTGAGAGAGAGAGAGGAGAGAGTGAGAGAGAGGGGGAGGGACAGGGCATGAGCGGAGGAAGGGCAGACAGAGAGGGAGACACAGAATCGGAAGCAGGCTCCAGGCTCTGAGCTGTCTTAGCACAGAGCCCAGTGCAGGGCTTGAACTCGTGAATCATTGAGATCATTACCTGAGCCAAAGTTGGATGCTTAACTGACTGAGCCACCCAGGTGCCCCTAGAACCTCTAGGTTTTGAATCCCAGCACTGCTCCTCCTGGCTGCCAGTTCTTTCATCTCTCTGGGACTCAGTTTCCTCATCTGAAAAACGGGGCAACGGTAGTCTCTCACTAGGGTCTTTTGAAGATGAAAGGAGATTCCACGCATGGTAGTTGTAATGGGACATTAAAATGGAAGCTCCAACAGGGCACGGAGACTCAAGAGATGCGGGGCGCCTGGGTGGCTCAGTCGGTTGAGCAGCCGACTTCAGCTCAGGTCATGAGCTCACGGTTTGTGGGTTCAAGCCTCACATGGGGCTCTGTGCTGACAGCTCAGAGCCTGGAGCCTGCTTCGGAGTCTGTGTCTTCCTCTTTCTCTGCCCCTCCCTTGCTCGTGCTCTGTCTCTCTCAAAAAAATGAATAAACATTAAAAAAAAAAAAAGAGATGTGACATTCTAAATGAGGGGCAGACTAAGAAGCACACTCCCAATGAAGGGGGTGAAAATCCATAGATGGATGCGGAAATACTGAAGTGGTCCTGCATTTTGCAAATGAAAGTGACTGTGGGGCATGTCATTCCCAGGAGTGGCCAGAGTTGTCACAGGGCCATACCCAGGCAGGGACGGGGGAGGCCTGGCCTCCCCGGTATTGTGGAGGGTCCAAAGAAAGTTGCTTCATGAGTTGTGCCTGTTCTAAAGCAGGGTTACATTAGCTCAACAGACATGAACTCTGGTCATTGTTATTATTAAATAGCTGGTCAGTGCATGAGATTAAATATATGTCTGACTCCTAAAGCGAGCAGGGAGGGGAAGGTATCTAAGGCTGCGGTATTCCAGCTGGCTAGTTTGGCAGAAATGTGGCGTGCTGAAATAAAATAGCAGCCAAAGCTGGGATTCCTCAGCCTTAGCAGGCAGGTGGGCCTGGCCCCCCTCCACACCTTTGCACCAGGGGCCAGCACTTTTACACTGCCTAGAGAGGCACTTCTAGAGGATATCCACTCTCCTCATCCCATCTGACCCACTTCCTTGCCCTTCTTTACTAGCCTGCTGCTCAGCCAGGGTGCCTTCGAGCTGAATAAATCTGAGACACAGCAGGACAAAGTGGGTGGCATGACCCCGTCTTCTGTTTTGGCCCCTGCACCTGGCGTTAGCACAGTGAATACCATGGAAACAGGTGCTTCTGAGGGATTAGATACACTTCCATCGCTGAAGCCCAAGCTTCTCAGTGACCCCACCCAGCCTCTGCCTCTGGACAGGGCTCTATTTGGGGGAAGGACCCTTCTTGAGCCTCAGAGTGCTGTGTTTAAGTTGCTTTAGACCTTACTAGTGGTGTGATTTGGAGTATTTTACTTAAATTATGCTGCTTCCATTTTCTCCCTTGACTCATAGGGTTGATATAAGGCACATTTTGAACACTCAACAGACATTTTCTGACTTTCCTTCCTCCCCTAAAGAAGAGAGTGGAAAGGCTATCTGTGGGCTTTGATGTGTCAGCAATGAGAGAATCATACCCTATGATTCTGTTTACATGAAATTTAAGAATAGGCAAAACCACTACATGGTGATAGAAATCGGAAGAGTGTCTGTCTGTCTGGTTGTTAGGAGGCTGAGGAGGCATGGGAAACAGAGGAGGGAACTTTCTGAGGTTAAAAGAAAGACTCTAAGTTAAGCGTCTGACTCTTGGTTTCAGCTCAGGTCATGATCTCATAATTTGTGGTTCGAGCCCGACATCAAGCTCTGTGCTGACAGCACGGAGCCTGCCTGGGATTCTTTCTCTCTCTCTCTCTCTCTCTCTCTCTCTCTTTCTCTCTCTCTCTCGCCCTTCCTCTGCTTGCTCTCTCTCTCACACACTCTCAAAATAAATAAATAAACAAACACACAAAATTAAAAAAAAAAAAAGAAAGACTCTATATCTTGATCTGGGTGGTGGTCAGAGCTGTACACTTAAGATTTGCACATTTTACTGTACATAAATTATGCTTTAATTTTAAAAATGAGGAAAATACTAGAAATGAATAATGAAAATCCTAGAATAAACAGTATTCAAAAAATCTGGCTGCAATGTACTTTGACGCCACTGTTGTTCAAAGATCCCCAAATTGGAATTTTATTTCCTCTGACCAGGTCCCTGGGGCTTGTCCTAGACATTTGGGTCATCTGGGGGCCTCTACAACTTCATCTGAGCTCTGAGCGAACTTCCAGAGGGAGAGATAGGAGACAGTGCAGTCTTCTGTGTGGGGTAGAAGGCCTGCCCAGTGGTGGAGAACATCTAGGCTTGGGCACCTAAACCCTCAGGGAAGGTGACAGCCCTGAGCAGTGGGTCCAGGGCCTGACTGAGGATCAGGAGACCACTGGATGTGTCTATTGTGGCCTTCCTTCTGGAGGATATAGCCGTTCTATTTTTAATTTCTGGGGGAACCTCCAGGCCGTTTACTACAGTGGCTGTGCCAATGTTCATTCCCATCAACAGTACACCAGGATTCCCTTCTCTCCACAACCGCACTTGAGATAATATATCCTTGTTACCTTTTGGTTTTCTTATTTTTACTTTTTTTATGATAGCCATTCTAGCAGGCATGAGGTGGTAGCTCACTGCGGTTTTGATCAGGCCTTAGTGATGTTGAACACCTTTTCGTGTACCTGTTGGCCATCATATGTCTTCTTTGGAAAAATGTCTACTCAGTTCCTCTGCCCATGTTTAAATAGAATTGTTTGGATTTTATTTTGTTATTATTATTTTTTGCCATTAAGTTGTGTGAATTCGTTATATATTTTGGATATTGACCCTTTATCAGGCATATGATTTGCAAGTATTTTCTTCCATTCTGTATGCTGCCTTTTTACTTTGTTGGTGTTTTCTTTTGCTGTGCAGAAGCTTTTTAGTTTGATGTGGTCCCACACATTTATTTTTGTTTTTGTTGCCTCTGTTTTGGTATCAAATTAAAAAAAATCATCACCAAGACCGATGTCAAGGAGCTTACCACCTATGTTTTCTTCTAGGAGTTTTATGGTTTCAGGTCTTAATTAAAGTCTTTAATCCATTTCGAGTTGATTTTTCTATATAGTATAAGATAATGGTCCAGTTTGTTCTTTTGCATGTGACTGTCCAGTTTTCCTAACACCCTTTATTGAAGAGACTATTTTTTTCCCCATAATATATTCTTGGCTCCTCTGTCATAAATTAATTGACCATATATACTTGGGTTTATTTCTGGGCTTTCTATCCTGTTTCATTGACTTATGTGTTTGTTTTTATGCCAAGTCACTTGGTGATTTTTCTTTTTTAAGTATTATTTGTTGACTTCTAGCTAAAGTGAAGATTTTATTTCTTTCATTCACCTGTCCCCACCAGACATAAGCACCCACTCCATCCTCCCCATATAGTTATATTATAATTTGGTTTGATCAACATACCAGCTCTGCATTATTAATTTATACTGTGTAATTGCTAGTCCCAATTGAACTATGTAGTATACTGTAATAATTTTTCTTTTCACACATTGCTTTTTGCTTTCCCTGGAGTTCATAATAGTCTTGTTTTTTCCTTTTGCTTAGTTTTCTACTACATATTAATAATTCAACCTTAAATACTCCAACCATTGTCTAAATTTAGTCTCCATGTGTTCATAGGCTGTGGGCATCTTCTTAAAAATATCACCACAACACCAAAAGAGCAAATAATCCAGTAAAAAATGAGCAGAAGACATGAGCAGACATTTTTTCCGATGAAGACATACAGATGGCCAACAGACACATGAAAAGGTGCTTAACACCACTCCTCATCAGGGAAATGCAAATAAAATCACAATGAGCTATCACCTCACACCTGTCAGAATGGTTAAAATCAAAAACACAAGAGAAAACAAGTATTGGCAAGGATGTTGAGAAAAAGGAAGTCTCGTGCACTGTTGGTGGAAAGGCAAACTGGTATAGCCACCATGGAAAGCAGTGTGGTGTTTCCTCAAAAATCTAAAAATAGAATTACCATATGATCCAGTAATTCCACTCCTGGCTATTCATCCAGAGAAAATAAAACCACTTTTGAAAAGATATATGCAACCCTGTGTTTATTTCAGCATTATTCACAATGGCCAAGATATGCAAGCAACCCAAGTGTCCAGCGATACATGAATGGATAAAGAATCAAATGTTACTTGGCCATAGAAAAGAATGAAATCTTGCCATTTGCAACAGCAAGGATGGAGCTAGAGAGTATATAAATGCCAAGTAAATACGTCAGTCAGAGAAAGACAGATACCGTGTGATCTCACTCATATGTGGAATTTAAGAAACAAAACAAAGAAAAAAAAAGAGACAAACAAAACACCAAACTCTTAAATATAGAGAACAAACTGGTTGTTGCCAGAGGAAAGGTGGGTGGGGGGAGGGGTGAAATAGGTGAAGGGGATTAAGAGGACACTTATCATGATGAGCCCTGAGTGATGTATAAAATTGTTAATCACTGTATTGGACATCTGAAACCAATATAACACTGTATGTTAATTCTATTGGAATTAAGAAATAAATAAAAATAAATCACTGCTTCTTATTACTCAAAGAATCTATAGCTCCCCTGGGGACATGCAGTGCTATCTTCAATGGTCTTTGGATGGTGTGGATCCCTGCACTGGGTTAGGGAGGGAGGTCAGAAGCCTCAGCATCAGACAGACATGAATACCAATGCCGCCACTTGCTGGCAGGGCAGCCGTGATTCTCTTTCCACATCTGCTAACATGGGAGTGCTGGCGCCTCATCATAGTACAGTTATGAGAATTACGTAAGTGCAGTGGACATTCCTGGAGCTTGGAGGACACACGATAAACGCTGGCTTACTTTCCTGTGGGGAAAATCGAGAACAATGCGGCCACCGAAAGTACTTCATTTCATAGAGCTCTCTCGCTCCATCCCCAAAGTACTGACTGGGCTCTGCGCATTCATCAAGGCTCCCAAGGCATTGATACTCTTGCTAAGAAAGAACGCTAAAGCTGCTGCAGCGTGGCTCATTAGTTTAATGATTTCCTCTAAAAGAAAGAGTCTCTTTAAGAGCAACATCAATTTTATTTTGAAATATTCTAAACAAAGGGGGAAACCCTAAAACAAAATATTGATAGAATGATGACATAAAAATTAAGAACTTGGGTATATCTGGGGGAAAAAACTTAATATAAAAGTAAAAGGCAAGCAACAAATAGGGAAAATATTCGCAACATAGAAGTCAGTCAAAGGAGGGGCTGACTTTCCTTTTTCCTTTTTTAAAGTTTATTTATTTATTTTCAGAGAGAGAGAGAATGAGCAGAGGAGGGACAGGGGGAGGGGGTCAGAGGATGTGAAGCGGGCTCTGTCCTGACAGCAGAGAGCACGATGTGGGGCTCTAACTCACAAACTGTGAGATCATGACCTAAGCCCAAGTCAGACACTTAACTGACTGAGGCACACAGGTGCCAGGAGGGGCTGACTTTCCTAAGGACCTGGACTAGTTAGGGCAGAGTGGTTCAGCTTCCCAGGCTAATGCTTTCTCTACCATTCATTCATTCATTCATTCACTCAAAATATATGTATTCGATGCCTGGCATTGAAGTATAATGATATTCAAAACCAGAAATGGTTCCTTTCCTCACGGCACGCATAAGTCCAGTGGAGAGACAGATAGCCATCAGATAATCCCACCTGGAAGTGTACAACTATAATCCAAGGTAAATGCTGTAAAGAAAGGATAGCATGTTTGGAGGCGAGGCAAATAAAAGCAAAAATGAACTACTGGGACCTCATCAAGATAAAAGGCTTCTGCACAGTGAAGGAAACAATCAACAAAACTAAAAGGCGACCAACAGAATGGGAGAAGGTATTTGTAAATAACATATCAGATAAAGGGTTAGTATCCAAAATCTATAAAGGACTTATCAAACTCAACACGCCCCCCAAAAAAATGATCCAGTGAAGAAATGGGCAGAAGACATGATAGACACTTTTCAAAAGAAGGCATCCAAATGGCTAACAGACACATCAAAAAGTGCTCAACATCACTCATGATCAGGGAAATACAGATCAAAACTACAATCAGATACCACCTCACACCTGCCAGAATGGCTAGAATTAACAACTCAGGAAACAACAGATGTTGGTGAGGATGTGGAGAAATGGGAACCCTCTTACACTGTTGGTGGGACTGCAAACTGGTGCAGCCGCCATGGAAAACAGTATGGAGGTTCCTCAAAAAACTGAAAATAGAACTTCCCTATGACTAAGCAATTCCACTACTAGGTATTTATCCAAAAGATACAAAAGTGCTGATTCAAAGGGACACATGCACCCCAATGTTTATAGCCACACTATCAATAATAGCCAATTATGGAAAGAGTCCAATGTCACCATCTGATGAAAGGATAAAGAAGATGTGGTATATATATACACAATGGAATATTACT
>CM053561.1:43137546-43317085 GCA_028646485.1 Cryptoprocta ferox
CTCTTAAGTACAGACAACAAACTAAGGGTTGTTGGAGGGTTTTGGGTGGGGGGTGGGCTAAAATGGGCAAGGGGCATTAAGGAGGACACCTTTTGGGATGAGTACTGGGTGTTGTATGTAAGTGATGAATCACTAAATTCTACTCCTGAAACCAATACTATACTGTATGTTAACTAACTTGAATTTAAATAAATAAATTTTAAAAAGAAAGAAAGGAGAGCATGCAGCAGAGGACCTAGCTGGAGAGAGAGAGAGAGAGAGAGAGAGAGAGAGAGAGAAGGGAGAGGCATTCCAGGCAGGGAAAATGGCGTGCTAAGGCCCTGTGGTAGGAGGCCCATGGGACAGTTGAGGAACAGGAAGAAGGCTAGGGTGGCTGGAGCCTGAAGAGTGAGAGGAAGTCTGGAGGGGTGGCCACTGCTTAGACTGTAAGAGGGGCCTTGTGGGCAATGGTAAAGGCTCTGGATCCTAACCTAAAGAGCAATGGGGAAGTTCAAGCTGCAGCTAGGGGAAGAGGCTAGAGGTGAGTTTATGGCTGGATTTACATTTGAAAAGATAACTCTGGCTTTGGAGTGGAGAATGGATGGAGGTGGGTGGGGATAAGGCAGTCTTATTGCTAGGGGAGCCATGATGACGGCTACAGGTCTGTGATGGCATGAGGATGAGTAAGACAGGCCGAGTCCAGAGCTCTTTGGGAGGTAAAGTGACAGGTCTGCATCCCATCCCTCATCCCTCATAGACTAGGGCAAGGCCGGAGCAACAGGCCTCGATCCAGACTGACAGAACATACCAACCTCTGAAGACATCAGCCCGATGGCAGTGGAATTTCAGAAAGGCGGACAATCAGAGCCAGCTGGGGCTGCATCAAGGTCAAGTATTTTGGGGCTCTGTTTTGACTGTGGCTGGAGAGATGGGGAGCCAGACCTGGTTCTAACCAGGTGTTCCCAGGGGTGTGTGAGCAGGGGAGGGAGCACACACAGAATGTGGTAGTGGGCCTGAGGCTATGGCATGAGGCTCCGCTGCACCTCCTCTCCAATTCCCAGGAGAGAAGGCACCTGCCTTATGCTTTTATTTTCTATCTTGAAAAAGAAATTGCAACTTTTAGTGTCACCAAGCACACAGACTTGTGACTTGCTCCCCTGTATATGTAATACATTCATGGAGTTTTAGTGAATTTATCTAATTTTTCCTCTGGGAAAATTGGCGAGGGCAGGGGTAAGCTCTCTCATCTATTCCCACTCTGGGAATCTGGAAATGGGAGTCAGGGGAGGAAGAGCTTGCTGGGGCAAAACAACAGGGAAGGGTCCCTGGAAGGGACCTCTGGAGCCAGGTGGGAAGCAGGGAGCCACACCTGGTTCCAAGTAGCCTGGGCTCATTTCAACAGGCCACGACTAGCTAGGATGAGTCTGAGCTGGTCCTAAGCAAGCAATGACAAGCTAAAGTCACTTACTGTATAAATGGCTAGTTGATGCTGATTTGAGCCAATCTGGACCACTCTCCTGAAGTCAGTCTGAATTGTGTGATGCACTTAAAACTAAGCACAATATTTGAATTCACTGGCCTATTTAGAGCCTCTTCCAGATGGTTTGGGTGCCTCTCTATTTTATGAATTATTATTGTCCTCTTATGTATATGTGGGTGTGCAAGCATGTGTGTGTGTGTGCGTGCGTGTGTGTGTGTTCCATGTTGACATCTTCCTCTTCTGCCTCTTGGAAAGTGAGCTCCGTCAGGGCATGACAGAGGACCAAACTTAGCTCTAGATGCAGGTAAGTGACAGTAGGTGTTCCCTCGGAGGTTCTCAATCCTGACGTCTCCCCCTCCACAGGAAAGAGACCTGAGGACAGCTTTCAGGGTGTTGGCAGCCTGGATGGGGGCCTGCCAGGAAATCAACAGTCCACTTGACTCTGGAGAAGGGTCCCTGGGAAGATCCTATCTGCAGAGCAGCCTTTTGGGCCAGACCCCAGAGGCTTCTGAGTTGGCTGAGGCTGATTTTATTAACTATCCCCAAAAGCAACCCCAGTCTGTTTTCATGCAACCCAGTGTATCCACATAGTGGCACAGCCTGGAAGTATATCTGGAATAGGAATAGTCTGGAGAAGTCTGGACAAGGCAGCGTCTGGATCCCAAGGGCTGCAATTTGCATACTATGCTTGCTGTGTTTATAACATGTATCCTGCCCAACTCTGAATAGGTTCAACGGGGATGAATTTTGATATATGTTCTTCTTTCTATCACAGCCCAATTTCTTTAAGGTGTGTGCACATGTACACACACACACACACACACGCACACACACACAGAGACATGTAATCGTGTAATTCTGGTCTGTATTTCTCCAGAGATGTCCCTGGGGAGATTATTCCCTAACAAACTGCAAGCCTGACCCTGCATCAATTCCTGACCCGGTCTCCAGCCTCCTGCTCTGCCTGCTGCCCCTCCCCGCCCCCAGCTCCAGCCCCCTACTCCTGTGTGCCCCTCCCCTCACAGCACCTGCACCTGCTGTCCCCCACCTGGAAGGCAGCCTCTTCCTTCCACCATTCTTTGCCTAGTGAGCTCCCCGTCATTTCCCAGCTTACTGCTCAAGTACCACTTACTTCCTTTAGATGCCACGTTTGTAGTAGATGCTCTTAGAATGCTTCTTATCATCGTTTATGATCATACATTTTTGTGGGTAAGTGGTTAGCTAACACACGGCACCATGAAAGTCATCTTTTAACATACTTTACCAGATGATATCTCCTAGTAGAGTGTCCCTCCACCTTAGCACTATAGACATTTGGGGCCAGGTAATTCTTTGTTGTGGGGCCTGTGCTCTGCATTGTAGGATGTTTAGCACATCCCTGTTGTCTACCCACCAGTTGCCAGTAGTACCCCTCCCTCAGTTGGAACAACTGTCTCCGGACAATGCCAAAAGTCCCCTGGGGGGTGGCACAAAATCACTCCCGGCTGAGACCACTGACTTAGGACAACTCTGTAAGAAGTTTAGGATTTCAAAGGCTGGCTTTCTGAGATCCCCTTTATTGAAGCCCTGATCTCTTTCTAGCCAGCACCGTGCAATAGAAATTTAATGGGAGCCACATATGTAACTGTAATTGTAAATGTTCTAGTAGCCACTTTAAAAGAAAGTAAAAAAAAAAAAACCCAGGTAAAATTAAATTTAATAATATATTTGATTTAACCCAATATATCCCAAATATTGTCATTTCAGCATGTACTCCATATAATTATTATTAAGATACTTTACATTCTTTTCTTCTGCCAAGTCATCAGAATCTAGTGTGTATTTTTTTCAGTTTGGACTAGCCATGTATCAAAAGCTCAACAGCCACACCTGTATATCTATATCTATATCTAGACAGGGCTGGGAGGACAGACTTAAGTTTTCTCAAAGTGCATGCATGACTTGGCCCACCTCTTTAGCTGGTCACTAGATTGCACTCCCACCCCTCCTCAGAGTCATGCACAGCCTTCTTTTTGCCCACCAGGGTCCACAGGTTATCATCCATTCGGAGCACCCCACGGAGGGTCCTGACAGTTGTGCCCGTGCTCCGGAAGGCCAGCCCACCCAGTAGTCATCCGTTAGAAGCTAATGAGATGGGTGTGTAGCCTGTGAGTTCACGGGAGGCTGGAGGGTCCCTGTCACACACACAGGGTGAGACACGCTGTTTCCAGGCTCCCCAGGCAAGTGTTCCACCCACCTCCAAAGCCACCACCTGTCCTCACAGTCATTGCTTTTAAGGGAGGCTCAGCCCTCCCCAAACACTGGCCACCTTTTCAGACACATTCTATTTTCTTAAAACATAGATGTTCTCATCTGAAATAACACTCGCTGGCTAAGAAGTTGCTATCCCAAGGGAGATGCTGTCCCTAGTCCTGGGACTTGTCCTGAGTCTCCAGGCCACTCTGCAGGGACACGGGCTGGCTGGGGCAGTGGCCCGGTCCTGCAAGATCATCCCTGCAAGATTCTCCAGACTGCCGTCTCTTACTTATCTCTAGGTCTCTGCCCTCACACCCTCATCTCTAGGCTGTGCAGCTTCCTGGGAGTTCTCCCCATGGGACCTGCCTGAGGAATTGCTTCCTGCAGCCCAGCCCAGGTAGCTCCTGCAGGCTCCACAGAACACCCACCCAGCCCACAGGAATGAGGGCTCTCGCCTGGACCTGGCTGTTTCCAGAAACCAGGGCATGGCCCTCCCTAGTGAGGGTCACTTTTGTCTTGGCTGCTGGGGCAAATCTTGAGCGTCGAGCATTTCTGTTTTAGTAAAGGAATAAAATTTTCCCCAACTTGTCGCCTGGTCACTTTGAGCCACCCAGGAACTCGGCAAAACAGAATACTGGATGAGGGCTGAACATCGACTGGGGGGCACTAACATGGCTACTGCCCTTTTGCAGTCTCAGGAGCCTCAGACCCCAGGAGCCTCACTAGGAAGGTTTGTCCCTTAGAAGGATGCCTTTGGAACTCCCGCCTCATCTGACTCCCAGTGTGGCAGCCGGCTAAGTGCCTGCACGTGTTAGCCACTGCACGTGTTAGCCAAGAGACACATATTGTGCCTATATCTGCCCCAGGAAGTTGGACTTACCCCTCCTGGCTTGCCTGATCTTTGGGCTCAGCATATTCCAGAAGCCACCAGGCCAGCGTCCTTGGTGCCGATCATGCTGTCATCCACTTCCCTTTTCTCTTCCTCTTGCCCAGTTGCCCCTCCTGCCCTGCTCGGGCCCCCATGGCTGCTTGGCTTTACCGGCGAGGCTCCCTTGGCTCCCTCTCCTTGCTCCCGACCGAAGGCTTGCTTGCCTTGGACTACACAAACCTCAATGCATTATTTATCCATCCCAGAATTAATTCCCATCCAAGCGAACCATTAAAAGGCTCGGTAAGGGCTGCTGATCAATCTTGGGGCCAGGGCGGGGCAGCCTGGCTGGCTGTCCCTCGGCCCCGGGGCGCACGCGGCGCTGCTCATCCCCGAGCGGGGCGCGTGGGGCTGGGCTCCCCGCGGGCGGACGGGCGGGGCAGGTCCTCGAGCAGGAGGGCGGCGCAGCCGGGGACCAGCCGCGGGCGGGTCGGAGGGCTCCCGACGGATCCGCCCACCGCGCGGGGAGGGCCAGTCCGGCGCGCTGGCGGAGGAGACAGGCGGTGGCGAATACACGCCGAGGCCGCCTGTCCTGCCAAGGTCCCCGGGGAGAGCGCTCTCGGGGAGAAGGGGGAGGCCCGTCTAATGGGACCTGCTGCGCCTGATGTCTCCTGCTAGAAGGGTCCAGGAAGCGGTTTATGAACTCAAGGTTCAATGGTGAAAGACAGGTGTGTCCTAGAAGGAGCTTGCAGCCTGGGCGATGTTCAGATCCTTAGGGGATGAGCCCGGCAGGCAGAGGGACGCCTGTTAGGGATGTTTCTGCTGCCTTAATACGGTGAGAGGAGTCAGAATGCACACGAAGTTCAGGGCCCGCGCTTGGTAGGATCTCAAAAACTGTTCACTGAGTAGTGAATCTGCTAATTGTCATGTTTCTGTTTAATACTAATATAACAATAAAAAATGCATAGCGGGGCTTCTGGGGAGTTCAGCCTCAAGAGCCTAAAAATTGCCCAAGAAATGCGACCACACTAACAGCTATCATTTATTAGGTCCTTACTATGTGTCTGGCATTAGGCTGGTGCTTTGTATTCAATATGTCACATAATTCTCAAATTCTCTGAGGCAGGGGCTATTGTCATGGGTTTGCAGATAAAGAAAACAAGGCACATAAATGTTAAGCAACTTGCCCAAAGTCATACAACACTGTCAGGATGGGAATCTGAATCCAGGGCTGTGTGTCTACAGCTGATGGTTTTCTGTGATGGCAGACTCTCTAAATTCCCAAATTCCAACCAGTCCCTGTGAGCAGTTTTTGGCTTGAGAGCCCTCAGTGAACTTTTTGGATGGTGAGAACCAGTCTTTGTGCGCCGCCCCCACCACCCATGTGCCAGGTTAGGCATTTGTGCCTGGGGTTGGGTTTTTTGGGGGTTATTTTGTTTGTTTGTTTGTTTTTGAGCCTGAGTGCTGTGTGGTCCTTGTTAACAGTTGAAGCTGAGGGGTTTGAATGATGACCTCTCTGCTTTGAATGGCCATGCTCCCTCCCTGATCCTCAGAGTGCCCCCGCGTCTATTGAACCCCAAATGTCACATTAATGTGGAATCAACTCTGGCACCTGGATGGGCAGAAGTTCTGGAGGCTAGGAGTCTACCGGGAAACCCTGCAGCAATCCGTACTAGAGAGGACAGGTCTGGCCTACAGACAGGAGGGGAGGATGGGAGAGGTCAAGGACTCACCAGAATGTGGGAGGTCCAAAGGCCAGGTTGTAGGGAGAAAGCAGAGTCCATGGAGACAAAGCTGTCTTACTCAGCAACAAGTCACTTTTTCTGGCCCTCAGCCATCCCTCAGAAGAGATGAATAAGTATTTTGATATAATATTCAAGGCTTTTCATGGTATTGTCCATGCCTTCATCTGTGACCTATCTTCTGGTGATATTACACACAGCCACATACATGTGCAGCCCCCACGTGCCCCTGGGCCTTTGCACCAGCGGCTCCTTCTCTCTGGAATGTGCTTTCCCACAGTTTTACCACACAAGCCTGATCATTCTGAGCAAGTCCTCTGTAAAACTCTCCATATTCTACCACCAGAAGGAGCCATTTAACACTTCCCCAGGGCTATTATCTGTGTCTCATAGATTACCCAACAACCCTCCTGCACTCCCAGCCCTGAGCCTCAGGCTGGACTCAGGTCACGAGCCCTATGAGGAATACTGGCTTGGGGGACAGATCCAAGAAATACCCCTGAATGACCATATTGCCCTCCTTTTCCTTTCAGACCAGGTAGAGGCTGGGTCAGGCTGGGACAGAGGCCACCGGGGAGGAGTGGGGAGGATACAGATCTGGAAAATCTCATGTTGACATCAGGGTCACAGGGTGAGGTCCCGTGGCCAGTGACAACGTCTTGAGCAATCATGAAGCCCTGTGAGTAATGCAGCCTGGACCATGTCCTCCAAGCTAGAGGCACGAAAATGCCCTGAAGATTTAGTTTGGGTTCACTCACACTTGTTTTGGTTAAGAAACAACCCGCGGGTGCTTTTCCTGTGCAGCTGTTTCCCCCACTGACATTAAGCTGCTGGACTCACCCGCTTGCTTTTCCTGGGATCAGTGTTGGAATCAGACAAAACCACAGAGGCTCTGGGCTCAAACCCAGAAGTAAAGCTGGGAACAGGACAAGAGCTAGTCTGGACTGTGTACCTGAGAATGATGGGGGACAGGGGTGGGGCAGGGGACAAAGTAGCTCTTCCTTTTCTCTGCCCTCAGACCACATTCCCAGGACTCCTCTGGATCCATAGGGTCCAGCTGGAAGGGACATTAGTGTCCCCTCCTTCTTGCCATTTACAAAGCCTGTACCGCAGGGCCCGGGGAGCCCTCCAGGTCCCTCTGAGGCCTCAAGGAGGGAAGATGGGATGAGGACAAGAATGGGGCACGGAGATCTGCTGAACATGGTGACCTCCTGCATAAGCTTTTGTTTGAAGGAACAGACCACTCCCCTTACTTACAGGCAGGAGACTGAGACCAAGGAGGAAAGATACAGGCCTAACGTAGAAGTAGAGACAGAGAAATGGCCCCTTTCCCATTGCCCTGCCCCTGTCCACAGTGGTCCTTGGTTTCCCTTCCCCAGTTTCCTGGTGTGCATCATTTCAGCATCTCCTAATGCTGCTGGGGGCCAGACTTCGCTAGGTGCTGAAGGGAGGTTTAGGAGGGCAGAACTCTCCAAAGGTATCCGCTGGAATGCACGGCTCTCGGTCAGGTGGTCACCCAACCCAACGTCATTGGCCAGAGCCAAGATGGCTTCACATCAGTGGTTTTCAACCTTGGCTGCATGTTGGGGAGCTTTGAAAACTAACATCTGGGTCCCATCCGCCATTGGGCCCTATATAATCTGGCATGTACACTGGTCACTGGGAGTTGTAAAAATTCCTCTAGTGATCCAACATGTGACCAGGGCTGAGAACCACTGCTTGAGGAGATAACTGCATGTCTGTGAGCTTGGGGACACCAGAGGCGATCTTTGCCTACTGTCATCCCAAGGGAGTCTTCTCAGAGAGGGACACATTTCGCCAATCTCCCAGTCAGAGAACGGAAAGGGAACTCTATCCCAAGTCTCACTGGGAGGCTCTATCATTCCACACAGAGCCACAGGTACTGGTGTTTAGCCTGTGCACTATACAAAGGTGTCCAGTAGAGGGGGGAGTAGGGCTGGGTTTGGGCCCTGCTGGCAAAGCTCTGTGTTCTAGCACCGTTCGAGGGATCTACTGGCAGGAGGGTGAGCCTTTCTATATTTTCCACCAAGATGTCACATAGATAGCAGAACTCTGCTCCCCTGTTCCAGAAGCTGGAGGGAGGACAGGAGAAAACACCCCAGTCGCAGAGTCTGAGATGCCCGCACTGTGGTCACCGGTGCCAGCGTCCCCTGACTTTCTGCTTCTAGTGCTCTGTCCCTGTTGCCAGGATGCCGATGCTCTGGTTCTCTGGCACGTCACTCCTGTCCATCCCAGGGGGGCGCTGGAACAGCTGGCCAGTAGCAAAAGCCAATGAGAGCTGATAGCTAAGTTTTCAGGAATTTGGCAATTTTAACACAGACATCATTAGAAATTAAATTTTATAAACTTAATTTTATGAACAATGAAATAAACTATATTAAAAACAAAGGGAATACACACTCAACACACCTCACTTCCTAATTATTTTACTACATTTCAGTATTATCTATATTCTTAAGGTTATTTGCACCTTTTGTATATGCATGGTGAAAATATTATTGTCAGGGTTGATTTTGTATATCATATAAATATATCTATATTTATATATAATATGTTATATATAAATATATACATGAATATTATATGAATATTATATGTAATATATATATATCTCCTGTTGGTTCTGTTTCTATGAAGAACTCAATTCATCTATATATCGAGCTGCTACTGCACATCTCTTGGCAATTCCTTGTTCAGTGATCATGCTGCTAGTTTGAAATTGGTGGTGGTGGGAGTATTTACATCAAGAAAATCAGTAAACGCTATCAATCAGGACTTAACATTTTTTCCTTCCAGACAGCCAGTTGTTAGGCATTTGCCAGCACACCTCTGGCCATTCCCTCCCCTGCTGACCCTGTGCCGTCCCACCCCCCTCCTTGGCCGACGACTCCTTGCTCTGGGCAGAGAATGCTAGCTCTCCACCAGATCTGTTCTCCCCTCCTTCATGGGCACGCCCAGATGCCCTCCATTTCCCAGCCTCCTTGCCGTTCCATGTGACTGTGTCCTGGCCATTGTTTATGAGCAGACTTGATTCAGCTGCTTCTACTCCTGGCCCACAGGACTCCTCCCCCCAACACTCCTCCAGGCCATCTCCCTTTTCCCGCGCCATCTTGGAAGTCCATGCAGGAGAAGGGAGAAGCCCTGTAGTCTGGGCCCTTGAATGACTAGTGAGGCCAAGCTCCCACTGTCAACCTGGAAATATCTTGGATGATTATGAGAGGGAGAGTCATTACCTAGTTGGTCCTCTTTCTTACTCCTGCTGAACTTCCCACCAGATATACCCTCTGGCTGCCCTTCTTTGCCCACCAGATTTGGATATACCGTTTTGGACCCTGTTTCAGTGTCTCCCTGCTCAGAGCCCCATGGTTAGAGTTCAGCACCTTTACTATCTCCCTTATTACCCATCCCTGAGACCACAAGAACCTTCTAAAAGGCCTCTTGCCAGGGCTGATGAAGACCTTACCCATAATTTAAATATATAAAATTTAAATTACCCATAATTATTACCTATAATCAACCCATAATTTAAAAATTAACCCATAATTTAAATATTATAACCCATAATTTAAATATAAACTATAAACAAAACTTAACAGTATGCTGAATTTAAAGTATTCTTTCTAGATTTTTTAATTGCACGATTGTGTGGGATTCATCAAAGGTGAACTTTTCTGCCACTTTGGTGGCCTTGTCTTGCTGGTACTCTGAACGTATCCTTGGTTAGCTTGTGGCCACTTGGGTGCTTCAAGATGCTCTGTCTCAGAAAGCAGGGCCTCTTGCCTGGCCCACTGTCCCTGGCCTCAGTCCTGTTGCCTTAGGCCCAGTGTCTGTCTCTGTCCTTGGCCCCATGCCTCCTTCAGATGTTTAGCTTGGCTTTTAATTTCAGTCTTGTCCACATACTGCAGTGTATGACACACCCTTGCATACATAGCCCAGAACCTCAGAATGGGTCTAGAGCCCTGGACTCCTACTTTTCTGGGTCTTTGGTGCCCTAGGATTTTGGCCAGAGAATCAGGACAAAGATGCAGAACCCAGGATTGGGGATTGCAAAACCACCCAGACACACCAGGCCAGAGGAAGAGGATTGAGACCAGAACATGGAGGCTTGGCTTGGAAAGCCCCTCAGTTGTGACTTGCAGCCTTGGGCACGGTGTCTAGAGTCTTGCAGCCCTGGAGTTGGGGCAGAGGTAGCCGAGGGTACCAAGCCGGTTCAGACACCACAGCCTTCTGTTCCTACCTCCACTGTAGCACTCGTCACACAACACTTTCAACTTTGTAACAGCTAACGTCCAGGGTGGGGGGGGCCTTCTGTGTGGGATGGAAGAGTGAGTGGGGTACCACCTGGGTTCTCTAGGGCAGGTGCTGAGATGAGAGTTTTATTGGGAATTAACGCCTGTTCAGGAGTGGGGTGGGCAGGGAGTGTCAGAGCACCACGTAAACTGGACAGTGTCTCTGTCAGCACTCCAGGGAGCTCCAAAGTAGAGTGCTCAACAGAGGGGTCTGGTTTGGGTGCAGGTGGTCAGGCTTGTGTACTGCTGCCGTCCGTGGTCACTGGCTGAGGACCTTCTTGAGAAGAGGGTGACCTTGGCCACCACTGCCTTGCAGAGATAGCATGAAGTTGGCTTGAAAGCTGAGGCTGACCCTAAAAGAGCTAACAGCCAGTGGCTATCAGCTGATCCCACTCCCTGCAGCCCTGTGGCTGAGCAGTGAGTCCTTTCTCGAAGTGGGCTCTGAACAGCTAAACTATGCCTACCACATGGGGGTTCTATGGAACTCAAAGCCCTCATTTTTAAGTCCCTATAAATGTTGGGTTCAGACAAATACTACTCACTTAAGAATCTTTACTTAGCCAATTGTCTTCTGGGCTCCCATTTAATGGGGCAGCTTTCAGATAGAGATTTTATTGAGCTGCAAAGTCTCACTGTGGGCTTCTTAGAAGGGGAAGCTTCTATTAGAGAGTGTGTGGACCTAACAGTGGGGCAGCTTTGCTATGAGTATGTAGGGTCCCCCAGGGCACTTACAGGCGGGGCAGGAAGGACCCCAGCCCACAGGCCTGACACCTTGGGCCAGGCAGGATCCTCTGCTGAGCTCCTGCTTGTGGCAGAGGCTGAGGGGAAAGAGGGAAATGTGACCTCACTAGTGGGTTTCTGAGTCCTGGAAATATGATGTACTGAGGTTCCCCCTAAAGTGGGGGGGGCAGCCAGTGGCAGGGCAATTGCTTGCCCAAGGATCAGCTTGCCCAAGCCCAAATGGCAAAAACTGTCCTCATTTGGGCCCCTCAGGAAAGCAGGTCTGAAATGCTTTCCCCTCCCCAAATAGTCAGATTTTAGAAAATGGTGACTCACCACTTTGGTCAGTTTCACATTATTGGAAAACAAGTCCTCTCCCTTGTGAAAACACCTGCTTGTTGTGGAAAGGCAGGATTTGGGACAGATGGAAAGAGTGGAAATTTCCCAGATGCCTTCTCTTTCAACTCACACTTCTCCCCAAGGTCAGAATCTCTCCCCTGCACAACCAGCCCTGCCCCCCTGCTCCTCTCCTCTGAGCAGCCCAACTCCTATCCCTGGCACAGAACCTCCATCTGCTCTTCTAGACATTTCCCCTCCTTTTGAGTCTTTAATCCCTCTCTCCCTCACTGGCTCTTTTCTCCAGGTTGACAAAACCACCCAAGACTCCCCTGCTCTCAAAACTACCCTTTTCTTCCCCTCATTTTTAATGATGGAATGGAACTTGTTTTGGGGGTGCAGAACATCTAGACATTTCCCATCATGGGGGAATCTCTGACCATCTCCCTCTTTGGAAGTTGTAAGGAACAGATCTGCTGCAAACCTGCAGGCAGTCAGATGTGGCCAGATGACCAAGGCTCAGCTCATCAGATGCCCCTGCCTGGTTTTTGATCTAATCTTGAGTATCACAAAAAAGTCTGAGAGATGGTTAGAATGGACTTCCCAGTACTAGCAGCAGTGACAATGTCCTGCTGTGACAATGGTGCCTTCCAGCATGGTGGAGGTATCTTGCAGGGATGTCTTGCCCACACTGTCCCACAAGAAGATACTCCTTGTGCTTTCTTGCTTTTAGGCCCTTTGGAACCACCATCATGCTTGTCCATTTCACAAGCCTACTTCTTCAGCTCCCAAAAGAGTTTGTAAATCTCCAATATACTTCTGATAAATTCCCTCTTCTGGCTTTAACTGGTTTGGGTTGCCTTTCAGTGACTTGCAGCTCACAGAATTCTAGCTGATGCCCATATCATGCCTTTCAGTCCATGTTTCCACCTTCCTCTCCTCTCTCATTTCCTAATCTTCCTGACTCAGCACAGATGGTGCATCTCCTCTGTGTCTGTTCTCTCACAGACAGTATTTCCTTCCTTATTTCTCCAATTATGCCAACAAGCTAATCATCGTATGTCTCAGCCTGGAAACCACAGACTATCCTTCCAAACCATGGCTGAAGAACAGTCTTCTGCAGCCTGTTGTCATGTGTCCTGGGTGAGGCTCTTGTGGGTTATGACTGACGGTAATCTCAGCTCACCCAGAAGGCACAGCTGGATGGGGTCTTCCCATTCCAAGAGATACTTATTTCCTTCTGACTTTTTTCATCCTTATCTGTTTCAACATCCAACTCCTCTGCCCTTTGTTAAATATCTGGTATACACACACTACCTTACTTCAACCTGCAGTGGGGTGATACATTTAGCTTGCAGTGCTGGAAAAAAAAACCCTGTCAACCAAGAGTTCAGTATCTGATGAAATTATTCTTCCAAAATGAAGAAGCAATGGACACATTCCCAAATAAACAAAACTTGAGACAGTTAATTGTTAGCAGAACTGCCCTACAAGAAATATTACAGGGAGTCCTTCAGGCTGAAATGAAAGGACACTAGACAGTAACTCAAATCTACATGAAGTAAAGAATACCAGTAAATTATATAGGTAAATATTTAAGACAGGATTCATACCTTTTTCTTTGTAATTTCTCTTTTTTTCTTATCTGATTTAAAACATAACTGCATAAAACAATAATGATTAATTTATGTTGATGAGTGCACAACGCATAAAGCACACAGTGTATGAAGATGTAACACACACATAAGTATGTGTGTGGGAATAGACATATCTAAGAAAAGTTTTTGTATACTGTCAATATTAAGTTGGTATTAAATCAAACCAGATTGTCATAAATTAAGATGCAATCCCCACGGCAACCACTAAGAAAATAACCCAAAAATACATAGTAAAAGAAACAAGGGAATTAAAAGAGTATGTTAGAAAATATCTATTTAACACAAAAGAAGTCAGTAATAAAGATTTGAGGAATAAAAAGGATATGTGACATACAAATAAGTAACAAAGTACCAAAAGTAAATCCTTCTTTATCAGTAATTACATTACATATAAATGGGTTAAGCTTTCCAATTAAATATCTGAAGTGGAAGAATGGATTAAAAAGATACCAATCAGATACTGTCTAAAGAGACTTAGAGTAGCCATCTTTATCCATAGGGACTATGCTTCAAAACCCCCCAGTGGAGGCCTATAACCACATAGTCCCAAACCCTCTATACCTATACATACATACTTATGATAAAGTTTAACTTATAAATTAGGTATAATAAGAGAACAACAACTAATAATAAATAGAACAATTGCAAATATATACTAGAATGAAAGTTATATGAATGTGGTCTCTCTCTCTCAAAATATCCTATTATACTGTATTCACCTTTCTTCTTGTGATGATGTGAGATGATAAAATACTTTTGTAATGAGATGAAATGAGGTGAATGACATAGGCAATGTGACATAATGTTTGGTTACTATTGTCCTTCTGATAACACATCAGAAGGAGGATCATCTGCTTCCAGACCACGGTTAACCACAGGTAACTGACTCTGGGGAATTGAAACCACGGGTAAGGAGGGACTATTGTACTTTAGAGTCAAAGACACAAATAGGTTGAAAGTAAAAGGATTGAAAAAGATATTGTGCACAAACAGTAACCAAAGGAGAGCTGGAGTGGAGTACTAAATTCAGACAAAATATATCAGGCAAAAATTATTACAAAAGAGAAATGTCAAAATATGCTAATAAAAGAATCAATACATCAAGAAGATGTAACAATTATAAACATATATTCACCTAACAATAGAATACCAAAGTCCAGGAAGCAAAAATAAACTCATGAGAGAAATAGTGCGACAACAGTAATTGGAAACTAATACCTACTTGCAGTCATGGATACAATAGCAATAAGGAAACAGGGGGCTTGAACAACACTGCAAACCACCTAGACCTACCAGACATTTATAGAATACTTTGCCAAAGAACAGCAGAATACACATTCTTCTCAAGTGCCCATGGAACACATTTCAGGACAGACCAAATGCTAGACCACGTAACAAGTCTCAATAGATTTAAAAGGATGTCTACTCTCACTACTTCTAGTCCACATTGTACTGGAGGTTCTAGTCAAGGCAGTTAGGGAAGAAAAGGAAATAAAAGCAGCCAGATTAGGAAAGAAGAAGTGAAACTATTTCTGTTCGCAGATGACATGATCTTGCACATAGGAAATTTTAAGGAATTTACTAAAAAACTATTCGAATTAATAGATGAAATCAGCAAGATTGAAGGGTAACAAGATCAATATACAAAAATTAATTGTATTTTTACACATTTGCTATGAACAATCTGAAAATGAACTCAGAAAAGAAAATGATTCCATTCACAATGGCAGCAAATAGAACAAAATATACAGGGATAAATTTAGTAAGACAAGTGCAACACTTATTGTCAGAAAACTAGAAAACACTGGGGCTCCTGGGTGGCTCAGTTGGTTAAGCATCCAACTTGGGCTCAGGTTATGATGTCACAGTTTGTGGGTTTGAGCCCAGCATTGGGCTCTGTGCTGACAGCTCAGAGCCTGGAGCCTGCTTTGGATTCTGTGTCTCCCTCGCTCTCTGCCCTTCCCCCACTCACGTTCTCTCTTCCTCTCTCTCAAAAGTAAATAAATATTAAAAAATTTAAAAAGAAAAAAGAAAACTAGAAAACACTGTTGAAAGGAATTTAGCTGAAAAGATCTAAATAAATGGAAAAGCATCCTATGTTCACTAGTTGTAAGATTTAACATTAAGACGGCAATACTCCCCAAAATGATCTACAGGTTTAACATAATCAAAGATGACTCTTTTGCAGAGATTGACGAGCTGATTCTAAAGTTTATATGGAATTTCAAGGTTCCCAGAATAGCCCAAACATGTAACCTGGGCATCAAGGCCGCAGCACAGTGGTTATTTTGGCCATAGCACAGGGAGATGCCTTGTCATGGATGTTGACTTCAACATGAAAGTTAGTCCTAAATATCTTTGTTGATGGGTAGAGCGGGGGGTTCCCTACTCTGTACCCTACTTACTTTGTTCTCTACCTCTGTGAGGGAAGCAACACTCCTCTCCACCCACAGCCTCTGGGCTCATCCATCTTCCTACCCCAGAGACCAGCTCACCCCACAGCATGGCTCCCAAGTGATGCATGGTGGCTCTGTTGTGAGTACTGGAGGCTTAGAATTGAGCAGGAGGATTGGAATGATCTAGGCAAGAGATGATTAAGGCTCCAAATGAAGTAAAAATGGAAATGATTGCTGTGACCAGGTGAAAACAGCTCTCACCATGGGAAGCCAAGAGGATGAAGGGCAAGATAACTGAGTCTGACTCCTGGCTCCACCAGCCTTGATCTGAATTACTTTGAGCAAGTCCCTTAACTTTTCTGTGCCTGTTCCTTCATCCATCAAATGGAGATGATAATTTCTTTTCTCCCCACTACAGATGGACAATACTAAGGTAGGAAGGCTGTGTATTGTGAGAGCTCTTTGCAAACTGCCAAACACTATATAAGGACATGTTACCAGAGTGTGTATAAGCATCCGACTCTGTAGCTCATGATGCACAAGAACCAGCTGTGCACAGACAACCCAATAAACTCTGTGAAGACGTACTACTGGCTCATTCTTTCCCAGGATTCTGGCCCAGAGAGCTGTATTCTAATACCAGGTAGTAACAGATATTCCTGCAATATTACATACCCTCAGGAACAGCTGTAATGAACTCTATGTTCTTACTGATGCAGGTAACACACTTATTTGCACTGCCCATTAAAAGAGTTTGCTCACTAGCTTATAGTTTACTTTGACCTCTCTGGCATGTGAGTCTTGTGTTTTGGTCAGCAATTTCAAGCCTTTCCAAATGTGGCTTCTCTGTTTACAGCTCTGTGTAACTCAGCAGGCAGTCTCTTGATGTAAATACAACTGGGAGAGGAGGGGGGAGGTGATTTCAGAGGAAGTGAGATGGTGGGTACACTCACCATGCTCGCTGCATACAGGGGGCAACTGCTACAGTTCGGCACACACTAAATACCAGTGCCGACGGCTCACGGCCCCCATCCGCCCTCTGCAGACCCAATGCTCTGATGAGCTTCTATCAGCTGATCAGCCTTTTTCTTTCTTGGTTTCTGTTTGCTGGGTTATGGGAGGTGGTGTGGTATCACGGACAGAGCCTGGGCTTCAGGATCAAAATCTGGCCCCTCCATGCACTGGCTGAGTGGATTGAATAAGCCCTCTCATCTCTTGGTACCTCAGTTGCTCAGCTGCAAAATGCGGGCAGCAATTGCCACCTCCCAGGATGGTGATGGAGATTAAATGAGATCAGGATTTAAAGCAGGGAGCATATGCTTGGTACATATTTGACCCTCGACAGAATGTAGGTATGTGGCTTCCTTTATGCCACTTACTAAACAGGTAACTGGAGAACCAGGGCTACTGCTTGTAGGAGCCTATAATCTAGTGAGAGGGGGAGGCAGACATACGAACCTGCTAGCCCTCACATATGCTCACATGCACAAACACTCACATGCACACACATGGATATACTTATACACATGCACGCACACCCTTGCACACATGCAAACGCTTATATGCATGCATGTATACCCACATACATGTGCACACACATGCATAGATTCATATACATGCATGCACACTCATGATACACATTCACACTCTTACATACACACCTCACACCCACACTCACACACACACACATTCTGTCCCGGGTACATGATCACACTCAGGTTCAGGCACAGTCTCATGCTTCCTGCCCATATGTGCATGTGTACGTGCAGACTGACGTATTCCCACAGGTTCCCCTTCACACACATGTGCTCACCGTCATGAAGTCACATGTTGTGACAGCCCTGGAAAACACTCTAGCCCTGGTGTCCAGGAGCCCGGCTCCTCTGCCACACCATCTGCTGCTGCCCAGCATGGAGATCTGTGCTGATTTGGGGGAAGGCTCCTTACCACCCATGCGTGGCACATCTCCCTGCCCCTTCCTCATGCACAATGTTTATTCTCAGAATATACTGACTCTGGTCAACAACATATCAGCCCCCTTTCTGAGAGCAAAAGCCTCTGGTTCAGAGGTAGCTACTTGCAAAATGTGCTTCTGTCGGGCCCTATCAGGGATCACAAGCCTGCGGACCTAGCCTGGACACCTCTGGGGACTTCCTGGTTCTGCTTGATCCTCCTCCTATGAGCTCTGCCTTCCCCTTCTGCCTCCAACTAGCCTACCATGGACCATCTCCGCCACCTCTGTGCTCAGGGGCTTTACAAGGGCTTGCTGCTCTCTATCTCCCCCAACTGGTCACCCAGAGCTCTAGTCAGAACAGCCTCACGTCTGCCTCTGTGTAGCAATGTGAGGGAAGGAGGTGTGGTAGCAGTTTTTATCTAGCTTTGTGAGCATGTCTTAGCTTTCCTACGGGGTTCTTCCAGAAACCACAGCATCCCTTGTATAGCTTTGTATCTCCAGGGACCTTAATAACTAACTATTTGTCGAATGAATGATTGAGCCATCTAAGGCAAATCTGCAATGGAGCCTTGGTTGAAGGCAGGCATTTGTTGTGGAGAGAGGGTGTATCACTTCTGCCCCAAACACACTAAAGTTGACTGCACAACAGACAGTCCACCAGGCCCCTTGTTGTCCAGGCCAGGGGACACCTCTATCCCTTGAGAACTCTTTGGAGCAAAGAAGTGTCCCTGCTGCTAAAGAAATCTGGACTCATCACCAAGTTCCTGGTTCAGAGGAACCCAGGTCCAATCTCCAGGGCGAGGGGGAGCCCGGGTTGACACAGAACCTACCACAGCAAGAATGTTTTGGAAGCATACCCCGAAAAAAGGAACTTGGCACGGAGGGCCACTGTGACTCATTTGCTCTCCCATTTCTTAAGAGGAAGTCAAATCAATCACAAAATACCACTTCCTGAAATGACTAGTGGTTGGAGTATATTCTCTGTGTGAAATAAAATTCCCTAATTTGGGGTAGGCATGTGTATTTCCCAGTTGCTCTTCTTGAATCAGCCTCTGCAGTCACACTTGACTTCCAATGCCAGGTTGGACACTGGTGAGGGGGTTGGCCCTGGACAGAGGAGTTAATCTCTCCATGCCTTTGTTTCCTCTTCTTCAAAATGGGGACATGAATACCAGCCAGCCAGGGCTGTGGAGAGGATTAAATAAGAGTATTTATGTGGATCCCTTTGGACAGCCCAGGAAAATACCAATGTTAAGTACCTGGTCTCTGAACTTTGGGCCCTATCCCAATGTTCTGAGTCCCATGCAGTCGAGATCTTTTCCCTCTACAGATGACCTTTCTCTTGTGGAAAACGCAGGAATTGGACTGGATAACTTCGATGGCATCTTCCAGATTGAGAGAACATGACTGGGTCAACAGAAAGGTAGCCATTTTGAGCCAGCTCCAAGAAAGAGAAGTTCTTATGTCTCTGAGAGACAAGACGTTGAACAGTTTGGCCAGGGTGAAAGGATTCTACCACATTCTAACCCTAATGGGAGGCCTGGCTCCTAATAACAATGTTGCTTCCTGGGGCGCCTGGGTGGCTCGGTTGGTTTAGTGTATGACTCTTGATTTCAGCTCTGGTCATGATCTCATCGTTCATGAGATTGAGCCCCGCATTGGGCTCTGCACTGACAGTGCAGAACCTGCTTGGGATTCTCTCTCTCCCTCTCTCTCTGCCCTTCCCTGCTTGTGCGTGCTCTCTCTCTCTTGCTCTTTCAAAATAAATAAATAAGTAAACATTAAAAACTTATAAAAAAAAAAGCATTGCTTCCCTGAAAATAAGGTTGATTCTCAGGTAACCACACCTGAGCCATCGTGTTGAGAGAAGAGTAGGAGAAATATCCATACAAAGCACATGACGTCTTGTGACGATTATGCTCTTCTGGTAGCTGGTCACTGGAGGTCTTTTAGAAGGAGTCAGTCAAGGGAGGCCTCGGGGGTCATGGAGATTACTTAGACTTTAGGTCCCACGAGACCTGAGTTCAAATTCATCCCCATGCCAATGGGTAGCTCTGGGAACTCAGGCCCTTGGCTTGTGTTCTCTGAGCTTCAGTTCCCTCATATGTAAAATAGGGACAACAGGGCTGTGGGAAAGTTAGAAGACACAGAGGAAGTCCTGCGAACGAGCTCCTTTCCCATGACTCATACCTTCACAGCAGGGATGCGTATGTTATGATCAAATCACATTTATGAGCACGCACTGTGGAGCAGGGGTTGGTTGCCTTCATGAACATCAGTGGAGCTGAGGGCTGGGGCGTGGCCTAACGGAGGTCTTGCAGGAAGTCAGGGTGGGGCTGAGATCTAAGTCCAGGTCCATCTGTCTCTGGGACTTACGTCCTAATCATAACTCAACACTGCCACCAGGGCATGCTGCAATGCATGAAATGGCTTCAGAAACATGCACTTGACATTTGCAATATGCTCAAGTTAAGGGTCGTTCCTTCCAGTGCTGTTATTTTGCATTTCCACTGTCAAGTGCTTTCCTAACTTCCCTTTGGCTTAAAGATGGCTGATTCTAGCAGGAATTAGACCAGATGGTGCTCACATTGCCCTTTCTTGCAAAGGAGGGGACTCCCCCTGCATGTACACTCACCCAGGAAGGCTTTGCTGGGCCTTCCTTCTGGCCCAGGCCAGACAGGGTAGAGGAGCTCTCATTGTGCCTCAGCTCAAGGCTCCCAGGAGGTGGTCTCTGCTCTACACCTAACCACACTCAGCCACACGGGGTCCTAGCAAAGGAGAGGATTTATACATGCACAGCATGTCACCTAAAACAGAAAGTGATTCTCCAAATGCTTGGCATACCTCTAGGAAGTCTAGCCTCAGGAGAGACTAGGAAAGTGAGCATCCAATACTTAGAAGTAGCCGGTCTTTCCTGTGGTAGATTGACTGCAAAAATCTCCCGAATTCCTCAGCCTCTCTATATCCATGAGAGACATGCAGTTCCATCAACCCAGATTTTGCCTTAGTGGACAGCCAGCAGCCATCACAAAAGTGAGCAAGGCTATCCTTAACCAGCACCCCCACCATGAACTCGCCAGTCCCTGAGCACAGAAGACTATAAGAGCCCAAGAGAGCTTGACCCATCAGCAAGAATAATCGCTTACTCTTTGGAGCTACTGAGTTTTATGGTTTGTTATACTGCAACAGCTAACCCCTCGCACCCCCAAATTGTACCCAGTTCTAACCCAGACTTGTCCAGCTAGATATGCTTGGTTCTGAACTTCTTATGTCTTGATTCCAGCCCAGGAGTTCCAACCGGGTGTTGGTGAGAAACAGGCTGGGTTTGAATTCAGATCCCCCCACTTCCCCACCAAGTCTTAGCCTCTCAGATTCTCCTTGGGATGAATGATACCAGCCCTCAGGGCTATCGTGAAGACTTGTGAAGAAATAGATGAAGCTTAACACGAGTGCATTTTCAATAAATGGTAGCTGCTGGGGAGCGTTCAAAGTTGATCTCAGTCACCAATGGCTTGATTTGATCAATCATGCCTATGTCATAAAATCTCCATGAAGTCCCCTGGAATGACAGAGCTCGCAGAGCTTCTGGCTTGGAGGTGCTGGGATGGTGGCATGCTCGGAGAGGACATGGAAGCCCCTGGTGTCCTCCACCTTCACCCCATACTTTGACTATGCATCTCTTCCCATTGGGCTGTCCCTGAATTGTACCCTTTACAATAAACCAGTAATAGTAAGCCAAGTATTTTCGTGAGTTCTGTGAGCCATTCGAATAATTATCAAAACTGAGAAGGGGGTCATGTGAATCTCTGAATTCATAGCCAAGTTGGACAGAAGTGCCTGGACAGCCCATTTGCAACTAGTGTCTGAAGTGGGGGCAGTTTTGTGGGACTGAGTCCTTAGCCTGTGGGGTCTGCGCTAATTCTGGACAGCTAGTGTCAGAATTGAACTGAATTGAATTGAACTGAATTGAATTGAATTGAATTGAATTGAATTGTTTGATACCCAGTTAGTGTCAGAGAATCAGAGAGGGTAAGACAGATATCCAAGGCTGTTTTCTCTCTCTAGATGTGAACCCTTAAGGCCAGGGCCTGTCACATTCCCTCCTGGGCCTATGCCTAGGACAGGGTTTGGGAGAGAGCAAAGAACCAGACACAGAGCAGGGGATTTGGTCTATCCTAGGGCAGGGCAATGGGGAGCAGCTCAGGCCTGTGTCCATGGCATTTTTCTCCTCTCTCTAAATTTCAATTTTGAATATCAATCTCTGCCAATATCTCAAGGGACTTACAAGATCCCAAATCTATAATTCTGCACATACACTGTAAGAACTCTTTGGTGGGGCTGGACATTTGGGCTCTGCTGACAGTGTACCAGGCTGAAGCGGTGCAGGAAGCTTCATGCAGGGCATGCTCTATAGTCTGGGAGAAGGACACGTCTGTCATTTGCAGAAAGATACTGTCTAGCCTCAGGGCCCTGGCCCTATACTGTGTGTTGTCTGGAGAATCAACCCCAAGGCAAAGGGTTGAACACAGTACTCTGGGATTCAAAGAAAGGGGCAATGGCCAGAGGTGGCAGCCGAGGACTGACAGTAGGCCCATTTCTCCTGCTTGCAGTGGGCATGTGAATCTGGCCTGACCTCTCTGTTCGGGATGGCCCTGAATGACTCATACATGCATACATGTCCCAGCCATGCACGCATACAATCTCAGAGCCAGCCCCGACAGCAAGGCAACATCTCCCCCTGTTACCGTTTGCTGAGCACGGACCGTGCATCAAGCCCTGATACTATGGTTCACACAGATCACCCTCCAAAGATGTTTTAATTCCTGTTTTAAGAGGAAAGGAAGGCCCAGAGGAGGTAAATGCTGTGTGCAAGGCCACCAGCTAGCAGGGGCTAAGCTGCTATCTCAACCCCAGCCTGCTGAGGTATTTAACACCAGGTGGCTCCGTCCATTTCTGTGGTCAAGGACTATGGCCAGATGGTACCTGTGTGATGGAGCTGACTGCTTATTCTGTTGGCTCCACCCTCCACCCCTGGGGCCCCCAAATCACAGATAGGCCCAGAAATCTGCTTTCAAGACATCTGATTCCTCATAGTGACCCCTGTCAGCAAACTGAAAGGATAAAGACTTCTGGAAGTCATCAAGTCATGGACTCAGTAATATCAGTTAAAGCATATTCATAACCAATAAGAATTCATCACAACATAGGCCTAAACCCCTCCTCATTCTCTCTGCAGCCCCTTGGAGTTACTTTCTTTGGTACAGATAAGACGTGGGGACAACTGTCACATGTCTCACAGGGGAGGGACAGAGCTTGTGTTCCCAATCCATCAACCCAAAGAGTCTGAGTGGAGAGAGGAATGCCACCCTCCAGAGGCAGCTGTGGCCCAGTGATAGGACTCAGGGAGTAGCACAGGGCATGGCCTTGACCCAGCACATCGGTCTCTATGTTACCTTGTAGAGAAAAGTGCATTCACAGCCTAGTTTGTAGCAGTGGGAATCTAGAGATGACCTGTAGTGGGCTCCGCTATGCAACCCAGATGCTCTGAGGACTGATAGGCAGCCCTCAGCCTCTGCATCTGCTGGAGATTTCCTCACCTAACGTATCTCCTTTCCTGGGGGCAGCTGCCACTGATGGCTGGTCAGTGTGGGTATAAAGGCCTGGCCTTCTTGCCCCACGTGAGCACAGCCCTGAGGGCCCACACCAGTGTCAGCTAAGTGTGCAGTTGACTGACGCCCTGCATACCTATGTCACAATCCAGCCTCTCCCTCAGCTCAGTCCTGCTTGCTGACTCCCGACAGGTATTGGTCCAGTGAACTTCCTCCATGCTGATCCCCACCTCAGAGCCACTGGACATAACTCATGGGACAGTCATAAAGTCCTTAATATGCTCATCGTAGTTATTTTACACCCTCACCTTAGTTTTTGTTTATTTATTTTTGAGAGAGACAGACAGAGTGCGAGTGGGGGAGGGGCAGAGAGAGAGGGAGACACAGAATCCGAAGCAGGCTCCAGACTCTGAGCTGTCAGCATAGAGCCCACCATGGGGCCTGAACCCATGAATGTTGAGATCGTGACCTGAGCTGAAGTTTGACGCTTAACCAACTGAGTCACCCAGGCACCCGAAATTCCCCACCTTACAATCTCTGCAGTGGCTGAGTCTGATTCTGATACTTGGCTAGAGCTGCCTGGGGTTGGGTATTTACTTTCTCTAGGTCAGTCAGGCTCTGATAACACTCCATCAGGCTGGGTTCTGACTAACTGGTTTCTCTTGAGGTCAGGTCTTGTTAAGAACAGAGCACTCTCCTGGGGCACCTGAGTGGGCTCAGTGGGTTGAGTTTTGACTCTTGGTTTTGGCTCAGGTTATGATCTCACAGTTTGTGAGTTCGAGCCCCACATTGGACCCTGCGCTGATGGCGCGGAGTCTGCTTGGGATTCTCTCTCTCCCTCTCTCTGTTCTCCCCCCACTTGTGCTCTCTCAAAATAAATACATGAACTTATTAAAAAAAAAGAACAGAACACTCTGGTGTATTTCAAAAATGGTTCCTTTCCCTCTCCTCCTGCTGATATTTACTGTGGGAAACTGGTCAAATCCTTGGCGGTAAATCTCAAGATATTGTGGGACTTTCCTATGATTGGGTCCCCCCTGGAGTTCTTAATGCTCAGTTATCCACACTGAGCCTCCGGCCATCATCAGTTACATTGCAGGTTTTGCCACACTTGCCCTGGTTCCCACGGTGGCTTCCACGCGTGAATCTCTGCTGTATCAATCGTGACTCCCTGTGCGTGCCTGTCTGTCTCCAATCTTGGAGGTAGTGGTTTGCCCCGTGTCCTCCCTTCTCTTACAGATCCTAGAAGAGTTGTTAATTTTTCAATCGGTTCAGCTGGTACCTAGTCTTAGGACAGAGTGGTGACTTCCAAGCTCCTTACACGTGCAACCTTCTAATACTTAGTTTATCTCTTCAGACTATGTTTTTTTTTTCTTGCTTTTTTAGCATGTTTTGTAATTTTTGGTTGGAAGCCATATATAATGTATTGGGCAATAGAAATGGAAGTAAACAGATCTTAGTTTGAGGTTTTATCTTCACTTGGCTGGGCATTGTGCTGTGATTAACGTTTATCATATCTGTAGGTGCCAGAGGCCACAGTTTTTCTAGCTTCCTTATTTTTTTTTCTTCTCTACTGTCTTTGGGTTTCCCTAAGAACTCCTTCCTAAATAGATCCTGTGTCTTATAGCTCTTCCAGTTGCGAGGCACGGTTATACTTGAGCCCTCCTGATGTGTTGGGAAGGTGTGAGGAGGAGAAGCATTTTATAATCTTGTCTAATTATCAGTCTTTTTGTGGGCCTGAGTCTCTGGGCTATGACCCTCAGAACTACTAAATAGGCCTCCCCCTTTCTCCCCCTCCCCCTTGGTGAGAGGGAAGTCTAGAGGAAGCTGGAGTTGGTGAACTGCCGCTCCACCAGGTCACTATGGCTCTGGTAAGTTGTTTTACTTGGAGGGAAGGACTTTCTTATGGGGAACATTCTGGTCATATTTCCAAGTGATTACTTTTCCCTTTCTCCTGTCCAAAACACACAGGAATTTTTCTTGGCTCTTCATCTTGAGGATCTGGTGGAGTTCCTGGAGGTAAAACTCAGGAAAATGTGCCCCTCTCCCCCATCCTGCTAATTCTGGGCTTCCAGGAGTTTCTTACTTTCAAGCAAATCCACACTCAGCCTCCAGCAGGTAGTCAAATTTAGCATTTAAGTGTTCACACCAGATCATTATTCTAGTGGCTTCTGCTTCAGGTAGACTGATCTTGGCTGTTATTTTCTGAATTCCCAGGGTCTTTAGATTTGAGGTGACCGTTTCCCCTGTGACCTCAATTTTCTGATGGGTCTAAGAAAAGTCATTGATTTTTAAGTTCATTTATATTCTTTCTTGTTGTATGGGTGGGAGTGACAATTTCTAAGCTTTTTCCATGTCAAATTTCATAGCTGCTGCAGAGTGACTATTCTTTTTCAAACAACTCCTACTGTACCTCCTACCTTCCTGTCCCTGGAAGATCCTGATTCACCTCCCAGAGGCCCATGGTCCACATGGAAGACTTCAAAGAGCAACTTCCTTTAGATCCCTCCATTAGATTATAACAAGTAATGAACGAGCTCCAGGAAGTAGGCATTTTTATCAGTTTTGGTACCGGCTGTATCCCCAGTACCTAAAACAGTGCCTGGCACAAGTGACCACATGAACTACCAATCTTTCATTAGAAAACCCTTGAGTGAACTTCCCAGGCTTGTCACCTTTAAGGGCCCCAGCTAGCTTTCATCAGCAGATGATAGTCTGACTTTCTCTGGGACCCTTAGTTGACTGGTATTGGATTTGCATTCCCTGAATGCTGGAGAAATGAGACAGGGTGCCTGGCTCCAAGTATATGGTCCTGGTGCCCCTACACAGAGTCGCCATTAGGCACAAACTGATCATTCTGCTTTCTTTTCAAAAAATTACGAAAGGCAACAGCTCAGAGCCAGAGATTGACAATAGAATCCAGTGGTTTGTCTGGGCAGGAATTCTTAGTCTTTCAGGGATTACCCTGTACCCTTCCTTGAAATCTGTTGGTTTTTTCTTTTTAATTAGATGTTTAATCCTTATAAAGCTTCTGTGATATGGCCTATCATGGTCTCCCTTTTATAGTGAGGAACCCAAATGGAGAGATTATATAACTTGAATAAGCCCCCAGAGTAAGTGGTGGACCTAGGATCTACTCCATGCCTGGCTTTCTCTAAAGACTCGTTTTATCTGTTCCAAACTGCGAAAATGATGTCAGCAGCAAGGTGGGAGGGTTGATTTTCCCTGTGTACTGGTAAGTTAACAGGAACTGGATCATGACATGGTGCTAAAAGGAGGAGGGAGCAGAGACCTGGGTAGAGGGGGGAAGACCATTTGCCCAGAACACTGGGCAAAGCTGGTTTCAGGATGCCCTCTTAGATGGCATTTAGGGAAGCTATCTGAAAATCAAAGCCATGGGCAACTATGTTTCCATGTTCATCTTCACCTTCCTCCCAGGTCACCAGAGTGCTGCTTTCTCCTACCCTTGTTTCTAGGGTCTATCTGGCAGGTAATACTGCCAGCCATCGAACACGTTGAGAGAAGCCAGTTTGTACCACCAACCCAGTAGAGAGAGCCGGATGGGCACATTCCAGATTCAGACAGGGGATTTGATGGCTGTAGCCAAGGGTGTGGTCAATGTCCCTAAAGGCAGAGATGCATCTATGAATGAGCACTAGAGATGGGTCAGCTCAGGTCTGGGTTGAGTCCCGCCTCTGCCATTCACTGGCTGTATGCCTTTGGAAGTCAAGGAACTTCCTGACTCTCAGCTTCCTTAACTGGCCAACAGGGGGAGCCGCTCTGCCTCCACAAAGCTGGGCAACACTGAATGAGACTGGAGGGGAGGAGGAGCTGCAGAGTGCAGAAAGGCTGTGAGCCATCTCTGCGGTTTGCTATTTTGCAATCATTTTCAGAGTCAATTCACTTCTCCCAGATGTGCCGAAACAGAAATCATCTTAAGAAAATGGCTCCCTAAGGAAAGCCTCTGACTCAGCCCCTACTTGGTTCTGTCACTGGGGGTGGGTAAGTGTGGGCTTCCGCTTGGCTCCCCAGTGGGCAGTGTGTCTAGCAGAGCTTCTGTCTAGACATTCACCAGTCGTTCTGCCCAGCATCTCCCCAGCCTCCTTGTTCCTGGGGGCACAGGTACCTCAGGGCTGCCAGTTCGCAGCCCAGGACACATAGAGGGCTCTTTCTGGATGTTACGGGCTAACCTGTATCTGCCCTCCCTGCCCCAAATTCATACATTGAATTCCTAACCCTTAGCACCTCAGAATGTGACTATATTTGGACATAGGGTCTCTAAAGAGGTATTTAAGTTAAAATGAAGTCATTAGGTTGGGTCCTAATTCAACATAACTGGTTAGAAGAAATGAGGCCATGGACACATGTGAGGTAAGACCATGTGAAGCCACAGGGAGAAGATGGCCATCTTCAAGCTAAGGAGAGAGGCCTCAGAGGGAACTAAGCTTGCCAACACCTTGATCTTAGACTTCTAGCCTACAGAATTGTGAGAAAATAAGTTTCTGTCATTTAAGCCACTCACCTGTGGTATTTTGTTATGGCAGCTAGAGCAAACTAACATACCTGCCTTTCCTCCTCTCTGTGAGTGTGAGGGGTGAGGGGCAACGAGAGACAGGTGCAGGGATGGGCTGGTTGCCCAATCAAGGCCACGAGGCAGCTGTAACAATTATAAATCTATACACACTTGATATAGCCTCAGAATACATGAGGAAAACACTGACAGCAGACAATCGAGTAACGAGAGTTGGAGATTTCCATGTCCCAGTCTCAATAACTAAGAGAACAACTAGACAGGACATCAGCAATGATATAGAAGGCTGGAATGACATGATCAACCAATGTGACCTAATTGCCATGTATAGGACACCCCTAATAATGGGTGCAGAACATACATTATTTTCATGTAATATGGAACTTTCTTTAGGATAGGCCATACGCTAGGCCATAAAACAATAAATCGACTGGTAGGTGGGTAAACATAATGTACACCCATATAATCGAAGTATCATTCAGCTAAGAAGGAACAAACCATGTTCTAAGAAGAACATGAACGAACCTCAAAAACCTTATGCTAAGTGAACGAATCCTCATGCAAAAGACTGCATAATATAGAATTCCATTTCCATAAAGTGTCTCAAAAAGGCAAATTTATAAAGACAAAAGGCGGAGCAATGGTTTCCTTGGGCTGGGGCAGGAGTAAGGATTATTTGTAAATGTGCACAAGGGAACTTTTCTGGGTGATAGAGATGTCCCAGAATTCAGTTATGATAATGGTTGTACAATTCTACAAATATACTAAAAATCATTGACTTGTATACTTCCAATGGGCGAATTTTATCCTATGTAACCTACCCCTCAGTAGCGCTGTTAAATACACAAACATATGAGATAATAACAAATGATGTGAAGAAAAATAAAGCAGGGAAGAAGAGAGGAATGTTGGGGTGGGTTGCAAAGAGTGCAGTCATTACTGCCAGTAGCCAAATACTGCCCATCCGCCCTTTGAGGCACGTGGTAATACTATACTTCCTGGACTCCTCATGGGTCCTGGACAACGAGTTGACAATGAGTGTGACATGCAGGACTTCCAGACCAAGGATTTTATTGCTGGCCTGAGACTTTTCTAGAGTTCAAGTTGCTCCCTTTACCCCGTGGCCTGGCCACCTGCACCACGTGATATGATTGTTTCATCAGCCTGGATCTTTGAGTCACTGTGATGGTGAATCTTTGAGTCACTGTGATGGTCAGGTGACCCACGACTCAGTTACTGAATATCCTACCCTATTGGGACACAGGGAGGTGGTCAGTTAAAGCCTTGAAAGGAGATGACATTTGGGTGAAAGTCTGAAGGAGGTCAGTGTGTGAGTCATGCGGATGTTGGGCAGAAGGCTACTTCAGAGAGAGGGCAGAGCACATGCAAAAATCTGGCACATTTGAGTAGCAAGGACGCCAGAATTGCTGGTGCTTAGCAAGTAGGGGACATGGGAGATGATGGGATGGGTAATGGTGAGTCAGATGGAGTGCGGACATGGGAATCCACCGGCATGTGTTGAGCAGGTGACACTCCCCATCAGATTTAGGCTCTAAGAGCCCCATTTCAGCTGCAGTATTAACAAGAGATGGATGGGCTTCCATGGTCAGGAAGACCAGTAAGGATGTCTTTGTAGGAATCTAAGTGAGAGCTGACTTCACACCCTGCTGCCACATCATTCTTCCTATAAGAAATTCTTTTTCTTCAGTTTTATTGGGACATAACTGGCGCCCAGCACTGTATAGGTTTAAGGTGTACAGCATAACAATTTTATGTACATCTATTGTGAAATAGTTACTGCTGTTTACTTAATATCCGCCATCTCATATAGCTCCAAAAAGAAGAGAAAATCATCCCTTATGATGGTAACTCTTAGGATCTCCTCTCTTACCTTCAAAATATATCACACAGCAATGTTAACTACAGTCACCACATTGTACATTCCACCCCTCTACATTACTTGTTTATCTTATAACTGGAAATTTGTACGTTTTGACCGTTTTCCCCCCAATTCCCTCTCCCCCTGCCCTCACCTCCAGGAACCACAGATCTGATCTATTTTTCTTTCTTTTTTAAATTGCAAGTATAGTTGACATATAATATTGTACGTTTCAGGTGTACTATAAAACTGATTCAAACAGTCCTAGGCTTACAACTTTCAATAGCTCCCTCCTGCCCATGAAAGAGAGTCTGACATAGTATCAATCTGTCCCTCCTCCACCACTTCCCTCCCTATGGTTTCAGTTCCCCTGTCTCTGAGCCTCCTATTCTCCCAGTGCACACTCTTGCTGCCCAACCTGGGTTCTTGTGGTTTCCTCATGTCCCTGCCATCCACAGCAAGGAGGGAAGAGGAGATGTTCCAGAGAAAGACCAAGTGAGCAAAGCCAGAGTTGGGAGGATACCGGAGGGGGGTGTGGTGGAGGATGGCCAGTCCAAGCTGCTCCCTGGCCTTGGTCTTGAAGGTTAGCTTGTGGGCGAAGGAGCTGGGGTCCTGAAGGGATGACTGGACTCAGAGCAGCCTTCCCTTTCCTTCTGGATTCTATGGCTCAGTATGGGCAGAGGTTACCATCTTTCTGCCCACCATGATTTGGACCCATCGTGGGGAGTAACCAGGGAGGTCAGTTAACTGGGAGAATCCACCAGTCCATGGGACAGAACCGGGCAGACCAGTGGGCAGCAGTGTGGGAAGTTGGGGAGCAAAGAGGCTGCAAGTTGTGAGAATGGGCAGGATCACGCCACAGAAAACGCTTAAAGGGGTGGAACCAAGCACAGCACCAATGGCTGGGTGACAGGTCTCCCCAAATGAGAGACCAGAGTACTGGCTGGCCTCCAGCTTCTTGGTATATGGCAGGTCCTTGACCTGACAAAACTCTGGGCAAAGTGAAGAAGTGAAGTGCAGCAGTACAATTTAACCCAAAAGAATCTTCCATTTGCCCCCAATCTCCCAATTTAATTTCAGTTAAAAGCAAGCTCACGTTCCCAAATGACCTTCTCCAGAATCCATGGTGAGAGAGAGAGAGGAGAGAGAAGGGGGAGAGTCAGAGAGAGAGAGACAGAGAGAGAGACCGACAGGAGACAGAAAGGGAAACAGAAAGGGAGAGAGACAGAAGGGTGGACCCAGAGAGACCAAGGATGAGGAGAAGAAACTGCTTCCTCTGTACTGCCTGACTTTCCTCTTTTTCCAGAAGCTTGCTACAGAACAAGCATGGCTGGTTCGTTTTTATAAAGCTGCCAAGCTGTTTGTGATCAGATAATGATTTTAAAATTAATTAAGTCTAAGGGAATGAAGTACTGATATGTGCTACCATGTGATCAATCTCAAAAACATCACTCTAAGCCGAAGATACCAGACACAAAAGGACACATGTGCATTTATATGAAAATCCAGAATTGGGAAGTCCTAGAGATAGAAAGCCAATCAGTGGTCGCCAGGGCTGGGGAGCTGAGGAGCCTCTGCTTAGTGGGTATGGGGTTTTCTTTTTGGGTGACGAAAATGCTTTGGAACTGGAGAGAGGTGATAGTTGCACAACGTTGTGAATGTACAAATCACCACTGAATGAACTGTTCACTTTAAAATGGTTAATTTTCTTATGTGAATTTCACTGCCATGAAAAATTTAGTTCAATCAACTCCTTTAAATTCAGGCATCTCGTGCAATATCTCATTTTTTTCCCCTAAAGAATTATCATCTGTGCTCTGAGGGTGGGGGGTGGGTATCTGCTATACTGTGAAAATCTGGTGGCCGGAACCTTCCACAAAAGCAAGTGACTTTTCCTTTCTAATCAAACGATGCTATAAACCCAGCTGAGAGGGAAAAGGCTGGAGATTTTACAGCCCCCTAATGCATTAGAACCGAACAGAACGAAAGGCTAATTTCAGCTGCTCCCCACCCCTACTGTCACAAGGGAAATCCAGGATGTTAAACATTATGAGAAGTGTCCCGTAGCCCGCGTCCAGCCCGGAGCCAGATCCAGGCGACTTGGCTTTGTGGCCACAGAGTTTGACTCCTCATCCCTTACAAATATCCACCCAGACCACAGCAAGGGCTGCTGTGTACAGGCTCAGGCCTCCCGAGCTTCAGTCTGGTGGTTCCCTGGCCCTGGCTGCTCAGGAGGTTTACCTGGGAATTGAAAAATACGCTGATGCCTGGAGCCCCCTCCAGACCAATCTCCAAGTATTTAAAAATACCTGCAGATTTGTAAAAGCTCCTTCATGATTCTAACATTGAGCTATGTTGAAGACCACTGTCTGCACTTCTTCTTCTATGGGATTTCAATCATCATCTGAATGTGTCCAGGTCCAGAGAACACAGAACACTATTGCAGAACCACCCAGCCAGCACCCATGTGATCCCCCCGAGAAGCAACTGCACGACCCCCCCCCCCACAGCACCTGCATGCGTCCCACCCTGAGGGTTGTCCCGCTTGGCCTAACTTACCTCCTGCCCCTTTAATGGGGGCTACTGAGCCATCCTCATGGTTTCTGAATTCTGGCTGGATTGCTTCCAAGCAGGATGCAACGCCTTCCCTGTGAAGGACCTGCCTCTTGCCCTCTCTGCCTTTGGGCACTGTCCTCCTCACAGACTCTGAATGTCATCAGAGCCCTGAGTCACTGGAGTCAAATCCCTCCAACAATCATTGTCACGTTGAAGGCTCTGTGTTTCAGGCAGACACAGAACAGCTCCCAAGTACAGGGGTGAGGGCTGTGCCATCAGCCATGTCCAGTCCGTGACCACAGATGCCCCCTAGATCTTTCCAGCCCACAAGACCAAGACAGCTCCTCAAGTGACCCCATCTCTCAGCCTCAAGTGACCCCCATCTCTCAAGCAAGAAGCCCAGAGCAAAGGTAATCATACTCCACATGAAATAATATAAAATTCTTACCGAAATATCTGGCTGCAAATGTTCTTCTTTTGCTGGAAGCTGTCGGTAGCATAATGAAGCTGGCAGTCTATGTGCAAATTTCTTGTATATCCTTTTTATAAAGAACCAACCACATCCTCAAGCAGACAAGCTAATTCCTGTTTTCCAGTAACAGGAGATCAGCATCTATAGAAAAGAAATATATTTAGAATGCCCTTTATCTGGTGTTTTCTTGGATTTCAAACAAGAACCCTTGCTGTGAGGAATTAGTCCCTTAAATACAAGTGTACCCAGGGATCTGGGAATGGCCTTGGGTGAGTCATGGGACCTGTGGGTGTTAGTTGTCCTCTAGTCTGTAAAATGGGAATAATAATAACAACTACCCCTCAGGGCAGGCAGAGGATCAACAAGATGATGGCTGTCAAACGGCAAAGCCCTTCACACGTCAGAGACTCTGCTTGATCTTTTCCATCAGCTGACCTGGGTTCAAAAGGAGCTGTGTTTTTTGTTTTTTTTTTCACATACAAAGACCCCAGAGCATGCAGTGGCAGATCCTCAGCCTTGTACTTTTGTTCAGTTTTTGTTCAGCATCATTACTGCACAGCTTACAGTTGTGGAAAATCGAAAAGAAAATCCCAATCATGCAACAGCCAAGTGACATTTAGGCAGCCATCAACATCACTGACAGAGTGGTCTTGGCGCTCTCAGGGAAAGGCAGTTCCGAGGGGCGGTGTTATCCCATTTAAATACATACGGAGTTTACAGAGGCAAGGAGCAACCCCTAGAAGGACGGCTACCCCTCGAGTGTTCTTCCCAATCCCCTTCTTGTTGCTTGTTATCATAGGACCGATCCCTGTCATGCAGATGAAACAAGCATGGCCAGCATTCATTGCGGGCAGATCCCTTCTGCCCGCAGGATGCAGGAAAGCAGGGACTCAGGCCATCGTGGACACAGGAGGTGGAGGCAGGGCTGGGGGCTACAGAACAGCACTGTCGGGGGGCTGTATAGGGGCAGTGTCCTCGGGCTCCAGTCCTGGCCATCTGTGGACAGCTCCCGCTGCGTGTGGTGCCTGTGGCGAGTGACCAGGGACAGCTGGCAGCCACAGAAGCCACACTGCTTGAAGAGAGCAGCAGAGCCCCAAACTCGAGGCTGGGGGGGAGCCCAGCCAGGGAGCTAGAGGACCAGAGTGGCAAGCAGGGAACTCGGGAGCTGGGACCCACCTCGGAGACCCGTAGGGACCCAGAGTGACATTTCTCTGTATTCTCTTAGCACACAGGACTGGCAGGGTGATGGAGGGGAATGAAGAGAGACAGGAAGAAGCCCTCTGCATGACCCAGTGTTAATAGGGGCTTCAGAATTAAAAACTCTGGGTGTGTGTCCAGGTTTTTCCTTTTTCTAGTAGTATAAATTTGGACACACTACTGAAATAGGGTTACCAGATTTAGCAAATAAAAATACAGAATGCCCAGTTCTATTTTTAGGGTAAGTGGGTTCCAAATATTGCATGGGACATAATATCTACTTTTATAGTATTAAAGGTATTCATTGTTGGTCTGAAATTTGGATTTAATTGAATGTTCTTATTTTATCTGACAACCTTATATTTATACCTTCTGAGTATCCATTTTATCTCTGGTCAAAAGAAAACAATCAAGTAAGAAACTTTAAGTTGTTGGAAACAAAAACAACAATTAAAATTGGCTTGAAAAATAAGGGCAGATTTATTGGCTCCTTTAGTGGGAAAGGCTTTATAATATGGACTTCAGGCCTGGTCGGATCCAGCAGCTCGATACTGTCAACCAAGTCTGGTTCCCTCCCACCCTCAAGTTCCCCTCTTTGGGGGACACCAAGGTTTCCTAATTATTAAAAAAAGCTTTAAGAGCTAATATTTTCTCCTTCATACCTAATAGGAAGAGAGAACATACCTTCTGGTGTCTCTCTTTGAAATGCTGGGAAGCCTCCCTTCCCTACTTTCCCAAACATCTCTTGCCTCATGGCCTTGATTTGGGCAACCAAATCCATCCTTGAACCAGTCCTGATGGGTGGGGAATGAGATGTACATATTGGCTAAACCAACCTGGTCTCATCCTGGGAGCTGGGTGGACTTGGCTTTCACAAGGTACCTAGGCTGGTATAGGAAAGAGATAGAGCTAGAATACATGCCAGGGCACTGTGACCAATGTGGGACGAGGACTCCAAATACAGTGACTACTGCAGATTGCTGCAGGGATAGAATAGATGAGACTGACCTCGTGTGTGGGGGTGGGGTGGGGTGGGGAGCATGATTATACCAGGAGGGCTCTGGTTAGGGGAGTGACCTTCGCAGATCTCAGTCTGCAGTGAGGATGACAAGGTTCTAGGGCATGGGCATTTGCTTTGGGGGAAACATGGGTGGAAGGGCAGATAAGGTGGGCCTTGTCTGCCAGCCACTGGGAGAGAGGAAGAAATCTCAGGGGCAGAGGGGACAGGAGAACTGCTCTCCAAGCACCCAGCCTAGCCCTTATCTTCCCCTCACCCATCATTCTTGGCAGCAGTGTTCAAGGGCAGGCCACATCCCAGGTAAGCTCAGTACAGCTGGGGCACTGCCCCCCCCTCCCCCCAGCAGCAGGACACAAGGCAGTCCTGATGACTCAGCCAGGAGCAGTTTGTTTGGCACGGCCACACAGCCAGCCGGCTCATTGTGGGAGAGGGTGCTGGGAGCACCAGGTCCTCCTGGACTCGGGCCAGTATGTCCTGCACAGGGCATGCCCCCACCGGCAAACATTATTAATAATGACAACCGGCACTCAGTAGGCGCCGACTGTGGGAGCAGATACATTAACCTGACGGTACGCTGAGGTGAATATCACACTGGACTTGTGAGTCAGCCCATCATAATTTAACGTGGTAGAGGGGGGACATTCAACCCCACGGTGCCCGGGCACTCGCTGCCACCCCGTCCTCTAGGGTGGCCAAAAAGGCCCCGCTGTCCTGCACTGGCCTGGGCACGCGTTCACCTTGTGACAGCCCCTCGCTCATCCCCTGGAACCCCGGGAGCTGCGCCTGCATGTGAGCCGTGCCAACGAGCACCCATCACCCGGCGGGCGTCCGGGCCCTGCCAGGCAGACGTCCGGGAAAGCCGCCTGGGTGCTGCCCGCTGGGGTCTGCTCACCTGGGACCCGGGCCGGACACCTCCGTCTCCGCCGCCCTGGCGCCTGCTTGGGATCCTTCCTCGGGCACCTCCTGGAGGGAGGGCTCGGGCTCCCCGCCCCCGCTGCTCACCCCGTGGCCGTGGCGGTGGCCTTGGCCCTGCCCCCGGCCCCCCATGTGACGAGCGGGCAGGGGAGGCGGGCAGGACCAGGAGGAAGCTGCCCCAGCCCAACATTATCAGTCAGAAGCAGGCTCCCCGGCTCCTCGGTGCCTCTGGGGACGCTGCGTTGTTGGCCGTCCTTGGCCTGCTAAGAGCTTGCGGCTGCCGCGCCTGAGGAAGCCTTGCCCCGCCAGGCTAACCTCTGCCAGGAGGGGCTGCTGCAGGCCGGCCCGCCGGTGGACGCCCGCCAGGAGTTCCGCTTGGTGCAGCGCGCCCCCTGGCGGGCACCAGCGGCGCAGCCTCACACGCCCCGGGGTCCTGGGCCTGACCTAGCTCCATCGCGGCCGCAGCTCAGTGGCTCCCCCTCACCTTCCCGGGGGCCACGTGTGCTGGTAGGGTGTGTGGGATATTCCTGGGGATTTCCACACCGAGTCTTCCGGAATTCTGCACAGCTGGCCAGTCTTGTGTCTTCAGGATGGGCGGGAAGGTGGGGCTGGAGGTCATTAGCAGGGTAGGAACCCTCAGGCTGTGGGAAAGGGTTGGGGGCGGGGGGAGGATTTGAGCCACTTTCCGAAGAACCAGCATCGCTTAAATCTCCCCACTTCGGGCATTGGGAAACTGAGGTCAGAGGGTTCAGTGAATTTTCCAAGGGGACAGATTACAAATGGCATTGCTGAGATTTGAAACCAAGGTCAGCTGATTAAACATCTTTTGAAAGCCAAGGCCAAGGAGAGAAATAGGAAGGTAGCCTTTATTGACCTGGCCTCCCAGTGGAGCTCTGATCGGCAGCCCTTTTCTCTGAGGCTGGGCGGGCCTCCCCCTCACCTGGACTCAGTGTGGCCCTTTTGCTCTTGGTCTCCCTGACCAAAGCAGGGTGGCTGGCCATGGACTGGTAGCCTTAGAAAGTCTGATTTGACATATGGGCAGAGCTGGGGCTGGGATGGAGTCTCCGTCAACCCAGTCTCAGGGAGGTGGTGATGGCAGAGGTAGGGCCGTCCTCTATCCTAAACACTGCTCTTGGAGGCCCCTGGGAGAGCGGCAGGCTGGGCCGTGGTGGAGAGTAGCCACTGCCAGAGGCAAGGAGGCACACACCCTGTTGCCAGGCCAGAGTTCAGGGCTTGTGAGAAGCAAGGTGTAATGTACTGTTCTTGGACCCTGCTTGGACCCTGCTTGGACACTGCTACTATGGATGCAATTGGAAAGCAGCAGTCTAGGCCTCCTTTGTGCATGCACTGTGGAGGGCTATTACCTCCATCCAGGCTTCCTAGGGGAGGCGTGGGGGATTGCAATGGAAGGAGCAAGGGCACTGGAATCAAGCAAAGGTGGCTTTGACTCCTGCCTGGACACCTCTTAGCTGGGTCACTGGTAAGTTTCACTGTCTCTCTGAGACCCGTTCCCCATCACAGCAGTGGGGATCGAGTGAGGGCAAAGAAGGCAGCTAGGTGCTCTGGACCTGCCCTAATGGCTGTGATGCAGCTACACTTAACAGGAGGCCAGGAAGTGCTTGTTTCCTCCATGATCAGACGCAACATTAGCTAGGGCAGTGTTTCGTTCTCAAACTGGGTCTCTTGCCCATTTTTATAAATCCTGCACTTTTAATTTACATTACATATTAGAAACGAAGCCATTTTTATAAGGTGGGATGGTTATTGTGCAATTAAACACTCCTAGGTGATGTCAGGGCCTGAGTTTTCATTTATGCTTAAAATGGAATTGACAGCAAGTGGCAGAGAATGTGTTGATGTTGGGCTCTGGTGTATGGGTCTCTGTGGGAGCCAGAAGCCATACCATGGCCGTCTCTTGGGCCTTTTCCAGGCCTCCCAGGGAACCGAGTGGGAACCCTCTGTCCTAGCCAGGAACCTGTCACCATCAGTGGACTGACTGGTTTTTGTGATGTTAGGGTCCTGTGTAAGGGAAGCTCCCAGAAATCATGGTGGTCCCAATGGTCCACGGGAGGCCTACCATCAATGAGCGGTTGAGCCCCAGCGGTCACAAATTCAGCCAGAACCACCCTGTAGATCGCATTATATTAAGAATTCTTAGGGGATTTTTACTTGTTTTTACATAGGAAAGTTTTGTTTTCCTAGTTGTTAGAAGTTATGAACATTAGAAGGATATGTATCATTTTATGTATACAAATATTTAATTTGATGCTGGAGTCTAGGGATTGTTTCCTCCTTCTTTTGAAGAGGGCTTCCCAGGATTGAATAGAAGAAATGCTAAACTAATTAATAATATAGATATTATTTAGATACATATATATGTATATATATCCTGACTGTAATTGGCAATTGTGGCCACACGATGGTGCTCTCAGCACACTACTTATGGTGTGTGTGTGTGTGTGTGTGTGTGTGTGTGTGTGTGTGTGTGTACGCGCTTTCCAGCAGAGCACTCCCATTTCTGAGGAAATCCTTCCAAGGTGGGGCTCTATTGGCCTCAGAGGGCTCAAAGGAATCACGTGTATAGCACCCATGGGAAATACATACTTCTGGGGAATTCGAGGCTGGAACAAGGGTGAGGGTAGTAAGGCAATCAGGGTGTGAATTTGAAGGAGGCAATGAATGCCTCACTTACTTCCCGATGGTCCAGGACCTGGCTTACTGGGATGAGATGAATAGCACAGGCCCTGGGGAATGGCCCCCTAAGTCCTTAGGGGAGAGGAAGATGCTTTGACCATGACCCTGGTCAGGTAGGGCTCATAGAGCAGAGACATTAAGGCCCCTCATCTGCTCCAGGGAGTGTGGCCAAGGCAGTCAGATGTACGTCCTAGGAGAGGATTAGAGGAATGGGCAAGGTGCTGCTCATCCCAAGGCCAGTGTGAGCATGGTGGCCAGCCGCAGAGAGGCCTCGGGGTGTGCAGGCAGAGCAGAATGTCACCCCAGAGCCTGCTTACCTGTCTGCAGCTCCTGCCCCCAGCAGCTCCCGCTGGGGTAGAAGAGGCCACAGTGAAGCAGTTGTATTCCAACAGAGGCCTGGAGGTCCTTGCACCTGTGGCTGGTGGGGCTCTGCCTGGGCCTGGGTCTCGGTATCACGAGTGACACTGAGTCAATGTGGCCTGCAGCATGGCCTATGGAAGCTGTATAGAAAAAACTTAACTGCAAAGAAGGCCTCGGTGTCGGGTTTACAGGTGGACGGAGAAATGGGCAGACGTTTTGGTAAACCTAAATGATCACTGTATATAAAACACATGAGAGTAATCATTCAAGGCAGGGGCGTGAAGAACAACGTGGAACGGGTATTGCAGATGATACAGTATCTAATACTGAATATAATAACATGGAAGAGGAGAATGGGGGAGAATTAGAAGCTCTGGGCTCCTGGGTACCTGGGGCTTTAACTCTAGGTGGGCATGTCCCATAGAGATATAATGTGAGCCACACATGCAATTAAAATTTTTCTAGTAGTCATGTTAAAAAGAAGGAGAGGAAATAGTTTATAACATATTTTATTTAATACAATATATGCAAAATATTATGCATTTGACCCTTGAACAATGGTGTGGGGTTCAGGTTGCTGACGCGCCCCCACAGTCAAAAACCTGCTTTTACTCCTACAAACCTAACTACTAATAGCCTATTGCCCATTAAAAGCCTTACTGTTAATGTAAACAGTAGATCAGCACATATTTTGTATGCTCTATGTCTTATATTCTTTATTCTTACAATAAAGGAAGCTAGAGAAAAGAAAATAGTATTAAGAAAACCATAAAGAAGAGAAAATACATTTACAATTCTGTATTGTATTTATCAAGAAACCCCTGTTGTTCAAAGCTCAACTGTGATTTCAACCTGAAATCAATATAAGTATTATTTTTGAAAAACTTTATACTCTTCCTGTACTCAGTCTTCCAAATCTGGTGTGTATTTTAACATTTATAACCACATCTCAATTTGGATGCTAAATTTCCATTGGAAATTTTTGATCTATATTTAGAGTTCACAAAATTTGGAGTTGAAAAAGACAATTTACCTACCCAAATTGTTCCAAGCATAGGTAAAAGCTTCCCAACAACTGGATTGTGCATCAATTTTAAAATTAAAATGATAAGCCAATTTGACAATAAATTATATTCATAAAAATAAATAACATGTATTAATCTAAAAAATAAATTAAAATGAACATTCATTAAAATGAAAAGTTTAATTGTTCATTGATCCCATTTCAAATGTTCAGTAGCCAGAGGTGGCTGGTACCCTTGCTGTAACGAGCAGTGTAGCTCTAGACTTTTCAAAGTCAAGTACACATGTTAAAATTTTAAGAATAACAAGAATAAAAATAGAATGTATAACTTCCAAACCAGTAGAGGGAGATAAAGACCAACAAAACAAAACGACTTAAGAGGTTCAACAGAAGGAAGAAAGGGAGGAAAGAAACTGAAAAGAAAAATCACGGTAAGCAGACATACAAAAGAAGGTGAAAAGTAGATATAAATGTATCAGTAACCATAGTAAATGTAAACAGATTAAGCTCACATATTAAAAAAATAGGGGTACTTAGGTTGGATTAAAAAAATCCAAGTAAATGTAAACAGATTAAGCTCACATATTAAAAAAATAGGGGTACTTAGGTTGGATTAAAAAAATCAAATTATAGCTGTTTGCCAAGAGACAGACTTAAATACAAGAACACAGAAATATTGAAAATAAGTGAATTGAAAATGATATACCAGCCAATGATATACCAGCTACCATAGTAGCTAAAAGAAAACTGCTGTCGCGATATTAATAAGAGAGAAGGTGGACTGAGGAAGAGCCTTCATGAGGATAAAGATTACCGTCATTATAAGACAATAAAAAGAATAGTTCACAGAGATACAATAGTCTTAAACGATAAACACCCAAAACAGCTTGAAAAGCGCCTGGGTGGCTCAGTCAGTTAAGCATCTGACTCTTGATTTTGGCTCAGGTCATGATCTCAGGTTTGTGAGTTTGAGCCCTGCGTCCGGCTCTGCACTGCCTGTGAGGAGTCTGCTTAGAATTCTCTCTGTCTCCCTCTCTCTCTGCCTCTCCCTGACTCGTGCGCACATACCCTGTCTCTCTCAGAATAAAAAATTTTTTAAAAGGCTCAAAGGGAAGAAAACAAGCAAACACAAACCTGTGGTCTAAGGAGGAGAATCTGACAAATTTACAACCTTAGTGGACATTTTAGGACAACCCACTCAGAAACCGATAGAACAAGCAGAATTTAAAAAAATTAGTAGAGAAGTAAAGATTGCGAGTGGCACAATCTTTGTGCTATTTTGTGCTGCTATCGTGAGCAAGCTTGAAATAAGAGAAGCCTTCCCTGTGGAACCTTGATAGAAACTGAGCGTGCAGCCTGTCACAAAGGAGCAGCTGATCTCTACTGAAGAATCAGTGTCATTCAAAGTTCTCCAACCCCACGGCAATAAAATCAGATATCAGTAACCAAAAAGAGCTGAAAATAAAGGACATATATCTAGATACTAAACTACTCATTGTTTATTTATGTCTCAGAGCAGATATTGGAGTGGAAATCACAGAATATTTAGAACTGAAGGCCACCCACTCATTTCAAGACTTATCATGTGTGGCCCACACGTTACCTCAAAGGAAATGTATGGCCTTAAATGTGTATGATTAGAAAACAGAAGAGGTTGGGCTTCTGGGTGGCTTAGTCGGCTGGGTGTCTGACTTTGGCTCAGGTCATGATCTCACGGTTTGTGAGTTCCAGCCCCGCATTGGGCTCTGTGCTGACAGCTTGGAGCCTGGAGCTGCTTTGGATTCTGTGTCTCCCTCTCTCTCTGCTCCCTCCCCCACTCGTGCTCTGTTTCTCAAAAATAAATGAACATTGAAAAAATTTAAAAAAGAAAACAAAAGAGGTTGAAAATTAAGCACCAATTAAAGACATGAAGCAAAGGTAGCATGCGATGATGGTTTTTCTGTTTCCTTTTTCTATCCAAGTATAGCTTTGAAGGGGGTTGAAAAAATGGTTCTCCTTGCAGTGTTCAATTTCTCTTTTGCATACCCTCCTGGTCATCTCACCCATTTTTACAGTTTAAAAAAATTTGTTTAATGTTTATTTATTTTTGAGAGACAGACAGAGAGACAGAGAGGCAGAGTGTGACGGGTGGGGGTGGGGCGCAGAGAGAGAAGGAAACACAGACTCTGAAGCAGGCTCCAGGCTCTGAGCTGTCAGCACAGAGCCCGATGCGGGGCTCGAACTCATGAATGGCGAGATCATGACCTGAGCTGAAGCCGGATGCTTAACTGACTGAGCCACCCAGGTGCCCCTACAGTTTTAAGATATCTTCTGAGGATCCCAAAATTGATGTGGACAGATATCACTCCTAAATTGCAGACTTCCATTTCTGGCTGCCCCATGACCCTCCAACGTAACGTGTCCCAAACTGCTACCCCAGCCTGTCCCAAGTTTGCTCCCTTTCTCCATGTCAGTAAATGTTACTGCTCTCTTTCTCCGTGTCAGTAAATGTTACTGCTCTCTTTCTCCATGTCAGTAAATACTACACTAACTTTAAACAAAATCCCAGGAGGGCATTCTTGAGTTTACCTTCTGGCCCATTCCAAGAGAAAGTCTTACAGTTCCTTCTATTTCCAGTGTATATCCCAAATCCACCCCTTTCTCTCTGTACCCCCTATTATAACCCTAGAGAGGCCACCATAACTGCTTGTTTCACCTTATACAGAGACTTCCTCACTGGCTTCTGCACGTGCCCCACAATCCCAGGGCCATTCCCCACACGGCACTAAACAGTAAATCGGAGCATGCCCTTTCTCTGCTTCCGACACTTCGGTGACTTCTCATCATGAAAGTCTCAAGTCCAAACTCCCCTCTGGATCTTCGAGAAGGTCTTCCCTGAGGGGTCCTTGCCCGTTTCTCCACTTCATCTTGTCCCCCTGCCCCGCCTCACCTTCACCCCTTACCAGGATTATGCTCTGGGCCAGCGGGTCACTCAGCTCCTTTCCTGTCCCAGACGTTTACACCTGCTTCTCCCTCTTCTTGAAATCCTTCGCACCTGTTCTGTGAATAGACACTTTTACTTTGTTGAATAAACAAATACATACTTACCTGTTAGCATAGGGATTTCAAAAATCCTTATTGCAGAGCCAAGGACCATGAGGTCCAGAGAGACTGAGTGTATTTCTCAAGGCAGTTTTGGCTATAGGCACGTAAACCCAATGGTTCCAGCAAAACGCTTGAGATGATTTCTGGCTGGATCACTGGTACTCATGCCAGTCCTGCATGCATCCCTGTGGCCAGGGCAGAAAATAACCTTATCTGATGACTGTAGTCATGTGTCCAGCTCACTGCTGACAGGTGGGATCAGCTCCCAACAATTCGCATGGAGAGAGAATAGGTAAAGGGAGGTTCCCTGAAGCAGCTGTATTTGTAACAGCTCTAAAGAGAAAACATTCAAAGTAGTTAAATGGGCAAATGGTAAAACTGTGGTACATCCATGCCAAGGAATCCTACTCAGCAATGGAAAGAGATGAACTTTCGATACACATGACAAGGTTGACGGATCACAAGGGTATTATGCTAAGAGAAAAAATCCCATCTCAAAAGGTCATATACTGTATGATTCTATTTGTATAACATTCTCAAAATGGCAAGATTGTACGCATGGAAATCAGGTTAGTGGTTCCCAGGGTTAGGGATCAAAGAAACAGTTGGGTCGCCTGGATGGCTCAGTTGGTTGAGTGTCCGACTTCGGCTCAGATCATGATCTCGCGGTTGATGAGTTCGAGCCCTGTGTCGGGCTCTGTGCTGACAGATCAGGGCCTGGAACCTGCTTTGGATTCTGTCTCCCTCTCTCTCTGCCCTTCCCCTGCTCATGCTCTGTCTCTGTCTCAAAAACAAATATAAACATAAAAAAATTTTTTTTAAAAAGGGGACAGGAGGTGGGTGTGATTACAGAGGGGGTAGCACCAAAGACATCTTTGTGGTGATGGACTAATTCTGTCTCTTGGTGGTTACAGAAATCTACCCACGTGATAAACTGTCATAGCATGATACACATGGTGCCTATGTCAGTTTCCTGGTTTTGAGATGTAGCCATTGGGAGAAACAGGGTAAAGGATATGTGGGACCTCTTGGTACCATTTTTGCAACTTCCTGTAAATTTATAATCATTTCAAAATACAAAGTTTAAAACACAGAATATTCGCTAATAGCAACTATATACATTCCTAACCTATTATGTACACACCTAGAAAGGTCTTCTTAGGAAGTTAAAACTTTGCTGATGTAATCACTTTAAAGATTTCTTTAAAAGATCAAAAGGCAAAATGGATATGATAATTAATGAATATAAAATAAAAATAAAAATTATTTGAACCAAACTAAATTTGTATTCTGACTTAAAAAATATAAGCAGGAAAAGGGAACTATTGGCAACTCTGGTGTTCATTGTCCATCTAGTGGCCAATGAGAAGGTTCAATGTCACACTTTGTGTATGTTATGTCTACAACTACCTATATGCATTTAGGAGTAACTTAATTAATATTGCAGAACATTTCTGAGCTGCTATGTAGAACTACTGTGGATATTGCACAAATGTGTAAGTGCCTGTAGGACTATGAATTTGAACTCTAAAGGAAGCGAGAAAATGGACGCTCGGCACCATTGGGAAATGAGATTTTGTTCTGGAGAATCTACTACTTTCAAGTGCTCTGAGAGGAAGGGTTTGAAAAGTTAATTAGATTTTTTTCTATCGTTTCCATTTTCAGCCTCTTACCCTACACTGAAGCTGTGTCTGTCCATGCTAGCAGTGGCACGACTTATAAAGATAAGCCTTGGGGCACCTGGGTGGCTCAGTTGGTTAAGCATCTAACTTTGGCTCAGCTCATGATCTCACGGTTCATGGGTTCAAGCCCTGCATGGGGGTCCCTGCTGTCAGATCCTTTGTCCTCCACTCTTTCTGCCCCTCCCCCTCTTATGCTCTTTCTCTCTCTCTCTCAAAAATAAGTAAACATTAAAAAAATATATATATATATAAAAGATAAGCCTGAATCTGCAAACCAAACCCATGACATTTGCTTTTTCTTTTCAGATGTAGGGAAGAGATGTAACTTCTGGACAGGGCTATCCCAGCAAACAATTTTTTTGTTTACTTATTTATTTTGAGAGAGAGAGAGAGAGAGGGTTTGAGCATGCATAAGTGGGGGAGGGACAGAGAGAGAGAGAGAGAGAGAGAGGGAGAGAAAGAGAGAGAATCCCAAGCAGGCTCCCATGCTGTCAGTGAGGAGCCTATCACACGGCTGAATGCAGGGCTGGAGCTCATGAACCATGAGATCATAACCTGAGCCGAAACCAAGAGTGGAACTGACTGAGCCTCCCAGGTGCCCCTAGCAAACAGATGTTTTGGGTCAGGGCCACGGATCATGCTGGGCCAGCCCTTTGCGTAAATCTCGAGGGACAGAGGCACCCATTCTTTAACAGATGTATGTTGGGGATGTTTGGGTTATTGTGGGGCCTCAAAGGATGGTGCCCAAGGCAGGGACCCCTCCTTCGTGGACTCGTAGCACTTTCTCTCAGGGCCCATGGAGGCACGTGGGTCCTTGTGTCTCGATGGTAATGAGCTACCAGGGTCACACCTTCCGGTCCAGCAAAGACTGGCTGTCAGAGGATGTGGAGGCTGCCCTACTCACCTTGCTCTCCCCCACAGGGCACAGCACACGGGTGCTGGGACATGGGGAATCAGGGAGCACCAAGCTGAGCAGGCTTCTCTGAGGGCCCAGAGGGTACAGAGCGCTGTGGTCACTCACCACCAAGTAGAGTGCAGCCTCCCTGAGGGGACACCCCTGGCTGGCTGCTCCTGGGGAGAGGGCTGCAGCTGTACTTCTTCCCAGGGCCCGGGGCCACTCTGAACAGAAACAGCAAGACTTCAGCTAAAGCTGCTCCAGACCAACTGAAGCTGGTGTTACTTTCCCACTATGTTTTCCTCTTATTGCTATTCATCAAGTATCAGATGCTCCAAAGACGGCCCTCCAAATTCCCCCCTCCTGGTACGCACATCCCTTCTTCCATCAAGAGGTGGACATGACGCTATGACAGATTTGCACGTAGCCCCTGAGAAATCTGTCAGCATCTCTTTCTCTCGCAGGAAGTCAGCTGCCATGTTGTTCGAGGCTTGTGCCAGCCTAGTGAGTGATGAGAAGCCATGTAGGAAAGAGAAGCTACCAGGAGCACTGAGGCACCAGTGGTGTGAGTTGGATCCCTTGGGCCTTCCAGACGCTCCAGACCCCAGGTGAATACAGCTGGCGGCCCCCAGCCCACACTATGAGGAACAGAAGAACCATCCAGCTGAGCCCCGTCGGCTTCCCGTCCCACAGAATCATGGGAAGCAACAAATAGTTGTTATCTGAAGCCATTATATTTTGTTACACAGCAGTAAATCTCTGAAACGCTCTCCAGTAAAACTTGGAAAAATCTGATGGTCAAATGTTCAAGCACCTATTATTTTCCAGGTCTGTGCTTGGGGCTGGGGCCACAGAAATGAACGAGAGACTCCCTGATTTAAGAGGTCACAGATCAGAAAAGCAAGGGGGCAACTATAGCAGAGGGGTGTATAGAATGGATGAGCAGTAGGTAGAATGTAGGGTGCTCAAGGGGTAGGGGGAGGAGAGAGAATCCTATCGCAGACAGGCAGGAATGAGGACAAGACATCTCGCCTGCTGGCTCCATCCAGCAGTAGCTACTAGGGGCAGTTGGTGATGTTGCCCTCCAGGATTGTATGTGGATGGATTTTGCCATAGATACAATGACAACACTGTCCATGACTCACTATGTGCCAGGTGCCCTGGATTCTCTCCTTGTGTTCCTCACAACTGCCCATGAAGAGGGGTATTGCTATGGTCCTATTGTATGGATGAGAAAGCTGAGGCCTTGGGAGGGAGTGACGGTGACTTGCCCAGGGTCAGGCAGCTAAGAAGGGACAGAAGTAGGACTCCAGCTGAGGCTTTTGAATCCAGAGCAGAGGCTCACAGCCGTGATGCCGCTCGTTGGCTTTTTAACTTAACCTTTTAAATCAAGCACTTCCTCATGGCATTAAAAATAACATCTGAAATGACATATTAATGACTGTATGTAATGTTCTTTTAAAGGCCCCCAAAACAGAACCCTTCTGTGTTTGCTTTGCTGCTGCCTTTATGTTCCCACATCATTACATTATTTACAAAAGGATTTGAGGCAGATCTAGAAAAAGCCTTTTCTGAATATTGGGTTATTTCCTTAGGATAGGTTCACAGAAGGGTAAAAAAATACTTTAAGTTTAGGGTTTTCTGCAAGAAACCTCTGGATAGAAAAGACGATCAATCCCCATGAGTGAGAGTCCCATTCACTCTCATTCAGAGCAATCGTTCGCACATTTTGGAGCGCTCCAGAAACACCCAGAGGTACTTCTGCACAGGCCTAGCTATAATGAGCTATAACGAAACTGCCCGTAAAATTTCCCTGAAAACTTGAAGTGAACCTGTGGCTGTGGTTTGAGTATTCAAATGTGCTCCCCACACAGATACCTCAGTGAGTGTTAGTCAAAAGCAGAAGTGGCCAAGCCTCCCTGCTTCTTCCGCTTGCGTCAGAATCAGGCTGGCCCCTGCAACGGCTCCGGGCTGGCAGCTTGCCAGGGGAGGGGGGCAGTTTGAGCCAGAGAGTCCTGCTGGTAATTGGTGGTGGGGATGGTGGCACCTCTCTTAAGGGGCAAATGTTGCCCCTGGGCCTGCACATCGGCACAGCCATCACGTTACAGAATCTCATGACTCCCCCATGAGCCCGGGGAGAAGGATCAGCAGTCCCTTTTTAGAAATGTGGCTGAAGGCACAGAGGAGTGACCTGTCCTGTCAGCCCTGCTGTTTCTCAGCATTTGCTTCCCCATGCTCAGTGACAAGTCCCAGGGATCCTTCTGATGAGTTCCGTAGCCCCCTTTGACCCCACTGGTCCTGGAACATGGGAGGAGAGGTCTTTCTCTCCATTTTCTCCTAATTTCTTATGTGATGTGATGGTAAGTTCAGCAAGTCTGTGGGACAGTGGTGTTCTGGTAAATGCCTAACAACCAGCTCTCAAAAAATACATCTGTCCTGTCTGTCTATCATTTCTGTTTATTATAAATTTTACCAGTATAAAGTATGTGTAGCACATCATTTGCAAATAACAATAAAGCATATGATTCTTGATTGCAGATTCCATTTAGCCAATTAATTCTTATGGGATGCTTTTATTACTTTTTGCCAAACTTTTGAATCTGTAACGAAGCTGGAGTCTCAATTTCTTTTTAATTTTTTAAAGTTCATTTATTTATTTTGAGAGAAAGAGAGAGCAAGGGAGGGGCAGAGAGAGAGGGACAGAATCCCAAGCAGGCTCTGAACTGTCAGCACAGAGCCCGATGCCAGGCTCGATCTTACAAACCGTGAGATCATGAAGTGAACTGAAATCAAGAGTCGGGACACTTAACTGACTGAGCCACCAGGGAGCCCCTAGAGTTTAAATTGAACCATGATTTGACAAATAGAGTTGCACTGTGACCCACAGTGCTTTACCCAGTAATTTATGGTTATTAGGTCTGATATGCAATTTACTGTTAAACTCTTTCTCAGATTATATTCATTAAACTGAAACCATTTTCAGCCTCCGTGCTCTGTATGTCAGAACTTTCTGCAGCTATGTTACGGCTAGAGTATTGTTGTGGTGTTTTACAACACCAGAAAAATAGTTCTTCAATTTTGTGCTCTTCACCACGTAATGACTATAGACATAGCCCACTTTAAATGTAATCTGCGTTATTAACAATTTCCTCATCACTTTCTTAAGTTTTATCAGTAAAATAACAAATCAGGTCCTTGCTTATAGTATTTTTCCAGTTTCCATGGTATAAATTCTCCCTCCATGGCCAATTTTAAAATACCAACCATAGCACATTATTATACAGTGTTTCCACCATGCCGATAACAATAACCACAGCAGCACAAGAGCACAGTGTAATGAAAGGAATGGATTTTGAGTATTTATTATCTTTGTTTTAATATAATTTATTTAACGGTAAGTTTTATATAATTTAACTTTAAGGTGTTAATGACTCAAGAGTACTTTTCTTGCCTCAGGGTCAATCACGTTTCTCGGCTCTACTGTGAATATTGTTTGAAACCACACTATTGTCAATACTATTTGTTAGTTTTCGAGTTTTTAGAGCCAACCTAAGGACAAAGCAAGTCAGAGACTTGTAGTTAGCTGACACAAAGATTTTCAACCACGATGAACATGAAGACAATGATATAACAAACATAAGAGGATGAGGATGAATAATTGGCTTGTTTTTTTATCTTTCATATCAGCAAATACTGTCTTAATTTAGTACATAGAGGAGTGAACGTACCATGAAATTCATGAAGGCAACTGCCAGAGGCATATATAAAAATATGATGGACAAAGTTGGAAAGGCAATGGTTAGAAAAATAAAATAAAAATATAATATGAATCAAGAAGGAGTCCGAGAAAGGAAGAAGAAAATAGGGGAAGCATGCCAGTTGTCTTGTTTTTCATTTATGAAGATCTAAAGGTACTATCTAAATTTATCCTAAAATAGAAGCATGAGCTAAAGTTGTAATGATATAGCCATGAGAAGAGCTACAAGAAATCACTCTTTGTGATCATTTGGGCAAAGGTGAACATGATCAGAGGCAAAAGAGAAGCTAGTTTTTGTGTTCTTGTAAGCTGAATTTTGCTTTCATGTGTAGGTATAATTTTATAAGTGAAAAAAACCCACATCACTATTAAAAAAGCAACTTCTGCTTCCTCAGCCTGGAAGTATATATACTTTGCAGTAATCTTTTTTTAGTGTGTATTTTGCTTTCGACCACATATGCAAATACCCTGAAAGGCCTTTGTTCACATTTCGTCCTGATTTCCACTTCCCTTGGTTCTCCAGCTCCCCACGACCAGCCAGGGCAATTCTCTAGTCGCACTGGGGACTGGCCACATTTTGTGCTACAAATATTCACAGTATGCTAAGCATTGCACTTTTCCATACGGTACATTCTTTTTTATAAAGGTCTACTTATTTACTTTGAGAGAGAGAGAGAGAGAGAGAGAGAGAGAGAGAGAGAGATCGTAGGCATGCGAGCAGTGGAAAGGCAGAGAGAGAGGGAGAGAACCCCAAATAGGCTTTGCACTGACCGCGCAGAGCCCTGACTTGGAGCTCAGTCTTAACGAACCGAGCTGTGAGCTCATGACCTGAGCTGAAATCAAGGTTAATATATATTATTAACTTAATATACTGAGCCCCTGCCAGGCACCCCAACATTCTTATTATTTAATTCCTTTTACCCTAAATGTATGTATATGGAAAGGGAGGCTCAGGCTGATTAGACACCTTACTCAGAGTCCTACAGTTTAGTGGCTTAAGTTGGCAAGTTCCTGTTCTCTGCAGCAAAGGATTAAAATAGTTAAACCAATATTGGCCAGGGCATCACCTCCTTCCCCTCCCACCAGCCTCGCCCAGGAAATGCCCCCAAGCAGAACTCTGTTGAGAAGTGTAGGGTGCCCTGACCTACACGTTAGACACTTATCTCTTTAATTCTCATTAAAACAAAATCTGTATGAAACAGCTATAGTTTCTTCATTTTCAGATGGGGAACAGTCTCAGTGTAGTTAAATAATGTGCCTGAGGTCACCGTTCCCGCTTGCTCAGAACCACCCACCTCCCAGCAACCCGTGACCGTCCCTTCCTCTGTCAGGTCTCATGGTTGCTGGGAATGGTGCTCCCGGGAGGGGGGGGAGACATGGCCCTGCAGCCTCCTCCCTGAGCACAAGGGCTCCAGGTCTCCGATGGGATCCATGGCAGCTGTTGATGTTCTCACACTGACCTCCTCCTGCTCTGCCTGTTTCTGCAGGGCGTGTCTGGGAGCCATGCCTGAGTGGAGGCCTCCAGGGGCCACAGGCCAGCTGGCAAAGTGGTTACTGAAGCATGAAGCTAGCACCTGCAGTGTCTCTGCTGCGTCCCTGTCACCAAAGGCCACTGTCCAGAGGGGCTTGTGCAAAAGCACAGAGGCCCCTAGGATGGCTGTGGAGGAGCTGGGCTCTGTACCCTGTGACAAAGGATGTGGGTCACAAAGAACAGCCCTGGGACACAGAGAAAGATGCTTCCCTTCCTTTACGTCATCTCGGTGCATCTTGGCGGGAGTTGGGAGGGAGGCTCCTCCACAGAGGCATCTAACCTTGACCAAGCTTCTGAGAATGGCAGCTAGGCCACTCTGCCCTTTCTGCTCCACTCTGCCTCTCTGCACAGTGATCGTAACCTCACTCAGCTCTTCTGGACCCTCCAACCCCAGCCTCCCAGACCTTTGGCTCCCTCTCCTCTCCTCCAGGGTCAAACATGGCAGCATCTTGTTCAAAGTACCCACATTCTGTCTCCTTTGGCTCCAGGAGAGGGTGCACTTAGCTGCCTTGCAGCGATCGCTGTAAGGTGACCTCTTTGGGGCATGAGCATCTGTCTGGGTCTGAGGCTGTAAGGATGCAGGATGAGACAGCCTTCCCCACACACATCCCACACCCAGCCTTCCATGTGGCTGCAGCCAGGACAGCCAACTTTGTTCAGGGTGAGCCACCAGCGATAGTTCTGATTGGGGGACTGACCCACAGTGACCCACAGTGACCTAATCACAGTCATGTCCAGACCCCATCCCGCCCATGTTTGGTTGGCCAGGTGTTCACTGACTCAGATGGAGGTGGGAGGGTAGGGAACAGCTCTCTCTGGGAAGCTGACCTCACGTGACAGATGATATTCAGGAACCGTGCACGGCTCTGTTCCACCACGGATGCTGTGGACCAGGGAAGGAGCCAGCTAGAGTCCCACAGGGAATGATACAGACAGCAGGAAGCAGGGACAAGAGGCACTTACATCCTGCTTGCTTTGGTAAAGCCGGCCACTCACATTCTGCACCTCCAACCAAAAGCCTTGTCAGTGAGGTGTGTGGAGGAAGCGCCCAGGCCTCTGTGGTGGGGCTGAGGACACACCTCCCATGTAGACCTTACTTCTCTAAGGACAAGGGAGAAAAGTCTTGCTTCCAGAAACTGTCTCTGTTCTCTGACCCTGGCCTTCCTCCAAGATGTCAAAGACGTGGTGGCCAGACACCGCTGCCAGGGGGTGGCTGTCCTCATTCGGTAGTTGCCCAGGGGATCAGTTCTGGTTCACAGCCAGGCCTCGGAGGGGGCATATCAAGTCCTTGGGTGCCACTTTCCCTCCTTCATCGTCCTGGTGACAGGCCGGGAGAGCTGAGCACAGCTCCATCCAGACTCCCCTGCCCCACCTTCCCTGGGAACGCGGCCTCATGCACATTCCCACCTGGTCCCTGGATGTCTCTGCCTTGCTGCCCACTGCTTCCTGGCCTGGCCCTCTCTTAGCCAGCCCCCAGCATGCCCCTCCTCTCTGTGGCACACACTGTCTTCAAGGAGCCTGATGCTCCAAGATAAATTCTTCTCAGGCCCTCCTGAGGGCGAGTTCTCTGTACCCGGTAAAGGTCCATTGTGGCCTTTGGAAATGGAAAAGCAGCCCTTCCTGGATTAGGTAGAATTTTGGAAGGGCCACCATCTAGACCCTTCTCCCCTGTGGCCCTGTCATGCCATCCTTCTGCTGCCAGCTGTGTCCAAGGTTCAGTCTGGGCCTGCTGCGTTGTTCCGGGTGCCACACCAATGCAGTGTGCTCCTCTCCTCCTCCGTCCCCTCCCCTTCCTTCTTCCTCATCCCCAGTCCAGCTGCTGCAGCAGTAGTTGACCCGATGTGATGACCGGAAGGCAGTTCGCCCCTTGCACGGCATGGCCTGGGCACTTGTGAAATGAATGTATGTTTTTACTTTTGTTTCTCCTGGTTTCCTCAGGCCTGCAGACAGCCTCTGGGACCCCACACCCCACGGCTCAGCTCTGTCTGCTCCTGGAACCCTAGCTCTTCACGTCGGCCTCTCCTTGGGCTGTCACTTGAGGTCTGGGACCCTGGCCTTGAGCCTGCCATATCCTTGGGACTCACCCGTGCTGTGGCCACTTCTCCAGAACTATGTCCCCACTGGTAGCTGCCAGACGCTTTGTGAATCCTCTTTATTTTTTTCTTTAGCATGTGTTTAATTTTTTTTTTGCATGTTAACAATGGATTCATTTGGCTTTTATTGAGTTGTGAGAAATGATCAAATTTTATTTTTTCCTTCTATTTCTATCCACTGCTTCTCAGCCTTTTGGCTAAGATCAAGTGTAGTATCTGTTCTTATAGGTCTATCCACTTGTCTAATATGCCTATTAATAATTCAGCTTTCTCTACTGAAGTGAGATGTCACCTTTGAGTACACTAAGTTTGCATGTGTAATTGAGGCTTTTTCTGGATCTTCTGTTCCATTGTTTCCTCTATTTATCTACAAGAACATTGTTTCCAGGATAGAAGATTTAGAGTATATTTTGATTTGTGGTATAGCTAGACTTCTCTTCTTGCTTTCTTTTTCTTCTAAAAAAGTTTTATTACGGAAAATATTTGAATATACATAAATAAAATAATATAATGAACCCATGTATCCATGGGTCAACTTTAGCCTCGATCAATATTGTGCCACTTTTCATTCATTTATATCTTATTGCCTACTTAATTATTTTTATAGTTTTTTCATGTAACATTTTATGTATGCATATTTTTTATGTATATTTAAAAAATGCTTGGGGGCCCTGGTTGGCTCAGTAGGTTGAGTGGCCGACTTCGGCTTGGGTCATGGTCTTGCGGTTTGTGGGTTTGAGCCCCACATAGGGCTCTGTGCTGACAGCTTAGAGCCTGGAGCCTGCTTCAGATTCTGAGTCTTCCTCTCTCTGTGCCCCTCCCCTGCGCATGCTCTGTCTCTGTCTCTCTCTCTCTCTGTCTCTCTCTCTCTCATAAAAATAAACGTTAAAAAAACTAAAAAAAATAAATAAAAAACACTCCACTTGTGTAGGTCAAAGCTCTATCAAAACATAAAATATTCCCATCACTTCAGAAAGTTCCTTTGTGCCTCTTTCTAGCCAATACCTCATTCCCAGAGGCAATAGATGCTCTGATTTTTTTAACATAGGTTATTTTTCATATGAATAGGATCACAGAATGTTCTTTTTGTGTGCGGCTCCATTCAGTCAGTAATATCAGTGAGATTCATCTGTGTTGAAGGTGGTATTGATAGATCTTTTTATTGTTGAGTAGAATTCTATTATACAAATATACCATGATTTGTTTACTCATTACCCAGTTGGTGGGCATTTGGGTTATTTCTGGTCTTTAGCTCTCATACATAAAGCTGTTATGAATATTCATGCGTGATTTTGTATGGACATGTGTTTTTATTTATCTCGGGTAAGTAGGTAGGAATGCATTGCTGAATCACATAAGTGTATGTTTAACTTTGTAAAAAACTGTTAACCTGTTTACAAAAGTAGTTGTATTATTATACATTCCAACCAGCAATATAGGACTATGCCTGTTCCTCCAAATCCTCTCTATCTGGTGTTATTAATCTTTTTTAGCCATTGTAGTGGGTGTACTGAGGCAACTCAGTGTGATTTTAATTTCTACTTACTTGATAAGTAATAATATCGAGCACCTTTTGGCCATTTGTATATATTTGTGTGTGTATATATATATATGCATATATATATATATTTTATATGTTAAACGTTTTTTGATTGTCTAAGTCTTTTGTACATTTTTTTATTGGGTTGTATATTTTTAATTCTTGATTTGTCGGAGTTCTTTATATGTTATGGATCCTTTCTTAGTCAGATATATGCTTTGCGAATATTTTATCACAGCCTATGACTTGCCATTTCATTTTATAACAATGCCTTTAGATTAAAAGAAGTTTTTAATTAGGGGCTACCTGTTTGGATCAGTTAGCTAAGCATCCAACTCTTCATTTGGTCTTGGGTCATGATCTCACGGTTCATGAGTTCAAGCCCCTCATCGGCCTCTGCACTGACAGTGTGGAGCCTGCTTGGGATTCTCTCTCTCCCCCTCTCTCTCTGTCCCTCCCCTGGTCTCATTCTCTCTCCCTCTCTCTCTTCCTTTCCTTTCTCAAAATAAGAAAATAAACTAAAAAAATAGAACTTTTTAATTTTGATGAAGTCTAATTTCTCGGTCTTTTCTTTCATAGTTACTGTTTTCTGTTACCTGTCCAAGAAATCTTTTCCTACTCCCAGGGCCCATAGATACTTTTTAATAAAGTTTTCTCTTAAGAGCATTATAGCATTAGCTATTTCAATCTAAGAAACTTTGTGTTTTGTTTGTTTTTGTTTCTTTCATTTCTCTTCCCTTCCTTCCTTCCTTCCTTCTTTCTTTCTTTCTTTTGTTTGTTTTTATTTCTTTTGTCTCCCTTCTTTTCTTTCTTTCTTTCTTTCTTTCTTTCTTTCTTTCTTTCTTTCTCATATATGTTTTGGGGTAGGAGTTAAGAGTGATTTATTTTCATCATGGATACCCACTTTGTTCCAGCACCATTTCTTGAGAAGGCTCTGTTTCCCATGTATCTTTTTCCAAAACATCTCCTCACCTTCCTTATTGCCAGAAACCTCACTCCATCCCCCTGCTAAGCCTGCTCCTCACTGATATCCTCTCCCTGGTCTCATGAGATCTCCCCCAAAGCTGAGCCTCTTTAGGAAGGACCTAATTTCTGTCAATGCTGCATCAGTGGTGGGAGAGCATAAAGGCACTCAGCGTTAAACTGAAGTTTCCGCTGTTTAATCCTACTTCCCTAAAATAAAACCGTTTTGGCATGACAGGTGTGTGGCTATGCATGGGGTGTGTGATGTCTATGCATTTCCCAGAAACAGACTGGAACTTATCACCCCAGGCATCTTGCACAGTGTCAGGCATTGGCGGTGTTGAGGAGACAGCAGTGAGATAAATGGAAGTAGAGATCATAAGGAGTTTTGCCTAATGCCTTACTGAAGCTCACATCCTTAGTGATGCCTGTATCTTCTCATCCACCAAAGATACATGAGCTAAGCCTAAAGGACTTGTTCTTGGGCTTAAAGCTCCTTGAGGAAGGCATTCTTGTCTATTATTTGTGCCTACAGAACCCAGCTTAGGACCCGTTCTGGCAAATAATCATGCTGGTTGAAGTGGGTTGAATGGCTCAAGTTTGACTGAATGATAGCTTCTGGTTCTTCCTTATCTTCTCAGTGGGCTCCTGCTGAGTGTGATGTCAATATGCCAATGTGGAGTTGTCAGTTCTACCTCCCAGCTTCTTTTGCAAAGTAAAAAATGTATTTGACCATCTATAGTATTCCAACGCCCTGTCACTCTCCAAGTCTCCTCCTATCACCAACAGCATTCATCATTGCTCTTTCGGGCTCCAGGTGTCTGGTGGAGTTACTTCCCAATTACACCAGAACTCATGTCCCCCACCTCCAAGAAAGTACATTCTGCCAGTTGGATTCCCTCTCTTTTTCTGGAGTTTATCATAATCCTCACGGGGAATGTGAAAATGTAAGGATGTGGCTTTCTCTTCAGGTTAAAAAAAAAGTCCCATTGCTATATAAACAGACTTCCTTCTTCTTGGTTCCAATTTCGTGTAAAAAATGCATTATAATAACAAAATGGGAAAGTGTTTATGATGAATTAAGTGAAAAAAAACCCTCAGCATGTAATGAAGCAGGATTTATGGCATGATTTTAAATTTATAAAGAAAAAAATTAAGACAAAAGAAATATATTTTGGTAAACACAGGAAAAAATGAAATGTTATTCTCACATGGGTTATTGCTTCACTGGTTAGGGTACTTAGGATATTAATGATTTTAATTTTATTCTGTATTCTTTGTATGTTTTTGCATCATGTATAAAATTAACATGATTTATTTTAGAAGTCAGGAAAATATTATCAACTTTTTTGTTTATTGTCCTAGGTGTGTGTGGATCATAAGCTCTCTCAAGAGAGTAGAGACTGATAGCCTACCAAAATGAATGCCCTCCTCATAACAGGATTAAAGCTGGCACATGGCAGAACAGTACCTCCCAGCCTTCCTTGCCATTAGCTACAGCCATGAAATTACAACAGAATTCGAGCCGAGGGGGTGCATGCCACTCACAGGCCGGGCTTTTGTGAGTGGAGATGTGCTTCGTCCATCCTCTTTCCTGTTCTGCTGATCAGATGCAGATGACAAGACTTTCAAGGACAAGGTAGCTTGTGTTCTGGAATCACAGTCTGAAGGACAGCACCTCGCCCACTTGAATAAGTGTGGTAGGAAATAACCTTAACAGAAGCTTTGCTTACTCATCTGTTTCTCCAGAGTCTACCTGGGATCTGGCACAGAATAGATGCTCAGTGTGTTTCTTGATTAGATCTGAACATTGACTTTCCTGGTATCTTTGTCATAAAGCTATCAATAAAATATGGCTCCTTAATTTTGTTCTTACTCAGAGTTAATAAAACACCATGTCACGTAAAATGTGAGAAGCTTGCAACAGTATGTTTCTGTTTAACTCTGTCATCTTTTGTGGGATTGCGGCCATATATTTCATGTACGTATGGTATAAACTCCAAAGTACAGTGTCACATTTTTTTGTCTTGAACAGTCTTAGGGTTTTAAAGAAATTAAGACAAGTAAATAGTTTGATTATATCCGCCATTACTAGTGCTCTTCTTTCCTTTCTGTAGATCCACATTTCCATCGGGTGTCTTTTCCCTTCGGGCTCAAAAACTTCCTTTAGAATTTCCTGTAGGGGTGTCTGGGTGGCTCAGTTGGTTAAGCGTCCAACTTCAGCTCAGGTCATGATCTCACGATTTGTGAGTTCGAGCCCCACACCAGGGGGGCTGTCAGCACAGAGCCTTTTTTGGATCCTCTGTCCCTCTCCTTCTGCCTCTCCCCTGCTCACACACTCTCTCTCTCTCAAAAATAAAATAAGCCTTAAAACAAAAGAATTTCTTGTAGTACAAGTCTTCTGGAGATGAGTGATTTCAGGTGTCAGTAATCTGAAAGTAGCTTTATTTTGTCCTCATTTTTTCAAGGATTTCATTAACTCAAGAGTAACAAGTTAATAATTGCTGTTCTTTTTAACACGCTAGAGATATTTTTCCATTGTCTTACGACTTCCATTTTTTTTCTGACAAAACATCTGTCTGAGGTTGTGTTCCCATATATGGAATGTTATTTTTCCCTGTTTTTAAGATAATCTTTTTTTTCCAGTAAGCTCCACGCCCAGTATGCAGCCCAGTGTGGGGCTTGAACTCAAGATCCTGAGATCAAGACCTGAGCTGAATCAAGAGTTGGACACTCAACTGACCGAGTCACCCAGACACCCCAAGATAATTCTTTTGTTTTTCATCATTAGAAGTCTGACTACGATGTGCCTAAGTGTGGTTTTTCTTTCTGCCTTATCGTGCTTGGGGTTTACTAAGCTTATTTTACCCGCAATTTGCTACTTTTCAATAAACTTGGGAAATTTCAAACATTTCTTCAAATATTTTTACTACTCTCTTCTCTCCCTTTCTTTCCCTCTGGGACTTCAGTTACACATATATTATACGATTTAATATTATCCCAAAGGCAACTGAGTGCATGTTTATTTTTCTTCAATATTTTCTCCTCTTTCTTTCAGATCGAATAATTTCTGTAGATTGGTCGTCAACTTCATTAATTTTTTTCTTTTGCAACTATTATTCTGCTGTTGGCCATCAGTAAAATTTTCATTTCAAATATTCCTTCTGGTTCTAAAATTTACATTTTTTGCCCTTCTCTTATTTTATTTTATTATTTAACACATACAATCTTATATTAGTTTCACGTGTACAATATAGTGATTCAATAATTCCTTACAATACCCAGTGCTCCTCAGGACAAGTGCACTCCTTAATCCCCATCATCTATTTCTCCCATCCTCTTGCCCACCTCCACTCTGATAACTATCAGTTTGTTCTTTATAGTTAAGAGTCTGCTTCTTGGGGACGCCTGGGTGGCTTAGTGTGTTAAGAGTCAGACTTCGGCTCAGGTCATGATCTCGTGGTTTGTGAGTTTGAGCCCTGCATCAGGCTCTGTGCTGACAGCTAGGAGCCTGGAGCCTGCTTCAGATTCTGTGTCTCCCTCTCTCTCTGCCCCTCCCCTGCTCACATTCTGTCTCTCAGAAATAAATAAAAACATTAAAAAATTTAAAAAATAAGACTCTGTTTCTTGGCTTGTCTGTCTCTCTCTCTTTTCTTTTGCTTGTTTGTTTTGTTTCTTAAATTCCACATAGGAGTGAAATCATATGATATTTGTCTTTCTCTTGACTGACTTATTTCACGTAGCGTTATACTGTCTAGCTTCATCCACGTCATTGAAAATGCCAAGATTTCATTTTTTGTTATGTGTCTTAGACTCTGGGTCTGGAATTCTCTCTTGTCCAGCAAGAGAGCGGACGCAGGATTAAAATGTGAGAGAGGCTAATGTCCAGGAGGAGACAAGAGCCCCGAGAAAGGGTCCTTGCTCTGTTTTTATTAGGATCAGAAGGCTTACAAGCGTGATGAACATGGACAAAGAGACAATGAAACCGTGAACATGAACTCATGGGCGTGAGGGAAAGGGGGTTTTGAAGATATGTGGTGTTAGCGGTTTGGGTCAATACAAAACAGATGCTTGTTTACGGCAGGCATGAGGCACCATGTCTGTTTATCTTAGCTTGTTTAGGGGACAAGACACAGAGCATGCTACCTCAGGGTCAACCAGGCACTGTTCTTTTGCTAATTAGCTCCGCTCTGGGCAACTTCTCCCAGTTGCGGTCTATAGCCCTGTTTACCTGTTTACCTATTTTGATCCTTTCTTCCTGTGAAAGCAGCTTTCTGCTATTGTACTAAGTTGGGGGGCGTTTCTGCCCTGAATACCTAATCTTGTTTACTATTCTTGGATGCTTTCATCTTGAGGTTTCCTATTCCTATACATTTGTTCTATACTGGGGGCGCTTTGCCCTGTTTACCTAATCTTGTTTACCTCATTTTTGATGTTTTTAACCTGAGGCTTTTCTATTCCTATATCTTTGTCCTCTACTGGGAGCCTTTGCCTTGATTATCTAGTCTTGTTTGCCTAATCTTGGATGTGTTCACCCTGTGACTTTCTATTTCTTTATGCCTTGTTAACCCTTTGGTGCAAGCTCAGGGAATTCCTAGCTTATTCCCCACAGTTATGGATGAATGATATTTCATTGTGTATATGTGTGTGTGTGTCTGTGTGTGTGTGTGTGTGCGTGTATGTGTGTATATATATATATATGTCTTTATATATACATACCACATCTTCTTTATCCATTCATCTATCGATGAATACTTGGGCTGCTTCCATAATTGGCTATTGTCAATAATGCTGCTATCCACATAGGGGTGCATGTATCCCTTTGAATTAGTTTTTTTGTATTTTTTTTGGTTAAATACCCAGTAGCATGATTACTGGATCCAGGCTCTTTTTAACTTTTTGAGGAATCTCCATGCTGTTTTCCACAGTGGCTGCACCCATTTGCATTCCCACCAATAGTGTGAGAAAGTTCTTTTTTCTCCACATCCTCGCCAACACTCACTTGCTGTTTATTGTGTTTTTGATTTTAGCTATTCTGACATGCATGAGGTGATAGCTCATTGTAGTTTTGATTTGCATTTCCCTGATGATGAGGAATGCTGAGCACCTTTAATGTGTCTGTTGGCCATATGAATGTCTTCTTTAGAGAAATGTCTGTTCATTTCTTCTGTCCATTTTTAATTGGATTATTTGTTTTTTGGGTCTTGATTTGTTTAAGTTCTTCATATATTTTGGATAGTAACCCTTTATTGGATATGTCATTTGCAAATATCTCCTCCCATTCAGTAGGTTGCCTTTTAATTTTGTTGATTGTTTCCTTTGCTGTGTAGAAGCATCCGATAGTTTATTTTTACTTTTATTTCCCTTGCCTCAGGAGACATATCTGGAAAAATGTTGCTATGGCCAATGTTAGAGACCTTACTGCCTGTGTTCTCTTTTAAGAATTTTTTTATGTTTATTTATCTATTTTGAAAGTGAGGGGAGTGGAGAGAGAGAGAGAGAGAGAGAGAGAGAGAGAGAGAATGAGCCAGGGAGGGGCAGAGAGAGAGAAAGAGGGAGAGAAAGAGAGAATCCAAAGTAGGCTCCATGCTCTCTGCAGAGCCTGACATGGGGCTTGACCTCATGAACCATGAGATCATGACCTGAGCCAAAACCAAGAGTTGGATGCTTAACCTTCTTTTCAAGGATTTTTATGGTTTTCTGTCTCACATTTAAGTCTTTCACCCATTTTGAATTTATTCTGTATATAGTGATAGTGTAAGAAAGTGGTCCAGTTTCATTCTTTTCTATGTAGCTGACCAGCTTTTCACAACACATTTGTGGAAGAGACTGTCTTTTTTCCCATTCGATATTCTACATTCCAATCTTCTTATATTTTCCATTTATATGCTGAGATTTCCTGCCTTGCCGTTATTATGGACTATCTTCTCCTTTAAGTCTTTGAATATATTTCTGATAGATGCTTTAAGGTCCTGGGGTGATACTTGGAACATTAGGTTCATCTTAGGGACTGTTCCTATTGATAGTTATTTTTCTTGTTATAGGTCACATTTTTCTTTTTCTCCAGATTTCTACTAATTGTAGTTGTATGCAAGAGAATGTAGATGTTACATTGAAGGGATGCTGCATTGTTTCCTTCCAGCAAAAGATGATGAGTTTTAGTCTGGTTGGCAGTTTAATTACTGGAATCTCTTTTTGTTTCTGCCAGGCTTGCTTTTATTATTTGTTAGGAATTTTTTTATTTCTATTTCCATTTCTTTTTTTTTTCTTTTTTTCTTTTTTTAAGAGAGAGCACAAGTAGGGGAGAAGAGCAAAGGGAGAGAGAGAGAGAGAGACAGAGAGACAGAGAGAATTTTAAGCAGGCTCCATGTTTAGTGCAGAGCCAGATGCTGGCCTCGATCTCACAACTGTGAGATCATGACCCAAGCCAAAATCAAGAGTCGGATGCTTAACCAACTGAACCACTCAGACTCCCCGGGGGTTTTCTATTTCACTTTGAGCTTGTTCCTAGTTCATGGCTCCTACTCTTGTGTGCAGATTTTACTTTTCTGTGTAGCCTTTCTGGAGTGTGAGATGAATTCACAAGATGCTCAATGAGGTCTTTCCAGTCTGGATGGGGTATAACTCTTACATTCATAGCACTGCCCAATCTCTGTTACCTCCATTTGGCTCTCATCGCTGGGGCAGGTGATCTCTGCTAGGTCTTTTGGAGTCTTACCCCGCACATGCAAGGGCAAGCCTTGGCCAACGACACACACAATGAGTTCCCACAAAACACATTCTTCACAGAACTCTGCCCTGAAAATTCCAGCTCCTTTACTCTTACGCATTTTTGGTTCAGGGAGATTACTGCCCCCTGGGCCTCTGCTTGCCTGCGTCTAGTCAGGAAGTAGCCATAGGAAGAAAGCCAGGGCAACGTTGGGACTCCCCTATTGTGTTTTCTCATCTCAAGGACTGTAGTCTTGTTCTGCCATTCAAAACATGAACACAGTTGTCTTATATATTTAGAGTTACTTTCAATGGGAGGGTATGTTCTGTAAGTTACATTGTCATAAATGGAAGCAGAAGTATAATTGCTATTTTTGGACATTTAAAAAAAAATCACAGAACCTCACATTTCCCTTCAACAAAAATACACATTTACATGAGCAGTTCATAGCTGCCCTGGATCCTTCAGTGTCCGAGCATGGGCAAGTTTCTCAATAATAACAACTCATACTTGTATAGCTCTTTCTAGTGTTTAAAGAGCCACTTGCAAATATTACTTGACTTGTTCCTTATGACATCACGGTAGTTCCATACCACAAATAAGAAATGACTTAAAGATGTTAATTGTCTTTGAGTAGTAGTCAAAACATCACCTGAGATTTTCAACCCAGGAGCCCAGCCTCTGACAACCTGTCATCTTTAGTCACCAAAAGCAGATCTTTCCCTAGGGAAGAGTCTTGTTCCAGCTGCCAGAAAAATTAACATTTCTTTGCCCATAATGGTGCACACTACATAGCATCACGGATCTTGGAAATAGTATAACCATTGATTGTAAGTTGTCACTTTAAAAAAAATTGGAGCCCATTCTGGCCTCACAAGATGAATCTTGTGCTGCTGCACACACTGTTGCGTGTCTTGGGGTGACCCAACGTGCCCCCACTGTGTTTCCAGGTTTCCAGCTTCTAGCTTAGCTTTCCTGGTACCCATGGACAGGATGAGAAATGAAAGCTCAAGCAAGGATGCTGGGCCCACTCCCTCCTTCTGGGGAATGGGCCTGGGGACAGTGGGGACGTGATACAGCTGGACACGTCTCCTATTTTGGCTGCTGCCTACTGTCAAGTCTGGGCTGGCAAGAGTTGAGGCTTCGTTATAACTGTGTTTTCATTTTTGAACCAATCTCAGGGCTGTTTTGCCTCCCATAGCAAAGGATGTTACCTCTTGCTCATAGTTACTTACAAAATGTCAGTTGATTATGAACTAGGAAGAGGTGATGAGCTAGCTTTTAAGGGATCAGGCATTCATGTGAGCCACCGCTCTTGCTCATGCGGCAGGGGGAGGCACTGTGTTTGAATGGACATGCTGGCTGATGCTACATGGGACACGTTATGGATAGGTGATGTGAAATGGCTCAACCCAATATACCTACAAGAAAGAGAATGTTTTCTTGAAATTTATATTTATTTTGAGAGAGAGAGAGAATGTGAGCAGAGGAGGGGCAGAAAGAGGAGAGAGAGAGCACCAAGCAGGTTCCGCGCTGTCAGTGCAGAGCCTGACGTGGGGCTCGAACCCACAAACTGAGAGATCATGACCTTACCCAAAACCAAGAGTCAGACCCAGGCACCCCGAGGAAACAGAGCTTTGATGCTGAGTTTCAGAGAACTTCATCCTATTATTTAAAATTTTCTTTTGATAAAAAAAAACCTTTTCTTTCATCATTACTTCAGTGTCACCCACAGTTGGCCATCTGACCTTGGAGGACTCCCTCGATCAGTGGTAAAACTTAGGCCTGAGGACAGAGGAGGAAGAAATCCAAGTGAGGAGAGGAGGCTGATGAACCCATGCACTGTCCATGGCTGCACTTTCGACACATCTCTAACTAAATTCACCTAAACACCATTATTATCTGTATTTTACAAAAGCTCAGAGAGGATAGGTGGGATCAAGGGAAATGGGAAAGTCCACCCAAATAGCACAAGGCTAAATTCTGCACCCACTACTCACTAGCTGTTCCTCTTTGCCCCTGGCTGCGGCCAGCACTGCTTGACCACTGAACATAGTCCCCTGAGGGGCCCCTCAGTCCCTTTCAGGGCCCGAGTCACTCACCAGAACCCAGGCAGTTCTGTCCCTGTCTGGGTAATGGGGAGAACAGGCATCTGCTGACTCTCCACTTCTGCTTTCTCCAGGAAATGAGCAGAAACGCAGCTCGAGTGATTCATACTGAAACGTTGTGAGAGACTAACAATGGTGGCCGAACCCTCTTCTCCCAGGCCTGAGGTGCTGTGGCCTGGTACGGGGGCACCCGTGCCTCCTGACGTCTGCAGGCCCTGACCACCACACCTCTGGGTAGGTCACCTTGCTCTCGGCCGCCCCGGCCAGGCATGGAGGTCCTGTCGGTCAGGGTGGGGCCTACCGGCCGCCTCCTGGAAAGCTGAGCATTGGAACACATGGGACGACCAGTGCCTGATCTGGTTTGTGGATGTGAGAGAAGAGGTGAGTTAATGAGCAGGAAGTGTGTGTGCGGGGGTGGGGTGGAGGGGGGCGATGCAGGGCCGCTCTAATGCCAGGATCCGCTGGGGTGTCTGTCCCGGTTGGAGCGCGCCGAGCCGGGCTGGGCTCCAGCTCCGTTCCTCATCCTCCTACCTCAGGTCAAACCCTCTCTCACGGTTCTGCTAAGGAAGGTGACCTGCCACACCAGGGAGTGTGAGCCTGTCTGTGCTAATTTCCAGGGAAGGAGAAGGGGGGTTGACCGTGAGACTCCTTGGCCCCACCCCCTGCGCGGGCCTCCGAAGGGTGCTGAGCAGTGTGCCCGTTTCAGCCTGGCCACCCAGAGAGCTAGCTTTGTCCTGGTCCTGTGGTCACTCCCCGGGGGTCTGGTAAGTAGGTGCCCCTTCCGGCCTCCCTTTCCTCATGTGAATTACCACATCAAACCTCAGAAACACCAACATTTGCTGATTCAGCGGGACCCCCTGGCTCGCAGAGAATTTGCTTTTCTCTCCCCCTGAAATCATACCTTACAGAACATTGAACCAATCCTTTGTCCCAGCATCTGTGAAGCCAGAAGGAGCTAGTCCAGCAACTAAGGATTTCATGGATTATTCCTCCCAAGGAAACTTCGATGCTGACATGATTTTCTGCATAATCATCCATTTAATTATTTGATAAATTTCGAGAAATACTTATTGACGGCCCCTTCCTGGCAGGCACTGTTAAAGGCATCAGGGCCAGTGGACAGGGTCAGTTGTGCTTGGCGCGATGGGCTGAAGTGGGATGGAATGCAGAGGGCTGGAAGGAGGGGGTCAGGAGGCCCGGAATGTGCATGCCTTCTGGGTGGAGGCCTGAAGGAAGGGAGGATCTGAGCCCTGTGGTTTTTGAGAAATGTTCTTGGCAGGGGAATGGAGAATGTATGTCAAGGTGCAGTGCAGGGGACCTGGTGGAGGCCAGTGGGGCAGAGAGCGGTGAGGGGCAGGGCAGGAGACGCGGCCAGAGAGGTGAGGAGGGCCTACCTGTTCAGTGTCAGGTCCTGGGCTGTACTCCCTCAGACTTTGGGAGCTACTAAATGTTGAGTTTATAGAAAAGAAAATTTAGAGACAGTGTATAGGATATAAGAAGTATCACCCGAAAAGAGTTCTTCAAAGATCATCAGCATCAGGGGCACCTGGGTGGCTCAGTCAGTTAAGCATCCGCCTCTTGATTTCGGCTCAGGTCATGATCTCACGGTTTGTGGGTTCAGGCCCCATATGGGGTTCTGCACTGACAGTGCAGAGCCTGCTTGGGATTTGCTCTCTCCCTCCCTCTGCCTTTCCCTGCGCCCTCTCTCTCTCTCTGTCTCAAAGCAAATAAATAAACTTAAAGAAAATTAAAAAAAAAAAAGATCATCAGCATCCTTGAAGTCCTTCAGAGGCCTGTCCTTTCTCTCTCGTGTCAGAGAACATCTCTCTTATCAGAGAACATGCATGGTTTCCCAGAATTCAGGGCTTATTGTTCTCTTGCTTTTCTCTACAGTTTTGCCTCATATATTTAAATTGCTAAATAAGTGTTAGTTTTGCATGGTTTTGAACTTTGTAAATAGGAATTAAATATTTTTTAAGACTTGCTTGGTTTGCTCCCAGTGTTGTTTCTGGAATCATATTGTTGCATGTGCCTCTAACTCATTCACGTTTACTGCTTGTTGTTGGATAGTATTCTGTTATATAAAAATATATCTCAATATACTTCCCTGAGTTAATGCTGATGGGCACTTGGGAGTTTTTTTTTTTAGGTTTTGGATTTTGTTTTTCTATTATAGGCTGCTAGGTGCTCAGCATTTGTATGTACTGCCAGGGCTCTCCTTGCGCCCTGTATATCCTGTATATTCCAGAGTATATGTACAAGGATTCCCTAAGGTACATCCCCTAAAAGTAGAATTGGTGGGTCATGGAGTTTACATACCTTCACCCTTACTGGATGATACCAAAATGCTCTCTAAGCCAATTGCATCTTTTTACCCACCCATGAGCAAGATGTTAGAGTTTCTGTTGTTCCACATCTTCACCAACATTTGATACGGAGTTTAAATTTTTGCCAATCTAGTGAAAATGAAAATATATCTATGTTTTAAATTTGCATTTCCTGAATTGCTAAGGTTGGGCATCTCTTCATATGCGTACTGGCCATTCTGGATTCATTTTTGTGCTCAAATCTTTTGCCCATTTCTCCATGGGACCATCTGTCTTTTACCCTGTTGGTTTCCCATAATTTAATACATGTCCAGATATTAAGCCTTTGTTGTAAATGTATATTGTAAATATATTTGTATAGTTTGTGCCTTGTCTCCATATATTCTTTGCAATTTCTATTAAAGACCACATTTCTTAATTTCAAATGAGCTTCATTTATCCATATGTTCTTTTATGATATACATGTATGCTTTCTAAGAAATTCTTCTCCACTGTGAAGTCATAAAATTACTCTCTTACATTATTTTTTCATAATTTTGCCTTTCGTATTTAAGTGTTTTGTCCCTCTAAAAATGATTTTTTAAATTTTGTTTTGTTTTTCCCATGTGGATAATCAAGAGTCTCAGGTCTACTAATTAAAAAGGCCATTCTTTAGCCACTGATCTACATTATAAATCAAGTTGTCATGTATATGCAGGTCTGTTTCTGGGCTCTGTTCTGTCCATTTGTTGATCCCTTTGCCAATACTATATGATATGATTAACTCTAGGCTTAGAACAAATTTTGATACCTGAAAAGAATCCTGTTATTTTTCTCTGCTTCTCCCATTCTGTCTTGACATTCTTGGTACATTCTTCCTTCACATGATTTTAAAAACAGTTTATCAGGTTCAACAAAAAACCTATGTTCAGGATTGATTGAAAATAAGATTTGGAGAAATATGATCTCTTTATGAAAATGACTCTTGCAATTCATGCACATGGTTTGTATCCTCATTTATTTAGATGTTCTTTAAAATATTTGAATAAAATTTTATAACTTTCTTTATAATATAGTGCATATTTTGTCTAGAGTTATTCCTAAGTGGTGTATATTTTTATATCATTTTAATTGTCACTAAAAATACATGTTTTTGACTCGCTGATATATGCTTGCATTTTAAAGAAGAATAATTTCAGCTGTTTTATGGGTAGCAAAGGAACAAGCAAGACTTTCTGTTAAAAGTCTTTGTACTAATTCAGGCTAGAGGTATTGGTGACTCGCCCCAAAGTGATAGTAGAGATAATGACAGGTGGTCGGAGTGGTGAGTTCTAGATACTTTTTGAGTGTGGGATTTGATGATGTTTTAAGTGTAGTGTGTGGGATAGAGAAGTTGAAGATGACTCCAGAACAATAGGGAGACTGGAATTGTCACATCTTGAGTTAGGTCAAGGGCAGAAGGAACGTATTTGCAAGAAGATGGTTATTCCAGAATAGAGGTTTGAACAGATAAAAGTGGAGATGTGTATTAGATATCGTGTGGAGAAATGAAGTCTTGGCACCCCCTGTCCCCATTTGACCTTCATAGTTGAAAAGCAAGACAGCTTGGCCTTCTGGGGCTTCAAGGGGAGATATCTTGTGCAGCAGGGAAAGAAGGAAGATGAGGCCCTCAGAGTTCTTGAGTCACACTCTAGAGCTTTTTAAATTTTATTTATTTATGTTTATTTATTAATTTACAAGTGGGGACTTGCATTTGTTGTTTCCATTTCTTATGTGAACCATCAAAATGCCTGGGCATTTTGCACCTGAAATGACGTTTCCAGGCAACACTCCGAAGCCCTGGGCTGATAGTCCTATTTGAAACATCTGCACACCTGTTAGAAGCTTAAGTCTCTGAGTCTAGATCTGTGCAATCCAATATAGAAGGCTCTAACCATATTTGAGATATGGCCAGTCTAAACTGAGATATGCTGTAAGTGTAAAATGTACCTCAGATATCAATGGTGTTACAAATAACAAAAAGAAATGTGAAATATCTAATTAATACTTAAAAATATTGGTTGCATATTGAAATGATAATATTTTGGATATATTGGGTTAAATAAAATATATTTTGAAAGTATATTTGAATAAATGGCTTAATTATGCTCTTTACTTATACTTCTTATATACTTTTATTTATTTTTTTAACTTTAAAGTTTTTTTAATGTTTATTTTATTTTTGAGAGAGAGAGAGAGACAGAGTGTGAGTGGAGGAGGGACAGAGAGAGAGCAAGACACAGAATCGGAAGCAGGCTCCAGGCTGCAAGCTGTCAGCACAGAGCCTGACATGGGGCTCGAACTCACAAACTATGAGATCATGACCTGAAGTCAGACACTTAACCTACTGAGCCACCCAGGCGCTCCTTACTTTTACTTTTTAAATGTGGCTACCAAGACTATTTTAAATTACACATGTGGCTTGAATTTGTGGCTGGCTTTGTATTTCTTTTGGGCAGTACCCTTCAGAGGTACTTCGTGTTCCATGGCCAGAGGTTTTTGTGGGAAACACAGTTCAAGAAGGGTGGAAGTTAGAGAAGTGAAAAGCCACTTGGCCCAGATAGTTCCAGGGAGAAAGAAGGCATGGACGGTAAGAAGAATAGATTCACTAATAGAAGAATAGATTACTGTAAATACAGTAAACTAGACACTGGGCAGAGCACTGGAATTAGTAACTTATTTAATTCCCCCAAGTGAGATCAGTTTCATTACTCCCATTTTACAGATGAGAAAATGGAAGCTCAGAGGTCCTTCCCTCTCAGACAGTAAGACACTCAGCTGGGATTTAAACTTAAAGCCCTTGCTCTTTGAATTAGGCACTGCCCACACTGTGAACACTTCTGGTAAGGAATAGTGAACTTTGGGCAGAAGTGTGAAAACTGCTCTTCCCCTTTGTCTATGGTTAATCCTTCTTTTGAGAATTCATCTTTGCAGATGATTCACAGCCAACAAAAAGATTGCATGGGGATCCTTTTTATCCCAGCATTGCCTATAGCAGTGGGCCTAGGGTGTCCCATTATTAGGGAATGAGAGAGTCAATTTTAGGCAATCGATCAAGAGCATGATTCTTGGTCATTAAATGGACAATTTAAGGGTAAAGGCAACATAGACTATGTTTATGATATGATGATGGACGATTGATACAGTGAAAATGTCTATACATTGGTTATAAGTAAAATATGCTTCCGTGTGAAATATAGTATGCAAAAAAGGGAAATACATGTTGATTTTTGTGTTTTTAACTTAATACTAAGAAGAAAATTGCCCAAGTAGCACTTGGATAACAGTTTAAAAGATAGGCACAAACTATAAAGAGATAGGCAGGCAAAGATGAATAAAGGTATGTACACATGAAGAAACTGTGTTATGAGGTTGATCAGAGCCTATCAGGACTTAGTAAGGTTGGAGCATGCCACACTGAGCCCAAAGGCTTCCTCCTCTGGCTCTTTGGGTGTGGACCAGATCAAGGAGCGAGGGGCCCCATGTGCAGAAACCAGCTGGCTGGGGCATGCCTGTACTAAGCGCAGGGCTCATTTTCTGTGTTTCTGTCCAAAGAATGCATGCCTTTTATTGAGGGGGCATTGGGGGAGGTCATCTGCCTCCTCCACAGGCGCCTGAGGCTAGTACTTGCTGCAATGCACCCAGCGCATACGCAGCAGCTGCCCCGGTGGGAGTGGGGAAGGACTGCCACCATCTTTGAACAAGAAAAAGGGAGAAGAGAGCTGATGGGCGGAAGTCCAGATATTAAAGGGGGGTGGGGTGGGGGGACAAACAAAGCAGGGGCAATACTCCGCAATCAGAATACAGAGTCTTGTAATTTTTAGCTTTTCCTTTCACATACCTGTCTCCAGGAAACGTTTAATTCTGTAAATTAATGGATGGGGGGCAGGTACCTCTGAGAATGAGTCCACTGCTTCCGCAAGGGGAAAGGGGTCTCTCTCAGAATCTCCCATCTAAAATATCACCTTGGTTCCGAGAAATACTTCTTCCCCTTACACAATTTGAAGTGTCTGAATAGTCTCAATTTTGACCAGTGTATTTAATGTGATGATCGCCTCCCTCTCGAAATAATTACAAAATTGTGGCATTTTATAACTGATAGAAACTTAGAATTGAGGTAATGCAGGAATAAGAAAGGTATAGCATATTCAAGAGTAATGATCACACAAAGAAGAAAGTTGATGGATGCCGCGGTTATTACAGGCAGCAGGTATTGATAAATTTGGGAATTACAAAGTACTCACTTTTATTCTGCTTGAGTCCACACACCATGTCTGTGCACAAGTGAGTTTCACTCCTGAGGTCCTCCTTCTACCTGCACCTGGAGATGATTATAACCCTGAATATCTGGGCGTAATTGCTAAATGAGATCTTGTAGTATGGATGCAGCATTGACGACTGGAATGTGCTGTCACATTCTGGCAGTGACTACTTTCTAATTACAGGATGGCTGGGGGGTGGCAGGAGTTTGGAAGTTGGAGAGAAGAGGGTTATATTTCTTGGTTGGAGCATGAGAGATGCCTGGCCAAGGAGACAGCCAGGAGCTGTGTTTGGAAGGTGGCATTGGGGTATGTGGAGCTGAAGGAGGGGCATCCCAGAGAGAGACTCCAGAGTAAAGGCAAAGGACCAGATGCTGAGTGAACAGTTCATTTAGCCAGACCTTATTGAGAGTGTAGTGGGAAATCAGGCAAGGAAGGGTGTTGGGCCATATCACTGAGGGCCAGGAGCTTGAGAGTATTCCTTGAGAGGATGAGGAACCAATAAAGACAGCTGAGCAATGGAATGACATGATGGGGCTGTGCTCCCCAGTCAGACACTCTGGGGTGAGTGGGAGACATCGGGGAGACCAGAGGCAGAGAGGCCTGCCATGGCAAGGCTGAGAGAGAGATGAGGGGCTCACCCTCCCAGTGCCATTTTCCCATTTCCTGTGCATGTAGAAGAATTAGGTCTAGGCAAGAAGTTATTCCTGACAGATCCAGAAATTCACTAGTTTGTAGGAGACTCATTCTGATTAAACACATATCCAGGTCTCAGAAGAGAAATGTGAAGGCTCTGAACAGGAAGCTAATTTGAAAAGTAAACCTTCATTGGTGGGCAGACCCTTAAGGAGCATTATTCCAGGTGCTTTATGTTACAGGTGGGGAAGTCAGTCACAGAGGGGTCTGACACCCCTGCTTCCTGGCTGCCAGTAATGTATTTCCTCTGCATTTTGGTGAAAAAACTTCAAAGGACAAAGTTGCATCTGAAAATGTCTCTTTTTCTCATTAGCCTAAAAGCAGAGTTTTCTGGGTCCAGATCTGCCTAGCATGGTAGAGGACAGGGAGCCCAAGGAAACTAGTAAGTTTCTTTACAGGTGATGTGGGCAATTTGTGCTCTTGATTTTTTTGTAATTCTTTAATATACTAATTGATTCCATGAGACTTAGGAGATGCTTAATTCCTCACAAGTCAGGAATGCATACTTCCACATACGTTTACAAGTTTAAATAGTGATTTTTGTGTTGATTTTCTAACCAAATTATATTTCAAATTCAATCAGCTAAACAGGAAGGTTGTGTGAGCTAACCAACCTTGGAAATGTTTTCATCTCTCGAGCCTTAACAAGTGGTCTGAGAGGTAAAAAGGATGCTGCAGAGTCTCTTGTGGTTTCTCTCCTCCCAAGAATTTGGAAGATGAAGGATGGGATGGGGGCAGCTTAGTGTCTGGAGAGCCTTTCCCTGTGATGTGATATCTATCCCATTACCCGTCCCCCCTCCCCCCCTGCAGTGGCACAAAATTACCTGCAGTTCAACATCACCTCTCCATCCCTTTGTGTGTCCTTCCTCAGGGAGCACTTCTCTCTAACCTCTCCACAGGCTTAGGTCTCCTCCCTTCAGCCTCCTTCTCCAGTGTCCCAGCTTCTGTGACACCCCCCTACCATCTCCTACCCTCACCCTACCCCTTCTCACCCCCAAATAACCAGCTTCTTTCCTCTGCACGCTTTGCTCTGGGTTCCTGCTTTAAAGGGTGTACTGCAGGCATTGCATTGTGGCATCCCTCTACCTGCCCCTACCCCTTCCTCAGGCTGTGAGCACCTGGGGGCAGGGACTGAGCCCTCTGGGCAGGCCCAGCATCTAGCAGGGAGTCACATTACATGGTCCATATCACTCTCTGCAGAGAACTCCACAGCATCTCCCAGGATAACTGCATGGAACATGACAAGGACGTTGCTGGCATTCCTTTTGCCACACACGCCCTTCCCCATCCTTGCTCCCTGTGCTCCAGCCTCTTTGAATCTCTACCCTCTTCCCCAAACACACATGGTGCCTGGAGTGCTTGGCTTCTGGAGCACCAACTCCTCCTCTCTCAGTGCCCGACAGGGGCACCATCTTTCCTGAGAGGTCTTCCCAGACCATCACAACCCTCTCCAGCCTGGGCCACGAGCCTCCACTGTGCCCCGCAGCTAGGCGCCTCCCTGCCCAGCACGTACCCCATGCTGTCTGTTTCCTTGCTGGTCTCCCTGCACCCCTGAGTGTGAGCTTTCAAGTCCAGGGTGTGGACCAGGGGCAGTTCCGTTCTGTACATGTTTAATAACCAAACAACTCGCCACACAGAGAAAGCTGTAGACAGCCACATTTCTGGTGGCTTCGCATGGAGGGTGAGTGTTTAACGCTGGGCATGCTGCTGGTGGCAGCCCAGGAGTGGCTGGCCAGCTGGTGGCCACCTTGTGCCCGGGCTAATCAACCATTGGCCTTGTGTTTCCCAGAGATCAGCTTTAACCTGTGGGGACAGTGAGATCACAGGGTCCTGTTCTGTGAACTGGGGCCACACAGCAGACCTGGCACCAGAACTCCTTGGGCCAGGGATCAGCAACACCTTTGCAAGTCCAGCCAGGGGATGTCTAGAGTTTCCAGCTAATGCCTAAGGTACCCACAAGATATATTTTTACCATTGTTGATGACTGTGTCAAGCCAATCTGGATTGGTGGAAAGGGATGAAGGGCTTTGAAGTCAGAAAAGTCTGGGTTTGTCCTTGATTCTGATGCTTATTAGCAGTTCGATTTCAGGTAAGTTAGCTATTTTCTCTGTCGATTTCTCTGCACCTTGCTTTCCCCATTTTTGTAACAGGAATAATCATACCTACCTTACAAGTTTTCTAAGATTAGAGGACATTGAGGACTGTCAGCAGATGCTCGCTCAGTTATGGCCATTTGTACTCAAGCAACACTTCCCTGTGTTTTAGTGGACAGTGAGCCACGGATGCGCTCCCACAATGGAGCAGCTCCCGATTATGGGGGCTGAGCTTCTTGTCACCCATGCTGTGTCTGGCTTGTGTCTTTGTGCAGGCAGTGACAGCTCAGTTACAGCTAAGCTTTGAGGATCTGGCCAGGGGAACTGCTCCCTGGCCGTTTTTGGCAATGTGGAAGTCAGTGCACATAGTGAGATACAGAACCAGGGACTCTCCTGCAGGACACGGCAACTTCCTATATTCTGTTGCTGTTGCCAAAACCGCAGAGGTGTGTGCTAGCCAGGAGCGCTTGGATTGGAATCAGAAAAAGGAAGTGTTGAGGGCCATGGCAGGTGCAACCTGCCCAGTTTCTGTCAATCAGGGTCCCCACCTTAGTCTTCAGGGGGAGTTTCTCAGCTTCTGGAAATAACGGAGTCATTTGAGGCAGGATGTAGGGCCCTGGGCTCTGCTGTTCTCTGCCTGCAGGCACTCTCAGCCCTTGGCTGATGGAGGAGGTGTGGACACTTTTTAACTGGAGAGGGCTTGGGGCGGCCAAGCTACTGGTAGCTGCTGGTCCTTGCACTGGAACTGGGTGTCAAGGCTCAGGGAGCCTCCAGCACCACTTGTTCCTGTGCCCCCCTCTTACCCGCCCCCCCTCGACCACGATTGTCCACAGGGATGCTCATCACAGGACAGGTCCCTCTGCACATGCCCTTGTAACTTGTCCTGGAGCCGGCTCTTGGGCACAGCGCTCCTGCTCCTGGTTCTCATTCTTTATCTTCAAGATGCCCAGCTCCCCACCTCTAGCCCTCTCTGTGCTCTCCACGATGAACCCCTAAGACCTTGATTTCATCCCCTTAGTGTCCTGCTGTCCATTTGAACCAGTGTCTTGTTGTGAGAAAACCTGAGATTGGACACACTCAGCAGACAAGTAAGGACGGGGGTGATACAGAGGAGAAACCAGGTCTAGGGTGGGGGCAGCTTGCCTGGACCAGAGGGCTGGACCCTCAAAAGTGACTGAGGCCCCAGAGCACACCCATGGAAGGCTATTTGGACTTAGGCTTCTCCGGGAAGTGCAGACAGGTTTTAGGAACCTCAAGGCAGCAGCACACACAATGTGAGTGGGTGCATAGGGCAAGAGGAACAGGCACTTTGCACACATCTAGCCTGTGCTGGAGGTGCTCTCACATATGTTCACTTGCTGAACTCTTTCCCCAGCCTTGTTTTCTTTTTTAAATTCATTTCTTTCTTTTTTAGAAATGTTTATTCATTTTTGAGAGAGAGAGAGAGAGAGAGAGAGAGAGAGAGAGAGAGAGAGAGAATGAGCAGTGGAGGGGCAGAGAGAGAAGCAGGCTCTGTGCTGTCAGCCTGATGCAGGACTTGAACTCATGAACCATGAGATCATGACCTGAGCTGAAGCTGGACGCTCAACTGACTAAGCCACCCAGGCACCCCTTCCAACGGCCTTGTAAGAAGATACTGTTCCCGGTTTACAGGTGCAGGCATTGAGGCTCGGAGACTGTAAGTCACTAAGGCCAAAAACTCGGGAGATGTAGAGCTAGGATTTGAATCAGATCTGTCCGATGGTGCTCTGGGTCTGCCCTTGGAGCTGGGTAGGGATGGAGGGAGACAGGGCCAGCCTAGAAGTCTAGGTTCAGGGTGGTGGTATTATCTTACTAGGGACTCAAGACTGCCATACAGCCAGCCACAGAGGCCCCATTCCCAGACACCCTGAGCTGGCCTGCTGGGGGGCCTGGCACCCTTGGCCCCCACCCAGCTCATGGTTAGCCCAGGAGCTGCTGTCTGGCCTCCATGCACAGCTCTGGGAGTCTTTCATGATGTACTCCTCGAGTGGCTTGCACCAGCTTTCCAGACCCCTCACCTCTCCTGGGGATTCATCGAAATCACCTGAGACCTTGTAGAAAGCACACTTGCCTTCTGACCAGACCAATGAAGTGATAATCTTGTGGGTGCAAGGCACCCTAGATGGTGCCCATGTGCAGCCTGGGTTGGTGAGGATTGCTCCCTTTCTAAACTCATCGAGCAGTTCTTCATCCCTTCAGATTATCTCGGACGTCCTTTGCCTCTGTGTTTCCAAAGTGATCTTTCTTTTTCAAGTTTTTTTTCCAATGTTTATTATTTTTTAGATAGAGAGCAGAGTGCGAGCAGGGGAGGAGCAGAGAGAGAGAGGGAGACACAAAACCTGAAGCAGGGTCTAGGCTCTGCGCTGCCAGCACAGAGCCTGATGTGGGGCTTGAACTCACAAACCGTGAGATCATGACCTGAGCCAAAGTCTGACACTTGACCGACTGAGCCCTCCAGGCACCCCCCCCAAAGTGGTCCTTCTAACCAGAGTGGTCCTCACCTACACCTGGGGTCTACGTTAGCCTCCGGGCTCTTCTTGCTTCTCGTCTCTCCCTGTTCCAGGCCTGGTTTAGTGCCACGCAGGAATAACATTTCTAAAATGTGTTTACTGTGTTGTTCTCCTCTTCCAAACCTTCAAGATCTCCTCGTTATCTAGAACAGTATGTCTGTGCTGGCCCATTCTCCTGGTCCTTCATGACTCAGCTGCACCGTGATTTCCCATAATGCCCATGGTCACCCTTCTCCCCTCTGCGGAGTCTGTCTGCTTGCTTGTTTCCTGCTCACGGTCCTGTTCCAGCTCTTGAGCTGGTCCAGGCCGGGATGTTAGTGAAGCCCCTTTTGAGCAGCATCCTCAATAGGACAGGGAGTGGCAGGAGGACTTTCCATTTCCACATGGGAATCCCTCCCTCTACGGTCACTGCCGACTCGACTCATGATCTGCTCCCCTGCACACATGCCTGGACAGGGGAATGCCTCCCCCGCACCCACCCAGCACACACAACCACAGGCTCTCCGCCCACTCAGGTGCCTCCCCGGCCGTTCTGCACTGACTCCCTGTGCTACGTCTCTTCAGGGGCCAATGTATCAAGTCAGAGATCACCAGGGCCGTTTCAATGAGGAGACACCTAGTCTCAGAGAAGGAAAGTAACTTGGTTAAGGCACCACAGCAGCCCAGCTGGGCCTGGACCTTTGCCCTGTGACTCCCCTCTCAGTCCTAAGGCTCCCCTCAGCTGGGGGGCTGCGTGAGTGGGCAGGTTCCTGCCTAGTGCCTCTCTCTTGCTGTCTCATGCAGGCTGCAGGAAAGTAAGGCCTCTGGTGAAGAAACATGACTAAACCCGGCTTTGTGTCACATGTCTGACCCTGACCCAGACCCGGAAACAGCTCACTGGCAGAGAGGGGGGCTTGTCTTTTCCTGGAGACCCCTGAGACCCCCCCTCACAGCTTCCAGTCCGCTGGTTCTGCCAAAGCTATCTTTCCTTTCCCTTCCCCCATGCCCACCCCCACCCAGGATGGACTCCGCTTTGGCCACTGGCTGACAACAGGACCCTGGTGAGGTCACTTCTCTGCTCTGAGCCTTGGTACCAGCTGCAGATGAAGGCCATTAGCTTTGACCTTGCTGGAAAATGGGAAGATTACATGAATTGGTGCGGTAAATGTCTGCACCAGTAAATGCCCATCCACCCTCCACCATCCTAGAGAAGACATGTGCCAGCACTGACTTAATCCCGGTACCCTGTGAGGGGTCCTGTTACTGTCCCATTTTATAATGAGGACTCAGGCATGGATGGGTTTTGTCACTAGGTCTAAGCCCATTGATTCAAACTGGGGAGGCCTGGTTCCAGTGTTTGTGCTCGTGGCTGCTGTGCTGCGTGTGTTAGAACAGAATCCATGGAAGTTTGGGCCTTGAAGTGGTGTTTATTTTTTTGTTGATTTTTGTGAAAAATGTCCCCAGCTCCCATTCTCAGAGGGTGAGACCCATGAGATGGGGTCAGGCATCTGCTGGGTTGGAACCTGTCTCTTTTTGAAATGTTGATGTTTGTTCCTCATGGCATTTTTGGCATTCATTTCGATTTTTAAAGATTACTTCATTAAAATGTTATTTTTCTTGGCTACTGAGATTTTTGGCGTCCCCTTACATCTTGTGACTGAAGTGAGTATCTTACTTGCCTCACTCTAATCCCAGCTCTCCTCCAGTGCGCCTCCCCCCAACTTAGCCTGTTTTGCCCTAGATAAGAAAGTGTTAGCACCTTCTTACAAGAAGGCACTTTTGGGGGCACCTGGGGAGCTCAGTTGGTTAAGTGTCCGACTTCAGCTCAGGTCATGATCTCGTGGTCCATGGGTTCAAGCCCTGCCGTCGGGCTCTGTGCTGACAGCTCAGAGCCTGGAGCCTGTTTCAGATTCTGTGTCTCCCTCTCTCTCTCTGTCCGTCTCCCACTCCCACTCTGTCTCTGTATCTGTCTCTCTCTCAAAAATGAACAGTAAAAAATTTTTTTAAAAAAGTCACTTTTGATAATGAAGTGGATTACAATGATTTCTTCTTTCCATTCTTCGCATAGCCCTGAGAGGTCAATTACTCACCGTTACTTCCCTTTTGCAAATAAAACTCAAGTAAGTCTAGGATGTTGAGCAGACCCAAGAGTGGGAATGGCCACAGGTTGCCATGTGGGTTAGACAACTTCTCCATGGGATTTCATGGATCCGCATTTGTTAGAAATTCTTGTTTTTAAAAATCTCTATTCAAGGAAATGCGATTCAAGTGTTTCACTTCAGTAAATACGGCTTCTTAATTTCAGAGGAAATCTGAAGTGGTTTCTGATGCCTCCCCTGGACCTCCAGCCACTTTCCCCAGGACCACACTTTCACTTTATCTTCTCACCTGCCTATTCTGAAAATGTGGTGTGGCGGCAAGCCTACCGAGGCATGCTATCGAATGAATCTATTAGTAGCGCCTATAGGTGTGGCCACAAAATGGGATGGAGGCAACACTTGGCTCTACCAGCCACCCTGTGCACTGGGATGTCTGTGCTGGCCCTGTTGGTGATGGAGATAGTGGTTTGGACATAGGGACTGTCTGAGTGTGGGGGAAATCCAAGTGGAGATCTTGGAGCAAGGGGGAAAAAACTTGTTTTGAAGAGGGGTCTAAACTACAGAGAGAAAGATTCGGGTGCCATCAACATATAGGTTCATTCATTCATTCATTCATTCAGTAATATTTCACTGAGCATCTACGCTGTGCCAACCCCCAACATAGCTGCAGTGACTTCCTTCACAGAGCTAACCTTCAGTGCATACGTGGCTCTCAGGGGAGTAGCTGAGGTCTTCTATAGGGAACTCAGGAAATGAGAACACTTGACACCTGACTGCAGAAAACCACTGCAAGGGTCCCTGAAGGAGATAGAGCAGCAACCAGACAGAAAGAGTACAGCAGAATACGTGGTGAGATGCAGCAGAGAGGTCATCGCTTTTGTGTGTGTGCACATGCTGCTGAAGGGAGCTCGATACCATTGCTTTTTGACCTACTAAATGAGCAGGAATTAAAAAATGATAAGGAAGTGTGAACTCTTATACATTCTTGGTCAGAGGCCTATACATTGATACAGTGTTTGGAAATACGTGTCAAGATCCAGCTGTTTCCATTCTAGGAATTTTAAGAATGTATTAAAGCTATTATTTATTCGTGGCTATATGGAAAGACTTAGACACAGACCTATCATTATAGTATTGTGTATGGTAGTGAATAATTTGAAACTACTTAAATACCTAGTGTAAGGGATTAATTAAATGGACGATCAGCAAGGTTCTATAGCCACCATACGGCATTCGAAATGAAGATGAGGGCCCTTGAGTGGCTCAGTCACTTAAGCATCCGACTCTTGATTTCAGCTTGGGTCATGATCTCATAGTTTTGTGAGTTTGAACCCCACGTTGGGCTCTGTGCTGTTGGTGTGGAGATACATTTTTGTGACAAAAAAATTATAAACTAATTTACAAGAAAAACGGATTGAGAGAAGATATTTGTGATTTGTAAAACCAACAAGGGACAAGTTTCTAGAATATATTTCCTCAAAACAACAAGAACAAGACAGGCAAGGAAAAATAAGTAAAGGTTATGATTAGTCAGTTCACGGAAGAGGAGCTGTGAAGAGCTAACAGGCATCTGAGATGCTCAGACTCCTTAGAGAAATGCAAATTAAAATGACAAAGAGGGATCACTTTACTTCAATCAGATTGGCAAACATTAGAGCTAGGGTAATTGGTGAGATGGTAGAGGAGCCTGTGGGGAAAGTGTGGTCTGGTGCCAGCTCTCTGGAAGCATCTTAGTTCATGGTATTTAGTTGAGTGAAGCAGGAGTATACCCTTGACTTAGCACTCTGCCCCCAAGTTCATTTGCAGAGCCTGTCACCCATGAAGGGGCCAACATGGGAATATCTAGGAGAAAATTGAGTGCAGTACTGGAATTCATGGGCAATCTGGCCAAGACTGTGGAGCAAAAAGTCAAAGAGGCATGTGTGGCCCACTTTGTAACATGGGGCAGTAGTTAGAAGGAACACGGCTGACAAACACAGAGGCACATGCTAGGTCTCAAGGCACAATGCTGAGTGAAAAAGTGAGCTGCAGAGAAGATGCAGAAGGTCATTCAGGGAACTCAAAATGCCTTATTCAGAAAATGTCACCTGTGTCATGTTTTGTTTTAATGTTTATTTTTGAGAGAGAGAGAGAGAGAGAGAGACAGAGTGCAAGTTGGAGAGGGGAAGAGAGAGAGAGAGAGAGAGAGAGAGAGAGAGACAGAATCTGAAGCAGGCTGCAGGCTCCAAGCTGTCAGCACAGAGCCTGACATGGGGCTCGAACCCACGAACTGTGAGAGCATGACCTGAGCCAACGTTGGGCACTTGACCAACTGAGCCACCCAGGTGCCTCACCTATGTCATGTTTTATAAAGACCCATGTTGTTAAGCAAGTGGGGTGGGCGGGATGAGGAAGAAGGGAATGTGAGTGGGGAAAAGAGGGCTAAGAAATAAGTGAATAAACCAACCAAGCCAGCCAGGAGCATGGTCCAGCCAAGGAAGACTGTGCTGGAATGTATGGCACCCCACCACCTGCCCCTGAGGGTCAACCCAACAAAGGAAACAAATAAAACTCCTACCAAGCCCCAGCTAACCAACCATCAAAAGCAAAAAGTATAAAGAAAAAGTTTGCTTCAACAGTATTAGGAGCATTTTTTTTAAGTTTATTTATTTTGAGAGAGAGAGTGCACAAGCAGAGGAGGGGAAACAAGAGAGGGAAAGAGTGAGAATCCCAAGCAGGCTTCACACTATCAGCATGGAGCCCAATGTAGGGCTCCAACTCATGGACCATGAGATTAGGACCTGAACCGAAATCAAGAGTTGGATACTTAACTGACTGAGCCACCCAGGCGCCCCTAGGATTATGTTTTTTTTTTTTGTATTTTTTATCAAACAACATATTCATAGATAAACATGGAATATCAACAATCATTTTTCTGGGTAGGGGCGAATTAGTGTCACAGGCTCAAAAATAGCCAAAGTAAAACCAATGAATCACTGAAATAGTAATTAGTGAAAACTGATTCTGCACATACTAAAAAAGAAAAGTTTGCCAAGTGGGAACACTTTGCTCAGGGGTATATTCTTATAAAGTAGCTGGGGTGCCTGGGTGGCTCAGTCGGTTGAGCATCCGACTTTGGCTCAGGTCATGATCTCACAGTCTGTGAGTTCGAGCCCCGCGTCGGGCTCTGGACTGACAGCTCGGAGCCTGGAGCCTGCTTCAGATTCTGTGTCTCCCTCTCTCTCTGCCCCTCCCCTGCTCATGTTCTGTCTCTCTGTCTCTCAAAAATAAATAAACATTAAAAAAATAAAAAAAAATAAAGCAGCTTATATAGTGAGAAGGAACTGACTATTCTTCACAGTGATTGGTTATAATATTAGAATTTTCTGAAATGACAGGAAATTGGTCAGCAGTTGCCCCTTATCAATCTTGGAAGACAGTTTAAGTTTTGTTTCTGATTTTCAGAGGTCTAAGCAAGAAATGACTGAGATCAAGTTAGGTTTGCCAAATAAGTTAAATTAAGCTTTGCTTATAGGACTAAACTGATGTTGTACGCTCAGGGAATTTTCAAGGCTGGTTTGCTTTTTATTTCAATACTGATATGCTTCCTGATACTCTGTTCCCTTCCTACCTTGACACTGAACTTACATGGTTTTTGTAACAAGAAAATGAAGTTTGAGAGTAGTACGTGCATGTGTTGGAAGAAGCATCAGGGACTCATGGAGTTGTGTACGTAAGGGTGAGAATGATTCAAAGAAGGATGGTTCATGTGGCCACATGACCCTGAGTTCACCCCCGTTCTAGCCTGCGGGCTAAAAATAAAGCGTGACATACCCCCTCAGCTGCTGCAGCCCAGAGCAAACTACTGACCGGTCCATCTCCTGCGCCCATCTGCCTGGTCGCTGCCCCATGATTGGTGGTTGTTGGTACTGGGCAGATTCCAGGATGGAGTCTTACCTGGTGACATAGAGGTTGGGGAGGGCTTCTCGTAGGAAAGCTGAATATTCTGGGCTCCACTTGGAGTTTCCTGTACTCCTGACAAACAAACAACTGCTGTGAGTCAGTCATGACTCAACTAAAGACTGGGACAATTGAAAAGTCAAGGACACAGATAAAGGCACCTTCTCAAGGTTACCCATCTGGCAAATCGGTCTTTGGCTATTTTCATCGCATACATTCTTGTCCTCATGCCTACTGACCCAAGATCTCCAGTTTGCACAAATCACCCGTGTGTGTGCTAATAAAGGAGCTCTTTTAAGTTAGCATGGGGGTTTACAGTCTTTTTGAGGACAAAGTTCCCTAAAAATATTGAATGTGAACCAAATAATGCTGAGAATGAAAAACCTATATCCTTTTAGTCTCATGTGGTAGGAGGAAGTTACAATTGAAGATACAGAATTGCATGCTTGTACAAATATTGGAGAGGTGTTTACACATATCCCGTCTACCTACTCTGCTTTTTAAAAGAGGTGTGGCATCACATAATAAAAACAAAACATAAGCTTTGGTGTTAAAAGTTTGCATTTCAACTGGACATCTACCTGCCTATATGCCTTTGGCCTAACCAGTTTCTTTCCTTATACAGAGAAAATAAGAATGCCTGTCTCTCTCATGAATCTGTGTAAAGAGCCTAGCAAACAGTGCCTGACACAAGTTAGATTGTCAATTTAAGTCAGAATCTCTTTTTTAAAAAGTCTTCCTATTTTAGTCAGTTTCAGATTCTTAGGGGAACCATCCTCAATAGGAACTGAACTGAATGAGTATAGTACCTTGTCTCACAATCAGCTTCATCAGGAAGTGCTGTGACAGGACTTCACGTTTTTGTTTTTTGTTCTGAATTCAGATCTGCTTTGCTAAGGCATGGAGGCAGAAGATGTTTCAAGGGCTGAGGACAGAGCTGAGTGTCCAGGTTCCAAAAATGAAGGCCAGCCTGATGTTGCTCAACCTGACTTTCCACATGGAGGGCAGTCTCCTGGTCCCAGTGCTCTCTGGGAGATGCTAGAAAGGAAGTTTCTGGAATACCAGCAGTTGGCTCACGGAAGCCCCGCTGAACATCAGCAGAGCCTGTTGAATCTTCTCCCACTGTTCCTAAAGGTTGGTATTCTTATTTTTGAAACCATAAGATGATACGGTGCTCTGGGGAACACTTCTGGGATGATCGGAAGCTGGAGTTGGTGGTTTTAATATCATCACAAGTGGTCCCTGGTGGGTTGCTTAGGGGGGAGTGTTTTGCTATTTAATAAAGATGGCAAGCAAGTCTCATCTCCAGGATGAGGAAGAGTTGGAAAGGACAGTTGTCTCTTAAGTAATACTGTCTCCTTAGTTAAAAAAATTATATTGTTCAACTACAATCCCAACATGGGAGCCAGAGAAAGACCAGCTCCTCTGGAGCTAGGAAAGGAATGTGTTTCCCGGGGAGCAGAGAGGGTGCGTAACCTCAAATACCAGCATGCCAATAATAGGGCTTGAGAGAACCTGGTCACAGGCCCATGAGGGAAGCCCAGGCTGTCCACTGGGCTGCCATTCTGGCCAGTGGCAGCTGGTGACTGTTTGGGTGCAAAAGATTCCCTTTGTTGTCTCAGAACAAAGGTCCTGCCAGTGAGGTCGGCTTTGTAGTTGAATATATTGGAGTTTAAGTTGCAGAGTTGGAAACTTTTTATGAGAACTTAGTTTTTGCTTGACTATCGATTTCGGGTTGTTAAAAAAAAACCGTATAGCTACATTCAAAGCACAGAGAATATGAGGTCCTTCCACATTTGAAACTAGACTAAGACAGATGGAGCCTTTGGCAGGTTTTTATTGGGAAACTTCCTTGTTGATATATTTCATCTAACTTCTTAACCAGAGATATTTAAGGATCTCCAAAGATGAGACTCTTCTTGAGATCATATTTCCAGGATACATCGAACACTTAGGCATGTCTTTCTGTGAAAAAATTTGCCAAGTAACTTACCGTCCATTAATTTGTTTCCCTCCGTCTTTTGGACTTCTTTTACCCCATCTATTTTATTTCACGGACTTAATAACTGGGGTATAGGAAATGTACTGGAAAAGAACTAGGCTAGGAGAGACCGCTCAGGTTTCCTAGCCCTCCCTGCCCTGATAACCCTAGCTTCTGGGGGGTGCTTTAGTCTCCCCCAGTTCTCAGGTCAACTTTGCTTTTTGTATTGTCTCTTTCCCATCCATCTGGGCAACCATAGCTTTGGAAAGGACACTCATTCAAGAGCCAGGGTTTGGTCCTTCTTTACTTCTTTCCAGATTGTTGATTTGAAGTTCATTTATTTGTTATACATATATTCATTAAGCTCTTATACCTGTGCTGGGGCCTGGGGCTATTAGCGTTAAGAAGACAGATAGGTTTTACTGTCATGGAGGATTTAGTCCAGAGCATGGAGGGCACTAAAGAACTCCCAGAATGTGTTTGTTTGGCTTGTAGGGGTTAACAATGACTTCGAGGCCATTTTTTCAAAATAGAAAGTTTTCACGTGAAAATCAGATTCCCAGTTTTCTCTTGAAAATGTTGGTAGATGCAACACTGATAATTGGGTGGAGATGGTTAGGGGCACCCTTTTTAGACAGAAGATGGTCTCTGTTTCTCAGTTTCCTCCAGTCCCCCATTCCCCAATATCTGTAACCCAACACAATACTCATTTATGTTACCTGACCTGTAGGCAATTGAGCTTGTGACCTCATGCATTGCAAGCAGTTCCTATTACTGAACTTCGATATTGGTTCATGCGTCCCAGGTCCTGTCCTTGTAACTAGAGATATAATGGCCCTATTGTTTAACACATGGGCTTTTGGGTCCCAAAGAGCAGGTGTCTCAAGTCCTGGCTCCATTGCTAATTAGCTGTGCATCTTTGAACAAATGATTAAATATTGGTAAACCTCAGTTTCTTCATCTGTAAAGTTGAGTAAGTAACACTTTGCTGGAAATCTGTGAGGGTAAGATTAAGTAATGACTGTAAAAGTTCACAGCACATGCAGAGCAGACCTGGTCCTCATTACCTTTCCACCAGCCTCTAGGATACTAACTGTGGGTGTGTAGTTTGAGATACCATTTCCACCATTCCCCAAACTGCCAACACAATCTGATATATTTTTAGTCTCTGGAGCTCACCTCTGATGAACCGTGCAGAGGCAGAATTTTTATCATTTCTTAAAATCTATATTCTTTGATTAAGCTCTAACATGTCTACAAACCTGTTGTTTTTGTTAAGCTCTAACTAATAAAACCCCACCAGAGCCAGAGACCTCAGGCTTCTTAATTAAGAGTTGGTAGTGGAGGGGCAACTGGGTGGCTCATTTAGTTAAGTGTCTGACTCTTGATGTCCACTCAGGTCATGATCTCATGGTCATTAGATTGAGCTCTGTGTTGGGCTCCACGCAGAGTGTAGAGCCTTCCTGGAATTCTCGCTCTCTCTTTCTCTCTCTCTCTCAAAATAAATAAACAAATTAAAAAAAAGTTGGTAGTGGAAAGTTACATGGGGAAGATCAGAGGGTTTTTTGCCTTTCTTTTCTTTCTTTCTTTCTTTCTTTCTCTTTCTTTCTTTCTTTCTTCTTTTCTTTTCTTTTCTTTTTTTTTTTTAGTATAGTGAAGATAAAATCTGATGACTAAGAACATCCACTGGAATATAGGTCCTTGTATAAGATGCCAAGCTTGAAACCACTCTGTTCTGAATTTTATAACGCCAAAACAGTGTTCTTCAAGGTAGTCTATAAAGAGCCCTCTTGGAAATAGGAGGATTTCAAAAGTTATGCTAAAGCATTAGTCATGCATTGGTTGTCATGGCAACCATGCCCCCACTGGGCTCTGAGACAACTGAGTGTATCTCAAAGACTCTTGGACTACTTTGCTGGGTGGAGCTCAACTCTCTATACCTGACTCTTTTCACTTTGGGCCCAAGAAGAATGAAGATGATCTGGAATTTTCTTGTTTTTTGTTTGTTTCTTTTTGAGAGAGAGAGAGAGAGAGAGAGAGCAGGCACAAGTGCTGGGTAGGGAAAGGGGTGGAGGAAGGGGAGAGGGTGCCACATGCCTTGACCTAGTGAGTCTTGAGATTTGATAACAGGCATTGTTTTGTGTGGCAAACCCCCTCAGGGCTGCTTCTTTCTCATCTTCCCAAAGAACTTCCCTTTAGCCTCTTTGGCTTTCTCTCACTTTTGATTCCTCAGAGCCCACAGTGGAGCACAATGTTTTCCATAACTCTGCATTAACTGCTAGGCAAGTACAAAGATGCACTGGTTGGCTCTGTAGTACCTCCAGCCCCATTGCCTCCCAAGGTGAAGAACAACTGTGGGGTTGTTAAAAAGTGAACCCACTCAAAATTTGGGTTATGCTATTGGTAATAAGGAAGAGCCTAATGGAATTTCAGGGCCCTGGACCCCCGACAAAGAACTGCTCTGAAAGGATGAGTCAGAAAGGAAGTTCTCATCCAGAACTACAGGCTCTCCTCCCCCACCAGTCTCCCTCCTCCTCTCCATACGTCAAGGAGGAGTTCTCAGCCAGATAATCACTAGTAATATTCACCAAGCTCTAACTACCTAAACTAAGCATTTTGTTTAGTGTTTACAAGCCCTCATAATAACCCCATGAAGAGGGTGCCTTTTTTTTTTATCTCAGCTTTGTAAATGAAGAAAGAGAGTTTTGGAGACGTTGCACAACTTGGCCAAGGTTACCCAGTTGTTAGTGAGGAACAGAACTTAACCTGGACACTCTGGACAGGCCTGTGTCATTAGCCACTGGGCTTCCTCGGGCAATGCTAGGGTTTTTGTAGAGCACAACTCATTTGGATTCTTTCCCTGTCCCATGACTCAATGGATATATGGCTCTGCCTGGCTAGTAACCATGTTCCCCTTGGGTACAAAAAGGGTGTCATCCCCTCTACATGTGATGTTTAGATAGCTCCAGGATTTTGCAGACAAGGAGGTTTTATTGCATCACACAGGAAGCAGCACAGGGCTAATGACTTCTCAGTGTGCAGAACAGTGTTTTTAGGAAGGATTCAGTGGACTGTTGTTGTTTTCATGCCAGAAGCCTTGGGCTTTGGTCTTTCTAGAACTCTTCCCATCATAAGATCTCATACCAAGAGAAGAAGGCATTCATCTAGCAAGCATGGGTAGGTCCTTCTGGCCTTTAGTTGAGTTTGCTTTTGGGGAAAAAGAACCACTTCAGGTCCTCACACTGCACAGAGATATTTGGTAATAATAGACATGAGGTAAGCTAGAGCTACAGACATAGTTGTTGAAGATTGTTCTTAGAATATGTACTTTTAGGGAAAGCAGGCAGTGAGATAGGGAAACCCTGGCCATTAGTGTAAAACTCCTCACTGTCTGAGACAGACAACCTGGGGGGTGGGACAAATGGGAAAAAAGGGAGATCTGTGGATGTGGTAGGTTATAGATGCTGAGAATGGGTCTACACTGCCCCCTTCAAGAGGTGGCATCTACATCCCCTCCTCTGGGATCTGGGTGGATTTGTGACGACTTGGCTAATGGAATAGGGCCAAAGTGACATGTGCAGGTCCAGGCTTCAAGAGACTTGCAGCTTCCTCTTCCTGTCACTTGTCGCTTCCTGTCACTCTTAGAACTCTGCTGCCATGTTGTGAGGAGGTCAAACAGCCCTGAATAAAAGCCTATGTATAAAGGAACCAAAGCTCCTCACCTTGTTGCTGACTGCCAGCTCCAACTTGCCGGCCATGTGAGTGTGCCACCTTGCAAGTGGATGTTAGCTGCCCCAGCTGCAAATCCATAAAGAAAACAAGCCACTCAATTTTGGGGTGGTTGTTATAGAGCAATCTATAGCCAGAATAGTGGGCAACAGTGGAAGGAATCATTCATTTCTTAGTGTGGAGAGATTGAAATGAACACTAAATCAGTTGAACTTGGAAGTGAGTGTGTTTGTGCAGGTGTGTGTGTGTGTGTGCATGTGTGCAGATACACAGCTATGTACAGGTGCTCTTAGACTAACAGCCATGCCAGTGGTGCGGAGTTTATGACATTGAGTGTGGCCCATCATTCCAACATAAGCCACACGTGGACCTGACAATGGAAGAGAAGGAAGTTACATTAAATAGAATAATAAGGATGATCAATAATTGTTCCCAAGTATTGTGTCCCGAGGGCACAGTGAAGGTAAATACCCTTTCTTGTCCGTTCCTGACTGTCATAGACTCTGGGTCTAAAGTTCTCTCTTGTCTTAGCAAGAGAGCAGGACACAGGATTAAAAAATAGGAGGGAGAGGGGCACCTGGGTGGCTCAGTTGGTTAAGCGTCCAACTTCAGCTCAGGTCATGATCTCACACTCCGTGAGTTCGAGCCCCACGTCAGGCTCTGTGCGGACAGCTCAGAGCTTGGAATCTGCTCGGATTTTGTGTCTCCCTCTCTCTCTGACCCTCCTCAGCTCACACTCCGTGTCTCTTTCTCTGTCTCTGTCTCTCAAAAATAAATAAACATTAAAAAAAATAGGAGGGAGAGATGGCTCACGTCTGGGAAAAGACAAGAGCCCCAAATAAGGATCCTTGCCCCGTATTCATTAAGACCAGAAAGCTTACAAACATGATGGGCGTGCACAAAGAGACAAAGAAACTGTGAACGTTAATTTATGGGCATGAGGGAAAGGGGGTTTTTGAACATATACAGTGTTTGGGGTTTGGGTCAATATAAAACAAAATCCAGGCATCAGGCAGATGGGCAGATGGTTGTTAACGGCAGATAGGAGGCGCCGGGTCTGTTTACCTTAGCTAGCCTAGGGGAGAAGACAGGGGAAATAACCTCAGGGTTAACAAGGCCCCTTTTCTCTTGTTACCCATCCCCTCTCTGGGCTGCTTCGCCGGCAGCACAGCGGTCTGTAGTCCAACTTACTTGTTTTGTCTAACTTGGCCCTATTCTCCTGTGAAACCAGCTTCTCTGCTATAGGACTAAATTGGGGGCACCTTTGCCCTGCATGTCTAATGTTGCTTACCTCATATACCTTTGTATTGGGAGCCTTTGCGCCCGTTCCTATTTTTTGGCCTTTGCCCATCCCTCTCTGTTTTTGGGGTTCAGCCTCTCCCTATTCTTGGGGTGCCTTTGGACCGTCCTATTCTCAGGGTGCCAATCATGTTTATCCAAGTTCGGATGTGAGCATCCTATGGCTTTTTATTTCTCTACGCCTTGTTAACCCATTGGTATAACCCCGGGGGATTATACCCCGGGGGTATAACCCCATCCCCCACACCTGACCTTCCCAACCTCAGAGTGGCGCCTGCAAGACGGTTTATTTCCATCTCAGAGAAGCATTTTTGTTGTGTTAGCAAAGTTTTGATACATCATTTTTTAAAAAGGAGAGGGTCAATCTTGTTACACTAGCAGGGGAAATTCACATAAAGTCTCTGAAATGTTTTGAACTCAAGTAAGGACCAAACCACTGAATTCTGTGGTAATGAGGACATAGTAACATTGTAGCCATACTTGAAAACCAGCCGGTTCTGTCATTCAGAAGCTGGATTTTTCCCCCATCTCCTCAAGAGCTTTTATCATTCCTCATTTTCCTTTGGAGACCACAGCATCATTTTCCTTTCTCTTTTTTCCATGTGAGAGACAGACACAAGGCATGATGGTGCGGCTTAGATAATGTGAGTAAATAAAATTTTTTTAAAATATTGAGCAATATTCTCTCAGCATGTAAGTCCCAGTTAGGGAAAAACTTAAGTCCTTTTGGAAACCGCCTTAACTCTTTGGGGTCTCTATGGTACCATTCTGTAAATGATTGCCTCTGTGCATCAAACAGCACCCCAGGGGCCTGAAAGAGTTAACGTGGCCTCCAGAAGTGCCCTTTGTGGTCCCAGGAAGGAGTCTGAGCCTTGGGAGAATCTGGCTGAGTGTACAATTACTGTTCAGCTCACAGTGGCCCAATTTACTTTATTGTGGAGTGCCTGCAGGAATCCCACTGCTTGAGACAATCTAGATGCTTCTGAGTCAACTGCCTGCAAATTGGTCTTTGAGGGGTTTGCCAGTGCAGGGAAGGAGACACAGGAATTTGTTACGAAGACATCATAGAAGAGTTCTCAGTCCTGGGGAGGAAATAATCTTATAAGAAATTCTCAGCCAAAAGAAAGACTGCTTCTTTCTTTCCAGGGATTCAAGTTTCCAGGTGATAGCTGGTTGCCAGGTGGTAGCCATAAATTTCTTAGACGTGCACATGCTACTTGAGTATGAGTGAGATAACTCAACTCTTCACTCTGCTGCTTACCTGATCCTCTGGCCTACTCTCCTGCCTCAGTCTTAGTTTCTGTAAAGTGGGAATAATCATAACAGTACCAATCTCAAAGGGCTGTTGTAAGGATTAATGAAAGCAAGGCGAGTAGGTGCTAGGCTCAGCACTTGGCACAAAAGCAGCATGCATTACGTTCGGCCATCAATCTGCATATTGTGGACTTGGTAATCATGTGCTCACTTATCAAATATTTGTTGAAGGTCTACCGTGTGCAGTAGTGTTTAACATTCACCTAGCATGTTTGTAGTTTTAGCAAAGTTCTGATGGACTTCACTTTTAATTACAAAGGAAAGGGGCCACTCTGTCCATTTATAGGGCAGAAACAAAAAAATTTCAGGTACAAAGTTTTGTCCAAAACAAAATAAATATCCATGTACTCACCACCCATAGAAAAGAAACAAAACATTTCAGATAAACTAAAGCCATTTACGTATGCATTCTAGTGCTCATTCCCCTTCTGCCCTTTTCTAATGGAAACCCCCATCCTGCTGAGTTATCATTCACTGTGGGGGAATATATATTTACACACACACACATATAAATGTATATGTATATACACATATAGATATACAGATATATATTTGGATATGCATATATATTATGCATATCCAAATATATATCTAATACATATCCAAATGATACAATGATATGAATACATTTTAATAATAAGTGATATCTGTGAAATTTATATATAGACTCATAGGTTTTTCTAGACTCAGACTGTAATATACTTTTGCAACTTGCTTTTTCCACTCTCAACATCCTATTTCTGGATCTATCCATATTGATACATGTAGCTCTTGTTTCTTTTTCAATTCTATGTAATACCCTTACATAAATAGGCCACAAATCATTCATTCCTTGTCCTATTGATGAACATTCATTGTTTCCCAGTGTTACACAATCACAAATAAGGTGCACAGTATTTCGTGTTCATGTCCCCTTGTACACATGTGTCAGCATTTCTAGAAGGAATATACATCAGAAGGAATTGCTGGGTCATAGGATGTGTCCCCCTCTAATGATTGGATTGGGTTAAATACTCTTCAGAGGGGTTTTTTGCAAGTTGTGCTCCATCAGTAGAGCATGGGGGTTTCCTGGTCTCTTATCTTTTCCCACAATTGTTATTGCCAGGCTTTACATTTTTACCAACCTGAAAAGTATGACTATCTCACTGTAGTTTTATTTTTCATTTTCCTGATTATTAGTAATTCACTATTGATTGTATCTTTAAAAAATTTTTTTAATGTTTTATTTATGTGTGTGAGAGAGAGAGAGAGACAGAGACAGAGACAGAGCATGAGTGGGGGAGGGGCTGAGAGACTGGGAGACACAGAACGTGAAGCAGGCTCCAGGCTCTGAGCCGTCAGCACAGAGCCCAATGTGGGACTCGAACTCACAAACAGTGAGATCATGACCCGAGCTGAAGTCGGACACTCAACCGACTGAGCCACCCAGATGCCCCTGATTGTATCTTTTATAAGTTACTTGTTTCATTTGCCTGTCTAAAAAAATTAGGGTTTTTCAAATTAATTTGTAGGAATCTGGTTACTATTGTTTGTCAGTTACATGCCTTGCAAATATTTTTTCTCAACCTGTGTCTTGCTTCCTTTGTATGTAACATCTTTTAATATAGATTTTTTTTATTTTTTAGTAAATATAGAATTTACAGCAAAGAAACACGTTTCCCTCTGGGATTTTGATGCTTTCCTCACCTTTTCTAGAAGGAGGATCTCAGCTTAAAAAAACTCGGTCACAGCTTTGGGCAGGGATATAATTTAGTGTGGCTGGTGAGTGGGAGCAGTGGATGGCAGTCCAGCAAAAGGGCATTTTGTGGAGGCCACTAATTGCCAGGAACATGCCCAGCAGCCTCCCTTCCTGAAAAGGTGGAAACTGGGAAGGGCGAAGTTGCCAGGAACTTAAGCCCTATGCCAAGAATAGTCACTCCGCTCTGACTGTTGGTCTGGAGAGAGTTCTCCTCATCCGGGGACTAGTAAACTCTGCCTGCGACAACACAATAGAGCAAAGGGAGAAGATTCTAATGAAAAACAGATGGGGAGAGAATTCTGAAGATGGTCAGGCATCCCAAGTGGAATTTTAAAATTACTGACTTCTATTAAATAGTGTCCTAAACAATAAACGAAAAAGTCCAAGGCAAAGGATAGAAATAATGAAAGAATAGAGAAGAAAGACTTTTAAAGAATTAAAAAACAAAAAGAAAGAGGAGATTAAAAATGGCAACAACCACTTGGATGCAAAAGAATTTTCTAAGCCTGGGACTAAAGCCAGAGAACAAAGGAATAGATTGACAAATTTCATTTCATGTGAACTTCAAATTTGTGTGTAGCCAAAGCAAATAATACCAAATTAAAAGACAAAATGATAAATTTGAAAAACTCATGAGAGTACTATGGACCAAGGATTAATATATTTATATATAAAGAGTTTTTTTTACATAAATAATAGTGAAAACCCTATTAGAATAATAGGCTAAGAGTAAAAGCAGGCAATTCAAGAAGCATTAAAAGTCTTCATCTACTTTAATAATCACAAGACTTCCATTGGGATGAGGTATTTTTTCTTCTGTAAGTTGTCTCATTTAAGATGAAAAAGTGTGACAGTGCTCAGTGGGTGAAGAGTAACTAGTCCTCTCCCATGGAGCCCCTGGAGAGGCTAATCAGGTAAAGTTTTCTGGGCAATGAGTTAGTAATGTGCACCAAAGCACTAAAAATAAATAAATAAATAAATAAATAAATAAATAAATAGCACACTCTTGCAACTTACAATCCCACTCTTTAGAATTGGTTAAGGGAAATAATTGCATGACTAAAACTAAGATATCTACCCCAGATATGAGAAACATGAAGCATGCAGGAGGAGAATCAGTGAGATGTAGCAGTTGATGAGGTAAGGCCCACAAGGCAGAGTGGGGGCCCAGAAAATTGCCCTTAGAGTTTCCCATGAGGGCTACCAGGTACTTGGTAGAACTATTCACTGAGATAGGATCCAGCAGATTTGGGAGGAAGGCAATGGTTTCAATTATGTGTATTTGACATTTCAGGAGCACAACGTCAGGGGCAGATGTCCAGGGTCCAGTTGGATGTGGGTTTGGAGCGCAGTGGAAGTTGAAGAATTCACAGCAACTAGGGGAGGGATAGAGTGGAAGCTGTTAGGGTAGGTGATTCAGTGGCCTTTGGGCCACACCTGGGACAGCGAGTTGACTCATTGGTTTGGGCTGCCAGGGAGAGAGGCAAGGTGATTCTCATGCCTTGCTTTGTGGCTTTGACTTCTCTGATGGAATCCTCTTTATTGCACTTCAGGCCTGGGAAAACTCTGTGGGGATCATCTGCTTTCCCAGTCTCCAAAGCCTGGCAGAAGACATTTCTAACCAGCTTGCGCAAGAAATACAGAAGGCACTTGTGGGAAAGCCTGCAGGTAAGGGAACACTTTATGGAGACCAAAATAGTTCTGCGTTTTCCTCCCAGGACTCCTGCAAAGCCGCTCTCTGCTTTCTAGTGGAGTAAGAGTGGTGCCTTCCAGAGAACCCCACAGGCTCACTTCTGCCACTAAGGATGCTGGGAACGAAGGGAAGGGCCAGCAGAGGAGGGAAGGGGGACTAGCAGAATCCTGGAGGTTGGGCAGAGTTTCACAGTGACTCCAGAGCTGAGGGGCAGGAGGGAATTCTAAGGGGAAGGAGAATCTTGAGCACAGTGTAGAATGCGGGAATCTCTGCAATGTCAGGGACTGGAGGACACAGGAAGTGGGGCGTAGACTCTGGATTGTGAGAAGTCCCATAGCTGAAGAGCTTGTAATTATTTGGTAATAGAGAGCCATTGAAGGTTGTTGAGCAGGAGTACTGATGTGGTAAAAACTATCCTCTAGGCAGACTAATCTGGGGGCGTGTGAGATGTTTGGTAGAGAATCAGATGGCACTGTGGAGAGGAAAGGAGACAGAAGTCCCCTAAAAATGCTAAGGCACATCTCACAGGGAAGGGGGCCAAGTGGAGGGAAAGCCGGGAGGGCAGGTCACTGCACTCCCTGCTGGTGACGCATTCTCCCCTTTGTGTGCTGTTGTCAGAGCAAGCGAGGGAGGCAGCAGGGCAGTTGCTGCGGTGGAAAGGGGACGTGGATCAGGATGGCTACCTGCTCCTGAAGTCGGTATACGTGCTCACAGGGACAAACTCGGTAAGTTCCAGGCCCCACGGTCCCCAGCTTGAGAGCTCCTCATCCATGTCCCGCGGAAGTCCCAGCCAAGGGCAGGGGCACATCTCAGGAGTGTCTTTTCCCCATGATTCCGATTTGTCATCTCTCCTGCCATAATTCCCTTCTGATAGAGAACATGGGGACTTCAGCATCTGAAATCCACATTCGAATCCTGTTTTTTCCATTGACAAGCTGTGTGTAACCTTAGGCAAATTGTGTCACCTCTCTGTGACTCTGTTGTGGCTAATTTTAGAATTGGGGATAATGCCTTCGTTGTAGGGTCAGTACAGGGATTAACAATGGGTGATGTGTATGGACTGTTTTCTGTGGTGGGGCAAGGCTGGCGTGTCCCATGCAGGTCAATAAATCCTCCCCTGAGCCCTCTGAGTCAGATTATGAAGCCATGTTAGTTAGCATCCTCTGTGACTGATGTCTCACTCCAGAGCCTGTGCTCTGAGCCACTGCTCTTTACTGCCCTCTGCTAGGCTCCCACTGAGGGAGTCCACCTTAGGCACCTGTCCCGTGCCTGCCTGGAGATGGTACCCAAATGAGGCTTGGCTTCTCTTTCTTCCCTTCCCACCGGTGCCCCATCCTGGTTATGCACCTGTCCTCCACCACGAAGCTGGGGGCCTGGGGCTTCCCTGTGAGTGCATGGCTGATGCCTGGTGTCCTTGTAGGCAGAAGCCATCCCCCGCAGCTGCGGCTATCAGCAGAAATGGCCTGAGGCCTTGGGCAGGGCTGGCCCACAGACCCATTTGTTTAGTGAAAGTGCCCACCACATGCCAGTGTCCAGCATTAGGAACAGCAGGAACCAAATGGGGACATGGCCACCCCGAGGCTAACAGTGCATGCAGATATCAGCTGGGCATCTGAGACAATGCATAGAGGTGTGAGAGGAGCTCAGTGTGCAGTTGTTAACTGTAGGGGGGATCATGTGACCTTTCCTCTGCATGAACTGCCTGGACCTCCAATCAGCACAGCAGCCTGAAGCCCAGAGAAGTAGCTTTTCTGCCGCCCGGGGAAGGACTGACTATTTACAGTCAGGTAGTAAAAAGTAACCTAAGGGCTTGTTTTCCACTGTGAGCAGCCAGCCCTAAAAGCAGTGAGACAAATCAGTAATTGGCTTTCAGCAGAGCCAGTGCAGCATGGAGGACAGCGGAGCCACCCTGAGCAGGGTCACAGCAGAGCCGGGTGTCAGTTGCAGGGGCCAACGTTACCCTGCACCAGAAGCTTTGAGGGGGAAGGGTCGGACCAACAGCCTGCATTATATTCCTGTTGCGGCCCAGACTGTACGTTCTTCCATTCTCGTTTTCTCACTTTGCTACCATAGCTGTCACATTAGTCACTTGGGTGGGAAATTGGGTGGACAGTAGGCTTTAGATTAATGCCGCACATGCTCACATGTACACACGTGCATACATGCGCAGACGTTGGCTGCCGTAACCCTGGGGAAGCTGCAGGCAGAGCGTGTGGAAGAAAGGCTCCAGGAAGTTCCACACTCAGGCTGTTCCCTTCTCTGCCCACTTCCTGTCTTCTCCCCTCTGTCTGGCCACCCTGGTTATCAGTCTTTACCTGTAGGACCGCTCTGGTCTTGGTGAGGTCTCAGATCTGAACAGGGACTGGAAGGGCCCTGATCAGGTACTTAATTAGGTGTCTGTACTTGTTATTGACCATGGCCTCCTGATTGTCCAGTTCCCCAATCAGGAGGTGACTACCCAAATCAGTAGTGCGATCACTTAGGAAAGCCCTTGTTTTCTGCTCTGCGCCTGTCCCTCCCTCCTTTCCTCCTTTCCTTCCTTCCTATTATTTATCTTACAAAAGATGCAATGTTTATCGAGCACATGGCTACACTTCATAGAAACTTAATCTTTACAGCCACCCTAGGTGGATCCTATGATCATCTTCATTCTTACTTGAGAATGCGTTGCCCACAGAGAGGAAGAGATTTACCCCTCTTCCTGGCTAAAGGACCGTGCCGCGCTGGTTTGGACAAGTGCCCCACATGGTCTGTGGCCGTGGGTCATGTCTGCTCTTCCCTTTCAGGAGACCCTGGGCAGAGTTGCTGCATCGGGGCTTCCAGCCCTGCTCCTGCAGTGCCTTTACCTCTTCTTTGTCTTTCCTCTGGAAAAGGAGGAAGTCCTTGAGAATGATGTTCAAGTTCAGAGGATGTTTGTGCAGGTGAGTCAGAGGGGGCTCCACACCCCTAGGCCAAGACCCTGCTCTGCTTCTTGGAGGTGTCTCCGTCTTTCTCGGCCCTAGTCCTGAAGCCCCTGTGTTGTCCTGGAAAGCCAGCTCATCTGTCTACCCCCATGCTCTCTGCAAATGCCAGGATCCTCTGCATTTGGAAAATGTCTTTTCTTCTCTTTCCATCTCATTTCATCCCCGTATTGCTGTTTCTGTCGTTGTCCCCCAGAAGAGTGTGCTGCTCCTCTTCCTCCAGGCTGCGTTCCTGGGTCCTGCCTGCCCTCCCCAGCATCTGGAACCTCCCGTCTCTGGCCCCTGCCTCCTCTGAGGGCAAGCATGCTTAACCGCACTTCAATAACAGCAGCCAACATTTTCTGAGTACTTCCCTGTACCCACCTGTGCCATAGCCTCACATCTGTCCCCTCCCTGAGCCCTCTCGTCCATCCCAGGATGTGTCTAGTGTTACAGTTCTGATTCCATGCAAACTAAAGTATGGTGAGTAAACATGGCTCCAGGGTCACAGAAGTAGTCAGTGGGGGTTTGGGATTGGGACCCTGGGAATCTGGCTGCCAAGACATTATGATGCCACCTCCTTCCCTCTCCCAGAAGCTATCTGAGGCCACTAAGCATCAAATGCAATTTCCTGGTGTCCTTCCCCATCTTTTCTATCCTCTCGACTACCAGCAGCAGCTTTTAACATAACTTCTTTTTTTTTTAATGTTTATTTATTTTTGAGGCAGAGGGAGACAGAGCACAAGCGGGGGAGGGGCAGAGAGAGGAGAGACAGAATCTGAAACAGGCTCCAGGCTCTGAGTTGTCAGCACAGAACCTAATGCGGGGCTCGAACCCACAAACTGTGAGATCATGACCTGTGCCAAAGTTGGACGCTTAACCGACTGAGCCACCCAGGCACCCGTGACATAACTTCTTAACTCCTTTCCTGCCCCTTACTGACCAGTTCTGCTTTCTCAGCTTCCGGGATGCTGTATTCTCCAGAAAACTCCTCCTGCCTCTCTGGAGGAAGAGACCTTGGGGGGAGGGTAAGGAGGGCCTTGAGTCCTACTCATTTTTGTGTGGCCAGTGCCTCAGGCAGTGTCTCACAGAGCAGATGCTTAAGAGCTTTTGTGAATTTCCAAATGCATGTGTGCATTGTACATGCACATTCACATTAACGTCCATTTTAGACTCATTCGCAAGCGAGAATCCTCATTACAAGAGGTTATGCCGCAAGTTTACTTATGGTAGGTTATCCCTTATGCTGTATTTGCTGGAAACTGAGGCATCATTTATTTGTATACAAATCATATTGGAAGCAGTGGCCAGGATGCAGTACTGGGCACGTTGACAAGTCTTTACCACGTGGCTTTTAGTGTCCTACAGAGAACTAGTGCAGCCCTGCCTTCATGGTTCCATCCGTGAATGGGTAGAATGGGATCCACAGTGCTAGGCCATGTCCATATTCCTTAGGGTTTTCCTTATTTCATTCCGCAAAATATATGAGCTCCTCCCACATGCTCCTCTGTGCCAGACTGCTGGTTCCAGCAGCAAGCATAGTACCTTCTCTCGCAGAAGTGACAGAAAATTGGGGAAGCCAAACAAGGGAAAGAATCACGTAAATAGAGAGCTGTGTCCATTTTTTTAAGTGCTCTGAAGGAAAAGGGAAAGGTGTGCTGGAAAATGAGGGCAAAGGGACCTGATGTATAGGAAAGCATAAAAGAAGTCCGTTCTGAGGAAATGGCATTGAACCAGGAACTGAGGGTCGGGGTGCAGGTGTGAAGGGGGAGGAGAGGGGACAGGAGCAGGAATGGTCATCCGAGCCAAGGGTCACATGGCCATGGCCGCCTGCGGGGGAGGCCAGCAGGTGGGGTCTGGAGCCTGGCTCCATGGCTACTCAGCTTGGACTCTGTCCCTGTGCTTAGAAGGGGCTCCTGGATTCAGATGGAAGCAGCTTTCCACATATGCCGAACTTGAAGAAGATCCAGTTAGGCCACCAAGAGCCAAAGGGAGGGCTGCACACAGTCACGTCAGAGAGAAGGCGGGGCTAGTCTGTGCAGAACTCTGTGAACCAGGAAGGTACCGGAAGTCCCTCTGGGAGCCATAGGGAGGCTGGATGGGTGGGGGCACAGGGTCCAGATAGGAAGTTATAGGGTCTGTCTCATAATCTTATGAGAAGTAGAGTTTGATAGCCAACCAGGGATCTGGGAACACATCTCCTTTTAAACAGCACTGGGTTCTGTGAATCCTATACTTTAATCTTCGATAGCATTTTTTTCTGCATGTCTATGTAAAAGGACACCTCTCTAAGTCAAACACTTCTTTGTTATTCTGATTTGGAAAAGGGTAACAACTGCTTGCATAGGGTGAGGAGTGCAGACTTTAGCCCAAGCCCTGTCATCCTTTGCTGACCATACTGCTCTGGGGCAGGGAGTGACCCATACAACCAATCCTTTGCACTGAGACCTACCCTCAAAGCTCTGGAAAAGAAGGGAAGAAATCTGTTACTTACAGAAGGAGGCTTCCTAACTAGGCATCTTTTCCCCCTCCCCAGATGTTGCTGAACATTTGCAGTGAGTCTCAGGGGCTGGAGAGACTTCTATCAGGAAATGAGCTCCAGTCTCTAGTGATTGCCACTACCTGTCTTCGGGAGCACAGTTGCTGCTTTTGGAAGGACCCCACCTTCTGTGTGCTGAAGGCAATTTCCAAAGCCCAGAACCTTGGCATCATTGAATACCTGCAGGGTATGATTCCAGGAGACCAGGGGTGGGATATGGGCCCACTTTCTACAATGAGACCCTGGAACCAAAAAAAGCGATGGACAAACAGGATCTTCACGGATGTCCACCTGTACCCAGTCGACGACCCTTTGCTTGGTTTCTTTTGCGAAACTGCTTTTATTATTTATTTTGGTGCTCCCCTGGAGGAGGGAAGGAAAAGAGAACTAATTACCGTCAAACACTCACAACAGATAAATTGTATATTATCTCATCTGTCTCCTTGAGATGGACATTAATGGCATTTTGTGATGGGGAAAACGGAGACTGAGAATAGTGTAAGAACTTGCCAAGGTCCCCAGTGCACAAACAGGAGGGTCACATCCTAAGCCTGGGGATGCCTGATCTCCTTTCGGCTCTGCTCTGGGCCGCATATGTAGGGGTTAAGGTGGTAGATTCTGGGTCCAGACAGCTGGGGTATGGACCCCAGCTCTGTCCTCCTGTTCTCTTAGCTGAGTGACCTCAGGCACGTACGTGCCTATGTGCCTCACTTCTTTTATCTGTAAAATGGGAATAGCAACCCCTTGCCCTGTGATCTGCCTTCTTTCTGGGGTTTCCCATGACATAGGGCATCAATTGGTGACAGCTGACCAAGTTCAGCAAGCCCACTGCCTTCTCGCAACTGAGCCCAGGACCCAGTTTAGGGATTCAAGGCTCCCAGTGAGGCCAGGGCCCAGTGGTAATGGCTCTGAGCTGAGCTGGTCCTAAGATGCTCAGCAACCCAGGTACCCCCCCATAGGCTAGAGTCAGAGAGCCCTGAGAAAAAGCTGTGTGTCTTGACAACAGGGGTCTCTCACTGTGTCATGCTGTTAGTTGTCCAAGACAATAACTAGAAAAGAAAATTCCCACCTTGGTGGAAAGACTGCTGCCTGGAGCACCGTGCCCAGGACCCCCTTAGGGGAATGGGTATTTTCCATGGGTGTACAGGCCGAGGAGAAGGTCTGGAATAAGGACTGGCCTGGAGGTTATCTGCCAAGCCCGTGGCTCTTAGGGCTGCCCTGTCCAGCCTGTGGACTGTGGGGAGTATCTGAAGCCTTGCAGCTGGGGGACAGAGCATGTGTTATCTCAAGTTCTCATAGACGCTGGTGTGGATTTCTTGGTACTCAGAGGAGGCTTCTTCTGGTGAAAGAGCCCTCAAAACAGTGATCTATCAAAATACAAATCCAATGACATCTCTCTTCTGACTCAAATCTTCCCTTGACTTCCCACAGCTCTGGGTAACCAGCAAGGTCCACAGTCAGGGCCCACAAATGAGCTGGCCCTGTTCCTCCCCCTCCCCTGTGGCCCCCACTTCTGGGTGTCAAGGCCCTGGATACATTAGTGGCTGAAATGCACCGTCATTTTGCCCCTCACCTTCTTCCATACTCATATATCCTTCCCTGAACTTTTAATCAAGCTGATTTCTGCTCATCTCCCAGTGTTGCTTCCTTAAGAAGGTCTTTCTCAATGCTCAGGTCTTTCATCTTGTATCCTATTACCTAATGGACCCGGCCCCTCCTGCATGCTGGGGATTAAGAGCGGACAGCTGAGAGGCTTCCTTCCTCTTCCTGTTTTTCCTGCTCTCCATCTGGGTCTGCACAGTGTGGCTCTTAGGATGACACTTCCTATGGGGGAGACCTGTTGATTCAAGACCCAGCAGGAAAACATTTTGAATTAATTCTCATTTACATCTTGACATACACAGTTTAAAGGAGTGTGGGGAGGGAATGGCAGAAAAGCTATTGCCTCCAAACTTAACAGGGTCGTTTTCCTCTGACAGCCATGGACTGCATCAAACTGTCCCTTCAGAATCTCTCCAAGCTTGCAGACGCTCTCCCTGCTCCCGAGGTGAGCGAGTCCGTGAGCCTCATCTTGGGCTTTGTGAAGGACTCCTACCCCATCTCCACAGCTCTGTTCCTAGAGTTTGAGAATGGGGAGGGCTACCCTCTTCTCCTCAAAGTGCTGCTTCGGTAAGTGATTTTACCTGGTGGGGAAGACACTGGCAAAGTCTAGGTCCTCCGTATCATTTGGGTTGCTTTGGAGAAAGAGATATTGAGGCTTCTTTGAATGTCTTCTGAAACACAAATTTCCATAGAGCATGGCCAGAGAGACTTTTACTGCAAAAATAATTCACGGTGCATCAGGGTTTGGGAGCCACTTCTTTTGAGAACTGATGGGGATTGCGAGAATAGTTTTATCAAATTCATCTGGTGGTATTATCACACGCACACCTGCTGGCTTGCCAGCCACCTATCAGAACCCACAGCTCTGTGTTAGAGGGCTTTCTGGGACTGTTGTCACCAGCTCTGCCTATATGGTTAGGGGTTGGAACTACTGAGGGTTCAACAACCCTCGGATGCAGCCCTCAATCACGGACTGGCAGGAGCTGATGGATAAATACCCAGCAAAGTTGCCCCTTGGGTGGGATATCCCTCCCCTGACTTCCAGAGCCCCCAGACATATTAAACTCCAATTGCCCAACAAGGTGCTTGGTTGGTAATTCTCCTGTATTGGCTTCCTTCCCCTCCTTCTCTCAGGCCCTCTCCCCTGGTAGTATTTTTTGCTTCAGTTCCCAAATAAACCACCTTTTCTCTCTCAAAACCTTGACCATGGGAAACCCAAATGAAGACACCAGTGAGCTGGGTCTGGACTAATTTTCTCCACTTTGCCTTGCCATATTATTTCCAGGTTGGATCTAAGGATTGGATAAGCCCAGAGATGGAAATCAAAGAAATTCCTTGATTGTTCTAACTTCTCCATTGCTCTTGGGGAAGCTGGTTAAGGGCAGGGCCACATGTATCCCTTGCACTTTGCTCTACGAATATGAGAAGCCCTTCTCATCCAAGGGGTGTGGCTTACCACTGTGCTTCACAGACTTCACTGAACAGCCAGATTTCTAGTCTAGAGGGGTAATTTGGATGAGGGGGCTGAAGCCCCAAGAGGATGTGATTAAATGGCAACGCCTTGAGGGTCTTCCTCCAGAAGGCACACCAAGAATAAATGTTGCTATGGGGTTGCCACATTTTACATGAGGCTGGACCATGACCAGCTGCTACTGCGCCCATGGAGGTCCATGTCATAGCAGTTCTTGAACATTTCTTTGGTTAAATGGATGGTTGGTTTTCTCCAGACTTCTTGTAGAAGCCAGGAGGGGGAAATGAGCCTACTCTACAGAGTAGCAGGAAGGACCCGTCTCAGCTCATTGTTTTTTGTTTTTTTTTTCTGTGTTACCTGAAGTCATATTGCAAGCACTTTTGCTTTTGACATGGCAAAGCTGGAATAAGACAGAGAGAGAGAGAGAGAGAGAGAGAGAGATTCTTCTCCACAAGAAGAGCAAGGTACCCATCTACACTTAAGTAGCTAAAAATGCAAACAATACTCAACCTTGACATAAGCTTTAGGAAGTCTAATACAGTTGGATTACTCCCCAAGACATTTTTTTGCCCATTTGAAATATCAAATCTCTCGTTTTGAGGGTGTCCCTGCTTTCCTGGTGCAAAGTCTTTTGGGATGCAAATGCAGTAGCTCTTCACAGGTTTCTTTGTTTTGTGATTGCACGTCCTTATACCTAAGGCTGACATGTGCAAACAGAGTGACTTTCATCCAGGACACTCCCCTTGCCTTTTTGGTGTCGAACTGGTGGAGATCTCTGGGGTCTCCACCAGCACTGGGATCTGCATTGCCCCTGCATCTCTGTGAGCAGCACCGTGAGCAAACATGGCTGCCCTGCCTGCTAAGTCTAGGGAACTGGCCTCGTCTGTCCCTGCAGGTATGATGGGCTGGCGCAGAGTGAAGTGGACCCCCACCTGGAGGAGCTCCTCGAGCTGCTGGTGTGGCTGACGACCTGTGGGAGGTCAGAGCTGAAGGTGTTTGACAGTGTCACGTACCCTCAGCTGGAAGGCTTCAAGTTCCATCACGAGGCTTCTGGTGGGTCATTTTATGTTTCCAGGGGTCTGACGCTGTGCCCTGGCAAATGCTACCCAGGTCTTTCCCTGACTCTTTGTGAAGAAACCAACACTTGGCACCTGTCTGTCACGCCTTTGTGGAGATTACCTGTGCATTTAAAATCTCTCCTTTATAGACTTTTTTAGATGTCTGGTGGGATTTAGAGGAAAGGTTTGCTTAATAAGGGCAAAGAGCCTCTTGAGTAATGGCAGGAGCCTCGGGTCTCCACCCTCGCCTCTGCCGTGACTTACTCTGCAACATGTGCTTGTGTACAAGGGCTGACAGCCCTAGAACGGCCACCCAGCCTCGGAGTCAGGCTTTCTCAGTTCTTTGAGACTGATTGATTGTTTGATGAACTCTGTGCAGCAGCCATTCTGCCCCAGGTGAGGCACCCGTGTGACCAGGCAGGTATCTGCTCCCTAAAATTTCTCAATAGGGACTGTCACACATACACTGAACCAGAAGCTCCTCCATAACGGGCTGATAAGTGCATCAGGCACAGTGGTGACACCAGGCAGGTGGGTCGGGTCTGTCAGGGTTAGTCAGGAAACCGTGCACAGAAGGCCCCATTCAGGTTGGGTTTCAAGGCTAAGAGTGGGTTGCCCAGATAGGAAGGAAGAGGAGAAAGTTTAAAGGCAGAAAGTACTGCCTGGGGAGAGAAATGGTGACCACAAGTATCTGGGGTCTGAGGAAATGACTGGAGTGCAAAGGCTGCAAGTCTGGAGGGCCAGTTCAGGAAGGGGCTTTGGACAGAACTCCAGCAGATACATGGGGAAGTTTCTGGACTGGAGACGAGTTTCAGAAGCATCTCTGGGTCTGAGGCAGAGAGGGCTGGAGGCAAGAAGTTGTCTGATGGAGTGAAAGGAGGGGATGGCTTCAGAAGGTATCTGTATTTAACTGCTCATCTACAAATGATACTGATTTTGCTTAGTAATTTTTTGACATTAATTAATTAATTAATTATTATTTAAAAATTTTTAATATTTATTTATTTTTGAAGGAGAGAGAGAGACAGAGTGCAAGTGGGGGAGGTGCAGAGAGAGAGGGAGACACAGAATCCAAAACAGGCTCCAGGCTCCAATCTGTCAACGCAGAGCCTGACCCGGGGCTCAAATTCACGAGTCTTGAGATCATGACCTGAGCCAAAGTCACATGCTTAAACGACTAAGTCACTCAAGCGCCACAACATCATTTGATTTTAATGGATTAAAACCAACCCTCTAGCCCAGCCCTGCCCAATGGAAATATAATGGGAGAAATATCGCATAATTTTTAATGGTCTAGTAGCCATATTTTCAACAAAATATGAAGAAACGGTTTATTTTTCATAATATATTTTATTTAACCTAATATACCCAAAATACTACCATTTCAATATGTGGTCAATATAAATAATTATTAATGGCTTGTTTTTGGCCTTTTTTTCGTGCTATGTCTTGGAAATCCAGTGTGTATTTTTACACGTGTGGACCATCTCAGTTGAGTGGGCATGTTTCCAGTGCTCCGTGAGCCACCACATCTTGGACAATGCAGCCCCAGTCTTGCTCACACTCTGGGCAGCTGGCTTTCCTGGACTACTGATAGACATTTACCCACAGGAGCTAGAAAATAGAAACTGAATACTATTTCCCAATGGTCATGCAAGCATGCATTTCTAGGCACAGGCAGGAGAAATGACCTGCAGGATTATTCCTTCTTTCATCCCCAGGGGTGACCGTTAAGAATCTTCAGGCGTTCCAAGTCCTACAGAATGTTTTCCACAAAGCCAGCAACCCTGTCCTCTGCACCAAGGTCCTGTCAGCCATCAAGACCATGTGGGCCTGGAATGCCCGCAATTTCTTCCTGCTGGAGTGGACCCTGCAACCCATCTCGCAGTTCGTGGAGATTGTGCCCCTGAAGCTGGCCCCGGTGCAGAAGCAATTCTTCCAGCTGCTGGAGGCCCTGGTGTTCGAGCTGCATTATGTGCCCCATGAGATCCTGCGGAAGGTGCAGTGCCTGATCAAGGAGAGCCCTGAGTCACCCTGCACCCTCGTGGCCCTGCAGAGTGTCCTCAGGATAGCCGGCAGGGATCTGCTCTTCACCGACATCTTCCGGGACTCGGGTCTCCTGGGCCTGCTGCTGGCCCAGCTGCGGAAGCGGGCCAAGATCCTGAGGAAGTCAGGTGACTCCCAAGAGCCTTGGGAGGGTTGGGGGGAACAGGCTGGGGGTCTGTGTGCCACTCCATCCCCCATCAACATCACAGAAAAAGTGAGCGTCCCCATGCCACCTGGCAACATGAAGGTCGGAGAAGGTACCTTGGGGCATGTGGCTTCGAAGGGCAGGGAGCCTCTCTGTTTGCTTTACCTGGACTGATCTTCCCCATGAGGAGGCCAGAGGGTTGGGAGGAACTTTAAACAGACTCATGGGGCTGAGTACGGTCTGATGAATTCTCAGCTTGCAGATACCTCCTGCCCCAGATACTGTCTGCTATGTAGATGTTTGTAAATGGAGAGACATCAGGGGGCCAAGGGAGCTCAGGGAGTCCTGGGGCTCTGGCAGGCAGAGCTTGGGGGACCTGTGTATGTGTGGGGTGAGCTGGTACGTGGTCTCCCTCTCTAAGCCTCATCCCACTTTTGTGTGCCCTGCTGGGCTGTGCACCTGTGGCTCCTTGGCAACATCCCTTCACCTCTACCTTGGGCTCTCATCCTCAGCAGCCTGTGCTGCCCCTATGGATCTTCAGGGTCCCCTCCGTCCAGGCGGGAGTGCTGGCCTGGGCTCTCTCACTGCCTAGCCACCCCCCATGCACACAGTCTGCTGGGGCCGATCTATGGTTTGTCCACAACCCCCACCTCCACCAATTTGCAGAGAGGAGCCAGGGCATGAAAACTCCTTTCCCAGTTCTTCCTGGCTTTCCCTCACTCTGTCTGCACCTGCACCTCTGGGATTTCAGCCTGGAGGAGGGACTAGGACACTGAATCCAGCCACTTACTTCTCCCTACCTTTTGGCCTTTTCTCCTGCACTGGGTGGGAGGGGCTGAGGGCTCTCTAGCCATTGGCTACTTTGGGGATTGGGCTTCAGACTCAAGCTAAAGTCATCAGTCTGTCTGCTCCCCGGGGGGTCTGTGTGATAAGAAGACACTGAGTGACAGAGTGTGGGTGCTGGGACCAGACAGCCCTGGAGGGGAATTCTGGTTATGTTACTTATGAGCTGAGTGATCCTGAGCAAGTTACTTAACCTCTCTGAGCCTGTTTCTTCCTCTGTTAAATGGGTGCAAAAATATCTAAATCATAGGGATGTAGTAAGAATTAAATGAAGAAATACTGAAAATGTCTCCCTGCTGTCTCTGGAGAAGAAATGTTCAATTGTTCAAGGAATGTGAGTTAGTCTTATCCCCATAACTTCTGTGTTACTGCATTGAGGACTGAGCTAGACAGGCACCTTCGGGAGGCCAAGAAGGACTCAGATCTCCCTGGGAGTATGTGCAAATATGGTCAAGATTGAAGATGAGGACCTCCCATCTTTACACATCTCCAGGTCTTGGAGAATATTTTGCTATGTGCTTTTTCCCCACTGCCCTTTGCACAGTCTTTTTATTTAATGTTTCCGTGTTACCTTCCTGTGTATTGCTTCTCAGCCGCCTAATATTGAATTTGCTTTTCAATCCAATCCCCAGACCTATCACCATTCCCAGAAGAACTATTTTGTGAGCTGATGTATCCGGTCTTACTTTGTGCTTTCTGTTGTTAAATGTTTCTTATTCTTCTTAGATACTTTGTCTCCTGGTGAATAAACTACCTTCATTCATTCATTCATTCATTCATTCATTCCCCAAATATGGATGGAGCTTCCCCCTTGGGTCAGGCACTTTCCTGGCACTGAGGATTCCTTTGTGAACACACAGGCCTGGTTTAGGGTCGTGAATCTAACGGAAACACTTATCCACTCCAGAATCTCTCAATCATCTCCACCCTCAGGGGTGAGCTGGCGTGTCCTCCCTCCCAGGCATGAATGGCCAAGTATAAAACTGTCCGAAAGAAAGTCAAAGAGGCGGGGCTTCAGACATTATGTAGGGTAGTGGTTCTCAAGGGTGGTGCTCTGACCAGCTCCATCAGCATCATGTGGGAACTTAAGAAAAATGCAGTTATAGGACCTCCTACGCTAGAAACTCTAGGGAAGGATTCCAGCTTCTGGGTTTCAGCAAGCCCTCCAGGGGATTTTAATGTGCTCACGTTGGAGATCCACGGTATAAGGGATTAGAGGGTTACATCTTATGAATTGGGAAACACACTCACTTATAATAGAAGCATTCTGTTCTCATTTCCTTACGAGCACGGGTAACTAAGGAAATCAGAGATTTGAGATCATACCGTGGATACTGAAGATTTTATTTATTGGTTCTTAAATATGCCAGGAAACAAAGAGTCCATGCTTGGTGTCCCGGATCCAGAGAGAGCACTGACCTGTGTGATGCTGAGAACTGTAGTTACACTTCTGAGAGGCTCAGTTCGGAATGCAGGTAAGGCTGGTATGAACCTGGTCTTGTCACTGCTTGGGAAGCATTAACTATCTCCAGTGGCTTATGTCGGTGTTCAAAGGTTATACCCAAGGAACAGCCAGCACTAAGGTTGTTGCCTAAGTCCATTTGCTGGTTGATGTCCAGTGCTCATCAGTAAATTTGTAGACATCTGGGTTGACAGCTTTTACTTTTAAGGCTGCTAATTACAGTTGGGATAGAGATATCCTAAAGAGATACCCTAGATTTATGAGACCGCAGAGTGCTCCCCCTCTTTCAAGTAAAACCTATTACTATCCTGCTGCACCGACTAACGTGCTTTTAAAAAAAAAATCCAAATCGTAAAACTAGGAGTAAAGGAAATGATTCATTTTTAAAAGGCTTAATTTGATGAGCTTCCAGCCCATGAGGGACTCAGTAGCTCCATCCATCTAAAATATTTTTGGCTTCCTCAGATCATGTGGCTTCTGTGTGTGTGTGTGTGTGTGTGTGTGTGTGTGTTTAATGGCTGCATTAACTATATACACATATACATTATGTTATGAGGCAGGTCTATCAACAAAGTGACATCAGTGAGGTTGGTGATTTGAGGTGTGTTTATCTGAGGCCCTCGTACATCAACTATACCAAACGTGAATGAAGTTCATAGGCAGAGGGTCTCTAATGTTAGAAAGGTTCCCTGGAGGTGCTGATTAAAATGCATATTCTTAGGGGCACTTGAGTGGCTCAGTCAGTTGAACATCCGACTCTTGATTTCAGCTCAGGTTATGATCCCAGGGTTGTAGGATTGAGCCCCGCATTGGGCTCTGTGCTGAGCATGGAGGCTGCTTAAGATTCTCTCTCTTTCCCTCTTCCCCTCTCTCCCATTTATATACTCTCTCTCTCTCTCTCTCTCTTTCTCTCAAATTAAAAAAAAAAAAACATATTCCTAGGCTCACTCCCAGAGATTTAATTAGTAGCTGGTCAAGATAGAGCTCAGGAATCTACTTTTAACAGGCTTCCAAGGTGATTTCCATGTAGGGGTACCTGGCCCATAATTGGAGAAATGCTGTCTCACAGAGTCGACCTGCTCAAATCTACATCATGACACTTGAACTTCCAGTTGCTTCCTGGTTCTTATTCCACATGTAATTCAGTTATCGTTTGTTTGCAGTAAGAATTTTGGCAGAGAAGAGAGAAAATTGCCATTGACCCTGGATTAGGGTGTTAAGTGGCAATAACAGACAGAAGTATTGTCTAGTTAACGTTTGGATTAGGTTTCTAAAAAAAAACTAGTTCACTGAAAAATTGTTTGAAAAAAATTTTCAAAAACAAAATTTTCACAGATTAAAAAGGTAAGGTTTTTATTTTATTTGTCTGTTTTGTTTTTGTTTGATTTTTTTAGTTCTTGGCTCCACTATTTCTCTTTTCCTTTTACAGTGTTAACAGTGGGTATGGATTTTGGGGGAAAAAAGTTTCTTTTTAAAAAAATTTTTTATTAAAATTTTTTTTAATGTTTATTTATTTTTGAGACAGAGAGAGACAGAGTGTGAGCAGGGGAGGGGCAGAGAAAGAGGGAGACACAGAATCAGAAGCAGGTTCCAGGCTCTGAGCTATCAGCACAGAGCCTGACACAGGGCTCAGACCCACGAACCACGAGATCATGATCTGAGACGAAGTCAGACGCTTAACCGACTGAGCCACCCAGGTATCCCAAAAAAGAGTTTCTAATGGGCATAAGAGACACATAGAAAGGGAACAAAACAAACCCGGATGTTGCAGGAGAAAGCTTTCCTTGTCATTAGAACTCAGGTGCCGAGGCCCTGTTGTTCCAGCCCCATACTGTCTGTCTGGTCCACAGTTGTCCTGAAAGACCACGGCATGGTGCCCTTCATCAAGATCTTCCTGGACGTTGAGTGGTACCGGGAGTCCTCACTCAGCATCTTGGAGCAGCTCTCAGTCATCAACGCTGAGGAGTACATGAGCATCATTGTGGGCGCTTTGTGCTCATCCACTCAAGGGGAGCTGGAGCTGAAACTGGATCTCCTGCAGGTGATGTCAAGTTTTCCTTTGTGCTGGGCTTTCCCATGGACATGCAGCTGGTGATCGACATGTGCGGTATGGGTAGGGTAGTATGAGCTGCTATGACAAAGAAATCCTACATCCTCAGTAGCCTGACACATTGGTAGCTTTCCTTCCTATGTATAGTCCAATCAATGATTGGTGGGGTGGGGGGATACCATTCAAGGACAGCTGTCACCTTGGCATCGAATCCAGCCAGCAGACAGAGAATTGCACAAGGTGTTCTGCCAGCCTGGAGCTGGCACACGTCAACTTCTGTCCAACTTCCTTTGGGCACAGCTCATGTGGATGCAACGGGTGCCAAGAAATGTAGTCTTCCAGCAACACTGTAAACTGTGGAAGTTGAGTCGGAATCAATGGAGGCCAGCAGCTGCCTTGTTTACTTGACCAGCCTTTAGGGTCTACCCTCTACCAGCCTGGGACACACAGTTGAATGAGATATAGCCCTTGCCATCTGGGAGCTCATAGACTGGGCCTCATGATAAATGAGCAGTAATGGCAATGCAGTGTGGTAATGCCCCAGAAAGTACTGAGTGCTGAGGAGTAAGAGAGCCCACTCCTGCCTTGCATGTTGAGGAAGGCCTGCAGAGGAGGATGTTTGAGCTGGGAAGATGAAATAAGAGGCAGGGACCCAGAGGGCACAAATGGGAGGAGTAAACCTAGGGTGTCACTTGGGGGTAACAAAGACGAGTATAGGTTTTTGTTTTTGTAGGATGGTTAACAATCATCAAATTATCTTAAAACAATTAGAATGATAACAAATGTCATCACCACCATGCCTTCTTCCTTACAGCTTTCACAATTTTGTTGGTCTTGCTTTTCCATTCCTTTTGTCTTTGTGGCCTTACACAGTTTGAAAAATTCCCTTTCTTTGTTTATATGCCATTTAAGAGAAGAGCAGATGTAAATGCAAATATCCCTCAGAAGGCTGACTTGGGGACCTGTCACGTATGTATGCAACACAGCCCCCTGCCAAACACATGCTCATGTCTCAATAATATACATACCTTGATCACTGATGAATTAAAAAAAATACGGAGTTGGTCTGACTTCCAAAATTAAACCATCAGACTTACTCGGCCATGACTCTTTCTGTACAGAACCATTTTAACATTTAGAGAACAGTGCTCAGTTTCCTTTACCTACTTATCTCTCTGCATAGGCAGCCATGTCATGTGATTTTCAGACACATGAGTTCCCATCATCAATCACATGGCCTGAGCCTGCAGTGCTTGGCATGGCCCAAACATCAGGAGAAGCCTATCCAAAAGTGACATTGTGACCATAATTATCATGCATTTCACAGATGACAAGAACCGAAACAGTGATTTAGTTATAGAGTCAAAGAAATCAGTTTTATATGAAATAAAATCAGACTTGGTAAAGGAAGTTAGGGAGCCACGTGAAGGAGCATAAGCAAAAGACAGACTAAGAATGAATGGCAATTTACATCTAGGAAAGACTTTAGCTTCATGTGGTCCAATTTTTAAAAACAATTTTTTTAATATTTATTTTTGAGAGAAAGAGAGAGTGCAAGTGGGGGAGGCAGAGGGAGAGGGAGACACAAAATCCGAAGCAGGCTCCAGGCTCTGAGCTGTCAGCACAGGGCCTGTCGCGGGTCTCAAACCCACAAACTGCAAGATCATGACCTGAGCTGAAATTGGATGCTTAAACAACTGAACCACCCAGGCGCCCCCATGTGGTCCAGTCTTAACGTTCCAGCAGGGACATGTCCAGGAAGTGTCTAATATAAATTGTGAGCAGAGTTTGAATCTAAGATAAGTGACTTAAAATCTAGGGATCTTTCCTTTTTTCCTAGTGCCGTTTATTACATTTTTTTCCTTACATGTCTGTCTTCGGCCTGATTCGCATGAGCATTATTCTGATAAGCAACAGAGGAATCATGACCACAGAAGTCAGGACTTTGGTTTCCTAGGGGATGAATAATTGGAATCCCCATCTGTTTCTAAGCTTTTCACACTGAGAGTCAAACCGATCCACAGAGAGGAAAGTTTTGGGGTTTACTTTGCTTGGAGGGAACAAGTGTTTCTATGTCCGTTATCCAGAAATGTACTCTGCTTTGCTCATGGAAAGTTCATCTTATTTACTCTGCAGCCCAAAGGCACCTTATTGGAAAGTCAGCCCTTGGGTAATAGGACCGAATTTCTAGAATTAGCAATGTAAAGCCTTTATGGTGTTTTACAGATTCAATATCATTTCAGAATCACACTATCAAGGGATTAACACTGTATAAGCTTATTTAACAAAGTCATACCCCGTGTTCAATGTGCTGCCTTCTCCCCGGGTGCCAAGTCACTGCTGGTTGGGGGGTGGTGCGTGGAGCTGCTAGTGCTCTTCCAGGACCAGGGCTGTTGACACTTTTTTTCTCCAATAGGTAGTGGGGGGACATGGGGCTGTTCCTGACTTGCCAACCACTGAGTCATGTGAGTGACTATCAGGTGTTGATGTTTTCTGGAGTCTAATCTGTAATCTGCATTGGTTCTAAATCATCTTGAGAATCTGTTGGAACTTTAGAAACAAAGATGTAAAATTAGCTCTTTCTGGCTAGATCTTCTTTTTTAGAAGTTGAGGGTGGACTCTGCCCAAAGCACTGTGCCTGCAAAGTGAGTCAGACGTAGGATGGGGGGTGGGGGTGATGGAGTGAGGTGACCTCAAAGGCAGTACCCTCTGCCCCCACCAAAGCTTTGCCATCTATGACATGCATTTACATCAAGGTGCGCCCCTCACTTCCCTTCCCCAAGACCGTCAGCCAGCTGGTTTGGAGGAGAAAATTCCTCCAGAAAAACCCAGCTGAGGGCAGTGGTTTCCAAAATCCAGTGGTGCTTTCATACCAATACACAAGCACTTGTGACTTCACCACCTAATTCTGGCAAATGATAATTGAGTTAAAGAATAATGTAGGCAAATGAATTTCCTCTCCACTGCCAGTGGGACTATGATTGGGTTATGCACAAATTCAGATTGATTTGCTAATATACATTTAGCTGTTCAACTCTGTGCTTAATCACATTACCTCACCAGTCTTCCAGCGTGACACATGGAAAATTATGAGGAATAACAAATAATAGAATGTGAAATAAATCCTGTTAGTCCTAACCTAGTTAGTGCTTTGCAGCAGACATCTATTTTATAGATTCAAGCTGGAGGAATACCAACTCAGAGACGATGACATGGTAACTGAGTTAAGGGGGAGAAAATGTGCTTAACGCTGACCTTTCTTGAAATGTGTCAACCCCAGCCTGATTACTTTGACTTTGGCTGATTAAATTTACTCCCTTCCGCAGACTCACAAGCCTACGTGATGCATTATCATGCAAAGTTGAATGACAGTAATGGAGACCCTCGTTCTAGGCCCCCAGTTCCTGACAAATCGTTTCCCGAAGTAGCGCAGTATTTATTTTCCTTTATGATAGAAATGTTTCTCTTTAGTTGCTATGAAATTAAGCCTTTGTAATTGGATTTTGGACTCTTTACTTTATGACTCTGCAAATATGAAATTAACCCCATCCCAAGAAATAATAGAGCAGTCTAAGTTCTAATGAGATTACCCCCATTTTAGATAATGATTCTGAATTTAATAAATCAAACAAAGCAACAATTAAGGACAGCCATTTCTTTCTCCTCCCCCCTCCCAACAGGATGAGAAAGGAGCCATGTAGGAATTACAGGGGACAGACCTACTGAGAGACACAGATCGTAAGAAGGACTGTCATTGGGTTGCTCTGTTTTAACAATACCTCCTCTCAACACTCTGAATGATGGAGTCCTTTTGAGCAATGTCTGGTGTCAAATTGGATGATTGGAAGGTAGTTTCTTGAATAAGAGGGGAGTTTAGTGGTCATCCAGCACTCAGACAATTGCCTGTAATTTGATTCGTTTGTTTTTTGATCGTTCTCCATTTTTCATATTTGTTTTGTCATGTGCCCTTGTGATAAACAGCAGAGCTCCATCCGGCCCATTTACCTTAAACAACCTCCGAGTGGTTTTAGGAGCCACTGAAAACACTCTCATAAATTTAAATAGCTTAACATCCTAGAGCTTAAGATTTCCCAATGTCTTGGTGATTTTCACGGCAAGAATCACATGACCAGGCGTAAGGTCAGATGCAGACAAAGCAACACACGGTTGTATCAGACACCAGTGTTCATCCTTTCCTGTGGGTTTTCAATCGGTGGGAAGAGGCCAGTCCCAACGCACACACTTCAAGGTTAGAGTATGTTTCCAACTTGGTGGAAGAAATAATATTCTGTTGTGTTGAGAGTGAGTTGTTCACACAAGACAGGCACAGATGTAGTAGATCTGTGTGTGTGGCCTGTCTTGGCCTCAGAGTCCAATGGGTGGGCTGTGGGGGCAGGCAGCTGTGCTGATGCTGTCCACACAGAGAAAGGCATTGCCCTTCTAGAAGTCTTAGTGTTGCTACACCATAAGCTTCACACTCACTGAACACCACCCTTCTGGAGAACCTGCTTTAATAGTCTGCATGCTTCTTTGAAGGACTTGCCTACACAGTCAACTTTTCCTGGGGTTTCAGCCAAATTCAGAAGTAGTTTGGCCGTGTCTTCACCCAGGAGGAGAAAGAAAGCCGTTATCACTGCCTCATCCTTCATATTTCATTTTTGCCTCCATCTTTCTGGCAGTTTGGAAAGCCCATTTCCCTGAAATCTCCCCCATGACTCTGATTTGACCCCCTGTTAGTGGGTGGCCCTGGTGCTGAATTTCTTTCAAAGAACAAAATGACAATTCAATTTCCCCATAGCCATCCCCTTGAGCTGTGGTGGGTAATCATTGATCTCACCACTGTAAGCTGCATATTTTCTTTTCCTATAACCAGGAAAAGATCCATTAATCCATGGTGGACCCATAGTGGTAAGGATGAATTTTTCTACTTTATACTATTATTTGTCCATTTTGAATGTAAGCACAGGCTCTGGCCTTTCATAGATTCTCCTACTTAATATCAACTTTGTATTTTTTTTTTAAATATCTTGAAATGTCATAAATGGGATGGTGGAGGTCTTTAAGCATCTCCTTTGTCTTCCTTTTTGAAAGAGTCCTTGGCTGTGGGCATTCAGGTAGTTCTGGCTTATTCTGTGTTCTCCTGCTCCCAAAATGGAGTTGACTTACCATTGAGCAGCTCAGGCGTCTTGGAGTGGAATATAATATTACAGAAGAAAATTTGGGTGTTAGGGATACAAGTTATACTGTTTCAGATAAATAGTGTTGGATTAGGATTGCCAGCATTTTGAAGATAGAGCTGGAAAATTACCTTTCTTCACCCAAAGTGCATGACTTCATATTAAATAGTTACTTAAAACTTTACTAAGTTTTTGTTTGATTTTCTTTCCATGAGAGTTTTAAAATTTAGTCCGTTCCCTCCTTTTATTTTCCTGACCGACCAGTTTTCTCTTCGTTCATTAGCTTTCACACATCATGCTATATAGATTGTCATCCTAAACCATGCATTTAAGACACAGAATCAGCCCCCCAACACACATGCACTAAATTGGGAGTTTCTTTTTACTTCAAACCTTGTCTCAAGCATCTTGGAATTGGTGTGAAATTGTGCTGTCCAGAAAATCCCTTCTTGTGCCTAGGGCATTAGAGGATAAAACAATTTACACTTCTCTCCAAAACCTACTAATGAAACCACAAGTATTAGCCACTCTCTCAGAAGCATATATAAGATGGACATAGATGGAGTCCCAAGCAACTTTTGTGAATAACAAATAAGAAAATACCAAAAGCTAGAGGGTTTTAATATTTGTCTAAAATCATCCAGCGCCTGGGTGGCTCAGTCGGTTAAGCGTCCGCCTTTGGCTCAGGTCATGATCTCACAGTTCGTGGGTTCAAGCCCCGCGTTGGGCTCTGTGCTGACAGCTTAGAGTCTACAGCCTGCTTCAGATTCTGTGTCTCCTTCTCTCTCTGCTCCTCCTCCAGTCATGCTCTGTTTCTGTCTCAATAATAAAATAAAAACATTAAAAAATTTAAAAAAATAAAATCCTTAAACTCAGTCTTTCTTCCCTCTCTCCCTCCCTTCCTTCATCCCCTACTTTCCTTCCTTCCCTTGAAAACATTGGTTAAATCCCTAATGTACACCACACACTGTACTCCATGAACAGCTCATTGTAAGTGCTCAGTAAATGTTTGATTGTAGAAGGAAATAAAAATGTGTCCAGTAAAATCTAAGTGGTCTGGAGGAGGTAGATTCTATTATGATGTTACGAATAGCCTGAACCTTACACATGGTCTATTCTATTTGCTTTTCTTAGGTTTTCTTCCATTAAATGTTTCTCTTCTCTACCTTGATTCCTTCATATTTTCACACCAGATTTTAAGTAGACTCATTTTACTATCTGTCTTCATTTAATAGAGGTACTCATATTTGCAAAGAGAGGGAGATAAATAATAAGCTACTTTATATAGATTTCACTGTGAGTCTCCTTTGCAATATAAGAGATGGTTCATTCCCCTCATTCAGCAAATATGTATTAAGTGCGTGCTACGTTCCACAGCAGTGAGTTGCCTGATTTCACAGAGCTTCAGTCTAGTGGAGAGCTGAGACAATTTTCAAGTCACTTCAGTACAGTGTGAAGAGAATTGGGTTCAACAAATGAGAGGGGGCTGTATGAGCACTCAGCCTGGGGGACGTATAAGGTAGGGGTCAAAGAGAGCTTTCTGGAGGGAGATGCATTGAAGTTAAGATCCAGGACAGTAAACCAACCTTAAACCTCAGCATAGACTTTAGCAGCTGCTGTTTGAAAGAAGGCATTGAGGGGCAACTAAAATGAGGAGGAACAATATAGATATTCCACTGTTTCAGAATCACCCTCAGGTAGCTCGCTGTTCCTGCAACTTGAATAGGCAAGAGCATGTGCAATGCTTTGGCAGGGTTGTGTCGGGGCTCGGCGTTAAAAAGTTGTCTCCTGCGCTTTCTTCATTTTTATCCTGTTGGTGTTTCAGTCTCTACTCAGGATCCTGGAGACCCCCAAAGGCCGTGCTGCTTTCAGAGTGTCCAGTGGGTTCAATGGACTCCTGTCCCTGCTCTCTGACCTGGAGGGGTCTCTCCAGGAGCCCCCACTGCAGGCGTCGGGGATGGTGTCCCCCAGCCAGACCCTGGACCTGGTCCTGCACACCCTCTGTGCCTTGTCTGCGGCGTTGTACCTGGACCCTGTCAACAGTGATTTCTTCAAGAAGAATGGGCTTTTTGAGAAGCTGGCTGAGGACCTCTGTTTGCTGGGCTGTTTCGGGGCCCAGGAGGAAGAGGGAGCCCCTCTGCACTCTGAGGTGGACACAAAGGCCAGGCCATTTGCTGATCTGCTGAGTGTGGCCTTTGCCTCCGCCAGCCCACTCCCACCCAAGATACAGAGCTGCCTTCAGATCCTCAGCTTTCTGGACAGCATGGCCAGTGGCACCCTCCACCTGCGCAGAGACCTGAAGGAGTCCCAAAGGGCTGGGCAGGACCCAGTTCTGAATGTCCAGAAGGAAGAGGCCGGCAGTGACCCCCAAGGCAACTTCAAGCTGTGGCCAGACCTGGAAGAGAGGTAGAACTTTGCTGCCTGCTTCTGTAATCGGGTCATCAGTGTATCTCTGTCTCCTGTTTTCCCCCAACCATCCTGTGCATGTGCAGTGGGTAGGAAGCTTAGACTGCGAACTAGGTGTGCAAAAATGTCACATGACTCTTTTTCCCCTTTAAATAGATTTAACATCGACTACAATCTCCTCTGCCTTTGGGAGCAGGCAGAAAACCAATCTGATTCAATATGTGGTTGGAGGATGCTTTCGAGTTGCACGAGAACCAGGGGGCTTCCCAGATCTTGGAAACCGAGGGTAGAACTCTGCTGATAATCTCACTTTCTCCTTTGGCATCCTTGCTGCTGCTCCTGGGAGCCTTGGTGCCTCTGCCTGGCTCCCATGGTGTGCCGGGCAGCCTTTGGGGGGCTTTATCTTACCTACTGCCCTCACCCTTGCCCCTGCACTGTCAGGGGGTGGAAGGAGATCCTTTGACTTACAGGATAACTACAGCATCCTTCCCCAAGCCTGATTCTTCCTGGTCTTTCTCGCTGCTTCCACTTCCCGTAACAAAGACAATCATCTCTTCTTACTTCACAAGCCCAACTCCTCTGTGACCCCAGACTTTCATTCCTGTAAGACAGACTTCCACTAAAGCAAGGGAGAGCAAAGAGCAGCCCTCCTACCTTTGGAGGGGCAGGGGAAACAAATGAAAGAACACAACCGCAATAGTTGCTTATCTTTTGTACTCTCCCAAGGTAGCAATGACAAAACATAAGTTAATAATGCAAGAAACTCTCCTGCCTACCACTTCTGCAGGCCATCTTATATCGACTGCCACAGGACACCCTTCTGAAAGACATAGCACATTTTTATCCAAAGATGTTGGGTTGGTCAGATTTCAGCGCTGGGGGCTGGTGGTGAGGGAGATGGATGCCAAATCTCTATGGAGATAATCATATGATTGTTCTTGTTTCATAGGCTAATATGCTAAATTAATTGGTTTCCTAATCTTGCATTCATGCAGATACCAACTTGCTCATGATGTATTTATTGCTGGCTTTGATTTGCTATTTTTTTCCAAGGACTTTTGCTCCTGAGACAGTTTGTCCTTTCATGCTCTTTTCTTAACGGTTTTTACTATAAGGTTTATGGTAGCCTCATCACACGAGTTGGGCAGTGTTGCCTCTTCCATTCTCTGGAAGAGTTTACGTAGATTACTATTTCTATTCCTTAGCTTTGTGATAGAGTCTGCCAGTAAAAGCCTCATAAGCCTGGTGTTTTCTTGTTAAGATTTATTTTTGTGAGAATAAATTCAGATTTCTTCTTGAATCTTTCTTAGTCATTTTTTAAGTTCATTTTCCCATTCCATCTAGGTTTGAATTTACTGGCATAAGGTTGTTCATAATATCCTTTTAACTTTTTGTTCCTGATATGATTGTGTTCTTTCTTTCCCCTGCTCCCCAGCCCCCCGGCATTCTTGACAGGGGGGTTATTTATTAGTATGTCCCTTGAAGCAACTTTCAGTTTTTCCTACCTCTCATGCGTAAAATTTCTATTTCTGTCTTCATTTGTTCATTCTTATTATGTCTTCTCCTTTCTTTTGGTTTATTCTGGTATTCTTCTGAGTTTAATTGATAAAGAGACTGATTTTCAGTCCTTTTTTTAAATGCAAATGTCTCTGTCACTTTACTTTAACTGTATCATGCAAGTTTCGTTATGTTGGACTTAATATTATTTAGTCCTAAATATTTCCATTTCGTTTGTGACTTAGAGTTTCATTCTTGAATCTTGTTTGAATTGTGGATTTCCAAAGTTACAGAGTATTTTCGGTCGTTTTCTTTCGTTGCTGACTTCTAATTTTATCATCATGAGAGAAGGTGGACTGGATGATGGTAATTCTTTGAAATTAGTTGAGCTTGACTTCGCAGCCTCCAGTATGATAAATCTTGCGTGTGTGTTTGAAAAGAATGCATATCTTCCAATTGTTAGGATCAATGTTGTATTTATGTCCTTTAGATCAAACTGGTCAAGTGTCTTTTTCAAATTTTCAGATTATTTAATCTGTTTGACATATCAGTTACTAAGATATATGAGATATTTTTCATTATATTCATAGATTTGTCAATTTCTGTTAATTTTTACCCTACATATATTTGAGGCTATTCAAATCTCACATATTTACAACTTTTATATCATCTCGTGGAGTCAAAATTTTTTACCTTGTATGGTGACCTTCTTTATCTCCATTAGTCCATTTTACTATAAAAACAATTTTTTCTCGGGCACCTGGGTGGCTTAGTTGGTTAGGTGTCCGACTTCAGCTCAGGTCATGATCTCGTGGTTTGTGAGTTTGAGTCCTGAGTTGGGCTCTATGCTGACAGCTCAGAGCCTGTAGCATGCTTCAGATTCTGTGTCTCCCCCTCTCTCTCAGCCCCTCCCATGCTCATGCTCTGTCTCTTTCTGTCTGTCAATAATAAATAAAAATGTTAAGAAAATTAAAAACAAACAATTTTTTCTAATAATAAGGCGACATCAGCTTTCTTTTGGTTTGTATGTGCCTGGAATTTTTTTAAAAAATTCTTTTGTTTTAAGCTTTCTGTGTTCTAATATTTTAGGTGTGCTTTTAGTAAATAGTAAAGAGCTATTTTTGTTTTTGCTTCATTTTGTCATGATATTTTTTGGTTACTGAAGCAAGTGTTCTGTTTACACTTTTATAATTATTAATATGTTTGAAATGATTTCTACTTTGTTATTTTGTATTTTCTATTTGTCCCACTTTTTCATTTGATTTTTTCTTGTCTTCTTTTGAATTATTAGAATTTTTATTTTTTTATTTAATTTTTCTCATCTACTGATTTGATCTTATATACTATTAGCCTTTTAGTGGTTACCCTAAAATAATTTAATAGCATCCTCATAATGTTTAACTATTTAGTGTTTACTATGCTATTATCTTTATCCTCTTTCCAGTAAATATGTGTTACATATGTAATATGTAAACACTTAATATAACTCTTAAATGTATACTTATATTTCTAATGTATATAATTACTATTGCCCAATATTAACTTTGCGTAGTCCATCAACCTAACCTAAATCTAATTTTAGCTAATCCATCCAATAAGACGTTTATTCATGTATTTTTTTATTGAGGTATAATTGACTCTATAACATTGTATTACTTTTAGGTATAAAACATACTGATTCGATATTTGTATATATTGCAAAATAATCACCACATAAGTCTAGTTAATAACACCCATCACCATACTAATTTCAATTTTTTTCTTGTGATATGAGCCTTTAAGATTTATTCTCTGTGCAATTTTCAAATATGCAATACAGTGTTATTAACTAGAGTCACCATGCTGTACCTTATATTCCCACAACGTATTTCTTTTAAACGTACCATTTGACTCCCTTCATTTATTTTGCCCACCCCCATCCCCTGCTTTGGGCAACCACCAATCTATTTTCAGTATCTATGAGCTCTTTTTTATTTTTTTAATTTTTAATCAATTAATTAATTATTTTTTTACTGTTTATTTATTTTTGAGACAGAGACAGAGTGTGAGCAGGGGAGGGGCAGAAAGAGAGAGGGAGACACAAAATCCAAAGCAGGCTCCAGGCTCTGAGCCGTCAGCACAGAGTCCAATGCGGGGCTTGAACTCACGAGTTGTGAGATCGTGACCTGAACCGAAGTCAGATGCTTAACTGACTGAGCCACCCAGGACCCCAAACCCCTTCTCTTCTTGCTTTGTCTTGGGGGAGAATTCCCTTTCTGAGGCTCCCTGATCTTCTAGGGGAGGGTATCCCTGAGGTGGCCTCTACCCTGGCCACCTGGATAGAATGCAGGTCAAGTTGGAATTTCAGTGTTCAACCTGACTCTTCCAGCTTTTAGAGGGCAGGAAAATAGTTGTCAGCACCAGACGATGGTATCGAGTGATGAGAAGCAATAGTCTTTCTTTTTAAAATTTTTTAATGTTTATTTATTTTTGAGAGAGAGAGACAGACAGAGAGAGAAAGAGAGACAGAGACAGAGAGAGACAGAGTGTGAGAAGGGGAGGGACAGCGAGAGGGGGAGACACAGAATCTGAAGCAGATTCCAGACCTCTCAGCACAGAACCTGACACGGGGCTCGAACTCACAAACTGGGAGATCATGACCTGAGCCGAAGTTGGACGCTTACCCAACTGAGCCACCTAGGCGCCCCACAATAGTCATTTTTTGATGGCTCTGAGAGCTAAACACTTATTTTCATTTAATTACCTCTCAATCCAAGAACTTTACCACTAAAGAAACCAAGGCTAAGAAAGGATATGTAACATGGCCAAAGTCACACATTTAATAAGGAAATAATAGAGCCAGATTCTGATCCCGGGTCTACTTACAAAACCTGTGTATGTGTGTGTTTGTGTGTGTGTGTTCTCCCTGCTTCTCCTGGAAACTCCCACAGTAATGGTGATGATTTCCCAAATGTTTGGACACAAAAACCTCCAGTTTAAAGTTTGGTCTCTACCCTATAGATGGCATCGGCCCTAATTCTTTATAGATGAATCCTTGTGTCAGACGTCATCTTGGGTTCATGATGAGTAATTTTTAAATTTATAAGAGTCAGATTTCATAAATAGAGCAATTTTTTCCTTATGAAAAGAAATACATCACCCTTGACCTTCCTTAACAGCTTGTGAAGAAGTGAAACCCTAGTCTGTCATAAGAGAATCTGTGGGATAAAGGCAGGGCAGTGGGCTGGGAATGGGGACAGGGTGTTCAGCCCTGCCCACCACTAACACTTAGCAAGTGACTTGGCTCAGTCCTGTCTGTGCAATGTGGGCCCTGCTCTCCAGGGAGGAGGGGCAGAGGCCGTGGGCCTTCGACTCAGGCCGAACGGTCTACGCCTTAGTGGCCATGTTCCTTGGACCTGTTGCTTTATCTCCCTGAGCTTTGATTTCCTGATTTGAAGGCAGGGATAATGAGAGTATCTACTCTGAGGGCTGTTGTGAGGTGAGGATTAGAGATGATAATGGAGCTAGCCATAGTGATCACAGCTGCTGTTTACTGTGCACTTGTGTGCCTGATGCTGTGCTCAGCTCTCCACAAGCATTAGTTGGTTTAATTCATATAAAAACTATGATTTAAAGGAACATTGTTCATAAAAGGGAAGTTATATATTAGGGAATTGCCCAAATACATATGTGACGTCCAAAATATAGAATATATAACCTCTATGAAATATACATCCCCACACTCACAACATGCCCATATCTCACACACACACACACACACCCCATACCACATACACCCTTCCCATACACACAACACACATATATTCCACATACATACCACACACACACATACAAATCACAGACACATACACACACATCCCCCATGATCACATTGCACTCCCACCCCCACGAATGTCCTTCAGTGAAGTTCAATGAGTGACAGCTGCCGTTGTGACTAACCATATGCTGACCTTCTCTGGTATTTACCAGATCCCGTTACCTGAGATGGATGACATCCTTCTTGGCCAGCTGATCCGCAGTGAGGGTCTGGAGGTGAAGGTGGACAGAGGAGTGGGTCGGATCATGGTGGGTCTTGCTTGCTCACCACACTAGGCCATTTTCGTTTTACCCTGAAGGGGAAGTGAAGCCATGGGAGCCTTTGGGAAGGGCTGTGGAAGGATGGGCTTTGTGGTCTAGAAGGGCCACTCTCTGCACTGGGACTAGAGACGTGCCTCTTCAAAAGCAGGAGTGCCTCAAAAACAGCCAGCTCTGTGGCCCGTCAGAGGGTTTGGTTCCTGCCTTAGCATTTGACCTCTTGTAGCTCCTTCTGGGCCTCATGGGCTGACTTTGGTTCATTATGTCGACAAAAGGAACGATCTCGATGATCTATAATCTGAACTTAAGTTGTGGCAGGAATGCACGCCCATAAGGGGATGTGTTTCAGCAGGAAAGCAGTGTGCACCAGGCAAAGATAAGGTTGCGTTGGATGCTCTGCAGACCAGAGCCCTCAACAGTCTTTTTTTAAAAATTTTTTTAATGTTTATTTATTTTTGAGAGAGAGAAAGACAGAGCATGAGCAAGGGAGGGGCAGAGAGAGAGGGAGACAGAATTGGAAGCAGGCTCCAGGCTCTGAGCTGTCAGCACAGAGCCTGACGCGGGGCTCCAACTCACAAACTGTGAGATCATGACCTGAGCTGAAGTCGGAAGCTTAACCGACTAAGCCACCCAGCCGCCCCAACAGTCTTTTGTCCTCCTCTGCTGCTGTCCATCTGGAATCGGATCTAGTAATCACTCAGTAAATGTCACAAGGTTCAGAGCTTGGCAAGGTTTTTCTTTCTGGATGCATATGTGATATGCTGTCAGTTCAAAACACCCAGCGAGGGTGTCTGGCAAACTGTAAAATTAAAGTACACGAACCCTTTGCCTTTTTCACAGTAGCAGAACACTGCTGTATGCCCACACCTCTAGGATAGACTAGGATTTGCTGGAGTCAGAAGTTCTGCGGACGAGGCTGCATTAAGGCTTGACTTTTTGCAGCTGTCTTTGAAGCCTGTAGGCCTTGGGATGGAGGTGTTTTGGGGGGTGTCCCTCCGCTGCCGGTCCCCCCTACATCAGCACCCCATCCTTCAAACATCAAAGCCTGCAGGTAGTCTTGGATATGGATCTTAGGTGGTCATGGAGAGTGGCCTGCCTCTTTCCCTGGTGACTCCCCTGAGCGGTCGCCTCCCAAGAGGGTCTGGCTGTGTCACATCTGCCATTCAGGCTGGGCTTGCTTTTCCTTGCTCCTCTGGATGGCCATGGATTGAGAGTGTGTGTGCATGGTGTGTGTGTGTGTGTGTGTGTGTGTGCAGACATGTGTGGGTACACTGGGTGTTGGGTATACATCTCAGGTGTGAGAACCTAGCTGGGTGGGAGGCATCTGCCCAAAGCCTGACCTTCCTTCTGTGGAGCTGTGACTTCACAGAGAGCATTCTCTTAAACTGCAATACGGTAGCCCGCCGTGACCCCCAGCTGAGGTTTCGTTTTCCACCATTTCGTTTCTGGAAGCCAGCCATAGTCTGGAAGCAGGTGACCCTCCTTCTGACCATTCATCAGAAGGCCAATAGTAACCTAAGGCAGAGTCACATGCCTGCATCCTTCAGGTCGCTTCTTCTCACCTCCGGGTATTTTACTGTCTCACGTCCTCCCAAGCAGGGCGGGCGCTGTACGAGAAGCTATTTTGAGAGACAGCCCACATTCACATGACTTTCATTATGGCATATTGTTAGTAATTTTCGCTTTGTTTTTAGTTGCTATTAACCTCTTGTTGTGCCTAATTTATAAATTAAACCGGATCATAGGTCTATATGCATTAGAAAAAACCAGTGTGTTCGGGGTTTGGTACTCTTTGTGGGTTTTGGCCCTCCCCACCCCCTCATAAGTGAGGGCTTCTGTTTCTTGTGGTGGCTTTTGAGATTGGGAGGGCTCAGATTGTTAGAGCTGCCATGCAGCCTGGTGCAAGGCCAGCCCCCCCGCTGCCGCAGGATGGCTGCTCTAGCACGTCCCTAACACTCTCCCAGGGGCGGTGGTCTCGTGGGTCCCTCACATGGCTGCTCCTGTCTGCCTCTCTCTGGTTCCCTTCCTGATAGAGCCATCTAGTCCAGAGAACTCGAGTCCAGAATTTCAGCAAGCACTCAGGGAGTGCCAGCATGGGGCCAGGCCCTGGTGAGTACTTGGGGGAAGGGGACAAATGACCCCTGCCCCAGCCCTGCAACCGCATGTGGGAGAATCAGGAGTGTGAGGGGATCATTGCACCTGTGTGGTTGATGTTATACAGGGGCAGCCCCAGAAATTAAGTGGAAATGGAGCAGTGCACCTAACACGGCCTGGGAGGGGGGTTCCATGGGGCCTTCCTGGATGAAAGGATCCCTGAACTAAGCTGTGATGAGAGAGAGACAGGTGCCTGGACTGGGAGAGGCTGGAGAGGGCATTCCACTCAGAGAGCTGAGTGAGGAAAGCTCAGGGCCTTGGCAGGAACTGCAGAGACTCGGAGCCACACACTTGAGTGGGATCCTGGGACCTGAGCTTGGAAGGGGGTCCGCGCATGACTGGCCCATGGGCTGGCATGAGGTCACGGGTGTTATTCTGTGGGGACAAGCAGACATGTCGGGCAGAGGCCACTCTGGCGAGTGCGTGTGAGTATGAGAATGTATGTGAGTGTGTGTGAGTGTGTATGTGGTGGGGGAGGGGCAGAAAGATGAGTAGAAATGAGAAAGAGAAGGGGGAGGAATGCAGGAGCTATGGGTGTCTCCCCGCAGAGATGGCGATGGGCTGCAGTGGGCTGCAGGCAGGAGAACCTTCTGAGACCTCTGTAGGACATAGGTCATGGCCTTGGTAACCAGTCATGAGATGCGGGAGGAGGGGCTGGCCCAGGCCCTGACAGGGAAGCCCTGGTGAAGATCTGGTTTGGGAGAAGGTGCTGGCTGTCTGGAGTAGCCTGCACAGACTGTCACAATGAGATCGTATTACCTTAAATTTTCTAATTAGTCACTCAGGAATCCACCAGCTGTAGCAAGAAGAGATAGAGTATCTTAACCCTGTGCTGAGAATTTGGATATAGTCCGGATGAGGGATAGTCTGACTTCCATAGCTAAGCAGGAAAAATACCCAGATCTGAGCACCATCCTCGATGATGTGCTGCTGCTGTGGTCACAGGGCAGGAGGTGGGAGGGAGGGACGGGGATAGCCAAGCTCAGGCACTGTGTGCTGTGCTGTGACGTGTCCTCACTGGTTCGGATCCCCCCACAGGCCTCTAGGGTTCTTCAGTTGAAATGACATCACTCTTCATAAAATTTGACCAAGCATCCCTCTTCCCCTGTTCTCACCTCTGGGCTTTGAGAGATACAGATAATCATGTACTCTTGGATTATACCTTTCAGTTCCATTCACAGGTCTTTTGTAAGATACAGGCCATCCAGGAACACTAGGTCATATGTGGTACCAGTATCTGCCCTCCCTGGGATTCAAAACCCCACCTCTTATTCCTGCTCTTGGGATCCATACCTCAGAGCAATGCTTCTCACAGTGTGGCCTCTATAACCTACCTTCCCACATCAGAATCAGTTGTGAACATGCTAAAATACAGTCTCATAAACCAGATTTCTTGAATTATAGTCACTGGGTTGGGAGTTCAGGGATTTAAAAAAAAAATCTCTTCTTGTTATTTTTAAGCACATTAAACTTTGAGAACATCTGCTCCAGGTGCTAGGCATCTTTTCCTTAATAGCATTTTTTAAACATCTAACTTTTTTATTAAGGTAAATTCACATAACTTAAAATTAATAATTTTATTGTATATAATTTTGAAGTTTATTTATTTATTTTGAGAGAGAGAAAGGGAGAGAATGCACAAACGGGGGAGGGACAGAGAGAAGGAGAGACAGAATCCCAAGCACGCTCCTCGCCATCAGTGCAGAGCCTGGTGTGGGGTTTGAACTCACAAACTGTGAGATCATGACCTGACCCAAGATCACGAGTCAGATACTTAACTGACTGAACCACCCAGGTGCCCCCAGATAACAATTTTGAAGCAGACAACTCAGTGGCATTTAGTACCTTCACGATGTTGTGCAAACACTACCTCTATCTAGTTCCAAAATATTTTCATTACTCTAAAAGGAAAACCCTATATAATTCCCATTCCTTCAGCCAAGCCCTGTACAATAGCCAATTTTTCTGTCTCTTTGGATTTACCAATTTGGATATTTCATATAAAAAGAATCATACAACAGGTAGTCTTTTCTGTCTGGCTTCCTTCACTTAACATGTTTTCAAGATCATCCCTATTGTAACATACATATATCAGTACTTCATTTCTTTGTTATGGGTGAATTTCATCCCACTGTATGTATACACTAGGGTTTGTTTATCCATTCATCTACGGATGGACATTTGGCTTGTTTCCACCTTTTTTTGGCTATTGTAAATAGTGCTGCTGTGAATGTACACACACATGTATTTATTTGACTATTTGCAATTGTTTTGTGTAAACATATAGGAGTGGAATGCTGGATCAAATGATAATTCTATGTTTAATTCTTTGAGGAACCACCAAACAGTCTTCCATGGTAGCTGAACAAAATTTATATTCTAACCAGCAATGTATGAAGGATCCAATTTCTCCAGGTGCTTACCAGTACTTATCTTCCACTAAAAAAAAAAAAAAAAAAAATTACGGCCATCCTAGTGAATGTGAAGTGGTATCTCATTGTGGTTTTAATTTGCTCTTCCCTGATGGCTAATGATGTTGAACATCTTCTTGTGCATACTAGCTATTTGTAAATCTTTTTTGGAGAAATATCTATTTAAGTCCATTGCTCATTTTTAAATTGGATTGTTTCTCTTTTTTTTGTTTGGTTGTATAAGTTCTTTGTACATTATGGATAATAGACCCTTATCAGTTATATGATTCGCAAATATTTTCTCCCATTCTATAGGTTGTTCTCTTCTTAATGTCCTTTGAGGCACAAAAACTTTTAATTTTAATGAAATCTGTTATCTATTTTTTCTTTTGTTGCTTATGATTTTGGTGTTACATGTAAGAATCCATTGCCAAATCCAGACTCATGAAGATTTACCTCTATGTTTTCCCCTAAAAGTTTTATAATTTTAGCTCTTATGTTTAGGTCATTAATCCATTATATGATGTGAGGCCAGGGTTCATCTTCATTCTTTTGCATGTGGCTATCCATTTCTCTCGGGGCCATGTGCTGACGATTCTCTTCTTTCTCAATTGAATGGTCTTAGCATCCTTGTTGAGGACTCAATTCTATTCCATTGGACTATGTGTCAAGCCAGTACCACACTGTTTTGATTACTGTAGCATCGTAGTAAGTTTTGAACTCCAGATGTGTGAGCAGTCCAACTTTGTTCTTTTTAAATATCGTTGTGGCTATGTAGAGTTCCTTGCAATTCCATATGAATTTGAGGACCGGCTTTTACCTTTGAGTATGTACCTGTGGGCTTTTCATAAATGCCTTTTATCATGTTGAGGAAGTTTTTATCAATTCTTAGTTTTCTGAGTGTTTTTATCATGAAAGGGTGTTGGATATTGTCAAATGCTTTTCTGCATCAACTGAGGCAATCATTTGGTTTTTCCCCCCTTGTCTGCTAATGTGGTGCGTTACATTGACTGATTTTCTCATATTCTTTTTTTTTAATTTTTTAACATTTATTCATTTTTGAGAGGGAGATAGAGTGCGAGTGGGGGAGGGGCAGAGAGAGACACACACAACAGAATCCAAAGCAGGCTCCAGGCTCTGAGCTGTCAGCACAGAACCCGACGCAGGGCTCGAACCCACGAGTGGTGAGATCGTGACCTGAGCCAAAGTCAGACGCTTAACTGACTGAGCCACCCAGGTGGCTTTCTCATATTGAATCACTCACACACTGCATTCCTGGGATAATCTCCACTTGATCATAGTGTACAATCCTTTAAATATGCTATAGGAATTGGTTTGCTAGTATGTTGTTGGGGATTTTTCCATGTATATTCATTAGGGATCTTGTCTGTAGTTTTTGTTTGTTTGTTTGTTTGTTTGTTTTTGTTTCTTTGTGTAGCTTTGGTATCGAGGTAATAATATAGGCTTCCTTGCTGTTCCCTGAACATGCCGGACGTACTCCCACCTTAAGGTCCTTTGCTGGCTGTTCCCTTTGCTTGAAAACCTTTTCCCTAGGATATCTGCATCCCCTCTTTCAAGTCTGCCCAGTTGACACCTTCTCAAGGAGGCCAACTCTGCCACCCAAATTAAAATTGCAAACTGCTTCCTTCTTCCACCCTAGCCCCCTTCACTCTTTCTATGCTCTAATTTTTTCTCATAATGCCACTTATCTTCCTTCATAATGTATAATTTACTTATTCATGGTAATATATTATACTCCATTGTAATAATGTAGTATGTATTATATAATAATAACTTTTATTATTTATAATTTACATATTTCTTCTGTTTACCTTTATTATCTACACTACTCCCCTCACATCCTGGGTGTGGGCTTTAGTTTAGTTTATTTATAGATGTAACCAGAGTGCGTGAATAGTGCCTGGTTAGGTCAATAAATATTTCTACCATTGAATTGAGTAAATTAACACCAAGGTGAAATGCCCTCCTGGCACCTTAGCCATTCTTTTTTAGGCTGGTGGTGCCAAGGATGATGTGGCCACAGGTTGTGAGAGTAGCACTCTGGGCACAATGTTTGAAAATCAGGTGTTTGTGGGATGCCTGAGTGGCCTAGTCGGTTAAGCATATGACTTCAGCTCAGCTCACGATCTCACAGTCTGTGGGTTTGAGCCACGTGTCAGGCTCTGTGCTGACAGCTCAGAGCCTGGAGCCTGCTTTGGATTCTGTGTCTCCCTCTCTCTCTGTCCCTTCCTCCACTCACACTTTGTCTGTCTGTCTCTCTCTCTCAAAAATAAATAAATGTAAAAAAATAAAAAAATAGATAGAAAAACAGGCATTTGTAACTTGGGATTTGATTTGTGTTTTTTTGTGTATATTTGTTTTTATTTTTCTTATTAATTTTTGAATTTACATACAGTAAAAGTCCCTTTTTTTCTGTAAAGTTCTGTGGGTTCTCATTCATGTAATTTAGAGCCATGTGACTACCACCACAATCAGGATACAGAACAGTCCTATCACCTCAAATAGTTCCTGAATGTTGCCCCTTGATAGTGAATCCCTAACCCCTGGTAACCACTGATGTATCACTATAGTTTTGTCTTTTCCATTAAACCATATAAATGCAGGTATACAATGTGTACTCTTCTGAGGCTAGCATTTTCCATTCAGCATAAGGCCTTTGAAATCCATCCAATTCGTTGCGTGAGTTGTTCATGCCATTTTGATTGCTGGGTAGTACTCCATTGTATGGCTGTAAGGATTTCCTCCCGGTCCATAGCTTGTCTTTTCATTGTGAAAGTGACTTTCACAGATTGCAAATCTTTGATTTTGATGCAGTCCAATTTATTAATGTTTTTCTTCTATCAGGCTTTTCGTATCATATCTAAGAAATCTTTGCCATGCTCAAGACCACAAAGATTTTCTCCTGTGTTTTCTCTGATCCATTTTGAGTTTCTTCGACTGCAGGGTGTGAAGTTTAAGTTGAGATTTATTATTATTATTAATATTATTTTTGCATTTGGATATACAATTCCTCCTATCCCATTTGTTGAAAATATTATCCTTTTCCATGGAATTATCAGTGTACCTTTGTGAAAAATCAATTGTCCATATTTATATAGGTCTTTTTCTGGACTCCCATTGATCTGTGTGTCTAGCTCTTCCCTAATACTGTCTTGATCACCGTAGCTGTGTAATAAGTCATAAAACCAGCTAATGTGAGTCCTCCAAATGTATTCTTCCTTTTCAAAACTGCTTTTTAATTCCCTTGCCTTTGGATAAGTGTTGAGTAAGAAATTGCTGCGGCCGAGGTCAAAGCGGTTGTTGCCTGCTTTCTCCTCTAGGGATTTGATGGTTTCCTGTTTCACATTCAGGTCTTTCATCCATTTTGAGTTTATTTTTGTGTATGGTGTAAGAAAGTGGTCTAGTTTCATTCTTTTGCATGTTGCTGTCCAGTTCTCCCAGCACTATCTGTTAAAGAGATTTTTTTCCATTGGATATTCTTTCCTGCTCTGTCAAAGATTAGTTGGCCATACATTTGTGGGCCCAGTTCTGGGTCCTCTATTCTATTCCATTGGTCTATGTGTCTGTTTTTATGCCAATACCATACTGTCTTGGTGATGACAGCTTTGTAGTAGAGGCTAAAGTCTGAGATTGTGATGCCTCCCATTTTGGTTTTCTTCGTCAATATTACTTTGGCTATTCGGGGTCTTTTGTGGTTCCATACAAATTTTTATTAAGAAAGGATGTTGTATTTTGTCAAATGATTCTTCTGCAGCTATTGACAGGATCATATGGTTCTTATCTTTTCTTTTATTAACGTGATATATCACCTTGATTGGTTTGTGAATATTGAACAAGCCCTGCAGCCCAGGAATGAATCCCACTTGATCGTGGTGAATAATTCTTTTTATATGCTGTTGAATTCGAGTTGGTAGTATCTTGTTGAGAATTTTTGCCTCCATGTTAATCAGGGATTTTGGCCTGTAGTTCTCCTTTTTTGTGGGGTCTCTGCCTGGTTTGGGAATCAAGGTAATGCTGGCTTCATAGAATGAGTTCAGAAGTTTTCCTTCCATTTCTATTTTTTGGAACATCTTGAGAAGGATAGGTATTAACTCTGCTTTAAATGTCTGGTAGAATTCCCCAGGGAAGCCATCTGGTCCAGGACTCTTAGGTGTTGGGAGATTTTTCATAAGTGATTCAATTTCTTCACTAGTTATAGGTCTGTTCAAATTTTCTCTTTTTGCCATTTGAGTTTTGGTAGTGTGAGTGTCTAGGGATTTGTCCATTTCTTCCAGGTTGTCCTGTTTGTTGGCATATAGTTTTTCATAGTATTCTCTGATAATTGCTTGAATTTCTGAGGGATTGGTTGTGATAAATCCGTTTTCATTTGTGATTTTATCTATTTGGGTGCTCTTTCTTTTCTTTTTGAGAAGTCTGGCTAGGGGTTTATCAATTTTGTTTATTTTTTCAAAAAATCAACTCTTAGTTTCATTAATCTGTTCTACTGTTTTTTTTTAATTCTATATTGTTTATTTCTGCTCTGATCTTTATTATTTCTCTCTTCTTCTGCTGGATTTGGGGTTTCTTTGTTGTTCTGCTTCTAGTTTCTTTAGGTGCACTGTTAGATTTTGTATTTGAGATTTTTCTTGTTTCTTGAGATAGGCCTGGATTGCAATGTACTTTCCTCTTAGGACTGCCTTTGCTGCATCCCAAAGGGTTTGGATTGTTGTGTTTTCATTTTCATTGGTTTCCATATATTTTTAAATTTCTTCTTTAATTGCCTGATTGACCCATTTGTTCTTCAGTAGGATGTTCTTTAACCTCCATGCATTTGGAGGTTTTCCAAACTTTTTCCTGTGGTTGATCTCAAGTTTCATAGCATTGTGATCTGAAAGTGTGCATGGTATAATCTCAATTCTTTTATATTTATTGAGAGCTGTTTTGTGACCCAGTATGTGATCTATATTGGAGAATATTCCCTATGCACTCGAGAAGAATGTATATTCTGCTTCTTTAGGATGAAAAATTCTAAATACATCTGTCAAGTCCATCTGGTCCAGTGTATCATTCAGGGACATCGTGTCTTTATTGCTTTTCTGTCTATATGATCTGTCCATTGCTGTAAGCGAAGTATTAACATCTCCCACAATTATCACATTCTTACCAATAAGGTTGCTTATGTTCGTTATTAATTGTTTTATATATTTGGATGCTTCCACATTTGGTGCATAGACATTTGTGATTGTTAGCTCTTCCTGATGGATAGGCCCTGTAATTACTATATAATGCCCTTTTTCATCACTTATTACAGCCTTTAATTTAAAGTCTAGTTTGTCTGATATAAGTATGGCTACTCCAGCTTTCTTTTGACTTCCAGTAGCATGATAGATATTTCTCCATCCCCTTACTTTCAATCTGAAAGTATCCTCAGGTCAAAAATGGGTGTGTTGTAGACAGAAAATAGATAGGTATTGTTGTTTTTTTTTTATCCATTATGATACCCTATGTCTTTTGATTGGAGCATTTAGTCCTTTTACATTCAGTGTTATTATTGAAAGATATGGGTTTAGGGTCATTGTGTTATCTGTAGGCTTCATGCTTATAGTGATGTCTCTGGTCCTTTGTGGTCCTTGCAACATTTCACTCATAAAGTGCCCCTTAGGATCTCTTGTAGGGCTGGTTTAGTGGTGATGAATTTCTTCAGTTTTTGTTTGAGAAAACCTTTATCTCTCCTTCTATTTTGAATGACAGGTTTGCTGGATAAAGGATTCTTGGCTGCATATTTTTCCTGTTCATCACATTGAAGATTTCCTGCCATTCCTTTCTGGCCTGCCAAGTTTCAATAGATAGGTCTGCTACTACCCTTATGTGTCTACCCTTGTTTGTTAAGGCCCTTATTCCTAGCTGCTTTCAGAATTCTCTCTTCATCCTTGTATTTTGTCAGTTACACTATGATATGTCGTGCAGAAGATAGATTCAAGTTATGTCTGAAGGAAGTGCTTTGTGCTTCTTGGATTTCAATGTCTGTTTCTTTCCCCAGACTGGGGAAGTTCTCAGCTATGATTTGTTCAAGCATACCTTTGGTCCCCTTTTTTCTCTCTTCTTCTGGAACTCCTATGATACAGATATTTTTTCATTTCATTGAATGACTTAATTCTCTAATTCTCCCTTCGTGATCCAGAATTTTTTATCTCTCTTTTTCTCTGCTTCATTTTTTCCATAGTTTTTATCTTCTGTTTCACCTAGTCTCCCCTCTGCCTCTTCAATCCTGTCACCACCTCTAGTTTATTTTGCACCTCATTTAAAGCATTTTAAAATTCATCATGACTATTTTTTTTGGTTCCTTGATCTCTGCAGCAATAGATTCTCTGCTGTCTTCTATGCTTTATTTCAAGTTCAGCAATTGTATGACTATTATTCTAAATTCTTGTTCAGTTATATTGTTTATATCTGTTCTGAGCAATTCTTTAGCTGTCATTTCTTCCTGGAACTTCTTTTGAGGAGAATTCTTCCATTTCATCCTTTTGGCTAGTTTTCTGTCCGTTATGTGTTTTAAAAGCTTGTTATGTGCCCTGCACCTGCAAGCACTACTATATTAAAGAAGGGTCATACACTTTCCAGGGCCTGGCCCTTCAGGAGGTGTGTTTTGGAGATTGTTACTTGCTCTCTGTTGTTGTGACTTTGGTTACTTTATCTCCCTACTCGTAGTGATGTTTTGAACCCTCCACTAGGTGTGCTTTGATTTGTTCATTGAAGTAACCCTGGAAAGGAAACCGAACAAACAAAAAACAAACAGAAAACAAAAACACGCAAACACACACACAAACAAAATAAACCACCCAAAAACAAAAAAACCAGAAACACTAGCTACAAGTAAACAACAGGGTGGAGGTGATGCTGATGGAAGAGGCCTTAACCCATACAAAGAAATGACAGGGGCAGGGAAAAAGAAAAAATAAAAATTGATCAGACAGAGAAACTATACGGCTTAATCCAGAGAGAGAGAAAGGAGAATAAAGAAGGAGATGTGGAACATGTATCAAGAGAATGGATTAAATATGTCTGCCTAAACAAACCAACAACCAGAGTAACCAGACTAGAGGAGGGAGAGAGATAAGAAGGAGAAAAGAAAGGAAAAACATATTTATATAAGAAGAATTGTCCAAGTATTAAACCAGGCAATGGTTTAATGCAACTGCGCTGGTCTGGAGGAGGGGCTATCTGTTTCCACAGCATCAATCCAGCTCCAGTAGATACATGAGGGGCGTGGCTTGATGTAGGCGGGTCCTTTCCCCACTGTGGGTCCTGCTTTCTGATCCTTGAAGCCCCACATTGTTGGTGATGGGGAGAAAAATGGCGACACCCCAGTCTCTCTTCCACGGGCCAGGTATCCCAAACCACAGATCAAGCCATCCTCACTGTGCTGCAGGTACAAACGAGGCTGTTTGTCTCACTCAGCAGACTCCCGTGCCCTGGAGCTTGGCTGGGATTCAAACTCCTGCTCTGCGGGCAGGTACTGGGAAAGTGCCCTCTGCGCGACCTGATATGTGGTCTCTGGCTGGCAGGTGCAGCAGGCTGTGTCCGTCCCACGGCCCTCCTCTCCTACTGAGGACTGCGCCCCTGACCTAAGCCACCCAGCCTGGCGCTGGCTCCCTTCCTCCCCAGGTGTGTGATCCGGGCAGCCGGCCCCAGGACAGAGAAAGCCCTGCAGTTAGAGATTGGATCTTTCTCTGTCCCCGACCGAGGTTTTTCTCTTGTCCAGATATAATCCTACGATTCCCTAGCCGCTCTTTCTCTTCCCTTTGTCTCTCCGCAGAAAGGGATCCCTCCCCTCCGTTCGTTTTCTCTCTCCCAGTTCCCAATCACGCACCTATGGGTTGTCCCTGTGGGTCCCTGGAAGGAACTATCTCTTTGTCTCCAGGACTCTCCGAGTTCAAAGTCCTTTAGCTTCAACACTGCTTTGTTTGAGAGACGAGGGAACGTTGGGTCCCCTACTTCTACGCCATGTTGGCCCCTCCTTTTCCAGTACTTCATGTTCTGAGTATGACTTTATGGGGTAAATTCAGAAAGTTCATCTAAATTCGGTTATTAGTACTTACAAAATTAGAGCCTTCCTGGTGGTCTTTGGACACTGTGGTCCAAACTGATGAGGTTTTTGGGGTGATAGTGGGGTTCATGGGGTCCAGAGCTGACGGCCAAGAAAGAATTCTTGAAGACATCTTTGGTACAAAAAGGTGATTTTATTAAAGCATGAGACAGGACCCGTGGGCAGAAAGAGCTTGCCAGCACACTTTAAAAAAAAAAAGAGTTATACCTAAGTATTTATTCATTTTTTGAACTTTATTTTAAATGACATTTTTAAAGTTTTGTTTTCCAGTTGTTTACTTCTAGAATATGGGAATATGATTAATTTTTACATGTAACTGTGTACACTGAGACCTTGCTAAATTCACTTATTAGTTCTAAGAGTATTTTTTTTAATAGGTTGTTTGAGATTTTCTGTGTAGACAATCATATTGTCTGTGAATAGTGAGATGTTATGTCTTCCTTTCCAATCTGTTGTTCCAATATGGTATTGAATAGGATGGGTGAGAGCGGACATCCTTGATTTGTTTAGTCTTGAGGAGAAAGTCTTCAGTCAATCTCTTGCCATCAAATATTATATCATCTCTGAGTTTGTTTTCTTTTCTTCTTTCTTTTAGGTGTCCATTATCACGTTATGGATGATTCCTTCTATTTCTAGTTTACTGATGACTTTTATCATTAACAAATGTCGAATTTTTCAAGTGCTTTTTTTCTGTGTATGATCATGTTTTTCTATTTTAAAAATCATTTATTTATTTATTTATTTATTTATTTATTCATTTATTTATTTTCTGAGAGAGAGAGAGAGGCAGAGGGGGAGGTAGAGAGAATCTTAAGCAGGCTCCACTCCTAGTGGCTCTATCTCATGACCATGAGATCATGACCTGAGCTGAAGTCTGATGCTTAACCAACTGAGCCACTCAGGCACCTAAGTTCAAAATATTTTAAAACTTTTCTTGAAACTTTGTCTTTAACTCTTAAGCTATTTAGAACTATGTTGTTTACAATATGAATGTGCTGAATGCCACTGAACTGTTCACTTGAAAATGGCTAAGATAGTAAGTTTTATGTCATATGTTTGTTATCACAACTAATAAGAAATATGTTGTTTAATTCCCAAGTACATGGAAATTTTTCATTTATCTTTCTATTATTCATTTTTAATTTAATTCTGTCATGATCAGAGAACATACTTTGTATGATTTTACTTACTTGATATGCTTTAAGGTTTATTTTATGACATAGACTACAGTCTATTTTGATGAAGTGTCCTCAGAATGTGAAAAGAGAGTGTAATCTAAAGTTGAGTGGAATGTTCCCTAAATCAATCACATTGGTTGGTTGATGGTGTTGTTCAGTTCTATACTTTTGATTATTTTCTGTTTACTTTTCCTATCAATTACTGAAAGAAGAGTGTTGCAGTATTCAGCTATAAGTGTGGATTTGTCCATTTATCCTTCTACTTCTACTAGTTTTTCTTTATGAACTTTGATGCTCTGTTGTGAAGTGCCTACACATTTTGGGTGCTATGCCACTTTTAATGATTGTGCAGCATAACCTGTTTATTCCTGGTAATTTTCCTTTCTCTGAAGCCTGCTTTCTCTAGGATTAGTAGAGCCATACCAGCTTTCTTTTGGTCAGTGTTAGCATGGTTTAAATTTTTTCTGGCTATTTACTTTTAACCTATCAATATTATTATATTTAAAGTGGGTTTCATATAGATGGCATATAGTTTGGGGTTTTTGTCCATTCTGACAATATATGTCTATTAATTGGTGTATGTACATAATTTTTAATGTAATTTTTGATGTGTTTGGACTTAGGTCTACCATTTTATTATTTGTTATCTCCTTGTTCCCCCTTTTTTGTTCCTTTGTTTCTCTTTCCCTAACTTTTTGTGAATTATTTGAATATATTTTCATATTCAGTTTAAATTTATCTGTAATATTTTTGACTATCTTTCTTTGTCTTCTTTCTTTCTTTAGCTTGTAGGAATTACGATGTACATACTCAACATCCTACTTAGAATTAATATTTTGCTACTTCAAATGGAATACAGAAAGCTTACCTCTATGCAGTTTCCTTTACTCTCTGCTATTTTTGTTGTAATGTTCATAGTATTACATCTAATAATATTTTTCCTTCAACAATCATACATATTTTAAGAACTTAAGAAAAAAATGTAGTCTATTAAAAATGTTTATTTATTTTCAGAGAAAGAGAAAGAGTGCACACAAGAGGGGGAGGGGCAGAGGGAGAGGGGAAGAGAATCCCAAGGGGTACCACACTGTCAGCACAGACCCCAAAGTGGGGCTCGATCCCACAACCTTGGAATTATAACCTGAGCCAAAATCAAGAGTTGGATGCTTAACCGACTGAGCTACCCAGGCACCTTGAGAAAATATACTCTATTAAGGTACCCAATTATTTACCATTTATCATGGTCTTTCTTCATTCTTGAAATACCAAGTTTCTTTCTGTTATTATTTCCTTCCCATCTGAAAGACTTCTTTCAGTATTATTTTTTGAGAAAATCTCATAACAAGAAATTCTTTTTTGTTTTCCTTCATCTGGGAACATATTTTTTTTGCCTTTACTTCTGAAAGATATTTTCCTGGATATGGAATTATATGTATTTCTTTTCAACACTTTAAAATTATTGTTCCTTTAGTTTCTGATTTCTCATAAGAAAATCCACAGTCATTCAAATTGTTGTTCCCCTGTATATAATGTGTTTTTTTCCTCTGGCTGCTTTCAAGATTTTTTTAATTGTCTTTAGAGTTTAGTAGTTTGACTGTGATGTTCCTGGACACAGATTGCTTTGTTGATTTTGTTTAGCTTCTTAAATCTTTAAGGTTATTTATTTCACTAGATTTAAAGAAACAATGGCTAAAACTTTCTTGAATTTTTTTTTCTTTTTTCTTTTTCTTTTTTTTTTTTTTGCACTACACTCTTCTCTTATTCTTATGGAACTCCTACAACAGGATGTTAGATCCTTCTGTATTATTACATGTGACTTTGAGGCTTTCTTACATTAAAACAAAATCTTTTTCTTTTTTGTTGTTCACATTGGGCAATTTCTATTGATCTATCTTTAAATTCGTGGGCTCTTGTCTCTTTCATCTTATTCTTTTATTCTCATTTAGTGAGATTTTTATTTTTATTTTATTTTATTTTTTTTGGCAGTAAGAAATTTTTTTTAATATAATTTATTGTCAACGTGGCTAACATACAGTGTGTAAAGTGTGCTGTTGCTTTTGGGGGTAGATTCCCATGATTCTTCGCTTACATACAACACCCAGTGCTCATCCCAACAAGTGCCCTCCTCAATGCCTGTCACCCATTTTCCCCCTCCCCTGCTCCCCCATTAACCCTCAGTTTGTTCTCAGTATTTAAGAGTCTCTTATGGTTTGCCTCCCTCCCTCTCTGTTTGTAACTATTTCCCCCCTTCCCCTCCCCCATGGACTTCATTTAGTGAGATTTTTAAATTCATTATTGTATTTTCAGCTCTTGGGTTTCCATTGGACTCTTTTTTATTGCTTCAGTTTCTTTACTGAGACTTTCTACCTTTTCATTCATTTCAATAGCATTCACCTACTCCTCACAGTGTGGTTACTAACAGCTGACTTAAAATTTTTGTCTGATAATTCCAACATCTATGTCATCTCAGGCTTATCATCTATTGATGATCTTTTTCTGTGTGAGATATTGAGATTTCTCTGGTTTGTTCAATGCCAAGTAATTTCAGATTGTGTCTGGGACATTTTGAATGTTATGCACTCTAGCTTCTGTTCACATCTTCTGGAGAATGTTGATTATTTTGTATTAGCAGGCAATCGGCCGGGTTAAGTTCAGTCTGCAAGTTCTGACTTACCTTCTGTGGACAATGTTTCCAGTATTAGTTTGGTTTCACAGGCTTGGCAGTGTGATTTGATCTATCCTCTATTTGCCCCATGAAGTAGCCACTATGGGGTGGTAATTTACCCCTGAGTTCAGTTCTTGAAGCCTTTGGAATGTGGTTTAGGGTCAGATCCACACATGCACAGCTCAGAGTTGAGCACAGAGGTTGATACATCATCTGACGTTCTTTAGTCTCCTCCTCTTCATCATCTCCCCCAACACTTTATGGCTCCTAGGGGCCCCTTCCTTCTCCTCTGTCTAGGAAGCTGAAGCATTAATTTCCCTGCCCTTTCACATACTTCCTAACACTGCATCTATTTCTGGGGCCAAGCAGGAAAGGAAAAAGAGAGACAAGAGCAACGGGGATTTTGCCTACATTCTTGGAACCATAGTTATTTTGGTTAGAGAGGACTGTCTTCCCCCAGAATTTCAGGCACCTACCTGGCCACTGCTATTGCTGTGGGGTTGTCTGGAGGCTGGCTGAGAAAGAATGAGGAAACCCAACAAAGAAAATCTCAGAGGTTCTCCTCCATGTTCTATGATCTGCAGTAGCCTCCTTTCCTCTTCCTCAGACCACGCAGTAACATAGACCTTTTCTTGGTGCTCTGTCCTTGTCTGCACGTGGTGCCAATTTCTGTTTTCAGTCTCCCTATGAGCCCAGACCAAGGAACGCTGGAGGGAGAAGCCCTGGGAAATTCAATGCCAGTTGTATGGTGCTTTGTTTGATTTCCCTCACTGCTACCATTTGTTTTTCAAAGCCATCAGAGGGCTGCTCATATGTCCTATGTGAGTTTTGAGTTGCATTCAGTGGGTAGGACAGAGTAGAGCGTGCTTACACCATCTTGAAGAGGTCCAGAAGCCCTTGTATGTGTGGGTTGAACATAAAATGAGAGTGACTCCATCTCCTACATGTCTGGCAAGAAGGAGAAAGGACAGGCAACTAACTTGTGTTGAGTATCAACTATGAGCCAGCCACTGTGTCCTGGTGCACAAAAGCATTATTCTATGTCTCTCTGAGGACAGAGGCGCTCCACTTTGTGAGTTTTACTGTCTAGTTGGGGAAAATTAAGCTCAGATTAATTTTTTCAAAGTCATATAGATAATTCGTGGTAGACTGAGATGTGCATTATGGCCTGTCTTATAAAAATTCAGAAAGGCTTGTGAACAGCAAAAGACATGGGAAAACTCAAATCTAATACCCTGCACCCCCTCTCTCTGCAGGATGGATGAAGTGGATGCTGTGATCATACACCCTGGGTTCCTGTGCATCATGGTGAGACTGCTGCCTCGGTTGTACCATGAAGACCACCCCCAGGTATTTGTTGATGAACACACGTATTTGTCTTTTTCACATCACTGATCATTTAAGCTCCTTCTGGCCAGACTGTTTTCTTTTCTGCTTTTGCCTTCAATACCCTGCATTAGCAGAGCCACACTTGCAAAGCACTTTCTGCAAGGGAGATTCAGTATGTCTGTGACCCTTGATTGGGTTCTGCTCACCCTTCCAAGGTCATTTAAAACAGGTCATTTCTGCTGGCAAAGTGACCTTCTAAAAACAACAGCTGAACAAAAATGAGTTGAAATGATTCAACCTTCATGAGGCAAGTCCTGGGGGCTAAGGACAGCATTGGGCATTGGTGGGGTCAGAAGTCCTTTGCTTCCCGTCTATTCATCCATCCTGTGGATGCTGGTGGTGATCCTGGCTTGGTGCTCTGTGCAGAACATGCCAGGCTAACAAGATAGACATGGTCCATGGATCCTGCGTCCATTATGGGGACCAAGAAGTGGTACCAGTGCAGACAGGCTAAATAAATATGCTCATGAATAGATATACAATTACAAATTGTGGCAAGTGATAATAAGGGGAAAAACAGGATGCTGAGAAAGAATAATGGAAATGGAGGCGGGGGAAGGCCTAATTCAATCTAATTTAGAGGAAAGGGTAGAGGTCAGGGAAGCCATCTCCTAGATGGTGACATTCAAGCTGAGCCCTGAAAGATGAGTAACAATTAACCAGGCGGGAAGGAGTCTGCTGCAGGCAGCTGGAGTGGGAGCAAAGGGGGAGAGCAGGGAATGTGCCAGATGGGACAGGCAGAGGAAGACTGGAGACTTGTTTAAGCATGAAGTTCTATCTCAAGGGGAGCAAGAAGCATCTCTCAAGTGAGTGGACGGTAACTCTATCAAGTTTTTGTATCAAAAACATCTCTATGGTTGTTGCATGGGGAATGGCCTGGGAATGGGAACAACAGTTAGAGGGCCATGTCTGCAATACCACACTGGTGGTGGCACAGGTAGGGTGGTGTCTGGGTAAGTGTGAAGAGAGAGGAGAGATCGAATCACAGGGCCCCAAGGTGAATGGGTCCAGGGAGCAGGAAGAGGAGATCAAAGGCAACCCTCAAGTTCCTGTCCTGGAAGAACAAAGGGCCCTATTGCAGGGTGAAAGGATTGAGCAACAGAACAAGACAATTCTTGAATAAGTACACTCCATTTAGAGAATAAGTACTTTAGAAATTCTGAGAAAGAAAGTGGAAGAGTTGAGGAAGACCTAGGGAATTCACACTTCGATTAGCAGCAGATGGAAGGAAATGAGTTGAACGGAGCAACCAGGCATGGCCCTGGACCCTTTCATGGCTCATTTGTCCTCACAGCAGTTTCGTCAGGAGTATTATTGTTTCTGTTTTCACCAGTGGGGAAACAGAGACTCAGACAATTTAAATGACTTTGAAGGATTCCCAGTTGGTGGACCTGGTATTAAATGTGGTCTTACCTGGCAGCAGGCCTCCTGGTCTGTTCCTTGCACAGCACTGGTTTCCACAGGAGGAATGAGGGCAGAGGGTGCAGGCCCAGCTCTGCTTTGTCCAGGACTTAAAAAGGAAGTAATATGTTCTAGGAAGAAATGACAACTAGTGGCATTCTTAATCACAGCCTGCAAATGTCAATGACTTGGTAAAATATTATAAGTCCTCAAAAATCAGTGAGAGAAGTAGAGTCAGGGAGCAAAAGCCTTGATGTGTAAGGAAGGGAACTGCTTTCACTAAGGGAGTTCTGTAGTATTTGATACAGGGTTTAAAAAAAAAAAAAGGAAAGGGGCTGACCTGGTTCCATGCCTCTATGTCCCTTTGTAACTGGAATCTTTGTTCTGGTTCTCATTCCTTTGCTGAAAAGTGACAATGAAATGAATATCAAACCAATGAATAGAGAAACATGTCATAGTGAAATGGAATGCACTTTATATTTTTCAACATTTATGGAAAAGCAGCAGGCTGGGATAAAATGGGTCAGATTGTTTCTTTTGTTATCTGTTGGTGTGTCACAAACTGCTGCCAAGTTAACAAACCAGGTCATTCCTTCTCATGGTACCTGTGGGGTAGGAATTTAGATGGGCATGGCAGGGACATCTCCTTTCTGTGCCACGTGATGTTGGGTTGGATTGACCATTGAAGATGTCTTCTTTACTCACACAGCTGGTGCCACACAAGGCTGACTCCGATGGCAGGGGGCTCCCGGGCTGGGTCACATGTCTGGGGCCTTGGTTTGAGCTGTTCATAAGATCCTGGATTCTCTTCTGTGGAGCCTTCTCCATCTGGCCTCTACCTGTGTCTTTCCAGATGGATCCTTCAACCAGTCACATAGTAGCTCATAGCTCCCACAGGCACAAAAGCAGAAGCTTCCAGTCTTTCCAAAGGCTTAGGCCTTGAACGAGGCAGCCTGGCTTCCACAGCATTGGTCTACTGGTCAAAGTGAGTCATAGGTTCAGCTTAGACTCAGTGGGAAGGGCCATATGGCTCCCCTACTGATGTGAGGGGTCGCATGTGTGTATAGGACAGAGAGAATTGTTGGGGGTCGTCTTTTATGACCAGCACCTGCTTGCCTTAAGTATTAACTAGTAGATAAAAATATTTGATCCCTAAATAGAATGTCCTCTAATTCTTTAAATGTCATCTAGCCACTTAGTTGTCTCGAGTGTGAGACTTTACTTTCTTTAACTTGGCATTCAAGATTGGCCTGCCTGGAGCATTTAGGAAACAAATACACACTCAGGGCTACCACTGTGCTAGAAGGGTTATTTCATCAATATTCATAACAGCTCATTCCAGTACTCTAGAACCTCCCCATTTTGCAAGTGCTTGAGGCTCAAGAAAGTTCTATGGTCATGGGGCTGGTGAGGAGAAGTCTGGAACTCACTCCCAGGACCCAAGGCAAGAAGGGCTTGATGAATGGGTCTCTCACCCTTTGAAGCTTTTGTTGCAGAATGTAGTATCATGCATTCTTGGCCTTGTACATTTTTCCTTCATTGTGAGGATGTCTGGCTTCCTTAGCTATAATTCCAGCCATGCAATGGACTTGCAATGAGAACAACCAAGCCAGTGGTTTGAATGGCCTTAGCAGTCAAGGGGATGCTCGTGGATGTGTTGTGCAAAATTCCACCACAGCCAGGACCAGTGACGTGATACAGAGCAGAAAGTGGCCTGTGTCTCATCTCCTAGTGCATGGAAACTGTGTGGATGAACCTGACTTTCAGATCCACCCTGTTAGTTGGTCACCTTAATGTATGGAATGGAACTCTACTCCTCTGTGATGGCAATCGGAAGTATTAAGTATGCAAATGAGAATTCCATTTTAGGGTTATTTTTCTCTATTCAGGTCACAATAAGTAATTTAAGGAAAGGCCTAATTCTTCCTCACTGTCTCAAATATGCACATGAAATGTAGTGGTGCATTTTCTCAAATATTTGCTGCAGATGCCAAATCAGCAGCTATTAAAAGTTGAATAATTACAGTAATAAATTTCTGAAAGGGGGGGTGGGAAACTTCATAACAATCAATAGAATAGTAAATTGAATGAGAAACGAGACCACACAGGAAAATGCTGGAACTGAAAGGGCTGCAGGACTGTATCTTCGGTGCAGGAAGGTGCAGTAGATGGCAGTGTTACTAAGAAGATGGAATGTGAGTTCTCTCCTCTCCCTTTAGGTGGGTCTATGCTTCCCAGCATTACACTCATAGCCACCTTCCTCAGATGCTCTTTCTACCTCATCGGTGAGAAACTGATGGCTTTTCAAGGCACAGATGTCTTTTCAGGGGTGATCGCTTAAATAATGACACATACGGGGTATCTGATTTATTTCTAATTATGTCTGCAGAAATTTGTTTTGCTCACAACCAAGAGGTGTCTTTCCCCCCACCCTCCAAAATGCTAGCACCATGAGCTACTTTTGGAAAGATAATCCAGCTGGTTTTTTTTTTTTTTCTTTTTTGGCCTCCTGTGTCAACACCAGTATTAAAATTGGACTGGGGGAATTCAACTGTGACTGTTGCTGTCCTAAGGACAAGGTAGACACGGAGTCCAGCTCAGTTCTCTGGGAGCTGAGTTGGCCTCAGAAAGAAGCAATAAATGGGAAATAAGACATTTTCCCTTTCTAGCTGCTCAAGAGCCACAAGGGTCTTGCTGTAGGGACATGGCTGTGGGTCAGAACTCTGCCCAGTCCTGCAAGGGCTCTCCAGTTCCCAGCATCACTCTGCTTCCATCAGGACTGCCTTTTTTTTCAGTTCCTAACGGCGGGTATTTGCTTGTGCTCATAAGTGTAACTCAGGGTGGGAAGCCAGATCCAGTGTCACAGAGGCAGAACTCAGACTGTGATGGAGCAACCAATGGGATGCACGTGCGACTGTGACTAATTACTCAGCACCTTCTAGATGCTGCTGGGTATTCAGAGACGAATGTCACAGGAGCTCATGGTCTGGGTGGAGGGTGGCTGGGAAGAGGAGTGTAGAAGCAAGACCACACCCTGATGACTATAACAAAGGTTTGCCCACTGGGCCTTGGGACAGAGGGAGTGGGAGAGCCACAGAGAATTGGGGACATGGTTGGAGCCTGGAGCCAGGCTTTAAAGCAAAGATGTGCCCATGCCAGATCAGGTGGAGGAGGGAGGGAAGAGGAGAAGCTCATCCACAGTTAGAGGTGTACATGAAGATGTCTATTTGGGGACTTTGAGTTGTTCAGCTGGGCCAGGATAGACCATGTGGGTAGAAACGCAGTGCGTGGAGCTGCAAAAGTCAGTCAAAGCCACACCATGAAGGGCCCTGACCACCATGCTAAGAGAATTGAACTTTATTGGGTTACCATCCATCATCATCGTCGTCATCATCATCATCATCATCATCACCATCATCATCACCACCTGCACCACAATCCTAAGTGAACACCTACTATATGAGAGTAGATTTCAAACTCTGAAGACAGCAGGATTTCATTTCATTTATTTTTATTTATTTAGTTTATTATTATTATTTTTTAAAAATATAATTTATCATCAAATTGGTTTCCATACAATACCCAGTGCTCATCCCAAGACAGCAGGGTTTCAGATCTCAGCTGTGCCACTTAACAGTCACATAGCTATGGAAAATGACTTAACCTCTGTGACCCTTAACTTTCTTTGCTGTAGTGTGGGGGATAATAATATCTTCCTTGTGGCGTTATTGTTAAAGATGAAATGAAGCAATGCATGAGTGAGCAGAACATAACATACCCTGCAGCATGGGAAGCGCTTGCTACATGGTGAAGCTACTGCTATTGGTTGTCAGAAACTCTACAAGCATTTTATTATTTAATCATTATAATACCCCTGCAAGGTGGATATCAGGATTCCCACTTTGCCGATGAGGACTTGAAACTTGTAGAAGTTGAGCGACAAATTTAACATGGTTGCTAGGTGGCAGATGTCCGTGATGCTAGGCTCTTGGACCTCCTGCCTCTGTGCTAAGTGGCCTTCCCTGTGTGGGCGTGATAACCGTGGGAGGCTGTTGAAAAGCAACAACATGTTCAGACCTGAGTATTAGAGAGACTGTGGTCTACAATCAGCACCACAAGTCACTGTTGGGTGTGTTCGATTATACTGCCACAGAAAAGTCCTGTGCAGTCTGATGGGACAGAACAAAGAGCAGGCTCAGGGCTGCATTTGTCTATCAACTCCTTGTACCTTAGTTTGGAAAAGGGTGCCATTTTCTGGAATTAGCCTGCATTTCAGACACATTGAACTAATCATATGGGTTTCAAATAACTAAAATATTGACAGCATTAATAGCCCTGGGTAGCATTGTATAAGGGCAAGCTATTTTAAAAGAGCCATTTCCTCCAACAAGGAAATGGGTAAAGTAGGAGTCTCATTTTGTTAAATTATGACACAGTAGAAATTCCAAATACGTTGAATTTTAGGCAACCTATGCTCTTTCATACTGAAACCCCGTCCCCCTAGATTTCCATTGTTTCTAAGTGAGAAAAATATCAATCCTGGTCAAAATCAAGTTTACTTTTTAGGATAACCCCTTAAGTAGAACAAATAGACATAATCTCACATGATGACACAGAGAATCGCAAGCAAGACACAATGAATGTAGAATGATGGAGTAGAAGTTACAGTTGGATGGGAAGACCTCTGGCCCAATTATCAGGTGACCTTGCTTCTAGTCCCTTTTACCATCATTAGTTCCATGACTGATGTAGGCTACTTTCTGTCTCCACACCTCAGTTTCAGCTACTCAGATCTGGCCTAGATCACAGGGATTGCAAACTCAATGTCTTGGGACCAAGGAGGTAAAGGAAATGAGTAAGTATAAATAATAGGAAGTTCTGAGGCCTGTGGCTATAGGGAAGGGTCCTTGTCCTGCCTAAAGGCACCTTCCCTTAACTAGGGGGAAACAGAACAGGAAGAAAGCCAGACTGTGCCCACCAAATAAATCACTTTTATATGCCATCAATTTAGGACCCTTATGAGATCTAAATTCCCTTCCTTATGATGAGTGCATGACACTGTTAAAATCATAGGCTTTGGAGTAAGACCTGGGTTGAGTGCCAGTTCTGACACTCATTAGTTATGTGACCTTAGGAAACTGAGTTTCAGTGTCCCCTTATAATATTTCCCCATTGGGAAAAGTAGTGGAGAGTGTAGTTGTAAAGTACTTAGAATAGTACTTGGCACACAGTATCTGCTCATCAGACACTGGCTCTGTTGTACCTCCACACCCTTCCCTTCTAGCTTTGGCAGTCTGTATTCCTAGGACTCTGAGTCCTGGCATACAAGAAATTTGGAAAGAGTAAATGTAAGATAATACATTTTAGGTATATTTCCAACTGGCATTTTACTATTGTTAAATTAATAACAGAGAATTGGTGTTGAGCTGCGTGTTACAGTCTACTTAGGAATCAAAAAGCTGAGTCCTCTCTTCTGCTTGTTTTGTATTTGATCTACAACCTTGGTGAAACTCAAAGGGTGGATGGCATAAAGCTGGGAGGAGGAGTTACCCCCGGGATGACAAAGTGTGACTGTGAAGGGTTTCTACCAGTCTGAGGAATGGATCAGAATCCCACTGGCTCAAAATTCAGCAGAGATGATCAAGCCTGTGCTCATGTCTCCATGCACATATCCACTGGGTGGGGAAGGAACAGAATATGTGAAAGAGTCCTAGGGGAATTAGTGCAAGGTCAGTAATTGTCTCAAGTGGGGTGAGGATACTGCTATGGTGAGTTCTACTTCCTGCTATATTTATAGAATTATAGTGCCCAGTTTGAGGGAGGTGGTAGTCCCATGACCCCTTAACATGCCACATCTCTGTTTGTCCAGAGGTGAGAAGCCAGGATGGCAAACCTCCTTAGTCATGCAAGGAATAGTGAACAGATCCCAGGGTGGGTAGCTTAGAGAGAGAAGACATTGGGGAAATGGAGACCTGGACAAATAGTTGTTGGTCAGTTGGTGGTAGATCAGTAGAATGCATACACAGAGACCAGTTAGTCAAACAGCAAATTATTTGGGCTTAATAAAAGGACAGACTTGCCCAGACTGGCCAGGCAGCTGGGGAGGTGATGAGCTCATCTGTACTGGGGATTCCAAGAGGCTCAGAAATGCGGCTGTTGATGAGTTACATATATGTGAGACTCCCACCTGGCTTCTCAAGATGGCAGAAACGGTCAAATTACTGTGTATCACTTACTAAATTCAGATGATCCCAGTGTGGGGGCAGAGCCATGAGCACTTAGTTTTTCCTCTAAGTTTTGAGAGGCTAGCCTAAGACAGGATGGGATAGGTAGGCACCCACTGCCCAAACCATAGAGTCACCAGTGTCAACTGGTTTTGCCTTGAAAACCAAGAGCTAGCCAGTGCTCTGTAAGCTTCAATACCTGGGGGCCTGGGAGGCAGTGATAAAGTGGCCTCTGCAGCTGACCTTCTGGTCTGGTTTGGATTTCTGTCCTTCCACCATGTAATCTCAGCAAGCCACAATCTCCCTGGCCTCAGTTCCCTCGTCTGTAAAATGGAGTAATAGTAGCAACTAGCTCATAGTGTTTGAGGATTACACGAGCCAGTATATGAAAGCACTTAGAAGGGTGAGCCTTCAGATAGTGAGTGGGCAATGACCTTAGCTCCCATCACTAGCCACACGGAGCCTGTGAACATGGTAGATGTGTACTCTTGCTTTTGTGCTGAGCTGGTTTGATGCACAGTGGCCATGTAAACCAGATACTCGGTTGGAAGGAATCCTACCGCTGTTAGAGGAGAAGACCACAACTAAGAAAGGTTAATATTTTGAAAACACCTGCATCCTATAAGAAAAAGCACTTTCACAAGAAGTGTTTCTATTGACTCCCACAAACAACATACTAGGGAGGTACGTGTTTTCATTATTCTCATTTTAAAGCTAAGGAACTAAGACCTAGGGAAAATAACAAACTAGCCCAAGTTCACCCATTAGTTGGCGTCGAATCAGCATGAGAACCTAGCTGTGGGTAGATTTTGTTGCCCTGTGTCTAGAAGGTGATGGAGGGTGAATGAATGGAAGGTCAGAAACGACACTCCAGGCCTTGGGCCACAGTTTGCTTGTGAATCTATCCTTCATCTTTACAAGAGACTGTGTACTCTACAGTCTTATCCCAGGAATCTCCTCCAGACAATCGTGGATGGTAATCTGTTAGCAACAATAAAAAATCTGCTTTAAAAATATCTCTTAACAAAGTCGTGTCAACACTTTACTTTGGCTAATGCACCAGAGACACTCAGGGTAAGTTTGTGCCTCCTTTCCTCAGGGGGAGGAAGCCTGCAGGGAAGTCCTGGCCGATGGCGGGAAGGGGTCTGGCTGGAGGGTGGTGTTGGGCCTCCTGCAGCCCTGCGTTGGGCTCCACTGCTCATCTGACCCAGCTTTCATATAGTGAGGGCATGTGTGTCCAAGGTGATGGCAACTCTCCACAGATGGTTCAGGCTCCTCCTGGACAGATGTTTACAGGCTGGTTTCCCTGGTGGTATTCTCACTGCTGACCACAGACTCATCGCGGGGGAGGGCATTGGGTGCTGGGGATGAGTCAGCCCCGCTGGCAACTACCCATGATCGCCAGCCTTTCCCTGAAAGGCCATGTCCACTTTCACCCCTGGATCTTTGCACATGCTGTTGCTTCTCCCAGAAAGACCATTTTCCCTACTGGCCTGGCTCTCGCGTCATTGTCTTTCAACACTTAGTTGGCACATTATCTTTTCTGACCACTCTTAGCCCACTGGGTTAGGTGCACCTCCTATGTTCTAGAATAGCTTGAGCCTTTGTGCTTGCACTTACTGGGCAGCTGTTGCATTTGAGGCAGAGAAAGGTGCTAGGGCAACAAGGGTGAAGTGTCATTATCTCAGGTAGCAGTTCATAGTGTGGTGGAAACAGGGAGTGGTAGAAAGAGATCTATCTATCTATCTATCTATCTACTAAGAGAGCTGTCAGAGTGTAGCATTTATTTATTTATTTAAAAAAATTTTAATTAATTTTTGAGAGAGAGAGAGAGAAAAGCATGAGCAGGGAAGGGGCAGAGAGAGGGAGACACAGAATCCAAAGCAGGCTCCAGGCTCTGATCTGCCAGCACAGAGCCTGATGCAGGGCTCAAACCACAAACTGAGATCATGAGCTGAAGTTGGATGCTTAACCGACAGGCATCCAGGTGCCCCAGAGTGTAGTATTTATGATTGAAGTATGGACAGTGCTATTTGGGAAATTCAGAAAAGATTTCTTAGATGAGAGAATGTGTGAATTGTCTCTTGAATAATAAGTAGGAGCTCAGCAAAGGGATGGGGGTGGGAAGGGCATTCCCAGCTTTGGGTATCAGTCAAAAATGGTGTGCCCATTTGGCAAAGGGAGAGACTATACGAGGGCTGGAGATGGAGTGGACCAAAAGGGAAGATGAAGTAAAATTGCAAAGAGACAAATACCTTATAAATAGAAGATCCTGGGCTTCTGTTACCAGGCAGCATTGGCCACCACATGCATGTAATTTGTGAAAAAAGTAGAAGGTTGGGAGGAGGCACCCATATGTATTTAGGTCTTAGTTGCAAATCTGTTCAAGCACATCAATGAGAAAATGCCTTCAGACATGGGTTCTACTGATTCGGTGGGAGTGGACCTCTTACACATAAACCAAGATCACAAACTCCCACACCTATAAGGCCATGTGGACACTACAAACGAGTCTACCAGGCTGATGGGGACTGGGCAAAAGGGCAAGTTTATACCCATATATAGAAAGAACTAATGATAAGTAAGCAAAGATATAACATTAACAACTTGTCAAATGAAACCCATCTGTGGACACTACTTACCTGTGATATCTCTGAAGAGCTGACGTCACTTAAATTAGATTATGTCTTTTCCCCAAATCATCAAAGAACATTTCAACCAAATTGGAATAAGCAACCAATCCCAATGTGAACAGTTCAATAGAACTCCCTCTTCTTTCAAGCATCCAGGGGAAGCACATGTGGTCATCTGATGGTTTTTGCATCTACATCAGGACACACCACGGACTGATGGGCCCAAAGCCTTGGAGGAATCCCGTCCACCAGGACCCAATCCTCACTGGGCTCTGGGACCTTATTAATCTGGACCAGGAGATAAAGAGGGGGAGAGAGAGATGAAGAACAGACGTCCACAGCTGGCCAAGGATAGACTTGAAGCCTTGACTGTTAAGTGGATAAAGTAAAAAACTCCTAAAGGCTGTCCCGCAAATCGCTCTGTGATAATTTGCCTTGCAGGTCCAGCCTCCCGGCCAGCCTGGTGACCCTGCACGCTCACCATGGAGTCCTAATTGAACCACCATCCCCTAGCCTGCATTGGAAATAATATGCGTTAGGAAAATCAATCCATTTGGAGGGGGAGAAACCAGACTGGTTTCCTGCTACTGCTCATATTTTCACTAAAACCCCATTTTTACTGGAACCAACATTGAAAAAACCAGCACATTTTATTCAAAACAAGGCAATATTGGTATTGACAGAGCTGCAGTGATAATGAGGACGATCAATTTTCCCTGCTCCATTATGGGGTATTGAGCAATTTTGGAGTAAACTTGTGGCATCATTAGACAAGATCAGCATTTCTCTCTTTTGAAAACTTCCGTGTCTGTCTTTCTTTCTTTCTTTCTTTCTTTCTTTCTTTTGCATATTTGGAGTTTAAGTACCTTTTCTCTGCTAGATAAAGAAGGAAAACAAGCAAACAACAACAACAAAAGAAATCCAAAACTCCCCGAAGCAATAAGTGAAGTGCTGGTAATAAAACTGGAGATTGTGGACATTTCTTTTTAATTCTTATTAATAATACATTGTGAGGTTATTTTTACATCTTACTTCATACAGACTATCTCCCCAACTTTCATCCCAAATTAAAAGAGTGCAGGTACCAAATAATCCAGGTTCTGGGAGAAAGAAACTTCAAGGTAAGGGGGTGGAGGCTTCCTTTTTGTTCTGAGAGGAATGGAGAAGGGGAAAGGCAGAGGCGCCGTCCCTGTGGGATGTAGGGAGAGACACTGAAAATTGCAGAAGAAAGGTCTGGGGAAGGGGCTTAAGGAGGTTGGACCGATTTCCACGTGGAGGAGCTCCTTAAAGTGAAAGTGATGGAATTATTTAGTGCGAGTGAGTTTTGGCATTTCTACCTTCTGCCTCTGGTCCCCTTTGGGGTACACATAGCCTCTACCAGTTTACGCCAGCTGTGTCAATACTGCGTGACAGGGAAGGGGCTGTCTCAGTCCATGCAGGCTGCTATAACAAAATGTCACAGACTGGGTGGCTTGTAAATAATAGGGATTTATTTCTCTCTCATAGTTCTGGAGCTGGAAGTCCAAAAGCATGGTGGTAGCAGATTCAGTGTCTGGCAGGGTCCCACTTCCTCATTAATGGCCCTCTTCTAACTGTGTCCTTCTATAGCACTAGGGAAGAGAAGGCTCTTTGGCGTCCCCTTTTATAAAAGCACTAATCCCATTAATGGGGGCTCCACCCTTATGACCAATCACCCGCCCAAAGGCCCCACCTCCAAATACATCGCATTGGAAATTAGAGCTCAACGTATGGATTCTGGGGACACAGACATCCAGCCCATTACAGACACCATCTTCTCCCAATGATGAAATCTTCCTTTGGCATCAGTAATGTTGGCAACATGAGGACACTTCATTTCAGAATGACAAAATCTTGCCCGGGAGCAAACCCCCTGAAAAAGCATTCTAATGTAGTTTAAATTATAAACTAAAATTAAAGTAGTCTAAAATTTTAAAATTTTAAGTTGGAAGTATTACTGAACATAACGTAAAGATGGAAATTTCACTAAATGCCATGAGTTTGTGGCAGGAGCTCTAGTGATGTGCTCCTGTAAGGAGGAGAGGGTAGAGGGTGAGCTGTGTGACCCCTTCATTTTTTTTATTTTTTAAAGTTTTCAATGTTTATTTATTTGTGAGAGAGACAGAGAGAGAGAGAGAGAGAGAGAGAGAGACAGAGAGACAGAGAGACAGTACAAGCAGGGGAAGGGGAGACAGTGAGAGAGGGAGACACAGAATCCAAAGCAGACTCCAGGCTCTGCGCTGTCAGCACAGAGCCCGATGAAGGGCTTGAACCCACAAACTGTGAGATCATGACCTGAGCTGAAGTCCCAACACTTAAGCGACTGAGCCACCCAGGTGCCCCTCTTCATTTTGTTTTAAATCTAAGAACTGATAATAAAGAGTGTAAATATGTGTCCCAAATGCATTTTAATCCTTGAAACATATATACTACTAAGTGTCTATGGCCTGTGGAAGAATGCCATCTTATTAATTTCTGTCCCTTAGTGATACAAACATACCTTTGATCGTTGTGAGTGGGGTGTTCCCAAATCACTGCACATGTGAGGAGGAGGTGGGAAGTGAGGTGATCCTGAGCATGGGGTCTGGAATCAAAGCCAGGCTCTGCCTTACCATGCGGCCTGGACAATGCACTCCTCTGGGCTCAGTTTCCTCATCTGTAAAATGGGGAGAGTAATAGTACCTCCTTCATAGGGTTCCTCACGGGGGTTGTATAATCTATACATGTCAAAATGCTTAGACTAGAGCCTGGCACATCCTGGACACCCAGGAAATATTTTCATCCCAGGGTAAAATTTGGCCCCCACCGTAGATGCCAGGCTTGGATTCCCTTTGAAATCCAAGAGCTCCATGAAATGCATGAGGGGCTGCAGGGAACCCCGGCCACCCAGCCACTGTATATCCTCTGCTACAGCTCCTTTCTTACTGTACTGACACTGTCCCCCTCGCCTGTCTTGCCTGTAGCCTGTGATTGCCTTGAGAGCAGGGACAGTGTCTTGTTCATCTTGAAATGCCTAGAACTTTACCCAGAGCCTGACATTGAAGAGACCGTTAACACTTGTTTGAGGCAGAGGGGGAAGAAGGCAAGCAGGGAAGGACTCCAAGAAAGCTTTCATGGGTGTGTGTGTGTGGGTGTGTATGTGCATGTGCCCGCGCATGCATATCAGATGGTCTGCGACCTGATGGGAAGAGAAGCCAGTCATCATTAGAAAGAGATTATTCAAATTAGTGCCTTTGTGGTTACTTCTGGCTTTACACTGGTGGCCTAACCTAGACATGATCTACGTTGTCAGAGATCTCTTTTCTTGAAACTAAAAATGAGGCCAAAGGTGGGCAACCTGTAAAGCATGCTGGGGACTCCAGTGGGGTTCCTCAGAAGTGGAGCCCAAGCTAGGGGGACAGGTACCTCAGATCCGTCAAGGGAGGGGTCTAGGGAAAGGGGAGTGAAGGAAGCAGGATGGTGCAGGGGAAGAAGAAACTGAGTGAGGACTTGCTCTCAGCTGAAGTCCAGCATCAACCTGAGCCCACAAGGCGGGCTCTCAGGCACAAATTGCACCACTGAGGCTGAAGGGTGCTACTGCATTGGCTCTGGTCTGGTGTGTGTGTGTGTGTGTGTGTGTGTGCATGCATGTGCACATGGTATATAGATGTGTGCATGTTTGCATGCATGCGTGTGTGAGTGTGTGCGCATATGCATGTGCGCAAACATGTATAGCCGTGTGGGCATGTATATACATGTGCAGGCATGCACACAGGCATGTATGCATGCCCATGTGTATATATGTGCTTTTGGGAGCATGTGTGCATACGCATTTGAGTATATATGCATGAGAGAACATACATGGGGAGGCTCATAGCCCCTGGACAGGGCAGCTCCCAGTTAGGGAAGGGCAGTCCTCTAGAGAAGGGGTAGCTGTGATGGGTACACTCACCTGGAAAAGGAGGTCTGGGGGAGGCTCCCACAGCATCCACTGCCGGAAAATTCCATTATGTTCTAACTGGTATCCCTCTCACTTTAGACAACATCCTATACAACAGTAAAAGAGAGTGTGGGCAGCCCTGAGAGTTTTTATAGAGGAATTTCCTCCCACCGCCACCCCCACTTCAGACTCTGCTTACCTACAGAGGGCTGGGAATTCCAGGGGTTTATATTTTTACGAAGAAAGGAAGATTGCGGAAACAATGTATTTGGCTCAAATGCGCTGACTGACTCTATGCTCTCTCTTCTGTGGACCTCAGGGGCATGAAGATACTGAAGGGACTGGAAAAGTAGTAAGAATAAGATAAGAACACAACTGTCAATGTCTGAGAGATGGATGAAGGACAGTTGGAAGGCACATGGGGATGACAGCCAGGGGCTGAGGGCAGGTGTCGGTGAGCGCTTTGTACTAGTCAGCGACTAGAGCTGGCATGGGCGCCGAGCACGGCCTGGTCCAGCCACAGCCAGTCCACAGGCCCTGTGGGCCTGCCTCCCCGGGGCACTGCCCCTTCTGCACCAGGGGGTACGAACTCAAACATAGGACTGCTCTGTGAGTGAAGCCTGCGGGGACATGGGGCCCACCAGAGGCTCAGCCACTTCCCAGGACTGCAAACCCGTCTGATCCCAGTCTTCCTACGTTTTGAGAGGAGCCATGTGTCTGGACTTTTATGTGAAATCTCCAGACCTTTAAATGTTAGCAATTAATTCAGAAATGGCTTAAACATCACGCAGGGCAGACACCAAGTCTCTGGGGCAGATGTGGCCTCTTGTTGGCCGGCTTGCCGTCTCTGCCTCTACCTCCTTGGCAGCTGACCTCAGTGCCCCACATCCTCCCACAGACCAGCCTCTGATCCTCCCATTGCATGAGAGGAGGGCACATCTGAGAACCCCAAGAGAGACGGAGTACAGTGAGAACGGGCTGTTGTGGGTGTAGGTGCCTGGCCTCACAAACGATTTGAGGCCTGCTTGGGAGCCTATCAAAATTGCCCACAAAATATCCTGACCTCCAAAGCTCACTGCTTCCTTTGCTCCCTTAGCTTTCCCAGGAGATCCAGTGCTCTTTGGCCTGTCATATCCAGTCCCTGGTGAAGTCCGAGAAGAACCGTCAGGTCATGTGTGAGGCGGGGATGCTTAGGACCCTCATGGCCTGCTGCCGCAGGGCCCTGACCACCAGCACCAGCCACTTGCACTCAGGCCTCATCAGAATTTTTGAAAAACTTGCCTCGCAAGCCATCGAACCAGACGTGTTAAGGTACCGTGTGCCATGCAGAAAACACTGCTGAGCTGCTGGCAGCTGTGCTTAGGCCCAGTGGACAGCAGGAATGCATGGGACAGGGGGTCCCCATGCCCCCATCCGCACCACCCCTGCGAAGGGTGTGGCCCTTCCCAATACTGAATGCTGCAAGTCCAGCAGGAACCCTGGTTCCATGCAGGCAGTGGGGAGGCCCACAAAGCAGACATAGCCCCTCCCATGGAGCCACGGTCCTCGGGGAGAGGGGACACCAGTCAGAGGGCCCTGCAGACACACAGAATAGCATTGTGGGGGATGCTCAGTGGATAATGCCAAAGCTACGGGAACTGAGAGGGTGGGGGCTGTGAGGGCTTCACTGCTCAAGGGGCGAGGCTGTAGGAGCTGGGCTGCTGTGACGAGCAGTGGCCAAGACTCCCGACAAGGAGAGGGACAGAACCGGTGCTCTCTTGTATCCTATGGGAGCCTTCCTGCTGGCACCCCCTCCATGAAGCCCCCTGTTTCCTGGAAAGATGCACAGAGCAGACACAAAACAAAGTAGGACAAATTCCTTCTTCTCCCTTCCAAATACGGTTTGAGGCTGCTAGCTCGTCACTGGTCAAGTCAAATGCACCTAAAGGCCCCAGCTCTGTGGTCTGGGCGCCAGGCCAGTCGCCCCCTGTTTCTGCATAGCTTGAGGAAAGGCTTGCCAGACAGAGAGAGGAAAGTGTGGAGGAGGGCATCAGGGAGCCCTGAGATTTGGGAAAGTGCTCAGATGAAGCTGGAGAACACTTCTGTTCATAAAAGGTCTTCATTTGTTTCTCTTCTATGTCTGATACTTAGACAGTTTCTAGGTCTTGGAGTTTCCCCAGCTCCGTCGGCTCCAACGAAAAACCTCCATTCATCTTGTATCCACGGAGGGGACTCTGGAGGCTCAGGTGAGGACAGAGGAAAGAACAGGGACAGGTTAATGGGAATTGAAAAAGAATATGCCTTCCTTAGAAGGGAGCCTTCACAACAGGTGGGAAGCAGATGGATTTAAAAAATGGTATTGCCTGCTGCTCAGTGGAGCTAATGAGGAAAAGCAGGACTGGTGGTCCCTGGAGAAAGGCCGATCTGGAAGGAAAAGGATGTCCCCCACTCTCATATGAGACTGGTGGTCGTGAGCATGTACTTGCCCCTTAGGGCCTAGATCACAGAAACAGAGATAGGGCTTCTTTCATGATACAGTGCATGCTAGAATACCCAGCACTGCATCTGGACAGAAGTGCCAGTGATGGCTTTTTGCACAGCTCACAGCTCAGGGGACAGTTGGGAGGTCACATGGCTGGAGCATTGGGTGGATCCCCTCATATCAGTTCTGGTTCCTGGGAGGCTGCTGGTTCCAGGGGCCAGCTTACCAAATAGAAGCTCTGGGCAGGTTGAGTGTGAGATCATGTAAGGACATTAAGGCAAGGGGACCCAATTGAAGAACATGGATTGAGAGTCAGCGGGTGCTGGCAGCCAGGGGAGGGGAGCGGAGCTTTCAAAGAGACAGGCTGCTGTGAGCGGGGAGTTCAGGCAGCCAGGACAACGTGTCCATGAGCGACAACCAGTGGAGCAAGCCAATGATGGCAACAGAAGACGGTGTGCTGGAAAGCTGGGGGTTTCTGGGGAATGATGGAAAAGAAGTTTCGAGGAGGAGCATTGTGTGGCTGCAGTTCAGTATTAGTAAGTCAGTGGAGAGCCACTTCACAGGGGTTAGGAACTGCTGGGATGCGCAGAGCCCTCCTTCAGGGCTGTGGCAGAAGCATGGAGGCTGGTGGCAGAGGAGCAGTGAGTATGCTTGAACAGGGACACGTGTCTTCTCTTGCATGTTGCCTTAGGGTCCCCGGCTGCAGTGGCAGGGACTGCTGAGGGTCCTGCAGGAGCTGCCCCGGATGCCGGCCCTTGCTCAGCAGTCACACAGGCCCTCAGGCCCTCGAGGACGTCCCAGGGCTCAAGCACTGCCCTTCAGACCTCACTCAGCCTCATCTCCATGACCTCCCCGCGCAACCCGCAGCCTCAGAAGGCGGCCCTGGCTCCGTCGTTTGTGGAGTTTGACATGTCCATGGAAGGTTATGGGTACAACACGTTTCCTTATATTTGGAATGCACTTTACTAATTTCCCAGGGAACTCTGATAAATTATAATATTCATCAGAAAAATGTATTTCTTATCAGCTCTTATCACTCAGGACCAGAAAATGTCTGGGTCATGGACACTCTGCAACTCAGGGGCTTCTCAGGGCCAGCAGCCTCAACCATGTAGTGCTATGGCCCTCTCCTTCCCCTGGCGAGCCTGCTTTCTGGAATGCCCTTCCCTTCAGGATTCAGTGTGGATTCTATCTCTTAGGGCCCTCGCAACAGCATCAGCCGCTTTCTTTCCTCATGGTGTAAGAGGGAGTGAGGCCCCTGCAGAGGGACAGAGTGGAGATGTCATGGCCAGAAGTTGGCTTGTGGTTCAATGATCTGAGACACTTTTCTGTTTCCAGCTGTTTGTTTATTCCGACCGTGTCTACAGTTATGGGAACCAGCACAGAGTATCTGGTCTCCGGAGGGATTGGGACAGGTAAGTGTTTATCAGGGGGTTTAGCTTGCTGAGCTGTCCTCACCCCACCTCTAGAATAAGTGTTTAGGGAGCCTTGATTTGATTCTACTTGGCATTTCAAGAAAGTGTGAGTCTTCCTTGTTTCTGTATATCTGGAGGGGAGTCATCCTTCCGGTTTGTCATGCCTATTTTAGGGCAGGAGGATCCTGTTTGTTATGTGTCCCAAGGGCCCATCCCACGACTCTGCAAATAGTGGGGACTCAGTGAACACTGATGGGCTCAGTTGGTGATTTGATAGCTGAGTCTGGGTTGGATTCATTTTGTCAGTGATTGACAGAAGTCAAAACAAACACCTTACCCCACCTTAGGGCTCTTTCTAGAGAAGAATATAAGTTCTATGTGGATGCCATCTGATCGACCTGGGCCCTGGCAGGCTTTGTGCAGTGCTGAGCTCAGCTGAAAACTGACCAGGTAGGACAGGGCAAGCACCTGGTGCTGTCTGAGCCAAGCACCCTCAGTTAGGAGAACCTGGGTTTCTCCAGGATGATGGGTGTTGAGGAGCCACTGCATTCACAGCCCTCCAGCATGGGGCACACGGAGGACAGTGGTCCTGCTCTGCACTGTGACCCTGTTACAGGGCAGGATGACCTGGGTTTCCCTACAGTGGAGACTTCCTCATACAAGGTTCAGCTGAGCAAGGCTGGTATCCCCTGCCTCCCATAGCACACTGCCCAGCTTTAGACCAACTGACAGTGGACCAATGATGACTGATCTCGGAGTTATGCACCCCATACCTTGGCAAGGTGGCATGGAATAATACGTGGGACAGAATTGGGGAGAGGCTTTGGGGATCTAGACTCAAGTCCTGGTGGGAATATGTGAGTATGAAAAAGAGGACGAGCTTCTGCAGTGTAGGGTCGACATAAAGTGGGCATGAGTCAGATGAGACATAGAGCTGGACACAGTAGGGCCACACTTGGGCTGACTCAGAGCCATAGTGAGTCTAGACAAGATTCCAAGGCAGAGAAAGTCTAAGGGCATGCTTGTTCTGACTCCAGGTGCTGCCAGATCATTCCCTCCGCCTGGGGGCCTGACCTTTTCCTGCTGGTTCCTGATCAGCAGGCACAGCACAGTCACGGAGGGCCACCCTCTGCGCTTCCTAACCCTGGTGCGTCACCTGGCCAGGACTGAGCAACCCTTCATCTGCTTCTCTGTCAACCTGTGCCCAGACAACCTCTCCTTAGTTGTGTCTACAGAAGAGAAAGAGTTCCAGCCCCTGGGTAAGGTGTTGGGAGCTGTTTTCACCTACACTGGGGGCGGGGGGGATTGGGGCTAAGTTAGCAGCTCTTGGCACAAGAGCCCAGGAGCCTAACCCTCCTTCCTGGTGGCTGGTCCAGGCTCTGCCATTTAGAGCTCAGCCTGTCTCTAAGCTCATCCCTCTGTGATGACGAGAAATGGCCTGTTCTTGTGTGCCCCTAGAGTGTCACTGTTTCACAGGGAGACACCCAGAAGGCCCCTCCGGGGTTGGGTTGGCGTCATGGGCACAGAGCACAACTGCTTATTCCCCCCTCCTTCTTAGGACCCTAGGGCACATGTGCCTGGCTACAGAGGCAGTTTAGTGTGGGGTAGACCCCAAAATCTGACTCCTGGATTTGAATCCTACTTGCTGCATGACCCTGGGAAAGTTACCTAACCTCTCTGTGCCTCAGGCTAGTAAATAGGAGCAGTGATAGCACCTACCTCACAGGGTTGTTGTGGAAAAAAAAAAAGAGGTGACATTTGTAACTGTTCTTAAACCCATGTCTGGCACAAGGCAAGACCTCAAGCAATGGTAGGTGCTGTTGTCATTATTTTATGAGGGGGTCTGAGCCATGCTCCTTGGCTTGAGGCCCTGCTGTCCTGGGTTGCGGCAGCATGCTGCAGCATGCGGGTGTGTTGTTTGTGTTCTCTTGCAGATGTCATGGAACCCGAGGATGATCCTGAGCCTTCCGCTGGCCGCCAGCTTCGGGTCCGGTGTGGCCAGCTGCTGGGGTGTGGTCAGTGGCACCACCTGGCTGTGGTTGTCACCAAGGAGATGAAAAGGAATTGTACCGTTTCCACCTACCTGGATGGACAGATCATTGGCTCAGCCAAGGTGAGCTAGTTTCCCCAAGCACCACTGGCCCCACCCTGCTTTCCTGGCCACACCACTCTGGAGTGGCCTCAGGTCAGTTCTTTGTTTTCCATTGCCAGGGGATTAGTCTCTAATGAAACTCACCTTTGGTGTCCAGTACACTTGGCTGAGCTCAAGCATGAGAAAACCCCCCAAAAAACAATAAAACAGCAATCCTTCAGAAAAGGAATGAAAACCACACAACCAGAACAGAAGGTGAAACGTGGAAATCAGAATAGTCATAAAAGAATATAAATTTCCAGAGTGAACAAGGCTTTTCACAGTTTCAGTTGTGGATTCCCCAGGAAAGTCTGCGTGGGGTCTAAGGTTCAATGTTTCTAAGAAGCTTTCTGGGGAATCTAATACAACTGCCCACACACTACACTTGGGGTCAGGCACCAGAGCCTGCAGAGACACCAACATCTTTTGCCAGATTTCCAGCAACGATGATGAGGAAAAGATGGTTCCCTGCATGGAGAAGGCAATGGAATGTGAACACATAGCTGGAGGGTGTCACGTCACTGCCATTTAGAGTCACCTGAAATCCTGAGGCATAAGGGAGAGGAAGCTGGGAGATGAGGGACATGGTAGGTGTGCTCCAGCCTCCACTGTCAGAGCTCCCAGAGGAAGCCAGAGAGAGGAGTCCGGAATACAACAGAGGGCAAATGCAGCCAGAATTTCACCCAGGTTCCAGAGACAGCATCTCAACCTAGGCTGCATTCTAGAATCACCTGGAAAGTATTTTTAAAGTTTGATTGTTTAGGCTGCTCCTAAGATCAATCATACCAGAATCTCTATGTGCGGGGTAATTTGGTAATGTTTTCAGAGCTTTTCAGATTATTTTAACATTTAGCCACAGTGGAGAACCTTAGATTAATAGGCTTCTTATTTAGATAGTTTGACATTTGGGGCTTGATAATTCTTTGTTGTAGGGACCCATTCTATGTATAGTACAATAGGTAGCAGCATCTGTGGCCTCCCTAGATGCCATCGCCCCTCTCTCTCCCCAGTTGTGACCACCAAAACTGTCTCCAGACATTTACAAATGCCCCCAAATCACCCTATGTTGAGAATCATTAAGGTAGAACAATCTAAATTCGATACAACACCTAAAGATGAATTCAATGCTATCATCAGGTACAATTGTCTTATCAAAAAAGTCAGTGGTAACCAGAAAGATTCAACAGGAACATAACAAAAATAGGTCTTTCAAAACAAGAAGTTAACTCTTCTCTCCAATCATTGACAATACTGGCCCTTCTTTCCTTCCTTCCTTCCTTCCTTCCTTCCTTCCTTCCTTCCTTTCTTCCTCTCTCCTTCTCTCCCTCCCTCCCTCCTTCCCTCCTTCCTTCCCTTCTTTCCTTCCTTCCTTCCTTTCTTCCTTCCTTCCTTCCTTCCTTTACTCTTTCCCTCATTAAATCTTTTTGAGCACCTATTCTGTGTTAGGAACTGTTTTCCTAACATAGATGCTAGGAATTGTCAGCAACCACCAATCAATATCTTTGGGAGTGTGCATATAGTACAAAACAGAAGTTAGATTTATTAAGCTTGATGTAGCAAGACACTCTACTCCATGGGGTAACAAGGACTTGGAAGGAGCACAAATAGGATTTGGGCTTATTTAAGGTGATTTGTGGAGGGTTCAAAGAAGTGGAGGTCGTCTGTTCTCAATTGGGTGCCGTCAGAAAGAGAGGGAATTTGATGTCCGTGCATGTTCAGAACTTGTATCCAGGAGGTAGGAATAATGGAGCAGGTTAGAGTTGTTCTCGGAGAGAGAGCAGTAGTCACTCCTCTTAGCCAGGATGGAAAGGATGGTTACTTTTGTGGTTACACGGTGTTTTTGTTGTCTTTGTTATTATATGTTCAGGCATGATTACAGAGGAGGCTTCCCTTCACCTTCTTTTGCAAAACATGTTGGTATTCTGTCTTGTGTTACAGAATAGGTAGGTATTCTGTGAAATAGTGCACGTATTTTGAGGCTAAGAGGCAAGTCCTATTAATGTTTGGACTTTGCTCCACCTAGCACAGGGGCAGGCACATGGTAAGCATGCAATAAATACTTGATGAATTGCATTGAATTTAAGGCCACAGGAAGATCACGGACTGGACGATAGTGTCGTTGAGTGAATGGTCATGGATGAACATCTGGCCTTATGGGACCACCTAAACCAGAACCAGTCAAGAGGGAGGGAGGTTGGCAGTAGTATGATGTCATGGGGATAGGCTAAAATATGAGGGGAATGACCAAGGTTTGAGTCAGACAGCATTGACTTTCCAAGATGATCTCAACAAGTTGGTTCAGGATGAGCAAATGAAATTCAACTGGGGCAAACAGGAAGACCTGTGTTTAGATGCAGACATCTGCTGGGCAAGAATAAGATGGGAGAGCTTAGGTTAGGGATGACCCAGCTTAAGGATGGTTCTCTAATGTTAGAGCCTTTATTTTAATTTCCAAGGTAAGCTAAGTTAAATTTAGAAATGTGGGGAATATTTCAATAGCCTGAATGGAGCGAAACGATGCGGGAGCAATTTAAGACATCTTATGTTTGTAAATCAATCTGGATGGTGCTGTGAGTAAATGCACTAGGAATTTGGGGAAAAAGGCAAGCTGGATTGCAGGGGTGGGGCAGAGCTTAGGTGGGAGGGAGAGAAGTCCCTATCTGAGAGGAGGGGAAAGGGGACAGAGAGCACAGTGGACTTCACTCTAGGCAGGGCTGGTGACTGAAAACCTGGTTTGTTTTTGTTTGAAAATCTCATTTAATTGGTAGGGAGTAAAAGACTATTTCTGAAAATATGTGACCTCTCATTTGAAAAATATATATTTATATACATAAGCATGGATATGGTGACTTTATAGTCATTATAAAAAATAATATAAACACATTTTGAAATCACTTAAAAATAAAAGAAGACAAATTGCCTGCATTCCTTCATCTTACCATAGTTTGTAATTTCTTTCAGTTTTTTTCCCTTTAAAAAAGTAGTTACAACTTTATTGTATAGCAAAATTTGTATATTACTTAGTTAATTTTAACTATTAGTTAAAAAGTCTATACTGACATAAGCTTTGAAATTATCAGTTTAGGGGCGCCTGGGTGGCTAGGTCAGTTAAGTGGCCAACTTCGGCTCAGGTCATGATCTCATGGCTTGTGAGTTTGAGTCCCACGTCATCCTGATAGCTCAGAGCTTGGATCCTGCTTCGGATCTTTGTCTCCCTCTCTCTCTGCCCCTCCCCAACTCGTGCTCTGTCTCTCTCTCTCAAATATAAACATTAAAAAACAAAAGACATTTAAAAATGAGAAATTATCATTTTAAAATTTGCGATACTCTCTTAACTATTTTTCTTTTCTTTTATTGAAATTTTTATTGATATAATCATAGACTAAAATGTTGTTGTAGGAAACAGTAACAAGAAATTCTGTGTACCTTTTACCTAGTTTTCCCTAGTGGTGGCATTTACAAAACTATAGAACATTTTCATAACCAAACTATTGATATTGATACAATCTGCTGATTTATTCAGATTTTCCAGTTTTATTTATACTTGTATGTATGTGTTCCACACAATTTTATCACATGTGTAGGTTTTTGCATCCACGACTCATGCCAAGATTCAGAATGTTTACATTACCACAGTGCTTCCTTGTGTTGCCCTTTTATAAAAATTACAATACAGCCACTCCCACTCACCCACACCTCCCTCCCTTATCCCTGTCCCTGATCTTGGAAAACAATAATCTAAAATGTCATTTCAAGGATATTATATATATGAAACTGTACAGTGTATGATCTTTTAAGATTGGATTTTTCAATCCACATAATTCTCTGGAAATTCATCCAAATTGTTGCTATGCACCTGTAGTTAAATCCTTCTTATTGCTGAGTAGTTTTCCATGATATGGATATATAACCATTCACTGGTTGAAGGACATCTGGGCCATTTCCAGTTTGGGGGATATTAAAAATAATGCTGCTATGAACACTTCTTTTTTTGTTTTTTTATCTTTTTGTTTTGTTTTATTTTGCTATGAACATTTGTATACAGGTTTTTGTGTGAATGTAAGTCCATGTTTCTCTGGAATAGATGCTTAAGAGTTCAGTTGCTGGGTCATAGGGAATTGTGTGTTTGCTTTTTATAAGAAACAGCCAAATGTTTTTCCCAGAATGACTATACCATTTTACATCTCCGCCCAACAATGGATGAACAATCCAGTTTGTCCGTATTTGCGCCGGTCACTGGTTTTCACATTAGCCACTCTGATAGGTGTGTAGTGATGTTGTGTTTTTAATTTGCACTCCTTTAATGGCTAATGAGATTAAAACTCTCCTCAAGCACTTATTTGCCGTCTGTGTAACCTCTTAAGTGATGTCTGTGCACATCCTGTATCCATTTTCTAATTGGATTGTTTGTTTTTTCCTCTGGAGTTTTAGGGGTTTTCTATATATTCTAGATATTAGTCCTTTAATGTGTGATTTGCTAAGAATTTCTCCTAGTCTGTAGCTTATCTTCCATCTTCTCTCCCAGAAGATGTTCTTTTTGCAGAACTAAAGTTTTTATTTTGATGAAGCATTCATCAAATTTTCATCAAATTTTCCTCTTATGACTCATGCTTTTTGGTATCAAGTCTAAGAACTCTGCCTAGCCCTAGATCCTAAAGATTTTCTTCTGCGTTTTTCTAAAATTTTTTTAGATTTACATTTAAGTTTGTGTTCTATTATGAGTTAGCTTTTGTAGGAGGTGTGAAGTTTAGGTTGAAGTTCATTTCTTTGCCTGTAGATGTCCAGTTGTTCCAGCAACATTGGTCGAAAAGGCTATCCTTCTTCCAGTGAATTGCTTTTGAAACTTCATCAAAAATCAGTGGGGCACATTTGTATGGGCTTATTTCCAGATTCTATATTCTGTTCTACTGATCTATGTGACTCTACCAATAGAGCCTACCAATAACTCTACCAACACCACACTATCTTAATTCTTATAGCTATGTAATAAGCTAGGCTATGTAATAATATTGGTTAGAGCAGTGCCTCCCACTTCATTTTTTCTCTTTCAAAAAAGATAATAAAAAACATTCTTCTGTTTTGAAAAAAAAAAAGAATTAAGCTATTTGTTTAAGCTATTCTAGGGTTTGTGTCTTCAAATTTTAGAATTAACTTGTCTGTGTCTACAAAAAATTTTCTGACATTTTGATAGGAATTGTATTAAATCTATAGATCATTATGAGAAGAAATGATATTTTTACTATGTTGAGTTTGAGATCTAAAAACATGGTATGTTTCTACATTTATATAGGTCTCCTTTGATTTCTTTCATCATCCTTTTTGAATTTTTAGCATATAGAATTCTTACGTGTTTTATTAAATATTTTATTTTGTTTTGAGCAGTTGTAAATGGTAGTGTTTTTAATTTTAGTTTCTGAATGTTCATTGTTGGCCCATAGAATGTGATTGATTTTTGTGTGTTGATCATCTATCCTGTGACCTTGCTGAACTCGCTTATTAGTTCTGGGCATTTTTTTTTTGTAGATTCCTTGGAATTTTCCACATGGACATGTCATCTGCAAATAGAGATAATTTTATTTCTTCCTTTCCAATTGGATATGCCTGTAATTATTTTAGTACATAAAACTTAATGGATGTGCCAATACTGGACATTTAGGTTCTTAGTGGAATGACTGGAACAAAAAAGATAAACATTTTAGTGGCTCTTAATATTTCTTATTAAATTTGTCTCCAGAGGCACAGTGTCAGTTTTTCACTCCCACCAGCATTTTGTGAGTGGATTTACTGCATTGTTTTTCAGCTTTGAGAGTGAGCTTTTTAATGTTTGTAGATAAAATAAGTCTTTACTTTGAAAGAACAAGGTCTATGATTTTATCTCCATAGGTGTTTATTTGATTAATTCTGAGGTTAAATATCTCCCTTTCTCCCTTTCAATTTTGACAGATGTTGTATATTCAGGCATTGCCAGGGCCTTTCCTTTCAATGGATCCATCTTCATTTGTGGATGTTTATGGTTACATCTCTACCCCTCGAGTTTGGAAACAAAAATCATCATTAATATGGCGTCTTGGCCCTACATACCTCTTTGAAGAAGCCATCTCAATGGACACTCTGGAAGTTATTAACAAACTTGGCCCAAGATACTGTGGCAACTTCCAAGCTGTGCATGCCCAAGGTATGGAGTGTTTTGATGTATCATGATCTTGCTGATATTATTTTTTTAAATGGACATCCAGTTATTTATAGCATATTTATAAAGAATAAACTCAGTGTAGGTCAGTCATTAGGGAAGACCTCTGTAATTGAATCATTATAAATTTACAACCCAACAGAAAATGTCACAGAAAAGGAAATGACAATATCCTTTAGATTTCAACTCCAAAGCATATAATGGAGGAGAATAGGTAGGCAATACCATCAGCAAAGAAAGAGAGAAGAGAATGAGATAAATAAGTTACATTCCTTTTAATGAAGAAGCTTTTTAACTAAAGCATACTGTTGTCTTCAATTATTAAACAGGCAGACAAACACATCCACATTTTCATTATTGATTGCTGGCTGTTCAAGCAGGGAGTACTGCTCTCTGTGCTCTGTCAAGTCAAGGGGGTCAGCTCCCATCTGGGAAGAATGATGAATGAATTTATGTACAGAAGCCTTGTGCATTGTGAAGGGCGACTGAGCACTGTTGAGTGTTTCTGTCTCCAGGCCCCATGTCTTCTTCAAGCTTCCATTTCCTCTGGCAAATGGCACTGACCACAGCCATGCGATGTGGTCAACTCTAGAGCCAAAATTTTGCCGACTGGTTATTCAGACCATGCAACTCTAGGAGCACGTATGGTTCTCCATGACCCAGGGACCAAGGTGCTCATTCCAAGTGGAACGTTCACCATGGCACGTAGCTCATTGAAAGAAAATCTTAGGGCTTTCAGCCCAGCATACTCCTTTCCTTTTTTTTTTTTTTAAATATTTATTTATTTATTTTGAGAGAGAGAGAGAGAGAGAGAGAGAGAAAGGGAGAGCAAGTGGGGGAAAGGGAGAGAAACATTCCCAAGCAGGCTCCACAGAGCCTGATGCAGGACTCAATCCCATGAACCATGAGATCATGACCTGAGCTGAAACCAGGAGCTGGACGCTTAACTGACTGAGCTACCTTGGCGTCCCCATTTCTTTTTTTGTAAGTCAGCTTTTTTTATCACTTAACATTTTGGTTTTGGGGAGTGAAGTTACACCATATCCTTGATAGATGTCTCAAGCTCTAGTGATTTCACACCTTGAATGCCTCTATTTTATAGTAGGGTTAATCTTATGAGATTTATCCACAGTTTTCTATAAGTGCCAGCAAAGCACAGGTAAGGGCAAACGTGGCATAAACATACAACATACAAACATACAATGTAACAACATAAAATAGTCTGTCAATGATGACTTCACCATGTAGCCATAGATATTTGTTTTACTGAGGTGGAACTTCCTTTTCTGTAAAGTGAGAGTAGAGATGATCAAAGATGTGTTGTTTTAGGAGAGGACCTTGATACAGAAGCAACGCCCCTGCTTGCAGAGGAAAGGGTTTCCTTTGGCCTCCACATAGCCAGCTCGTCCATCACCAGTGTTACAGACATCAGAAACACTTACAATGAGGTGGACAGCCGCCTGATTGCCAAGGAGGTACGCCTTCTGCCGTCGCCTGTTGCCCCCTTTTGGAATCATGAACTCCTAGTGTGCTTTAGCTTTCAGAGCTTAAGTGAACACCGATTCACGCTTGTGCATGTGTAGACAGATACAGGCACGCTTCCCATTTCATTTGTTAAAATATCACATGCCTCTCCACCCATTAGCATCCCCCGAGACTGAACCTTTCCTTTATAACTGCTCAGAGGAGAAGGTAGGTGCTCTGTATTCTTCACTGTAGAGCAGGAACACGTGGAATTTGAAAAACCTTTGTGACACTGAAAACACTATTGAGCTTTCCTTTTCTGGATGCAGCTGACCACGCCCCCCAACCGCCAACACTGCAAAATGTTCTGTGCGTTGCCATGTTTATTTTAAGCAGCAAACCTGCAAAAGAGCGAGTCGACATGCCACTAGATGCCGTGAAGATGCTGTTAGATTAACTATTTCCTAATTCCTGCATAGAGCGCTCTTTTGCTTAATGCTGAGAAATTTGAGTTGATGTGTTAAAATTTTCTCCACCCTCATGGACAGAAGGCCCTCTCCCTTTCCCAAAGGGGAGAGATCAGAGATTAAGTCTCATTGAAGCATAGCTGTGCCTTCCCCACGGAGTACCCCAGATTCCCATCTGCCTGGCCCTTGGAGAATGGTGAAGCCAGGGCGGGCTGGACAACGTGGACTGGGAAGGAGGCAGCCTGGCCTTCGTGGCACTGTTCCACCTCCACATGGCCCTGGGCCCACCTTGCGCTCATGACCTCTTCACTGTGATGTGTGGGACATCTTTGGCACAACGGCATAACCAAAGCTACTCCCCCATGCTTAAGGTGCAGCCTGGGAGCCAGGACATGGGAACCTGAAGCTTGGCTTCAGTGTTCCTGACGTTGGTTCATCTATTATATATTCACCCACCCTCACTTACTGAGTGCCAACACCAGACTGGGCCTCAGGCGCCTCCCCTCCAAGACCTCATGAACTAAACCTCTTCCATTTCAGGAAAGTTTCTTAGGACTAATCGTTGCCAATTTCTCTAGATGAATATTCCATCCCGTGACAATGCCATGCCTGTGTTCTTGCTAAGAAATTGTGCTGGCCACCTGTCGGGTTCTCTTCGAACCATTGGAGCTGTGGCCATGGGCCAATTAGGTAGGTCAGGCCTTGTGCTTTTACTGCTATTTGGGAAGATGTGGCTGTCATTGCTCGTGCAGCCTGGAAGTCTGATTGGCTATCCAGTAAGGGTGAGAGTTGGAGAGTCAGCCCTGTCAGAGTTGGCCTTCCACATCACCTAGAAGCCATTTCACTTTGCTGCATCTGGAAGGTGCTAGTGAACTCAGCTACTAACCAGGCTGGCATCTATGCACAGTGGAGCCTATCTAGTGGGACTTTTGACAGAAGCAGTGGTTGTGGTTGTTTGGGTCAAAACAACAGCCAGTTACAATGGGTTGCCAAGAGCAAAGGAGGGGATTAGCGAACGTCCAATCTCACAGGATCTAGAGAACACATGAGAGCCAGAGGTTGTCAGAGCAACCAGGAGACTGAGACCCAGAGGGCATGGGACTCATCCAGGACTCTGGACTGAGACAGAGGCTGTGATCTGCCATCCTCCGGGCTGTTTCAGCCTTCTGGTGACCCAGGAAGAACTCAGTGCAGGATCTCCCAATGAGCTAAGACTTTCAAGCCTTGCATCCTTCCTGCCAGCCTGTCCCATGCACAGGGGCCCCTCTGCCATGAGTGGCACTGGCCACCTTGCAGGCTTCCAGGGGACTTGCCATTACCCCAAAGCTGTGATCTATTGATGGAATGCCTTTTGCCCCATACAGGTGTAAGGGTGTTTCACTCCATCCCAGCAGCCAGCAGCCTGGACTTCATTGGGGGGCCCGCCATCCTCCTGGGACTCATTTCCTTAGCGACGGATGACCACACCATGTATGCGGCTGTGAAAGTCCTGCATTCTGTCCTGACCAGCAATGTCATGTGTGACCGCCTGATGCGGCACATCTCGGGGTACCAGGTAATTCCACCTTCCCAAGGGGCTGTCATTCCCAGGGAGCAGCGAAGAGCTTCACTGGCCCTAGTGGACCTTTCCTCCACGGCAACTTCTAGAGAAGGGAAGCCAAGAGGGAAGGGTCTTGAGACTAGTGTCGCCACAGCAGAAGGCCAAGTGATGGCCAGGCAGAGAGGGGCTCTGATCGGAACGGGGATGTTCATCTGTACACCTGTACCTTTCACTGAGTTCAGGAATCACTTGTGGTCCACCCACTTTGCACTTCACCTGATGTCTAGGAGCCCAGGTGGAGGAACCAGCATGCTGGGTTTGAATCCTACCTCTTCCTCAAACTTGCTATTTACCCTTGGATGAGTTACTTACCCTCTTTGCCTCGGTTTCCTCACTTGTACGATATGGACTATCACAGCTCCTGTATCATGAGGTTGTAGTGAGGGATGAAGTGATTTAATTCAAGCAGAGGGCTTAGAATTATGTCTGCACAGAATAAGGGCTCTGTACATGCCAGCCATCTCTAAGAGAGTTAAAGTTCTTAATCTCTTTGTGCCTCAGTTCCCCTACGTGCCCGATGGGAATAATAACAGTACTTGTCTTGTAGGGTTGTGATGATTAAGAGAATTAATATATGCTGAGTGTTCAGAAGAGTGCCTACTCGGAGTGACTGTGATTGTTAGTGCTTTTTATTATTAATATAGTCACATGAGACATGTTCACTACCCTACAGGACCTTCCTGCATGGCTGGAAGGAAATCACGAAGGGCAGGGCCAGTGTCAAAGTCTAGACAAGGTCACTGGGATACAAAGGTCATGGTGGTTCTTCCTGGGTGCAACAAGGCTAAGAAAAAGCCTCCTCGTCTCTTTGGCCCCCAAGTCAGAGCCTGAGAAGAAGAAAGCTATGTGGTGTCACCTCAGGCACAGCCCCTCTGAGCACACGGTACACAGTAGGTGCTCAACGAGGTTTTATGGAATGCATCAGTGAATGCAAATGAAGGTCTTCAATTAAATGGCTTGCTCAAGAGTAAATTTAATCATTTTTAGACTTTTACTCTATTCATTTGCTGGTTTGCTGATTGGACCTAAGAACATGAAAGCATAAACCTCTCTATCTATTATTTCTATCAAAACTTGTTTATTATCCTCTTCTTAAATGAGGTAGCATCCAGGCAAGTTTTATAAGATGGATTTTCATAGCATGGTGAAGAAGGACAGTGTTCCAGATTAACATTAAGAACACTTAAAGGATCCTGTTCAGGGTCCTCCATGTGGAGGGGAGGAAGGACAATGATGGGCCAGTGCACAATAACCCAGATGGAGTGACAGACAATGACCAGAGCTCTGCTACTCCGAAGGCCATGGGTTTTATCTTGGAAGGGATGAGCCATCATAAGTAGGCTTGGAACAGGGAAATGGAAGGATTCATGCTTTAGAATGCTTTGAAACCACTAAGGAAGATGGGCCAGAGGGGTGAGATTTGAACAGGGGACTGAGAGAGAATCCAACATTCTATGAGACTACATCCCTGGCCTGGAAAGGGTTGGGGTCTTCGTGGGAAGTGTGGGCAGATAGCACTGGAAAGCAACCAGTGCTGTGTGTCCAGACTGCTGAAGACAGGAAGGAAAGAAGATATTTGGGACATGCTAAATCTGAAATGTCTGCGTGACATCAAAGGTCAAATGTCGAGTGGGACAGATGGCTCTGGAGCTGAGGGGCAAGCCGGGCTGGAGGTATAAATGTGAGAGTCAGCAATACCATCATGATGATATTTCATACAAGGGCATTTAAGAAATGGCCAAAGAGAAGGAGTAGGGAGAGAAGAGAGGAGAGCTGAGGAGGAAGCAATAAGCAGCTAGACATGTACAGGCTGGAAATGTGATCAAAACCCAACAAAGGAGATTGAGAAGCAGAGGGGAGAGAAACTGAAGAAAGTTTTGTTGAAGAATCTGAAAGAAGGCAGTGTTTCAAGAAGGCAGGTGGGATCAAACAACGCTAAATGCTGACAAATAACAAAGCAAATAAGGACAGAGATGTTCCTATTAGATTTGGCAGCTGGAAGTCACTGGTGACCTTTCTAAGGTGGATAGGCAGGTAGAGACAGTAGACATCTGAAGAAGGTTGAAGATGGAGGGTGAAGTGCGGACATGGGGCTAGAGTGTACCTTAATGCTTTCTAGAAGTTTACCTATGAAGAGGAGTAGAGAAATGGAGTCCAAACTAGAAGGATTAGGAGTTAAAGGAGGGTTCTTTTTTAAAAAAAAAATTTAATGTTTTAATTTATTTTTGAAAGAGAGAGAGACAGAGAATGAATGGGGGAGGGGCAGAGAGAGAGGGAGACACAGAATCCTCGAAGCAGGCTCTATGGTCTGAGCCATCAGCACACAGCTTGACGTGGGGCTCAAACTCGTGAACCATGAGATCATGACCTGAGCTGAAGTCGGAAGCTTAAACGACTGAGCCACCCAGGTGCCCCAATGAGGGTTCTTTTTAAGGTGAGAAATACTAGTGCATTTTTGTCAGTGGGAGGAAATGACAGAAGAGAGAGAGAGATGGATGAAGCTAAGAGAGAAGAGCTATCCCATAGAGCCGTGCTCTCGAGGAGGTGAGGGGTGGGTTCCAGAAGCCCTGCGGATGGAGACCCTGCTTATGACAAGAAAGATGAACACAAGAATCTGTAGATCTGGTGTGGGCAGACGAGAGCATTCGTGTCTGATGGGTTCTGTCTTCTCAACAGAGAAGGTTGGGAAGAGAGAAGAGATGAAAGTCTGATCTTTAGGATGAAGAATACCAGCTTACTAGAAAAACAGAGTTGACCACCGGGCCAAATGAGGGCTACTTTGGCATTTGACACTATTACTGCAAAGTGAAACCAGTCAGCCTGCATGTGTGATTGTTCTCAAGCAAATTTCAACCATCCTAATTATGTCTTGATAGGGGAGTGGGGGAATGGTCGGATTTCAGATATACCGAAGAAGCGGCTGGAACAATCGGGAAAGATATTGACTATTCACTGATCACAACTGTCTTCAGCAGCTGGGCTGCTATAACAGAATACCACAGACTGGGTGGCTCATAAACAACAGAAAGTTCTTAGCTTTCTAGAGTCTGGGAAGTCCAAGATCAGGGTGCCAGCATGGTCCGGTTAGGTGAGGAACCCTCCTCTGGATTGCAGATAGCCAACTTCTCATTGATCTTCACGTGGAAGAGATCAGAGGGAGGAAGCAAGCTCTCTTGTGACTCTTAACAAGGGCACTAATCCCACCATGAGGCTCTGCCTTCATGATCCCCTCTAATCCTAATTACCTCCCATAGATCCCACCTCCAGATCACATTTCACTGAAGGATAGGGTTTCAACACATGAATTTGGGGAAGACACAAATGTGCAGTCTATAACAACAAGCAAGACTTCCTTTGGGAGAGGATGTCTGGGAGGGCAGGGCTGGGCGGCGTCAGATCCAGGCTTAGGGGACTGAGCTGTGGATGAGATGAGTGAAAACCCAGATGCCAGTAGATGGCTAGGCAGCCTGACTTTTGTGTAACTGACGTCAAAAGAGACACGAGTCTAGGTAGGATCCATCTCATTAGTCTCTGAGATGGGTGTGGGCCACAGGGACCCCACCGCCTCCATCCTCATATGGAAGTTTGCATATTGCTGCTTCCCTGGGCCTGGTACAGGAGAAAGGCCCTTCGGGTGGCTGCAGCCAGAAGTGATAGTGCAGCTGGGCTCATAGGGAGGTGGTGGCTTCCTGGTGACACACCAACATTTGTGGGATGGCTATGAATGCAGGATCCAGTAAAGGAAAATGAGAAAGAACACTCAGAAACGTAGAAAGAAACCAAGAGACCATAGCATTCTGGAAACATGGGCGGGTGGGGGTGGGGAGATATTCAGGAAGAAGCAGAGGGTCCCTAGTGAGAGGTCCAAGTCACACAAGTACAGAAAAGTGGACACTGGTGGGGAAGCAGTCACAGAGATTGGTGTGTGTTTTTCTTCTGGGAACATGGGGACGAGGGAGGTAGCACCAGAAAGCAGAGGGCCTTCAGCTGAGCTGACCACACGTGCTGGTGGGAATAGGCACGTGAAGGAGAAAGGGTTCTAGTGATGCACTCATGAGCAAGCTGCTTTGTGTTTTAACTTTTTCAGATCATGGCTTTTCTCCTGAGGAAAAAGACCGCTCTCCTAAACCATCGAATTTTTCAGCTCATCCTCTCCATCGCTGGCACCGCAGAACTGGGTTTCGGGTCATCTGTTGTCACCAATGTTGGTGTCTTTCGACATATCCTCTGCAATTTTGAGGTAAACTGGAGGCTAGTCGTTAGCCCTGAAGGAGTGGGGTGTGTGACAGTAAAGAAAGTCTGGGGCTTCCTCTACACTCAGCTGCTCAGCTTCCTCAATAGTCACGAGGGTCGAGGGTCGGGTCGTGAGAAGGAAAACCTTAAAGGCTTTGGAGCCCAGAGGCCCTCGTTTATAATTAAATCCTACCACAAATGGGCTTTGTGGCCTTGGGCAAGTCTCTTGATTTCTCTGAATTCTAGTCTTCTAGTGTGTGAAAGGGGAACCATCATCTCTCCCTCACAGGCTGGTATGGAGGTCAAACCAGATAGTATCTGAGAAAGGATCTTAAAACTGTAGGTTTAAAAAATATATACCCCAGTTCCTTTGAATGGTGCTTAGCTGTTGACAAATGTTCTTTGAAAGGGCTGACTGAGAGACCCCGAGGGCTAAGTGGGGAGGACTTCACAGAACTTTGGGTGGATTGCTCCATTCACAAAACACCATTTACTAATAAGTGCCCACTGGGGTCCGGCATTAGCCATGTCCTGGAGACACTGTGATAACCAGGATCCGGCCTCTTCACACAGCCCCCTGGGCCCAGGACAGGACCAAGTTGACACTATGATGTGCTAGGTGCACAGAGAGACAGGCACAGGGCATCTGGGGAGTGGGGTGAGAGCACAACCAATCAGATTTCCTGATCAGTAACTCTGGGGCCGAGCCTGGCAGAGTGCATTCAGTGAGGAACGTTCCAGGTAGAGTGTACGCTATTCGCACACAGGAGGGATGAGAACAACCCTCAGGGAGGGTTTGTTGCAGGGAGAGGTGCAGGGAGGGGTTTGTTTATTGCAGGGAGAGGTGAGGCTGGAGGGGGAGACAAGACAGGCCGGAGAGGCTGGCCCGCAGGACATGCGCTTTAGGCAGTCCATGCTGGAGTCTGTAGAAGTATTTTAAAAATGGTATTTTTAATCTAAAAAATGATATGCTTATTGTAGAATACTTAAAATTACAGAAAAGTAGGGGGGGAACGATTCTGTGTTTGAGACCCCGACGACCGTTGCCAACTTTTAAGGCATTGCTTTTTTGTACTTCCTATGCACAATATACATATTTTTATATCATAGTCACGATCGTAATGTAGATATTATTTTAAGTCCTGCCTTTTATCACATAATATGGACATTAAAAGCATTTATTATGGACTCTTCCCTACCCCCCACTTTTTTTTGTTGTTGTTTTGGTTAAAACACTTAATGGAAAGGGAAAGACACTAATGTCCCCCATGTCTGCTTTTCACATTTTACGATATTAGGACACTCTGGAGCACACACCCTGAGAGGAGAAACCATTGCTCAGGCCAGGCAGTTGCAGAACTGCCTCACTCTCTCCTCCTCAGAACTCCTGTTCCAAATGATCCTGTGTTAAGAGTAAATATTACATCTCATTACAAGACAGACAGACGGGGACAATACTACCTATAGCTCATCTCCGAAAGTCTGGGGCTCTAAGAACTAAACAGTGGCAAAGACATAAGCCCAGGGCCATGGACAGGCAAAATGGGGAGAAATTGGTCTTGAAAAAGGAAGATGAGGAACATATGAGGGGCCAGGGCATAAAACTAGAAGCACAACTCGTGCTAGGAAATCCCCTATGACCTATGCTTCATTGCTGCACACCAAGTCACCGAAAGTCCAAAAGAACGTTTGTGAGACCATCCAATCAAGAATTCGAGGTCTGCTCCCTCACATCATGCCCTTTTCCTAGTCTCATAGGCTCCCAGCAAGTCCTGTGCGTTAGCAACACTCTTCAAGTCTCCATCATTACTTCTTCCACTACCCTCACCAATAATGCTCGTTAAAGATATGAACTTCACATTTAAAACCATTTATTATATAATTTTGCAAGTATTGTTTTGAATCAGCATACTGTCTCTTATAGCGAGTTCCTGGTTCTTCAGTATCTCCCTGTTGTCAAAGTCTTAGATTATTCTGCTATGTTATTCATATATGAATAAATGTTATTATAGATGGCACTTTTGTGCATACATTTCCCTTGCTTTAAAAACTATTTCCTTTGAGTAAATGATCAAAGTTGAATTATTAGGATAAAGGCTTTATAAATAATTTTTAGACTATTGATACATTTCGCTACGTTGCTGGTGTCCAAGGATGTTAATTAAAATATCACAGGACAGAATTTTATTTTAGGCCTATTACTTTGGTGGCAGGAGCCCAAGGCAGGGAGAGTGGGTCATGAGATTGCTATAGAGGTCCAGGTGAAAAATTTTGAAACCCGAATTTCGGCAAAGGCAGGGGGATAAAGAGGAGGATTAATGAAGCTCCTTATTCGTATTAGAAGTGATATAGAACTGAATGAAAGGAATACTGTGTATAACACGGTCTAAAAAAGGACTGTGCATTGTAGGGGATGCTGCTGAAAGCTGGATTTAGAGAAAAAATTATAAATGTCAATGTATATATTGGAAAAAAGAACATTTGAAAGTAATGAACAGAACCTTTAGATCAAGAAGTTAGAATGACCAAACAAAACCCTAAACAAACAAACAAAAAAAAATTCAGAGGAAGAAGGAAGGAAAAAAGAGATGAGAACATGAAGCAGGAAAGAAACAAACACAGAAAGGATCAGCAAGGCCTGTAACTGGTTCTCATAACACAAACTTGTTGAGATTGGTCAAGGTGGGGTTGGGGGGAGGAAACGGGAGGCACAACTAAGTAATGTTACGAAGGAAAGGGAAGAATAACCCAGAGGAACGCGCAATTAGAAAGGTAACAAAAATAGGATTAGCAACTTTGTGCCAATAAATGTGAACACTTAGCTCCTTTGAACAATCTCCAAGAAAATTTGTTTCCAAAATTCACTCAAAAAGAGATGAAAAGTCAAATGGTCCCATAACCAACAAACAACAGAATCACAAGTTTAAAATCTTACAAGAAAACAACAGCCACAAGGCAAGTCCAGGCCCAGGGTTTCTGTAGGAAAGTTCTACCTGTCAGGAAACAGGCCAGTCCAACCTCATAAACTCTTCCAAGAAGCTGGAAAGGGAGCTCTCCCAGCTTATTTTATGAGCTAATCTTGATTGCAGAACCAAAAGAAAAAAAGAAAAAAGAAAAAAGACAGTATGGGAAATGAAAAAGTACAGGCCAATCTTATTCATAAATATAGCTACAAAAATCCTAAATAAAATATTAGCTAATTGAACCAGGCCCTGGATCTGGATCTGAGGATGGATGAAGGGGTTGTAGAGGAAGCCAGCCAGACATGGAATATAGGCTCCCTGTGCCCAGAAGGAAAGGAGATATGCATAAATGACCTCACCACACTGATAAACAAGACAGCATGCCTTGGCTGAACACCTGTACCTTTTGGAATGCTGGCTGTGCTCAGGCAGCTTGGCTCCAAAACATCCCTGTCAGCAGCCCACCCAGAAATTACCAATGGAGGCACCCACCACCCTCCCACTGTCTGCTCCTGGAATGACCATGGGCCCCCCCCCCCCCAGTCAACTCTTGGATAAGCTGGTGCTTTTAAAGCTGGAATTAAGAAAATAAGCAACCCATAACCATTAGAAGCTAAAAAAATAAAAAATAAAAAATTAAATTTTAAGATTAGGAAGAGGAAATTTCAAAAAGAAGAGAACTTTCTCAAATGGCTGCCTACATCAAGCAAAGTAAGGGCAAGGATGTGTAAATCGTAGGTTTTGTCATTTGTAAGGTGTAAAATTTAGAAGTCACTTGGAGACCAATTGGGGGTCACTGACAGGCCTGGTGAAAAGTAAATTGTGGGGTCAGAAGTGAGGTGAAGAGAGGATTATAGAAGTCAAGATAGTGGGATTTTGAAGAAGAAAGAAGAAAATAGAAGGAAATGTCAAGACTTAAGGTAAGGGACTTGAGTCTGGTTGTAGGAGGCTGAGGAAGAGGAAGCAATGGAAAAGGATGGTTAAAAATACCAGTGAGAGAAACACTATTGATGGGACAAATCCTTAAAGGAGAGGGAAGGTTTAGAGACAAGAGATTGGGTTACAAGAGAAACGGTGGGATCCATGCATAGTGATTGGGACAGAGAGTTGAGAGAGAGGAGGGAGACAGGAAATTGAGAGGCAGGGGAGAGACAGGAAGTTGGGAAGCAGAAGAACAGGAAGTTGGGAAGTGGGGGAGAGACAGAACATTGAGAAGC
>CM053561.1:43317585-43378284 GCA_028646485.1 Cryptoprocta ferox
AAAGTTGAGAAGCAAGGGAGAGACAGGAAGTTGGGGGGCAGGGGAGGGACAGGAGGTTGAAGCTTTGGGTTCCTTGAAAAAGGGACAGGCCAGCTCATTCTGAGAGTGAGATGGTCCCAGGGACTGGGCGGAGGGGAGAATCTGACATAGTCTCTATCTGATGTGCCAAGAAATCTAATGCAGACATCCCAGTGCAGTCTTCAGTACAGGCGTTATGTGCCACAGGGTAACAACCCCTTTGGGTTGTTCACTTACCCATGTTTCCCAAAATTCAGGTACTTGCTGTTATGTAATTTCTCAAGAGCTAGGCAGCCTCAAATAGCAGCTTTTTACGGTTGCAGTGCTCTGGAAGAGAAACAGGGATGTGCTTCTGTGGGAAAGGTAAGGGCTCAGGAACATACAAGATTGTTAGGTTGAGTCTTAGACTTTCTCAGTCCTCCTGGCTCCCGGCACTGAGGCTGGTGTAGCATTTGTTCGGTGACTGCCTTCACGAGTGACTGTTCCAAGTGTTTAGACGCTTGGACTTGCCACAGACTTGCATGTTGGGGTGCCATGCCTGCCTGCCCCCACCCTTACTGGGGCCACATCATCCCACACTAGCTCTCCCAAATGGCAGCTGCCCTCCTCTGCGTGTGGCAGGAAGTGGCTGTGAAACAGGGGCTGGAAATCTGTTAGTGCGTTTCTGGCTGAAGAGCAATCCACTTATTTTACCTTGATTTACTTTGCATTCGCTCTTTTAAAAAATTTAGTGGGTCCTTATTAAGTGTCCATTATGTGGCATGTGTGGTGCTGGGCCCTGGGGCCTGGAGAGGGGCGGTCGCTGCCTTCATGGGCCTCCTCATAAACTTGGGTCCTCTGAGGCTCTTTTGCTCTCACTGTTAAGTAAGAGGATGGAGCCATGGCCACCTGCCTGATGCAAGTGAGGTGGCTTATTGACCCTAGGGGTCACTGTCTGCAGGAGATGCCTGGGGGGAGCACAGGGCGGAGACGAAAGAGTGGGCTCCATGGTCAGACAGACCAGGCTTTGAAGCCGGTCTCTGCCAATTAGAAACCATGAGGCGCCAGGCAAGTTACTTAGTCTCTCTGAGTCTTCACTTTTCTTAGCTACTAAATGTAGATAATGATATCATTTTAGGACGTTACAGGGCACTTCTTGCCTCTAGAACATGGCCTTATTTAGAAGTGTGAGCTTTTTCTACTGCTCTGTGAATGCACTCTTGCAATCCCATGTCGGAACCTTCTCAATTCTGGGCCCTAGGAAATGTCAGTGTTTAGAAATAAGAAATAGTAGAGCTCTCTAAAAGGAAGTAGTCACGAGACATGAAGGCGCGCCATCACCTTTTGCCCCAGAAGGATGGTTAGCCGCTGCATTTTGTTTGCTGTGAATGAAAACAGCCTGAGTGATAAAGTTCACTCTCAGAATCACAGTGCATTTCCCCTCGGTGCACAGCTCGCAGTGCCGCTGTATCAGGGAGGCTGTGGGCCGTGCTGCAGGATTTATGGAGGAAAGAAGCAAGGAAAGTGATGAATGCACAAGTTGGGTGCGTGGTCGCTGGAGCATAAAACCAGACAGCCAAGACTCAGCTTCTAACTCCAGTCCTACCGCTTGCTGGTGGCGCGCGCATGGGACCTGTCACTCAACTGGTCTGTCTTAGCCTCTATTTTCTCATCTCTGACTTTGGAAAACTGGTCTTTGCCTTGTGGGCTCCAGCAAGAATGAGCTGTGTTTGGTGTGTGGCTACACGGGCAGCAGGGCTGAGAGCCAGACATAGGTTAGGGTGGGTGTCCTTGGTTCAAATCTAGACTCACACGGAAGCAGTGTGCAGCAGCAAAGATGGGGAGGAGAGGAATGGTGTTCGAGCTCTCCCCCAGACAGGCACCCTCTAAGTTCTAGGGGTCGGGAGAGCTGGTCTGATTCCTGAGCAGCTAAATTGCGTTAGTGTTTTCAAGCCTAAGGAGCTCTGTCCCTGATTATACTGCCTGGAATCCCTTTTTCACACACGTCTTGGTTTCACTTTGTGTTTGTTGTCCCCAGCTCTGGATGAATTCTGCAGACAACCTGGAGCTCTCCCTCTTTTCCCATTTTGTGGAAATCCTTCGATCACCAAGGTAGGCTGGGCTTTGGCAGTGTGGGGGCTAGAACTAATGGCTTCATGCCAAGAAGGGGGACTGCGGGGCCAGGACACCCGGTGGCTCGGCGACCATGGCCTTCTCCCGTTTCCAGACCACTGGGCTCCCAGGTGACAGTATGTCTGTCTGGGTCCGTTTGGGCTGCTGTGACAAAATATGATAGACGGGGTGCCGAATAAACAACAGGAATTTATTTCTCACAGTTCTGGAGGCTGGAAGTCTAACATCTAACATCAAGTCTAACATCAACATCCCTGGCAGATTCAGTGTCTGGGGAGGGTCCCGCTTCCTGGTTAATAGCAGTCTTCTTACTATAATGTCACCTGGTGGGAGGGGTGAGGGAGCTCTCTGGCATCTCTTTTAAAAAGGTACTAATCCCATCACTAGGGCTCCACTCATGACCTGTTTACCTCCCAAAGACCAAACCTCCAAATACTATGGTTAGGTTTTAACACATGAATTTTTGGGGAGACACGAGCATTCAGTCTGTAGCAATGTCCTTCCCAGTAGTTCACTTAGGTGGGGCAAGTCTGTCTTCCCCAGTGGATTTGGGCCTCACGAGGGGACTCTCTGGCTCTGGCAACCAGCAACCTCTCAGGGGCTCAGTATATGTGGCCAGCAAAGGAAAACACTCCTCTGTGTCCTGTTTGTTTGCCTCCCAACCCACTCTCCCTCTAAGTGACTTCTCCAGGTCACTTTTTATATCATTCAGGGTTCTTTTGGTTGCAAGTGGCAGAAATACAACTCAAACCAACTTAAGGAAGGAAGGGAGGGAGGGAAAAAGGAGGAGGGAGGGCAAACGGAAGGTTGAGAAAGGGGGGATTTATTGGCTCATACATTGGAACGGGGCCGATCTTGACATGTGGCTGGGTGGTGCTCGCACTACTTCATCTGAGACCTGTCACCTGTCTTGTCCATGCTTTCTTCCTTGCTGGCTTCATTTGGGCAGATGGCAAGATGGACGCTGGGCAGCTTCTCAGGGCTAGAAGTTCAGAGGAACAAGACAGTCCTGTGGAGAAGGGATACAGAAAAACAGGCTGCTTAGTGCTGTGATAAGAAAGAGCACAAAACACAGAGAGAGCTTATAGGTGGATGAACGCACATCTTCCCTGTTAGGCTGATGAATACAAACCACACACAAGACTGGGCTCGTTCTGCTTCTGTATCAGGGATGTGGAGGTTGGCAGAATTTGTCATATTAGTACTGAAAAGGCAGTTCAAGAAGGAGCAATCCATCCAAATTCACCCTCCTTAACCTTTGTTTTCCTTTCCCACTTTCTTTCTGTACTTGGTTTCTAAAAGATGGACATTTATCCTGGGAGCTGTTCTCTTTGGTTGAGTAGAATTTACTGGAAATTGAATTTGTGATTATCCTAAGAAGGGGGATGCGGATGCTTGAATTCTGTCTTTTTTCCCCTTTGACTCTCAGTGGCGTGTTCATCCACTTTGTGGTTTGGGGCGGGCAGGAAGAGCACACACCCCAGACAGACTCGACAAGGGCCCCTCACTCCTGGCTGTTGGGAAGTGCTCCGCGGTCACATGCGAGTCTGCTGCCTTTGTTCTGAGTTTTCTGAGACCAGCATTAGTTTTCCCTGAGGCTTGGAACTTAAAAGTCAATAACTGGGGGTTGTCTTTGAAGGCAGTTTCCAGGGGGTGGAAGGGCATGGGAGGCTCATCCCTGAGCAACTCGGGCACTTGGCAGACACATATTCAATGGGTGTCTGACAGCATTTTGATGAGTTGCAGAGAGAGCATTGGAGTCAGAGGGCCATGGAACAAGCCCAGCCTGGGAAACCTTTTTAGCAGAAACACAACAAATTTGGTTCATTCCAGTAAAAGCTTTTACTGCCTTTCTCCCGGGCTCACCAGGGAAGGACCCCGGAATGCTGAAGTTGCTCACCAGGCTCAGCTTATCCCCAAGCTCGTCTTTCTCTTCAATGAGCCGGGCCTCACCTGCTCCAAGATCTCCACCATCATTGCCATCCTAGGCTGTCAGCTGAGGGGCCACTGCAGCATCCAGGACCTGCTCAGGTATGGTGCCAGGCTTCCCGGGGGAAAGGCAGAGCCTTGGGACTATTTCACAAGGGAAGATAGGCCCCGGCTCTCTCCTGATCACACTCGACCCAGTAACACTACCCTTCAGTGCAGTGGTGGGTTCCATTTCCTTGGAACCTTCTAGAGGTGCTGTTCAGGGCTGAGAGTTGAGAAAAGGGGTGAGTCTCTTAGCCTACAGCAGGGCTATGGTGCTCACTGCTCTCCGTTGCTCGGACGCACTTACTATGCCAAGAATTCAAGAATTTCTGTGAGCACAGTCATCCTCATCAGCCATTGATTGACCCAAGAGTTCTGCTTTTTGCAGACTTCCCAAAGGACAGTCCCAGCCGGCATGGTACTTAGCCTTTTCCTTCCTCATCACTATCTGTTATGTTGATCTGGCAGAGCCAGAGTTAACTGCTCTGATGACAGATTTTAGAAGTCTCTGGAAATGCTGCATTGATCATGGAATAATTTGATTTCCCTTAAACCCTCCCTTGAAACCAATTTGGGGAGATCTGTGTACAAAACCTCCCTATGTATTGAGCAGACATGGGTTGAGCCCCCCATTGAACATATCCTTCTCTCTCTGCATTAAGAATTGGACTGTTTGTCGTGTACACCCTCAAGCCTTCTTCGGTGAATGAGAGGCAGATCTGCGTGGATGGAGTCCTGGACTCCTCAGTGCCTGGTGAGGAGACCTTTCTCAGACATCAGTCTGAAAGCAGCAGGATGGCCCTCATGGCACCCCTGAGAGCCACCTGTCATGGGCCCATTTTGTAGAGGGAAGGACTGAGGCAAAGGAAGGGGAAGGTACCCACAACCGAGCAGTTGTTCCCAAGTAGTGGCTTTTTGAGGTCATAGTTTTATGAGTAGGGCTACAGTCAAATCAAATTGGATATTCTTCCTTCACAACCTTGAAGAGCTTCTAAGACCTCCAGGATAAAGCTCAGTTCCCTTTGGCCAACAGGTGGGATCCTTTATGACCCAGTTCCTGCTCACCTTCTTGGTTGAGTCTTTTCTACCCTTGATCCTCTGATGAGCCCCAACTTCAGCACTCTGAGCACCTACACGTCCTAATATGTGATGGGCTGCCCTCCGGCCATGCTTCGTGTGTGTTGTTCCCTTGGCAGAAATGCCTCCTGTCACCCACCACACCCCCTGCTTTGCCCACTGGACTAACCAACCATTCCTGGTCACATCAAGCCAGGTTAGGTCACCTCCTCTGTGCCTCTAAAGTCCTTGGGCTTACTTTAATGCACAGGTTAGTGATTTGTTTCTTTGAGTCTCTCTCCTCCCAACCAGGTGCAGAATAGCAGCTATGTCATGTTCCCTCTGCTAGGGCAGGTGTGACAGGAACTTCGTCCTGGGCCCTACAGAGCTGTGCTGTCCAAGATGGGAGCCTCGAGCTACATGTGGCTGTTTACATTTAAATTTAAATTGGTAGATATTAAATGCAATTAAAAATTCAGCTCCTCAGTCACACCAGCTCCGTTCCAAGTGCTCGATAACCACACGAGTCTAGTGGTTACTGTATTGGACAGGGGAGATATAAAACACTCTTAATCATTGAAAAAGATTCTATTGGACACTGTTACTTAGTCTAGAAAAATTATCTCTTATCTTTGGGTCAAACCTGAATAGTGGATATTACTATCCCCATTTTGCAGATGAGGAAATGGAGGCTCAGAGAGATAAGACACTTGGGGCCAGAATCCAAATAGAGAGAAATCTGACTCCACTTTTCCGAGCGGCCACATCAGTTCTATTTCTGCATTCATGTGCCCTGAATTGATTGTAAAATAACTGGGTAGCCAAGGGGATGAGTGAATGGATAATGGCCCCAAATTCAGCTTATTCAGTCAGCTCTTCTTCTAATATGGACTTCATTCTGAAGTCTACAATGCAAGCTCTATTTTTAGTGCAACGCTGAAGGTTTAGCCTAGAAACACATTGAGAGCAGGAATTGAGATTGAGGACTAAAATCTTCCCCACTCTGCTCCCAATGCCTCCCATAATGCCCAGCATGTAGTCGGTGGTCAAGAAATGTTGCAGCTTATGATAGTGAAAGAAAAAAATTCTTCTACTGGAAAGATAAATTTGACCTTGTTATTTTTAGGATTTTTTGCGGGAGGGGGATGGGAAGCATCAAAATCATCTCCAGTTAAAGGGAACTTTAGGAACATTTCCTGAAATTCTTTTTAAGCACTGCATGGAAGTCTAGAATTGAATGCCAAAATTTTGAGTCCCATCCATGCCCCAATTCCTGGGTGAGCGAAGCGTTTGGTGAATACGATTGCTTACTGCAGCAAATAGTATGTCTCTTTACATCCGTTTTCTCTCAAATCTGAATTTCCTTATTTTGTAGCTGGAAGCCAAACATCTGGAAAGACAATCTGGCTCAGAAACCAGTTGCTGGAGATGCTGTTCAGTGTAATATCTTCCTCTCAACTTCATCTGTCCTCTGAGTAAGTAACTCCAGGAAGAGCGATTTGGCATGGGGTTGCCTCATACAGGGTACAGTATTAAAACCTTTTCTTAATGAAAAGTTTAGCATCTCCGAGTCGGTTTTCGGCAATGTGTTTCCTGCACCCGTCAGAAAGAAAATTATCTTCTCTCCATCCAATAAAGCAGACCTTGCCCTAAGATATTCTGATGCAAATGTGAAATGGGCATGAGTAAGTCAGAACAGATTTGGTGTAATTACAATAAGCTCTTTTTGTCACCATTGCTGTAGTGTAATTGTTATTGTTTTGGCAGTTGTGACACTGATTTTGGTGTCCTGTACTTGGCAGAAAATAGAATGGAGAAATGCTTAGCCTAAATAACATCTATCAAGGAAAAGGCTTGCCAAATTCTTCTGCTATTTACTGTCAGTTATTTGGTTATTTTTCCAAGTTGGAAAAAGAAGTATCTGCCTTCAATTAACTTTCGAAACACACTACATGTAAAGCCATGAAATTCCATTAACTCTTTCCCACTGACGCCTGCTTTGTATCCAACTCCAGAGTCATTCATTCAACCCCTATTTGTTGAGCACCTACTGTGTGTCAGACCCTGTTCCTCACTCCAAGAATGCAGCACTGAGGAAGTCAGTCCAGATCCTTGCTCCCACTGGGTTGACATTTTAGTGTGTATGTGTGTTTGGGGGAGGGAGGAATGCGGTGGGGAGTTACCCCTCAGTAAAACAGCCTTGCGAGTAGTGCTCAAAAAGTCTTTGTATTTCTAGAATCAAAACATGGTAGAACTGGAAGATGCCTTGGAGATGAGTTAGACCAACCCTTTCCTTTTTCATCTTTCTGAATGAGAATATAGGGTACTGCTTAAGCACCAGGGCTCTGACGTCTAGACCTCCTGGGTTCAAATCCCAGCTCTGCTCAGAGACCTTGGGGAGGTTACTTAAGTCCTCTATGCCCTCTTCTACTCATCTATATGAGGATAAGAATAATACCTGCTCTGGATGGAAATTAATATGTGACTAGCCCTAAGTATTGTGTCTGGGACACTATAAATACTCCATAAGCTAACTGCTTTCAATATCATCATCATCACCATCACCATCATCATCATCATCACCACCACCATCATCATCACCATCATTACTATCATTATCACCATCACCATCATCACCACCACCATCACCATAATTACTATTGTCATTGCCACCATCATCATCATCACCATCATTACCACCGTCATCATCACTGTCATCATCATCATTACCATCACCACCACCACCACCATAATCATCACCACCACGACCACCATCATCATCATCATCATCGTCATCAAGGAAAATGACCAGAGTTCATCAAGAGCCCTGCCAAAGTCAGCCAGTTAGTAAACAGAGGCAGGGATAGAAGTGAGGACAGTTTCTTGACTTCTAGTCCAGGGGCCACAGCCTTGCTGCCTAGTCTGGCAGTTGATGTTGAGAATACTGCCTGGCAAAGATGGGCCCTTCTCTGGTTCCCAGAGGCAGAGTCCTTTGCTGAGCCATTGCCCCTGAGGTTTGGTTGCCCACCTCCCTGCCCTCCAGTCCCCTCTAGCAAATCTGTATTCTCCAAACTCATCATTTCAAAATTCATTTTTGAAAGTGACAGTTAAACATGTATATATATATTTTTTTGCCTAAACTGATAAAGATGCATAAATACTGGACTATTCCATTTAGATTAATTTTGATCAGTATATCTGAAAAGGGAGCGATCTAACCATTATGTCTTTTATGCAACTGTATTGATGTAATTAGGTGGGTGGCCGGTCAGGCCCTGCAAGTATGAATACTGGTGGGATAGGGCTCTCAAGGGGCCTGCATATTTTTACATCTGTTGATACAGTTTCCAATTGTCTTGAAAAGCTTTGGCCAACTTACCATTCAGCCATTAATAAACAAGTTCAGCCATTTAACAGCAACTTTGCCAGCATTTTAGTTTACCATTCTTTAAATATATAACATGTACTTCACTAAGTGATATCCAGAGTAACCTTAATTTGCCTCTCCTTCGTGACTAGTGATGCTGGAAATTATTTGTATTTTCTGGATGTGTTATTTGCTCATGGACTAAGAGATAATTTATTGCATCTTTTAACCCTTCCCACCCCCAGGACAAAGGAAGAGATGTTTTTGAACCTGGGGCCTGACTGGTTCCTGCTCCTTGTACAGGGCCACATGCATCCCAGCACCACCGTGCTGGGGTTGAAGCTGCTGCTGCACTTTTTGGCAAGCCCTTCTCTCCGTGGGCGATTTAAAGATGGCCTTTCTGGGGGGTCCTGGGTGGAGCGCAGCCTCGAGGGCGTGGACATTGTGATGGGTGAGTGTGCAGCCTTCTCCGGGAGGTAGGGCGCCTCTTCATCCTGGGCTGCAAGTGAGGACCTGCCAGGCTCCTTCCTCTTGGGGTCTTCATGCTCTTGCAGTAGGATCACCTTGACCTCCGACCCCGATCAGCCCCAGTCCCCTCCTACTTCCTTGTCAGGATCTTCTTATATTCTGACTGCTTTCCAGACACTGGAGGCTTCCTTCCATTCCTCAAAAGCTCCTGAGCTCTTTTCCTCTTCCTGGGATGTTGTCCCCAACCTGCAACACCAACATGGCTCTCCTGGCTGGTATGGGTTCATCCCTCAGGCCTCAGTTCAAATGCCACTTCCTCCAGGAGAGGAGGGTTCCTCCTGAATTAGGGCCCCTGGGATATACTCTCTTTGCCCCTATTACTTTACTTTATAGTACTTATCACAATTGACAAGCAGATATTTATCGGGATATTTAATTCCTTAATGTCCCCCCACACTACATTGTAAGTACTTGGTAAGTACCCCCCAGTGAGGGTCTGGGGTTCTATATATTTTGTTGAAATGCTACATCCTTATTGCCTAATACAGAGTTACCCTATTGCCTCTAAGGTAGCAGACACTAAGTATCTGTTTTTGAATGAATGAATGAATGAATGAATATGTCAGAAATAGGGAAAAGAGCTCTTATTGAATACTTTCTTGTGCTCATGTGTGTATGACACATATTTCTATCTGGCATTTCTATGGGATGGGTAGGTGGCAGGGAATCCCTTCATGTGACCAATCCCCACCTTGACCAGAAGCAGTAGCAATTGTTCTCAATTGAATTTTGTGCCCCTTCTACCCTCAACAGATAACCTGAAGAGCCACCCCGCCTTGCCTGACCAGAGCCCCTGCCTGCTTCCTGGGTTCCGTGTCTTGAAAGACTTTCTGGGCCACCATGTGCATATTCCGGAAGTCTATCTCATTGTGTCCACCTTCTTCCTGCAAACGCCACTTACAGAGCTGACGGACGGGCCCAAAGTAGGTTCTTGGGGATACCCTTGGGATGGAGTGACACACCTGGTTTTCTTATCCCATGTGACTTGAGAAGGTTCCCTAAGACTCTCCACCACTACCTCCATCCACTTCTTCTAACTCATATTGTGTTCTCACCCCCTTCCCTCCCTCAGAGTGCCACCCCCTTGGCTAGCTCTTCAGGTTCTCTGAGTTCCTGAGCCTCTGTCCCTCATCCTCCCTCCCAGCAGGTCTCTGTTTTTGTCAGTCCCACTTTTGAAGTCTTTCCCCTTTGGGCATGGTTGGAGAAGTGACATGATGATGGGCATGGGAGGGGAAGCAAATTGATGCCACCACCGAATCGGAGCCTCAGTTTATACCTTCTGAAATAGCATGTCTCCTTACCTTAGCAATGTGCTTTGATTCCCCTGCATTCTAGAGTAAACCATATATGCTCTCCAGACTTCTGCTCCAAAGCCGGCCTTTGCTCAAATAACTTACTTCACCATGGAGTGGAGGGCCCCAGAGGGAGGTATTGCTTTGGCACCCTGCTCTCCACCACCTGTTCATGCTATGACCCTCTTCATCACCTTCTCTCTACTGTCACTGGCAAAAGGTAGTTTTTCCAGGCTGATCTGGATTCCTCCTACTCCTTTTCTGAGTGATCTCACCAGTAGTTGGCCCTTCTTTCTCCTGTACTTTCAGCATCTCCTTTTCTATGGACTCTTTCCTCATAGACCATAAATATGGTGAACTGTGTCCCACCTAAAACCAGAAACTGCCCCCTTGATTCATACTCCTGGCCAACTGCTCTCCTATTTGTCAAGTTTTTTGTCCTTCCTTAGCCACATCTCTCCAAAGAGGAGTCTATGCTCACAATACATAGCTTCTCACCATTCGCCCACTCACTCATTCACCTGAACCACATCCAAGTCTTCATGAGCTTCCCATTCCTGAGGGATCAGGTTCAGAATCCATATCCAGTGTCGAGACCCTTTGTGATTGGGTCTCTGACTTGTCTCTCCAACCCAGCTTCCTTGCTTACCTGCCCTTTGTGCTGTGAACCCCCTGAGTCACCTCCCCAGTAAGGTCAGCTGCGTTGTGCTTGCTTCCCCTGTACCTTTAGTGAGTTCTTACTCCCATGTCACCTGCCTGATGAGGTGTCCTCCTTCAATACACAGCTCAGATGCCACCTCCTGCTTAGATCCCTGGGCAGGGGGAACCACTCCCTTCTATGTGCCTCAGCACGCTTTTGCCTTATAGGGCATGACACATTTATATGCTTTCCTCTCTCCTTAGCTACTGAGCACCTCAAGAATAGACCCCACTTCTTACTCACCTCCCTGGGCACCTGACAAACAGCAGATTCAGAAATTGTTTCTTGGTCTCAGTTGAGTTAAACTGTGCTGAATGGAAATTGGGGCAGAGGCATGGCTCTGCAAATAGAAGGCTAGAAAATTCACCCCTCTTGCACATCCTTATATTTGACCTATCTAAATCTTGATATATGCTAATAGTATTATAGATTGCACTTCAAAATACAGTTCTTAATACGCTGTGCTAGGTTCACCGAAACCATGTATTTCTATTTCTCCAAGAATGTGTTGTAAGAAACAAACATCTGCTGAGTGTCAGGACCCGTGATAGATGTTTTACATATTTTATTTCGCTTGATATTTATAACAATCCCATGGGATAGAGAATTCAATTTTCATTTTACAGAGAAGGAAACTGAGTTGCCAAGAGGCTGAATAGCTTGCACAAACCCAGCTTTTAAAGAGGCAAAGTCAGATTGCCCTGCTGGTCAATTGTATGTTCCCTCTGCTCCCCTCTGCCCTGTGCGCAAAGCCTTCGAATTCCTCCTATGTCCTCTGTAATCTCATTTACAAACATTCATTAAAGTTGATTGTGACCTCAAAACAAACAAAAGAGGTAAACTTGTTGCAGCATCTTCTCGGAGGTGTGTCTTTCCCTCACGCACCACTGAGTGGGCTGAAGTTCTGCACGTGGGCCAGCCGCTTAGGCTGCTACTGTGCTGTTTCGTCTCTCACTCGGACCCCCTGAGAAACACGAGGTACTGGCTGGAAATCTGGTCCTGTTGGTGTGCAGCCATACGTCTCTCTACAGTCCTTGCCCCCTCTTTCAGGACAGCCTGGATGCCATGCTTCAGTTGCTCCTGCAGAAGCACTACAGTGAAGAAGTCCTCCGGGTTGGGCTGTGCACTGAAGGTGCCCTGCTGCTTCTGGAAATGCTGAAAGCCACCATGAGCCAGGTGAGACCCATTCCTCACGTCTCCTGAGGAGACTCTGATGGGAAGACAATTTTGGAAGAGTCACCTTGACTTTTTCCAGCAGCTTCCTGGGAATGAAGATCATTAGCAAGTGTCATTCAGGAAGCTTGATAGAAAAGGCATGGTGGGTTCTAGTGATAACTTAGGTGCTCAGTGGGAAACTCAGCCTAAATGTCCCCCAGGGAGTTGATGTGCTGTGGCTGGAAGATGTCTGTTTCCATTTGTTCAAATATTTGAGTTCTTTCACTGGGAGATGTAATGCCATCAGTCAAGGGAACATTTCTGAGCAACTGATTTGGGTCAGCAGCTTCAGGTGACTGGTGGGGGTGGAAAGGGACCTGTTCCCTCAAGGACCTCACCCCCACTGGGGACAGGTGGGCCTCTCACATGAGTGAACTATGAGGTAGAAACCTGTTAGAGAAGACAGATGCCCACCAACTACTTACATGACATGGAGACCCATCAATTCAGACATTCAAGGTCCACCAGAGGTAGGTCGAGAGGCTATTTTCAACGTGGAGGCAAGTGTGAGGGGGTGAAGGCCATGAGGCCTGTGAATGAGAGTAATTATGAGCCAGATCAACAAAAACTTGCATGAAAGGCTGAAAACATCTGCCTTCATTCTGTAGAATCCAAGGGTGACTGGAGGCTTGATTATGTGTGGGGGAAACCTTATTGCTTCTGGGAAATGATTCATCCTTAGCTTTACAATTTCAACAAAAGAAAAGGTAGGAGGTAAAAACCACCTGAAACACACCCATCCCAGAGATAACCACTGTGACCTTTAGTGGAAGGTTCTCCTAAGATTATATCATATCCTTACAGAGGATTAGGCCACATAAACCCCTCTTGCCTTTGCTTCTCAAACAAAGGAAATTTATGTTCTTTCTCAGAATGTTCATTGTTATAAAACGTCTGTAATGAACTTTCTTGAGCTGATCAGATCCTCTTTCTGCAAAGTTCTCCATAGTGTGAATTCTGGGATGTGGGATGGTGGGTCGAAGTGTCCTTCATGTATTTTCTTTTGGATGCACTTCTCAGGAAAGATGCTTTAGACATTATACATACACACTGCTCTCTCTATTGTATATCCTGCCATCTTGTATAGGAGTGCCCCGTCCAGTCCTCACAGCCTTAGCTACACCGCCAAACGGGATTTCATGCTTGAGTTCTCTTGAGTTTATTACTAGAGAAATTGATAGCATTTTTCATATGCTTACTAACCATCTCTATTTTTATGTGAATTGACTATTTGTATCTTTTGCTAATTTTTTTCTGTGTGTATTTGTGTGTGTGTGTGTGTGTGTGTGTGTGCGTGTGTGTGTGATTATGCTAAGAAAGTACAGATCACACTTTTTGCTCTTTTTAGAAACAGGAATGTATTTAATTTTTATTGTATACTCTTTTACCATGTAATTAGGTGATCGTCTGCTTTTTTCTTTTAGCCACTTATGTACTGTGAATTACATGAACAGATTTTTTGCATTTTTAAAAGATTCACTGAGTTCCTCTGTTATTCTTTCAGTATACTTCTTTGTAAATATTTTATTTATGACTTTGAATGCATATTTATAAATGATAGCAGGCTGCAGCTTTCTTTTGTTACATGTTTGTCAAGTTTTATGTATCAGTATTATGATATCAATATTATGTTAGCTTTATTGAAAAAAACTTGTTCTTTTTTTATTCAAGAAGATGTTAAATCCATAATTTTGTCTTATTTAAATTGTTCCTATGAAACTTCTTGGGCCTAAATTTTTTCCATTATTGCTTTCTTTAGGCTCTTAAATGTCTCTTTGACCTTGTTTAGGTAATAGATATTTTATTCAGTTTGCACAGATGGACTCTTTTAATTCATTTAATTTTCTATATGATTATTTCCCCCTTCTTATTCTGTATTTGTAGGCTCATGCTCTCTTTACCACCCCCCACCCCCCCGTTACCTAAGGATCTGGGGACTTGAGGATTGATTTAAAGATACAATTCTGGATATATTCTCCTGACTTTTTTTTCTGTCTAGTTCTACCATTTTGATATTTGGCATCATCATTTTTTTGGTAGTTTTCTAGAGTTAATGTAATTGCAGTTTTAAAGACCTCTTAACTTTTTTTAAAAATTTATTTATTTAAATTCAAGTTAATCAACATGCAGTGTAGTATTGGTTTCATGAGTAGGACCCGGTGATTCATCACTTACGTATAACACCCAGTGCTTATCCCAACAAGTGCCCTCCTTAATGCCCATCACCCATTCAGCCCAATCCCCCATCCAACTCCCCTCCAGCAACCCTCAGTGTGTTCTCTATATTTAAGAGTCTTTTATGGTTTGCCTCTCTCTCTGTTTTTATCTTATTTTTCCTTCCCTTCCCCTACGTTCATCTGTTGTGTGTCTTAAATTCCATAGATGAGTGAAATCATATGATATTTGTCTTTCTCTGACTGACTTAATCTCACTTAACATAATACACTCTACTTCCACCCACATTGTTGCAAATGGCAACATTTTTTTGGATCTTTCATTCTTTTTAGTTGCCGAATAATATTCCATTGTATATATATACCACATCTTCTTTATCCATTCATCAGTTGATGCATATTTGGGCCCTTTCCATAACCTGGCTATTGTTTTTAACACTGCTATAAACATTGAGGTGCATGTGCCCTTTCGAATCATCATTTTTGTATCCTTTGGATAAATACCTAGTGGTGCAATTGCTGGACATAGGGAAGCTCTATTTTTAATTTTTTGAGGAATATCCATACTGTTTTCCAGAGTGGCTGCACCAGTTTGCATTCCCACCAACAATGCAAAAGAGATCTTCTTTCTCCGCATCCTTGCCAACATCTGTTGTTGCATGACTTGTTGATTTTAGCCATTCTGACAGGTGTGAGGTGGTATCTCATTGTGGTTTTGATTTGTATTTTCTCTGATGAGGAGTGATGTTGAACATCTTTTCATGTATTTGTTAGCCATCTGGATGTCCTCTTTGGAAAAGAGTCTATTCATGTCTTCTGCCCTTTTCTTCACTGGAACAGACAGCTTTTCTTCCTTGGGAACAGAACAGACAGCATTATGTCCACTGTGAAGATATAGAAATTTAAGCTTACAGAGAGTAACTCACTCAGGCAAGGTCACAGAGTGACGGCACATGGAGACATGTGGGTCCAGCATTAGCATTACAGTCCAGTTCACTGCCATGCCTAAGAATCCTCAGGGGTCCCTGTTGTTTATGCATCGAATCCAAATTCCTTTCCCAAAAGTCCAAGTCTTATATCTGACCTTATCTTTCAGCTCCTGTTCTGGTCACTCTGAAAATAAGCCTGAAGTGCTAAGATGTCTCCTTCAATCCTCACAGCAACCTTCTGAAATGGGTCATATTGGGATCCTTGTTTCACAGCGTGGGGGCTGGAGGGGCTAAGGAACTGGTCCAAAGCTATCAGTAAATGGCAGAGGCAGCATCTGAACCAGGCACACAAACTCCAGAAAAAGCCCTTGAAGTCCGAGCTCTGGTATCTCCCATAGATCTAACATTGTGCTGTAAGAACCTGGTGGAGAAGCTAGATGCAGGTGACCTCAAGAGCAGGGTCTGCTGCTTAGCCCAAACCAAACCCTCACCAAGATCCTGTGAATGGGATTTTAAACTGCTCTCCAATTGTCCCCTGCACGCTGCCTTCTTTCCACAATTAGGTTTGTCTGTTCCAAGCCCTTGGTAGCTACTTGGTAAACACAACATCTTAACTCATGTACATAGGGCCAGGACTTGAAGTGAGCTTTTGGGAAAGTGAGAAGCCACAGATGGGGGAGGCTGGGGCTGAGGAACCTGACACCCACCTATAACATCTGTGGGAGTAGGCTGAGCACCATTCAGTCTAGTTGTTGGCCTGGCCCCGTTGTTGGATGACTCTAATGTTAAGGTTAGTACATTTTCATTTTCCAAGCTGTCCATTCAGGACATAGCAGGACCTCAGGCAGCCACTGGATGTATTGGGGCTGGAGTCAGTCTCCAGAAAAAATGACTGGGAACTGGGCTTCACTGTGGCACTAGTGTGCAGCCAAGATGGATGCTTGGCCATGTGGCCAAGGCCAGGTTATGGTGTGGGGGCAAACAGATGCCCAGATCCCCTCAGGACACTGGATATCAGTTCAGTGTAACATGATCCATCCCAGACCCCTGGCTGGTGGGGAAGGGGCTCCTCAAGGCCTGCCAACCGCAGACAAGCTTTGTCTAGATATTAGCCAGGGTATTGTCTACAGCTGGAAGTATTAGCACTGGGCTGGGGAAGGCTGGCGTTTACTCTTACTGGCAAGTTCCTTGAACACAGAGGCCGTGTCTAATCACATAGAGGCAGTATAAGGCAGACTTCACAGCCAGATTGCCTGGGTTCAATTCCTGGCTCTGTCCCTTACCTGTCAGGTGACCTTTGGCAAGCTACTTAACCTCTCTGTGCCTCTGTCTTCCCATCTGTAAAATTGAGGTAAATGTAGAACCTACTTCAGAGGGCTGCTGTGAGGGGAGAAGAAGAATGTGTGTGAAGTCCTTGGAACAATGTCTGCACACATGGTAAACTCTTCCCCAACTGATGGCCAGTATCCCATGCTAATCCACAGACTTTGGCGTCTTGCAATTAGGTGTCTTGTTCAAAGTCTCAGAAACCCCTAGGTTTCAAGCCCTCTGGCTCCTCGGCAGCCGCAGCCATGCTCCCATGCACCACCTCTCATGAAGTATGTCTTCAGCCCTCAGCCAGCTCCGGAGATGATGCCTGGGAACGCACCTTCCCTGCCAGTGTGCTGCACTTCCTTGGCCTTGTGCACAGCACCTACCCCCAGGACCCTGCCTGGTGGGCCCCAGAGTTCCTTCAGACGTTGGCTGCCATCACTTTCCCTCTGGAAACCCACAAGGTAGGACATGCCACTGCCCCGCCCCGTGAGAGCAGGGGTGAGTGTCATCGTGCTTCAAGAGCAAATGGCAAAATTGCTCCCTACCACCACCCCCAAGTTAAAATACATTTTAAGGCCACATGGCTGAAACATTAAGTAAACAACTCGGGTAATTAATTTTCCTTTTCTTGGCTGAGATGCAGCTTGAGGTCTCTTTCAGCTCTGAGATTCAGTAATTTTTTTGAGTTGCCCGGAATCTCAGTAATGAGAAATTTGATGGTAGACCAAATCCAGTTCTATATGGAAAATACTGACACTGCTAAGGTGAAACCACAATTCCTTCCCAGGAGGCCAGTGGCCTACGCACCAGATGGGGTGGGGAACAGAAAATGTCCTGTCTTCTGGTCTCAGGACCCTCATCCTGTTTGCAGCCCATGATTCAGGACTCCTTGAAGTTGGAGGGTTTGCTGAGGGCCAGCTTAGAGCCAGACAAGCTGAGGTTGGGAGAGGAGAGGGCCGATTGGGTCCTGAGGACATGGTGTGAGTGTGGGCCACAGGAAGAGAGGCCCAGCAGTCCAAGGGGGCCCGATGGGCTTGGAGCATCTAGGAGCTGAGAGGAGCAGGTAAGCATAGTGTGAAGGGAAGGCAGGTTAAGGAGAGGAAGGGCAGACATCCCCTCATTGCCCTACCATGGTACAGTAGGACCCCACAACCCCAGCAGGGAGGGTGGACTATGATGCCTTTCTGAAAATTCATAACCATGTTAGAAAGCATGCAGTGCTAAGGGAAGGTTTAGAAACTGTGCCATGCACAGTGTAGATATGGAATATTTGCTCCATAATTATTTGCTGAACAACCAAATGAATGAACGAATGAACCTAGAAGGGTGTTCATGGGGACAGACACCATGTACTGAACACCTACAGCTGTCCTGAGCCTGGTGCTTGGGTTAACCCTATGAGCACCCTAGTCAAGTGTTGTCTGGAAGAGGAAGGTGAGATCCAGAGAGGCTGAGTGGGACTGGCCAATTTCTGCCATGTTTAGTGGGAACCATAAGACCCATCTCACAAAATGGTTGAGAGAACGAAACTGACCACAGTTTACATGATTCCTGAGTGACAGAGCCAAGATCAAAACCTCACTCTCTCATGCCAAGGCCCATGTCCTTTCCGTCAGTTGGTTTAAAATAAAATTAAAAGGCCCAATAAAGTTTGAGTAATTAGTTTTAATGAAAAAACTAAATGTAAAGACTAGAAGGTTTGCAAGAAGATACAATGGTTTGATGAGCTAATACCAACGAAAGGAACATATGGGAAAAGTAAATGTTAAAAAAAAGATGCAATAAAAAGCCAAGGAAATCACTATGGACAACACCGGAGAGGTGGTGGATGGGACAGAAGCCAGGCTCCCCCAGGCCAGGCAGGGAGGAAGGACAATCCTACAGGCTACCCCTCTCCAACCCCCCAAACTGGAGCCTCTGGAGTGGGCCAGGACCCTGAAGTCCACGGCCTGACATTCTTGGCCCAGATCCCCACCTCAGCTCCTATACCCACAGGCCGGGTTTGCCATTTGTCTGCTAAGTCCGGGTTCCAGCCGGCTGCCTGCCCGCAGCTCTGCGGCACACTCTGACCCAGGACTCTTCTTCCTCACACTCAACCATTCTGGCCTGGGGGCAGACCTGGCCCAAAGTCATCTCCCCAGTGACTGTAGATGAGCTCGACCCCATCTTGGGGCTCCCGGATCCAGTGTCAAAGCGCTTATCCCCACACCTCCTAGCCTTGTCCCAGCTCCAGATCAGCTTCAAAAGGCCTTTGTTGCACAGAAAGCGTGACAGGCCCTCTTCATGCAGAAGGCTGGTGGCCAGAAGTCTTCGATCTGCTGTGAATATATATGGCATCTTTCCAGTCAAGGCCGCATGGAGCTAATTAATGCAGTCACCACCTCCCTAGGTGCCGTTAAATTCATTTTATGGCTTAATTAAGAATGGCTGCATTAATTTTATGAATGAGCAAAGGGAGGTGCTGACAGATGAATGTGCATGAAAAGTTCATGGGCCAGGAGTCAGGAGCCCCCAGCCGCATGTCCTTGGGTGTGTCATTTGGCCTCCCAGCATCCCCATGTCTTCCTGGACATATCTGAGCTGATGACCCCTGCCTCAATGATCTTTCAATATTTTTATAAATATAAAAATGAGAAAGTGGGGGCGCCTGGGTGGCTCAGTCGGTTAAGCCTCCGACTTCAGCTCAGGTCATGATCTCACGGTTTGTGGGTTCAAGCCCCGCGTTGGGCTCTGTGCTGACAGCTCAGAGCCTGGAGCCTGCTTCAGATTCTGTGTCTCCCTCTCCCTCTGCCCCTCCCCCACTCATGCTCGGTTTCTCTCTGTATCAATAATAAATAAACATAAAAAATTAATTAAAAAAAATTAAAAGGTGAAGGCCAAGGTGCTTCAGAGACTTAGAAGCCAGGACTTGAGGAAGTCCTGCTTCTCTCACCTGAGGGTCCTGTCTGTCAACATCAGCAGAGCCTGGTAGGCAGTAAAGGCAAGTGAGAGCTCCACCTGGAGGTGGGGACAGACTTTCCTGACCACAGTTCATGGGGCCAGGCATCGCCACGTGCGCTGTTGTCTCATTGCATCCCCACATGTCTTTGTGAGTCATTTTCATTGTCGCCATGTGGCTGATGGTGAGCTGGGACTCTGAGGAGGGGAGTGGCTTGCCCAGGATACACCCTGGACTTCATTGCTGACCACTGCAGGCCTCTCTTGCTCCATGCTTAGGTTCTTTCCATGGCTCCCACCTGTCTCAGAGACCATAGCCTACCACCTTTATAAGCAATGGGACTCTGGAAAAGTCTCGTTCCTCCTCAGAGCCTTGATTTCCTTACGTGTTAATGGGTTTGGCAAGAATCCCACCTGAGCACGCCTCAGAGGTCGATGTGAAAGCACTTTGAGGCAGGCTGGGCTGCTCATGCTGGGGTTCTCTTGTCTTTGAGGAGCCCATGACTCAGCCTGTCCAGAATGCCAGCAACCCCGGGGCTGAGGCTGAAGGCAACAGCATTGCAGAGGGGCTACAGGCTCCTGCCAGGTCACATCCCGCCCGGAAGCAGCTGAGGGATTTCATGCAGCTGCTCTTGAGGGAGCTCTTGCTGGCAGCCTCCAATCCCAAGCAGTGGCTGCCATTGGAAGTGCTCCTGGAGGTGAGTTGGGAAGGGTGTGGTTGGGCCATGTGCTGTGGGAGCGGGTCTGGGAGGGCATGGGCACCACAAGGGCAGGGTATGCCCAGGGAGACCTGAACACTGATGTCTTTTGAGAGGTCACCTAGGTCTGTAGGTGAACCTTATTGGCTCGTGGTTGAGAACATTTCCTGGGGCTGCAGTGATATGGTGGGGACCACAGACCCTTGCACAGTGGGGAGCTCACCAAGAAGCCTGTAAATAGATGGATGAGGTCAGGTTTTAGCCAGGCCCCCAGAAGGAGCCTGAAGCAGGGATTTTGTGGAAGTGATTTATTGGGGGCTATGCTTTCAGGGGAAGCAGGGAAGGAATGCAAAGGGAGATGGGGGAGAAGCTAGCTAAGAAATGGCCTCAGTCATAGCCTGGTCGCAAGGTGAACAAAGGTGTGCTATCTGCATCCCAGAGTTGGTCCCACCTTGAGGCACCTACCTGGCCGTCATTGCCTGTGGGTCTCCCACAGCTTGCTTCCTCCACCCAGCAGGTGGGCATCACCTCACCAGTGAGGCAACTTCATCAGCAGAGGGCAATGCCCTGGAGAAGGATAGTTGTGAACTCTTTGCAGCCTACACTCCCAGCAGATGTAGTATTAGCATATGGTCCGGTGGGCACTAAGTGGACAAGATGGCTGTGTGGCCACTTAGTCCCCAGTATGCTTGCAGGCTTCTCCAGACAATGCCACCAGCCAACAGAAGCGGGATTTCCAATCTGAGGTCCTGCTTTCCACCATGGAAATATTTCACACGATGAGTGGAGGCAACACGTCCATGCTCAGAGGTGAGTGGGGGTGACTTTCTCCTCCTTTATGATGCAAAACTTCTGGAAGCTGAGCAAGAAAGCCAGTGTGTCCACCAGCTACTGACCCATCCCCTGGGTCACAGTGCTGCAGGGCCCCTTAGGAGCCATGAGAAACCACCTTCCTCCTGCACGTCAGCCCCTCCATGACTCCATGATGAGACCTCCCTGACCCTGGGGAGGCCTCAGGGGAGGCATGCTTCCCACTTTCCATGACACCACTGCCATCACTGGGCCGCTCAGAGACAGAAAGCCTCGGAGCTAAAATCAGTTCTCCTCTGGCTTCAGTAGGATTGGCCTCTTCCCATGAGGGAAGTCAAGATGTCAACTAGAATTTAACATTCTTTTGCGCAGCATCTTATTCTCTGCACCCAAGACTGGGCACGACAGGTGTTTCTTAAATGAGCAAACCTGGATGAAGACACTGCCATTGCCCCTAAACAGTTCAGACTGAAGCTTCCTTCAGAATGCCTAGTTCCAGGGAAGCTGTACCTTCCCAACGAGATTAAACAAAAGTCCTCTCTGTGGTTTCGGAGCCATGGGGTCCTTAGTGAAGTGACTCATCTTCTGGATTCTTCCTTGCCTCACAACGTGGCAACCCTGACTTTCGGTCTTTCTTGGGGAGTATCTGAAGGGCAGTAAGGGAGAGCCTTGGCTTGCTCTTGGCTCTGTCACTAGATGGCGATGTGACTCGTGGTCGGTGCCTGAAGCTGTGAGGATGGCAGTTGTGGTGAACTCAGGGAGTTGTTACAAGAATTAGCTGAGACCATCACATCCCCATCTGAGCACAGTGCCTACCACGATGGTGAGCATAGACAGTTCAACGTGACAGCTTCATCCTCTGTCCCCTGTAGCAACAGGGCCTTAAATCCTCCTCACCCTCCTCCCAAATGCCTACTGGAAGAAATGCTGCTCCTCGTCTGGCTTCTCCCCACTTGGTTTATGTCACTGACAACATTGTTAATGACCAATTTACTTTGAAAAAAAACCTGTGTGTTCATTGGGCACCTACCGTGTGTAAGACCTCATCTTCCAGCAGCAAGCTATACAGAAGCTTACAATGGGGTATTCGGAGGTGAGCGAGAGGTGGCTGGTTACCATGAGGGGCTTGGAGACTGTTGCGGGAGAAGACCATTTGAACTCTGATGATTTCTCAGATTTGTCTGTGTCCTTCCCACCCCCCACCCCCAGGCAGTAAAGAGCCTCAGCCGAATGCAGAAGCTGCTCCTGCTCCTTCATTCGCAAGCATCTCCCACTTCACCCAGAAGCTGGTGGAAAAACTATACAGTGGGATGTTCTCAGCAGACCCCAGACACATTCTTCTCTTCATCATAGACCGCATCATGGTGGTAAGAACCCTGGGCTGGCCATGGTGCGGGGAAAAACTCCCGCTGACCCAACAAGTATATGACACACTGTTGGCTGCTATCTGGTTGGTCCAGTTGGACCTGCTGTCCTACCTGGAAATAGATTCCATGATCAGTGGGAGGAAGAAGGAGGACCTTTATGGTCCAGATAGCACTGGGTGGATGTCACGTGCCCTGCAGGGCTCTTACCTCAGGCCCCCTGAGATCCATCTCAGTGATTGGGGGCTTCAGTCCACTGTGCTGGCAAGTGAGCTCTGTCCCCTCTGAGACTGTACACCCCCACTTTGGGTTTTTATTGTGATCATTGGTTTAATCCTAATTAATGTTATTCCTCATCAACAAAAGTCCAAAAAGCTCTTTATTTCCAAAAGGCTTATTTCATTTCATTCTTAATATGCACCTCCATCGTCATATATGGGCCTTCCTGAAATTGCCACAAGGGTATTTTTCCCTAGCCCTATCATTCCTGCTGTGCTTTCCTTCCTTCCACAGAAAGATCTTCATACACACCCACACATGCAAATGCATGCCTATATATACACCCTTAGATTTAAGTGTGTGTGTGTGTACATGTGCACACATTCTTTATTGTACATGTGTATACATACATGGAATCATACACTCTCAGAATTCTAGAGTTGAACCCGTTACTTCATTCTCACCTCCCATTTGGGAACCATTCCTGACAAGTGGTCATTCACTCTTTTCTTGAACCCTCCCTGTCTGAGGAGCTCACGATGTTGTGAGGCAGTCCCAGCCAACAGGGCACCAGTGATCACCAGAAAGCTGAAATATGCCTCCAGAAACTCCCGCCAGTCATTCTTGGCATGTCCTCTGCAGCAGAACCCAGGGGAGGTCATGTCTCGCAGAGAGAGTGACATCAGCATCCCCAGAACACCTCTGTCTGTGGAGTTAACCACAGATCCCAGGACCAGGCCTTGGCACATTTCCTAGGGTGATAGTCAGAATGTATTCAGATGCTTTCTCAAGAATAACCCCAAGATGGGAGACATATCCCTTGTCGTCTCTGGGGGGATTAGAATCAGATTCTTGGGAAGTTGAGTTGAGAAATGAGAGGAGCCTTTGAGCTCCCATCTTACTTGGCTCAGGCCACTTTGACAACACTATGGGCTGGGCAGCTAAGCAACAGACATTCTTTCTCACAGTTCTAGAGGCTGGGAAGTCCAAGGTCAAGGTGCCAGCAGATCTGGTGTCTAGAGAGGGCTCTCTTCCTGGTTTGCAGGTGGCCATCTTCTCCCTGTATCCTCTTAAGATAGAGAAAGAGAGGAGGCAAGCTCTTTCTTCTCTTTTCTTATAAGGGCACTAATCCCACCATGAAGGCTCCATCCTCATGACCTACTTACCTCCCAGAGACCCCACGTGGGGTTTCAATATACTTGTTGGGGGGAGGGGTGCAAACATCCAGTGGATAGCAGCTCCCCAGTGTAAAGGCAGATACTCAGAGGGGGTGCCCACTGGGGCTGATATGCCTTCAGGAGGTGCCATACCAGACTCAGCTCTGCACACATCCGTCATCCTTCTCTCCTGCTCACTCCTGTGACTCTCACAAACCTCAACCTCGGATTGACAGGTGTGACCCATCTGAGGAGCAGGACAGGATGACGATAAAAACATAAATCCTAAATTCCAGCAGGTTTAAATAAAACTTAAATTCACTGGTATAAATGCTTACATTACCGATGTAATTCTAAGAGAGCAGTCTATAATTAACAAATGAGCTTTCTAATAGACTGAAACATTTTGCACATAGTTTTTGGCTATGAAGTCTTGTGTTTCTAAAAATTTCTAAAAATTTGTTTCTATTGAGATATAATTACCATATAACAGAGTATAAATTTAATGTTGATTTGATACATTTATATATTGCAATAGAATTACCACCATAGTGTTAGCTAACATCTCTATCAAGTCACATAATTATCATTTCTTTTTTGTGGTGGGAACAATTAAGATCTGGTCTCTTAGCACCTTTGAAGTTTATAAGACAGTGTTATTGTCTATAATCGCTATGCTGTGCATTAGATCTCCAGGACTTTTTTGTCTATTAGTTACAATGAAGCAATGAAAAAAAATAGATGGATGCACCAATCAGTGTTAAGGCTACAAATCAGGACCTCTGTCTTCCCCCTCTAAGTCTCTCATGTACTAAAATTTGTTGGACTCCCATCTAACTAAAATTTGTTAGATGATATGGTGGCTAAGAGCATGACTCAATGTCTGATATGGGTTTGACCCTTGCTGACCACTTAACCTCTCTGACCCTCAGCCTCCTTATCCCTAAAGTAGGATAATCTTAATGCTCACTTCATTTTGTTATGATGTTTAAATGAAAAATTCATGTAAATGGATGCAAAAATGCTTAGCATGATACTGGGAATATTATAAACACTCTATACATAAATACTATAAATAGTTAATAATATATTTTAAAAATCTGACACTATAAATAGAAATGTTCTTATACACTGAATGTCAACCACGTTACTAGTATTTCATAAATTTCTGGTTCCCATCTTTTTTCATTTGTGTTTTTAATTTTTATTTTTTTATTATTGTCAAGTTGGTTTCCATATAACACCCAGTGCTCATCTCAACAAGTGCCCTCCTCCATGCCCACCACCCATTTTCCCCTCTGCCCCACCCCCATCAACCCTCAGTTTGTTCTTAGTATTTAAGAGTCACTTATAGTTTGCCTCCCTCCCTCTCTGTAACTATTTCCCCCCTCCCCTCCCCCATGGCCTTTGGTTAAGTTTCTGCCATCTATCTTTTTATAATATGATGGTGGTAAGCTTTTAATTTCTTTTCTTTTCTTTTAACTCTATTTTTAACTTTTAATTTTAATTTTTATGTTTTTAAAATTTCTTTTCAGCACAAGTGTTTGATAAATCCAGGTTTTTGAATTTACTTTAGTCATCATTCACTTAAATAGAAGCTCAGAGGTAGAGGAAAGTAGTCCTATTTGAATTTTAGATCATGTCAACTTTTTGAAATACAGAGGAGATTCTAAGATTGTATCATTTTCACAGGTAACTGGGTCAGTATCTAAACTCGCAAAGTGTTCACAAGTATGTGTGTGTGTTTGTGTGTGTTTATTTTATGACACAGGTCATCGAGAATGCCTCTTCTCAAAGGGATGCTCTCATCAGTGCTTTGTACAGCAGTTTAAATAAAGTCATTCTTTATTGCCTGTCCAAGCCCCAGCAATCCCTCTCTGAATGTGTTAGTCTTCTCAGCATCTTGGACTTCCTACAGGAACACTGGGACATTATCTTTGCCACCTATAATTCCAATGTCAGCTTCCTCCTATGTCTCATGCATTGTTTTTTGCTGCTCAGTGAGAGAAGGTAAGTGCTGCCTACTTGTTTCTCGCCTGCTGGTGGTGGTCAATTCAGGGAAAAAAAGCTTTAGAGGGACACTTGAGTGCGGTCAATACAAATGGTGTGTATATATATATATATATATATATATATATATATATATATATATGTTATCTGGTTGTCCAAATTATGGGCAAGTGTTTGATAATCTGTCTATGTAACTGAGCAGCAAGAATCATCATGGATTAATAATTTACCCCATTTCCACAATTCTCAGGTTGTAAGATATCTTATTGATTTCATTTTAGGGGCAGAAAGCTCCAACACTGAATATACATATTGATTTTTATGATGCAGCCAGATTTTAGAAATATTAACATTTGAGAAATGCAATCTTAGAATGGAAAAATAAATAATAAATTGTATCATGCAAGGCAGGCATAATTTTCTTGCAGGACAAAACACACACACACTGTTTATGACATAAAATGATATCCATAAGCACACTTGTATAAGAAATACTAATAAAAAGAAACTGCATTAAGTTTAGTTAAATCCTTTTCTTGAAGTCCAAAGTTTGAAAGTATGTTAGATTTCTCTGTGCATTTGCACTTTCTTTTTTTCTGCAAAAATGCAGATGTATTGTTCAAAATTTACTAAGAATTTCAAGACAGTGACAGCAGAGTCCAAGCATGGGGCCTTTCTGAGTGTGGACCCTTTACGACTGCACTGGTCACAGGCCCGTGAAGCTGGCTGGCCCCTTCCAGGTGGGATGAGATCACGGATGAGGCAGAAGTCAATACTTTGGGAGTCTACAAAAACAAATGACCAGTTCTGATGGTTGAGAAACCAAGAGAGAGAGTTCAGGGGGCCTGCTGGGAGCATAGATTAGATTTTTAAGACAAGAATTTAAAAAAATGAAATTTTCTTATTTTCCACAATGCTCTTGTATACTATCTGTCACAGAAGTTGCCATTATGTATTTGTTTTAACTTGATTAGACAAGTGTTTTTCCAATTGATATGTACTGAGTTTGGAGGATAGTTATTTGTAGTAAAGAAATAAGTATATAGTGAAAAATCTCCTGTCTCCTAGTTATCCAGAAGGATTTGGACTGGAACCCAAGCCTAGAATGACTCCTTACCATCAAGTCTTTCTTTCTCCAAATGAAGAAATAAGAGAAAAAGGAGAGGAAGACTTACCAAGTTTGAGTGATGGTACATTTTATTTATTGTTTATTTTTGGGAGGTTAGGTGGGTGGTGGTAACTTCTGGGTTTCATTCTTCAGCTCTGTGAGACTTGGTCAGACTAAGAACTTGGTGCACTTACTAAAATTCCAGGGATTTTATGGAAATCACCATAAGTTGATTTCTCAGGGGGTCTCTTGAATTTCCCTTTGGACTGCTAGATACAGAAACTGGAATGTCATCTCATTTCATTCAATCCATTACCAACCTCTCTCTTAACTTTCTTCTCTAGAAAACGGGAATGGAGTAAATGAACATTACTTCTATGGTATTTTTGGCTTCATTGAGTGGATTTTTGAATTTGCTAATATCAAATCAAGTTAACGTGATTGACAACTTGTAAAAACAAACAGACGGACAGGATCGGGCGTGTTCAGGGTGATATGGCTGTAGACAACAAACAAACAAACAAAAAAGTAGCAGCCAGATCCATGTGTTTAGAAATTGCTCTTTTAAAATGAAATCTTGCCATCTGCAACAATGTGGCTGAAACTGGAAGGTATTATGCTAAGTGAAATAAGTCAGTCAGAGAAAGACAGATATCATATGATTTTACTCATATGTAGAATTTGAGAAGCTTAACAGACGACCATTGGGGAAGGGAAGGAAAATTAAGATAAAAACAGAGAGGGAGGCAAAGCATAAGAGACTCTTAAATACAGAGAACAAACTGAGGATTAATGGGGGTGGGGAAAGTGGTGATGGATATTGAGGAGGGCACTTATTGGGGTGAGCACTGGGTGTTGTATGTAAGTGATGAGTCACAGGAATCTACTCCTGAAGTCAAGACTACATTGTATGTTAGCTAACTTGAAAATAAATTAAAAAAAAGAAATTGCTCTTTAAAAAATTTTTTATCAATTTTTTATTTTTTAAATTAATTTATTTATATTTTGAGAGACAGAGAGGATGTGATCAGGGAAGGGGCAGAGAGAGAGGGTGGAAGAGAATCCAAAGCAGGCTCCACACTGCCAGCGCAGAGCCCAGTGGAGGGCTCGAACTCATGAACCGTGAGATCATGACCTGAGCTGAAACCAAGAGTCAAACACTTAACCAACTGAGCCACCCAGGGACCCCAAATGTTTATTTATTTTTGAGAGAGAAGGAGGCAGAGGATCCAAAGTGGGCTCTGTGTGAGAGCCCGATGTGAGGCTTGAACTCACGAACTGTGAGATCATGACCTGAGCTGAAGTCGGACACTTAACCAACTGAGCCACCCAGGCACCCCTAGCTCTTGCTTTTTTTTGATCTAAGAAGCTTCAGTAGACTTTCTTCCACCACTTTGGTTTGTTGACTGTGCCACTTACCTTGTGATACCAGATAGTAGGCACAAGGACCTCTATTGTCTGGCCACATAGGTGCCAAAGCCAGTGCTTGAAACTTTCATGAGTTTAAAGTATACTCTGTGAAATAAGTCAGGCAGAGAAGGACAGATACCATATGTTTTCACTCATGCGTGGAACAGGAGAAACTTAACAGAGGACCATGAGGGAGGGGAAGGAGAAAAAATAATTAAGAAGAGGGAGGAAGGCAAGCCAGAAGAGACTCTTAAATACTGAGAACAAACTGAGGGTTGATGGGGGTGAGGGAGAGGGGAAAATGGGTGATGGGCATGGAGTAGGGCACTTGTTGAGATGAGCACTGGGTGTTATTTGGAAACCAACTTGACAATAAACTATAAAAAAATAAATAAAGTATACTCTGACACACTGTTAATTACAACACAAATATTTGTATTTTGGGTTTGGCTGGAAGAGTGGACTGAGTAATGTCCATCCTCCTAGGATGAGAAAAATAGACCATAGAGGCTGGTACCAGAGGAGTGACTCAGTGGCTCAAGATCCAAGGGTATTTAGGCAATGTTCAGGATATTATAATTATGGGACATAGCAGGTAGAACTGCCTGGTAGATTGGTTCATATCTGGGCAAACCCAGGGCACTGAAATTGGTGGGTGGTGGGAAGCATGATTCAGCGCCAGGAAAGAGGACTGGCTTGGGTCCTGGGTCCCTAGGCACAGTCTTGGGTTTGGTGTCCATTCTGTTGAAGGCCCAACATAGAAAGTAGATTGGAAGGAGCTGTTGGGGGTGGTATTTGGTTACCTAGAGCTTACACAGATATTTTTACATTTGGTATTTAATGGAACTTTGGGGTGGGAGAAAGAGATTCCTGTGCTCATCAATCATGTCTCCCAGCTCCAAACATATGAGGCAGGTAGGACTTGGTGGTCGGCAGTTAGAGGTGGGGGAAAGGCCAGCTTACATGGATGTTGGTAGCATTGTCTACATACTGACTGCTTTCTGGCTGAAGGTTGCAAAGCTTGAGTGACATTCAAGAAGGATGCAATAAAAGCAGCCGTGATACATCATCTCCTGGCCCTTGCTGGGGCAGGCACTGAGGCCATCCTGATTGTGTGATATGCTCTTTCTGTTAGTCCAGCACAACATCCAAAAGACAGTGCGGACCCTCTGGCAGCAGCTCATGGCACAGAGGCGGCAGGAACTTGAGGACACCTTCAAGATTGATCTCTCTGTGAAACCTGGAGATACAGAAGTGAAGATTGAAGAGATTACCCCACTCTGGGAGGAGACGATGCTCAAGGCCTGGCAGCATTACTTAGGTCTCTGTCCACTTGGCTCCAGGGAACAGAACTGCTAAGTCTCATTGATGTGTGGACTTTTCCTAAAGTTCCACTCAGGGCCCAGAGCCTTTTCCATCCAGACCTCCTCTCATCCCTTTGGTAGGGATTACTGAAACCTCATGCATCTTTAAGCATGAAGAATGAATGCTGCTTTGCATCTTGGGTGAAAAGAAGGCCAGAGGTGCAAGCAGATTCTAGTAATATCTGGAGAGGTTACCATTTCAGAGCTGTAGCTCTAGCCTAGAGCGTAGGGTTCTAAGTCCTATCCTGATATTCCCCTACCAGCTTTGAAACCTTGCCACTAAATCATGTAGTGACCTGGAGCCCCAGGTTTTTCATGTTTCAAGTGAGAGTTCTCATCCCTAAGCTATTAATCACTTTCAGTGATTCTGAAATTGACTTTCTTCAATTTCTTTCAGTGACTCAGCATTTCCTCCCTCATATTAGTTACTGCAGTGGTAGGAATAATGTTTTAATTTTGTTTTTATTTTTTTAATTTTTAAAAATATTTTATGTTTAAGTAATCTCTACACCCAATGTGGGGCTTGAGCTCACCACACGAAGATCAAGAGTCACATGTTCTACCAACTGAGCCAGCCAGGCACGCCTTAATTGTGTTTTTAAAGTGGTCATTGTTCTCAAATTATGGCTTGTGTACTTGTTTTAAGTCTTCTAGCATCACGATGTTGACAGTGATTCCGGAGTTAGTTATTTCCACGTGTATCATCCCAGACTGCCCGGCAGTTATAGAACTTTTATTTATCGGCTTTCCAAATTAACCCTAGAAAACACATATGTAGGTACATATCTATGTATATACATGTGTAATTTGAAGTCAAAATGTCAGATTCCATTTCAGGGAAAAGTTTAATAAATAGGACATATATTCCTAGGCACATATAGTGACTAAAACGGTGAGATGGACCTCAATGCTTATAGATGGCTCTCTTTTTGCCAACAATCATATAAAAAAAATTCTCTCTGGTTGATGGTCTGTGTTTTAAACACATAATCTTATTTACTTTTCATGACACCAGAATGAGGTTAGACGCTATTATTCCCAGTTTGCAGGATGAGAACACAGAGGCTCAGGGACTTTAGCTAACTTGTCCAGCATCTCACTTTGAGTCAGTGGAGCTAGGCGTCTAAGCCTGGGCTGGTGACCCTGAAACCCACAATGTATTTCTTAGTCAGAAGACGGCAGTGTAAGCTGGTAGCCTGGGCTGTTTTCCTTATTGGAGGTGGCACACTAGGCTTGTGCCCCTGGCTGGCCATTTGAAAGCCAGACCAATTGCAAAAATAGTGTGCATTCTCCTCTCAACTTCACGTCTGACTGTTTGTGCTTCCCTGTTCCTAGCATCTGAGAAGAAGTCGCTGGCCAGCCGCTCGAATGTGGGACATCAGAGCAAGGTCTCTTCATGGAGTGGCAGCTTGTCTTCAGCCATGAAGCTGATGCCAGGGAGGCAGGCCAAGGACCCTGAGTGCAAGACAGAGGTGAGCTCAGATCCCTTTTCCTTAGAGAAGCATCAGGCATTTGTTTCAGATCCCATGAGGCCTGTCTTCTCTCTCTGTTGTTGCTGGATATGACCCAATTCCATGCTCTTCTGAGCATTTAAGGTTAGGCATGTGACTTCCCAGGTGCAGCTATATCTAGGGAAGGCAGATCTTAGGCTAGCTTTAACTTGAAGGGAGTATGGGCTCCCCTTCAGCTCCAAGAGTAGGTGTTCCTTATGGCATTAAATCCCAAACCAGTACATGTTCCTATTCTCCTTTTGAGTCAGGCGTGCTCAGAGAGCACTAGCCCACAGCTCAGTAAGAGCCGTATGTGTGGACTCAGCAAAAGGGTCAGAACACTGGCACCATTACCAGGAGATGTAGTGGGGGATCCTCTTGAGTATGGGGGGCCGAGTTATTGTGGTTTTTTCAAATTAATATCTTTAAAGCTGCATAACAAACCATCATAAAACTCAGTGGCACCAACAATGAGGTTTTGTGGTCATGGGTGCTGTCATAGGACTCTGGAGCACAGCAGGGGTGGGGAGGTGTCTCTACTCCATGATGTCTGGGGCCTTGGCTGGGGTCACTGGAAGGCTCATTTAGTCACACAGCTGATGGCTGCTGCTAACTTTAGTCAGAGACCTTAGCTGAGACCGCTGGCTGGAACACCTATCCCTGGTTTCTCCATATGTCCTGGGCTTCCTTACAACCTGGTGGCTGGGATTCAAAGGCTAATTTCTAAATAAGGGGGAAGGAGAGACAGGCAGACAGACAGATGGACAGATACAGAGAGAGAGAAAGAGTCAGGCGGAAGCCACAGTGCCTTCCATGACCTAGCTTCACCTCTGCTGCATTCCTTTGGTAGAGACAGGCACACAGTTCTGTCCGGCTTCAAGGGGAAGAGAAATAGACTCTTCCTTCTGGTGGGGAAGTGACCAGGTTCTGCAAGAGGATGTAGGACTAGAAATATTATTGAGGCTCTTTTTGAGAAACACAATGTGTCATATATTCTAATGCTGGAGTCACTGACTTATTTTCAGAGGCAGACTGTGGTCATTGAATGGACATGACCTTGGGATCAGGAGACCTTGGGCCATTTACTTAACTTCCCAGAGTCTTTATCTCCTTGTCTCTACAATGGGACAGATAACTGTGGGAACTATGGGGAAGGGGCTCCCCAGGGAGGTGGAATAGATGGTTGATAGACCCATTACACACTCGAGAGCTGTCTGCCCATGTAACTTTGGAAAATGAGGTTGACCCCAAATCCCACCTGCTCAGAATGTGGGCTCTGCTGTCCCAAGAGCTATTTTGTCCACTGTGGCCAGTGACTGATGGGAAGGCACTATCATCAGATGCTGGGGAGAAGAGAGGAATGAAGACTGCCTGTAACTGCTCAGGTAGCCAGGGAAAGAGACGTTCTTCTTTCTGAGCTTCAGAAACAAGAGGATTTAGGACATATGGAGACAGAGCCCAAACATAGGAGAGAAGACAAAAGGAACTTGACTGGGCTGTCTGGCCACCTAGTATTCAGAACTGAGGGTAGGCTGCGTCCTTAGCACATTGGCTTGTGGAAGACACTGCTCAGTCAGCTTGTTGACTGGCTGACTGAGTGAGTGAAAAACTCACTTAGATTCCATAACAGCTGCATCATACAGCTATTATCAGCCCCATTGTACAGATGTGAAAACTGAATCTTAAAAAGAAGCATCCCCACTTGTGCCCAAGCACTTGCTCCTGACCGATGCCATTTGTGACAGGAGGGGTCCAGCCCCTCTTCCCCTGGCTTCACCCTGGAACTTCTGTTCTTTGACCAAGTTAGCTTTATCCCCAGGAGGTCAGTTCCATCTGGCTGAGGAAGCTAGGAAAGGGGCAGCGGGGATGCTGGCCATGAACATGCATTGTATGGGAGCCCTTTAAGACTATTGATGTGCCTCTTGCCAGTTCCCCATCCTCTCCCAGGTCACTGTCATTGGCTGGACTAAGTTGCCTCTGAGTCCTGGGGAGATTGGTTGAGAAATAGCTCACCTGAAAGAAGCTTGAATAGACTGAAATATTTGTAGGTCTACAAATGACTTGTAACAGTTTGCTCTGGGCTCACACAGAAGCAAAAATATTTTAAATCAGCTCTGTCTTTGGTGAAGGCAGGCTGCTGAAGACACTCTTCTACATCAATTGAGGTCTCAATCATTCATTCATTTACTCACTCAACAAATATTTACCAAGTGCTTACTTTGTACCCCGAAGTAAGCACTGAGCTTGCAGAAGAGAGAAAAATATGACATATTCTCTGCTTTCATGGAGACTGCATTTTAGGGGGTGAAGATAGATAATAAACAAATACACTTGTACATGTGAAGGGTGCTAATTGCAATGAGGAAAAATTGAGCAGAGTAAGTGGGAGAGGGTGGGTGTTTAGATGAAGGTGGTCAGAAGCCCTCTCTGGAAGGGGGGCATAGAAGCAGAGAAAGAAGGAAGTGACTTTCTAGAAAAGAGTGGTCAGGCAGAGAGGTCCATCAGGCAAAGGCACTGAGACAGGCATTTGCTGGAATGTTCTGAGGCAGCAAAGACCAGTGTGGCTTGACTAAAGTGGGGAAAAGGCAGCCACGGGGGACGTCTCCCTTGGCTGTCAGCATCAGGAAGAACTTTGCTTTTCCATAACAGCTCATGAACAGTAGGAGTCCTGTCACTGTTATATTTCTGGGCACAGTGATCTGTGCCCTCCGAAGCCCAGAGAGGTAAACATGACCCAGCTCTTGTAACTGCACATGCCTGGTGTCTGCACATGCACACACTCTTTCCCTGCTTCTCCCTTCCTGTTTGAATCCCACTTACCTTCAATCTGATTTATTCTTCCTTGCGATAGCTTATAATATCTTGTGCACTTTTAAAAGATGAGTTATTTTTGAAACACAGTGGGCTATGGTTTAATTTTAAAAATTAATTGCATCTCTGGTTTGGAGCATCTTATCCCAGTAACTCGGTCTGGGCTGGGCACCGTGCCTGGTACATAGGAAGCTCTTAAAGAATGTGTATGGATCTGGATGGGGCGAGGGAATAACATGCTTTCTCCCTTTTTGCTGAGATGAAACTCACCAGCCTTCACATCCTGCATCCATCACTCATCCTCGTGAGATGCCTTTGTTGCTAACAGAAGGCACAACTTCTCAGGTACATATGTACACTGTGATGTCATAGGATAGGAGCATCGACTATTTGCCCTGGGGTCTGTTTAATTATTTTTAAAAATTAATTTTGATTATTACAGCTGATTACACCTCAGTGAGCAATGTAATTGATATTTTCTAATGTATCCCAAGGAACATTTTGTACAACATGCTTTTTGTTGTTGAAGGTTAAAGACTCCGTTATTGGTTTTTCCCTAAATATGCCCACATCATTAGTCCCTCCAGTGAGAAGGTCGCCATCTGGAAAAAGCAGCATGGAGACATTATTCAGGCACAAGTGCATGAAATTGGTGTTTCTGCATCTTCTGTCTCTCTTCTGGAAAGAAGAGGCTTGTAATTAAAGGAGTTGGTTTTGGAGGAAACATTATTCATTTGGTGTTATTCCTTATCATGTCAGCGGCTGACAGCTCGGTAGCACTGATGAATTGTTCCTTCGAGTGAGACATAACATACACCATTCCTAACTCTTCTTACCTATCTTCATTTTCAGTATACAATGTTTTCCTGTTGGCAGGGGAGCTGAACTTTGAGGCAAGGCTTATATGATGGATGTCATTTCTTCCTTTTCTTCTCCTGACCCCATCACAGTCCCTTGTAAGATCAAATTGTAAAGTCATGCTCTCTCCTGGGGTGGAGGCTGTGGGTGTCGGCCTGTCGGACAGAGGTTGGGACCTTGGGCTCCTTTGAGGCCACCAAAGGCCAACTATGGTGTCCTGGAAGCTGCTTTGGCATGTCCACCTTCAGCTTAGAGAAACCCAGAGTGTGTACCGTGGCCAGACATTCCTCTTCACAGCAGAGTGTGCAGTTTGCCTACTCAGTTGTAGACTTTCTTGTTTAAAAATAAGTTGAGAAAACATCAACAACCAATGTTGGTTTCTTAGCTTTGGTAGACACACTGTGGCAACGTACAATATTAACATAATGAGAAAGTGGGTAAGGGATTGACAGGATCGCTCTGTACTATATAACTTTTCTGTAAATTCAGAATTATTTCAAAATATATAGTATTTCATATTCCAAGTATATAGTACGTAACCTTCCTCCTTCCCTCCCTCCTTCTTCTTTCCTTTCTCCCTTCCATCCTTCCTTCTTCCCTCCCTTCCTTCCTCCTTCCTTCCTTCCTCATTCTTCCGTCTTTCTTTCTTTCTTTCTTTCTTTCTTTCTTTCTTTCTTTCTTTCTTTCTTTCTAGAAAAAGAATTAGGGGCACCTGGCTGGCTCAGTTGGTTAAGCATCCAACTCTTGATTTTGGCTCAGGTCATGATCTCATGGTTCCTGAGACTGAGACTCTCATTGAGCTCTGTGCTGATAGTGCAGAGCCTGCTTGGTATTCTCTCTCTCTCTCTCTCTCTCTCTTTCTGCTCCTCCTGTGCATGTCCCCACTCTCAAAAATAAGTAAAAGAAAGAAAGAAAGAAAGAAAAACATTAGAAAACAGAAAATGGGCACATAGGACATGAGAGCTGGGGGCTGGGTGGGAAGGGACTGTGAGGATGAGTGGCTGCAAGGCCTGTGAGCTCAGGGGAGGGGAGGAATGGGAGGGATGATTGAGGTCACTGCAGGAGACAAGGAGGACACCATGGCTCATGCTAAATGTGCCTGAAGTGGGTGAGGGGCTAAGTAATGGGGGAGAGGTATGTTTCTGATTGTAGGGGCAGGATTGGAGGTTAGAGCTCCCAAGGGAGGGGCCAGACTGGGGCTGTGACATCACTTAGGAGGGAGATAAGGAGGCTGCAGGGGCAGTGGCTGGAGCAGCAGAAATCAAAGAACACACAAGAGAATTCTGTTTAACCAAGGCTGAGATCAGCAAAAGAAGGGGGCCACCACCATAGACAGATGCCCTGGCCTCTTTTTAATCAGTCTGTGAGAAGAAAGGACGCCTGGGTGTGGCTGGTGTGAGAGGTGCGTGATTCGGTTGGTTCTGTTGGATCTGCAGAGAATAGGGAGGAACAAGCCAGAGGCAGGGGTTGGAAATTCAGTTCTAGCCCACAAAGGGGGAGGAGCCCTTCTGGGAGGGTGCAGCTGCCTGACCCAGGTCTTATTCAGCAAAGCATGAGCTGGATTTTACCTCGTTTTCCTCCTGGGATGAGCGGTACATCTGTGGGCAGCTATTTCATGCAAGGTCCATGTAGACCCCACTTGCAGAGGGAGACCCACACGTATAAGCTTAGGGGCTTATAAAGGAGTAAGACCCTCTGGAGCAGGGCCGGGCCCAGTGTCCACATGTTTCCAGGGCTTTTGGTGATACCTGAGCAAGCTTCCAGTTGCTGTTTCAGAGTCAAAATGGCCTATGTAGGAAAGCCAGGGCTGTGTGAGAATTAAGAGAAGGGGTGAGAAGGCACCACAGCCGGAGGGTGACAGATGACAGACTGCAGTTGCTAAAGTACCAAAGACAAGCTCTTTTTAGTGATTCTATACCTGTCCTGGCAAAGGCACAAAACGCACAAAAGCACAACATGTTTGCTCAAAGTCCCTGGGCTCTAATGACTGTCCTATGGGAGAGCACCCTGTCCACCAGGTGCACTGGGGCCTCCCATAAGACCATCAGTGCCCACTCTTGGGGGCCTTGATCTCAGAGACTAGACACTTGTATGGGCAGGGTGACTGCAGACCTGCCATTGGCTACCTCCTTGGGTGTGTGTGCCCAGGCTCAGGGTGCCACCCCCAGACACAGATCAGCCCCACCCCTGCTGGTGGAAGAGGTGCTAGCTGAGGCCAGGCATACGAAGGGTGGCCCTGTCTCAGGTCCCTAGCAAGGGAAATGACATTTTTGACCATTCAACTCCAAGCACTGTACCCATTATCTCTTTCAAAAATTATTGTGGAAAATTTCAAACATATACAGCAGTAGAGAAAGTAATAAAACGAATCCCCATGTATCTATCCATCACTTAGCGTCCACAGTTTGCAACTCATGGCCAATCTTGTCTCCACCCTCTCACTACCCACTTTCCCCCTCTGCACGGAATAATTCTAAAGCAACATCCCAGACATCATATCATTTCATGCATAAATGTTTCTGTATACTTATTTTCTCTTTAAAGAAATCACGAAACCCAAATAAAAATTGCGGAAAAGGAAGCAAGTGTGCCGAATGGGAAAGCTTTAGCAGGCACTGTGGGAGCGATCAAGCAGTTCTTGGTCTTTCTTTCTGGCATGTTTGTATTTGTCGCCTGCTGCTATGTGATTTTGGTCTTGCTGAGGCTGAAGGCACAATGAGCCTCAGAGAACTTTGTGCCCCATTTCAGGAAAGATGGTGGGGACTGGAGAGGACAGAGTGCTTCTGAGTGCGGTGCTGTGGTGCTTCTGAGTTTGGGGGTGGGGGGAGGTGAACGGCACTTAAGGGGGAAGCCTCAGATGTCACTCACCTGGGAAAAGGCTCATGAGGCAGGAGAGCCCTGGGGCTGAGAAGAGATTTTTGAACATAGGAAGAAATAAGCTTTGACATGAAGGGAAAGAAGTGGGAGAGTAGCCGGTAACAGCTGAGGAAGTCAAAATGCAACTGTGAGAACAGAAGTCCGAGTTCCCAGAGTCATTGCACTATACGAGTTAAAGTCAAAGTAGAATTAAAAATCTGAAACCCAGAAGGCTGTCACAGGGACTAGTTTTACTTAAACATGATGTTTGTGGGCAAGAGAGAAAGGACTTTCCTAGGAGATGAATATGTCTTTAAGAGACATGTGTGGAAGGGGCACCTGGGTGGCTCAGTTGGTTATGCATCCAACTCTTGATTTCGGCTCAGGTCAGGATTTCATGGTTCATGAGTTCGAGCCCCACATGGGGCTCTGCACTGACAGAATGGAGCCTGTTTGGGATTCTCTCTCTCCCTCTCTCTCTGCCCCTCCCACACACATACTCTCTCTCTAAATAAACTTTAGAAAAATGTTTTTAAAAGATGCATGGAAGTAGGTGGCCTGAATTTGTAGGAAAATTAAGACACATAAGGACTTCTGAAATTAGGCCAGAGGACCTAGACAGAGAGGTACAATCCTGATAATATGTTCTCGCTGGCATGGCAGAAGGGCAGAGAGACTGTCTCTGTCAGCAAATAAAGAGAGGAGCTAGAGGGACAAAGCCACTGAAGATCATAGGAAAGAGAAAAGTGATTCAAAAAACCTGAAATCAAGCACTTGATGAGAAATCACAATGCTGTGTTGGAAAATACTGTTGAGTTCAGGGGTGGAAAAAGTCTTGTGAGCAAGTAATTAAACGGGACTGTGTGTTAGAAAAATAGAACCACTTAGAAACAAATGAAAGTATGATTTAAAAAGTCTTTGAAAAGTATAAATCGCTCTATGGATGTGAGCACAGTGACTAAGGCCTTCTGCTAAAGGCAATCTTGGTTTTTAAAAATGCCAGGGGCCAGGCTGTCAGTGACTTACTTTCCTCTTGCTGCCTTTCGCGAGATAACTGACCCTAAAAATAGTGTCACTCTCCCCAGCCTGGCCTTAGAGCTCTTCATGGTGTGTCCGGACTCGAATTATTTCCAGAAAGGACTTCCATTACACTCCGGATGCGGTGGTGTGAGGGAGCAAGGAAGAGAAAAATGATGAGGTCCACTCTCACTATCTTATTTCTTAAACCCTGATGTGCCCTTTTTCACTGCAGCTGAAGTTCTGTAACATGAACCATAGCCCTGGTCTTGCAGGAAGTGGTGTTCCAACACCACACTCGGAACGGACCTTCCCACCAGAGCAAGGTTTCCTGGTGATGGAGGTGGAGACACGGCCTCGTAGGGGTCACAGGAACGCAGCCAGGCTGGGGCAACATCGGTGTGTGCGCGTGCGCGAGTGCATGTGCATGGGTCTTTTGTGTGAGTTGCCCTTTAGGTTTTCTTCCAGTGGTCTGGGCACCCAACCAGGGTGCTCTCGCTCATTTCCTCTATTTCCTTGACACGTGCACATGCACACGTGCGCGCGCGCACACACACACACACACACACAGACAGACAGACACACACCATTCTTCAAACGATTGATGTTAGAACCCACTCATCACATCATTGAGAGGTGACCAGGAAGGAGTTGGTTCGAACAAGAAACTCTACACCGGAAGTAAACATGGGCGACGGGTTCTAACAGCAGGGGATTTGAAAGAGTCACAGCATCACCCCCACAAGTGTCACTATCCAGATCGCTGGGGAAGGACAGTCATGGGCCAATGGAGACAGTGGCTTTTTTTTCCCCATTTTAAAGAAATCTTAAATATGACTAGTCTATCAAAAGTCCTTGTTACAGGAGTTTGAAAAATAGAAGTAAATGAACAAAGCAAACACTGATACCTTTAATGATGTTTCTTTACCAAGTGCATCATTTGTGAGACATCTTTATCTTCATAATAGAAGGATAATTAACATCACTAATTATCTAATTAAGTTCATTAAGCATCCACCAACAGTGCACCGTGAAGTTGACATTATGTTCTACTGTCAACAAATGCTTTTGATTTCTTAGGAAGTAATTAAAATGTAAATTAGCATGCAATTATATGCACAGGGGAAGTTTTGAATTAGATATTCATTTCAAAACTGCTTAGAGCAACATAGTTTTTGTTTTTTTCTTCAATAAAAGCAGACATTTTGCTATTAATGATATATATTAAAGTTGCCATTCTGTTGTTTAGTGTTTGAATCATTGCCAGGTTATAGCGCGGATATGACACAGAGTGTTCAGTTGATGTGTTTGCTACTGTGCTTTGTGCTTTTGTTCTTATTTGATCATTTTATTTCGTATGTTGGTTTGTTTGTGTCTTTTGTGTTTAAAAATACAACTGATTTTTTTTTTCTGAGAGCTTTCTGTGACTTAAATCTCTAGCTGACTTCGCCCTCTAAAGGCATTTTGGGTCAAATATTTTAATATATTCTCTCTGTCAGGTTAGATTCGGGGAACGGAATCAGTGGCTTGCTGAGAGCAGGTCACGCACATGCCCCTACAGACACAGGGAAGAGGGAGGCTGCACCGATGAGACTTGTGGTGTGGCCACCCTCGTTTGCAAGTTCACATTTCTCCTCTTTATAGGGTAGCCCTTTGGTTTCTGATGAAATATCATAACTTGGGGCCCCTGGGTGGCTCGGTCAGTTAAGTGTCTGACTCTTGAGGTCAGCTCAGGTCATGATCTCATGGTCGTGAGACCCAGCCCCGCAATAGGTTCTGCACTGGGTGTGGAGTCTGCTCAAGATTTTCTCTCTCTCCCTCTGCCCCTCTCCCCTGCTCCCATGCTCTCTCTCTCTAAAAAAAAAAAAAAAAAAAAAAAAAAAGAAGAAGAAGAAGAAATATTATAACTTTATTATAATGAGATGTTATAACTCTTGTACTAAATATAGCAACAGAATCCCCAGATATTTACTGGAAAAGAAGGTCCTAAGATAGAAACCATCATGTCCAAAATCTCAAAGTTCTCATTTTTCTGAAACAATCCCAATTGAATCTTAGAATGCCGGTGTTTAATTAAAGCTCACAATCTATTGTCAGAGCCCAGTGGTGTGAAATCCACCTCCACCATCTTTTCACATGAAGACACTGGGTCATTTGAGCATTGAGCTGATGTCACCTGTTTAGTGACGAAGAAAAGTCTCTGCTCATGATATTTGACCGTCCCCAATCACTTTTTGGATGATTTTTCCAGGGATGGGTTTAGGTGGTGCTGGATCCAGACCCCTCAGTTTTGTGTGAACAAGATTTCAGATAAATGCAGAGTGAATACAGTGGCCTAAAAGAGACTGTCCCTATTCTCTTGAAAGGATCCACATCAGAGTTTGGCCATGAGTAGAGCCTGCTGAATCATAGTCATCACTGTGGGTGCAGACGTCCCCATAGTCCAAGCAGAGAGAGGCTGGGTTTCCTGGGGCAGGGGGTGGGCGGGACAGCCTCGTGGTACAGGGACTGGTGAGGGACATGAGGCTGGCTGGACTGTGACAAGCAGTGGCATCACATTAGAGAAAGCCCACACAGGCTCTACATAGAGATGGGCAATTTGGAGGTGGGTCCTGACGTCTGTCCCAGCTCTGCCAACAAGCTGTGAGCTGTGGCATGGTCTGCATTTTTGTTCTCATTTGTCAGTCCAGAGGGGGCTCCTTTTTCCAGTTCAGGTGAAGGATAGTGGCTAGGCTGGCAGAGACCTTGGCCTGACCGATGGATCCCACTGCTAAAATCAGATGATGTTGACCTTCTCCTAACAGGCAGCAAGCACCTACCTCAGCAAACTGAATTGCCTCTTCCAGAATTTTCCTCTCAACTGTTTATTCTTAAAGCTTACCTTTTAAAAAATTTTTTTAATGTTAATTTTTGAGAAAGAGAGAGACAGAGACAGAGTGCAAGTGGGGGAGGGGCAGAGAGAAAGGGAGACAGAATCCGAAGCAGGCTCCAGGCTCTGAGCTGTCAGCACAGATCCCGACACGGGGCTCAAACCCACGAAATGTGAGATCATGGCCTGAGCTGAAGTCAGATGCTTAACCCACTGAGCCACCCAGGTGCCCCTCTTAAAACTTACCTTAAAATGTGGTCTGCTATATCATGACTTACTAAGAATTCAAAGTCCACACAAGAAATGAATAATCAATACCAACAGCAATTTACTTCATCCCACAGCTGGCTTGTTGTCCTGCATCCTGCTAATCACACATTTCCTCCTCTGTGACTGGCACAAAGGGATGGCAGTGTCATGATGCCCCCCAAATGTGCCATGACACTGAGGGCTCTGCCACCTGAGAGCGGCCCAAAACCACCTCTGAGTGCTTTTCTGGTCATTCAGCTTCACAGGACTGAGGCTAACGTTGCTATCTTCTTGGCAGCTAGATGATTTAACTGGAACCTTCTCCAAGACACCAGGCGCTGAGGTTATGCAAGTTCCACAAATCAGTGGAATATTCTCAACATAAGGTCCCAACCACCACCCGTTGAAAGGTGCACTGAATCTAAATTATCTTTTAAAAGTCTTTAGGGACAAATACTCGGTTCCTTCCCCCAGAGACATCTATCCAAACAGAAACGTCTAGTCTGAAAAAGTTTACCAGACCTTCTCACCTCCTTTTGCTAGTTATTTTCTGACTTTCTTTCTTTTGCCTCTGTAGTATTTTTATTACACAGACAGGCTGTGTTTATATGTCATATGTGATAGGTGTCATTGAGGAATATTGCAAAGTAACTCGAGGTCCAAGTCTGCAGCTCAATCCACAATATTCTAATGTACACAACTACTTCATCCTGTGCAATTAAACAACATAGGAATTTATTGAATAGACATAGCATTCCTCTCTAAAAATATAGAAATGAATAGCCCATGATTCCTATATTTAAAGAATCCTTTTGCTATTTATTGATCTCCCTACTTAGATGGCATCTAAGAAGAATTACAGTAGATGAATTTTTGAAAAAAAATGTAGATAGGTCAAGATTTTGTAAATTGAAACAGATTTGAAATTAATTTAGGGACCTGGCAATTAAAGGAATCATGGGTTGAATCCTTTTGAAAACTGAAGACAGTCCTTTACTTTAAAGCCGAATTATACCCAGGAATTTATTTTGAGGCTCAGACTTTCTAATGTGCGACATACCTGCATCCCCAAAACTAATGTTGTAGTTGGGGGAAGGTATCATCCTCCCAAGAAATGCTTTCAGTTTTGAAAAATTATGACATAAGAATGGGAGAAACACCTTTTTGTTTACCTCTCTGAAGTTGGATTTTTAAAACTTAAATGTATTCATCAATGCAAGAACGTTTTTGAGTTCATAAGACAGAGTGTCCCAAACTCAATAAATGATAAAACGGCAGATGGCCGTGGAGTGGAGAGTGAGCGCGCGGCCCTCCCGAGGCGCTGCTGCCATTCACAACCCGCTAGGCCCCACTCCCAGCTCGGCCACCAGGTGCCTGCCACGTGCGTTACAGCCGCCTTCTCGCCCTGGGACCCATCTATTATGAGAAACCATTTTGGTTAATTAAAAAAGTGTTCCAAAGTCTCAGAACAGGAAGTTCTGAAATTTTCTCCTCTTTGCTGTTGTCGATGGGGGTTGGTGAAGACTCGTCTCCGTGGCCCTGGCGGGGGTGGGGAGAGTGGAGACAGCAGAAAGTAGCATGGCAGTCCAGTCCTGGTGGCCTGGGAGGAAATCTCAGGGGTCCTCGGGTGCTGGTTGATCTATTAGTATGATTAGGGGTGCTGAAGGAAGTAGCTGAGGGCGTTGAGTAAATCAAAAGTGCAATTGAATGGGTCTATGTCTGATTGGTTCTTGCAAATGGCCCCTCACTCATGGACCTCTATGTCTAAGAGCTGCTGTTTGGGCTGGGGTGACAGATGAGGTGTCCACTCACAGTTTGGGAAACAGACTGTAAGCAAAAGGGAATAAATGAGAAAATATTAGATAGTGTGACACAATCTGGAGGAGACAGATGATGTCCTAGAGACTGCCTCATGACCACTGTGGGTTGGATGTGATAATTCACTTGAGAGGAAAGAGTAGCCATCCAGCACCTGGGGAATGTTGATTCCCGAAATGGTCCCAGCCAGTGCCAGGCTGGATGGTGGAAATGAGTTTGTATATTTGAGAACAGAGGGAGATCCATATAAAAGGGGCATGGAGCTCAAACGAGAGAGTGATCCAGGTGGAGGGTGGCAGGAACCAACTGTCAAGTGCTGTTCCAGCTTCTCTGGGGGATCAGAAAATAAGTCTGCATCCATGACTATATCTGTATCTATCTCTATTTCCGTCGCTCGCTCGCTCGCTCGCTCTCATCTTTAAGTACCCATTTCTTCGCCATACAGTCCCTCCTCCAACATCCCTTGCACATTCATTGATTTCCTATCAATGAATCGTATTCATTGATAGGAAATCCTATCGTATCCCAGGCCCTGGAGTTAAGGCCAGTGGATACAGACACAGTCCCTGACTGGGGAGTCCCACCTTCTAGGAGGGTGAAATAATTACAGGAGGTAACAGGAGGTTAAGGCTCAAGAGGTGCCCAGATGAGACAGGGCCTCACTTGAGCTTCTTGAGGTGTTTGAGCGGAGACTTGGAGGAGGAGGAAGGGGAAGAAGGATGTGAGGGAAGATTGGTAGTGAGGAAGGAGCCCCTTCAGGCACAGAAGGACAGTGGTGACCATCTATCTGCCTTGTGGGTTAGCTGCTAGTCTGGTGTTACTGGAATATCATATCCAGTTTATCTTCACTTAATTTCATGTATTTACATTCTGATTCACTCCCCAGAGGATTTATGTTACCTTTAGATAAGGATGCATGTGCTAAAACACAGAAATGAAATCAGGAAAAATAATAATAGAAGAAGAAAGCCAATTCCTGGGGAATTAAGATCATGAACATGCATCTATAAAGAGTAACACCAAGTATATACACTGTGCTCCAGCTTTCTCGCCACCATTGTGGAAAGGAGGCAACAGAGTTCATGCATTTATTCCCCACTCATCGATTACACTTCTGCCAAGAGGTGGAAGAGCTCGAGAACAGGGCTGTAAGGAGAACGTAGCAGATGGCCCTGTCCCGCATCTCCTTGCCACCCCTACTGGGAGTTTTTAAGGATCTGATCTGACCATGTCATGTCCCTGATCAAAACCCAGCATTTATGGCCACGCTGTCGGGATAGGACACCGACCCACAACCACGGTGCGAGCCTGACCTCGCTGCTTTTCTAAGTCCATCCCTCACTCCAGTCCTGCATAGTCTGCAGGTCAGACCCATGTCTGGTTATAATGTACCCTGTCTTCTCCCATCTGTACCCTTGGACAAATGGTGGGTCTGTCTGCCTGAACGAGCCTCCCCCTTCCAGAGGACCAACAGCTTTTCCTGGACTTTAAATCCGCTGCCCCTTCTGAAAGCCTGCCAAGCCCTCTCCAGCCTGGCTGCACAGCGACAGCTATCTATTTTTCATGCAACAGTGGCCGCATCTGTGAGGGCCCAGCCTAAGGGAGGGGGGAGGGGTTGGTGTTGATTATGTTACCCATGAGCCACAAGCAGCCCAACAGTGGGTGCCTACTGGCAAGTCCTGGGGTGACCTCCCAGGAGAGCTGAGGTGAGCAGGTGTGTGCAGCATCAAGGAGGACAGGGGTTGGGTCAGGGCCACCCTCAGGTAACTCCTCTGTAGGCCCAGGCTGCTGCCAGGGCCATCCTGAGAGCTCAGGTCAAGAGTTCTGCTCTGGAGGTGGGCAGTGACAGGACAGTCCTGGCCAAGGCGGCCTTGTCTCTCTTCTCAAGGCCTAAAGACGGAATCCTTCCTACAAGTTCCCATCCCCTTTTGTTTTTTCTCTTCGAAATGGCAGTTGCAGGGTGCAGACTGCCTCAGCACTAGGCATTATCTGGAGTGAAAACTCTGCCATAACAAAGCATCACAGACTGGGGGCTTCACCAACAGACATCTCTTTTCTCACACGTCCCATCTGTCAGAGCCTCATGGAGGCCCTGACACCCAAGGAGGAGGCAAAGAGGAGGGAGGGCGGCTTCCTCGCGAAGACATGGTACCTGCAATCCCAAAGCTTTTGTCCTTTGCTACACCAGAGTGTTGTTGCTGTTGTTTTAAGTAGTCCTGCTCCATGCACTCATGACGATTGAATTTAATAAAAACATCACAGTTCAAAAAAGGCAAATTGGAAACCGCCGTTCATCTTGGAAATTAATATGTGAGTGAATTTAACAAGAGATGAATTGCGCTGTGGTGATCTGGTCCCTCCTCAGCCACTCCGAGCACCAGTTGTTTGTCATTATTGCTGGAAATATGATTATTACTCTGGTATTGCTTGACATTTATTAAGAATCCAGGGGCTATGTCTCCATTGCAGAGAAAAGTGCAATTTTGTGGGCACTTGGATAAAAGAGCGTTTCCTGACCTGAGTTGTCCAAATAGATATCCTGCAAAGACCCCTTGACCATGACCTGGCTCGCTGGGCACACACCCCTCCTTCATGATGGGCTGCTGACATTTTACAGATGCCCATCAATAGATATTATACTGGTTTACAAACACACAAGGAAAGCATTTAATTGCTTCTGTCTTGTAACCCAAACCAGGCCTCCACCAAGGACTTATATTTAAAGGTAGATGTGTCAGCCTTTTACAGAGAAGGCATAACAGAACTTTATTGAATGTTTCACAGCCAGGAAAATCCTGAATTTCAGATGGGTTTAAAGTACAGGGGGGTGTGAGGGCCAAACCTGAATGTATTGCCACTGACCCTGATGGATCTCCTTAGTCCTGACCACATGGAGGGCTTCACTCCACACAGGGAGTAAACAGCTGCAGAGAATATGACCCAGAGGAGTGACAAGGGTCTGTGAGTTTCTCTTCAATCTCTCAAACTTTTATTGTTATCTCTGTTTACCTGGCCCTTGGGGACAGAGATGGGCAATGTCTCCAAGGAGCTTATTCTAAGGAGTGGGGGTGCGGAGGGTGCTGGTTGGAAACCCAGCCACTATAATTCATAATACTGCTCTCACAGTTTTTCACTCTACCGTGAGAGTCCTGATGCGGTTTCCAGGAAAGAGAAGAGTATTAATGATGGTTTCATGATAACTACAAAGTGTGCGCACAGAGTATGCTTCCTTCTGTCGCTCACTGCCACCCGGTGATATTACACTGTTCATCAAATCTCTCTTCTTCTCAGCCCCCACCAATGGAGAAGAGGTGATTAGTGAGTGACAATGAGAGTGACCAATGAGAACGTGAGTTCCATGGTGCGGGCGGTGTCTCTTCCACATCTGGTTTCATTCCTGCTGCCTCTGTGAATGCGAGCTCCCCTGAATTTGACTTGAACCTGTCTCTTTTCTCTTTGGCCAGAGAAAGTCAGGGGTTAAAGCACTCTTGATTTGACACCAAAATCGAACGGCATGGTTATTGCTTTTTCTTTATGGAATTATTAGTGAATACTTAGAAACTTAAAAAAATTGTAAAGAAGATTACTTGCAGTGGAGTCATTACATAGGTTAAGTTTAAAAAGATATCCATGAGATGAAAATCAAGTTGTGGACAATACTCTTAAAATTCCCTCACATTGTTCATTGAGAACAATACCATTTGTGACTTTGTGAATTTAATACCATTCTTCTGTATACCCACCACGTAGTTTTCCCACCATTTGGGGGATTAATTACTATTTTGTTGTTACGTGTCTGATGAAGTGGTTGGCTTGTGCAATTAAGGAGAATGAGATTTACCAAAAAATCATTCGTGTCTTTAAACATGAGAATTACACTCAGCAGAAGAAATTGTTTATACCCAAGGGAAATGTGGAACTGTGTCCAGCTGGGAGAGCAGTGACTCTTATCTTCCATCTCAGTTTCATGATGGGGTTTAGGTGGAAAGGTGTGAGAATTTCATTGTATTTTCTAACATACTTTTTATCTAGGAATACCTTTCACATACTTTCCATATTCATATTCAATACTGCTATATATGCCTCACCCAGCTTCACCTGTTGTTAACATTTTACATTACCATGGTGTATTTGTCACAGCAAAGAAACTGACATTGGTACATTATTAGTGACTAAACTCCAGACCTTATTTTGCTTTCACTAGTTTTCTGACTGGTCCAGGATCCAGGGAGGGGATTACATTACATTTAGTTATCACGTCTCCTTAGGGTCCCGTGATTTGTGACAATTTCTCACACTTTTCCTTATTTTTCACGACCTTGACAGTTTTGAGGAGTACTGGCCAGATGTTTTTGGGAGTATGCCTCCATTTTGGTTTGTTTAATATTTGTCATAACTAGCTTGGGGCTGTGAAGCTTTGGAAGAAAGATCACAGAAGAGAATGTGCTTCTCGTCACATTGCATCAGCTCAAGGGGCGTGACACCTGTGTAAATCATCACATGGTCCTGATGGTGTCTGCCAGATTTCCCCACTGCAGAGTTCCTCTTGTTGTCTTCCCATACGTGATTCTTTGGAAGCAAGTCCTTAATTCCAGCCCACTCTTCAGGGTGGGCCTCTGGTGAGAAAAGCATCTACATATATTATCTGAAATTCTTCTGTAAGGAAGGTCTGTCTCTTCTGCCCCATTATTTATTTATTCAATCTTTTATTTATATCAGTAGGGTCTCACCCATATTTATTTTATAATTTGGGCTATCATCCATTAAGCCTGTTATTTATCTTGTGCTCAGATCGCTCCAGCTTTTTGCTGAGAGCATTTAATTGATCTCACACTTGCTTTCACTGTAGGTCTCTTGATCTTTTCTCCATTGATCACAAATATGAATCCATATGCAGTTTATTTTAGTGCATCCCTACTGTAATCATTCTAACATTTTTGGAGTGTGTATTATTCGGGATAAGTTAGGTTATGTTGCAGTAACAAATACCCTCAGATTGAATTGTCCTAAGATAGCAGAGGCATGTATCTCACTTGTGTTACATATGCACTGTGAGTTGGCCAGGAGTCTGCTGGGCCTTGTCCTCACTCAGGGACATTAGCTCGTGGAGCAGCCATCCTCTAAAACATTGAGTGTTACCATGGCAATTAAAAAAGAATTTAGCAAATTGCTCATGAGTCTTTCAAGCTTCCGCACACTTTTCCCCAGCCTCACCTAGCTCAAAGATAGCAGGAAGGGCAATCATGCCATGTACCTATAGGAGAAGAGAACTGAAAATATTTGGCCAACAGCACGATTGACCAGTGTACTGTTTTTTCTTTTAGGTTTTCTTTTCTATGCAAATCTTCACAGATTTAACTGTTATCATTGTTAGCATATGCTTGTCTAACCTCCTTTTAAAAATATCAATATATCAAAAACCTGGTTCCATATCATTAAATCTTTTTTTGCCACCAGGGCTGCAGTAAACAGTTGTATAGGTTGCATGCAAAGGCATCTGGCCAGAATGGCAAGAGGAAGCCGAAATCCAGCCTTTGTTCCATTATTCAAGCCATCCATCCCGGTCCAGGACAGTGTCTGCCCAAAGGGGACACAAAAGTGCTACATGGGCTAGCGGTGGCCCTTTGGGAGAGCATGCTTTGTATGACTGCATAAGACTGTCTCATAAGGAAGAGCCAGCCTCCCATGTGCTGCATATTTACATGGTTTCATTTTGTGCTGCGATACCTAGGATGGTGGAAAATGTTGTCAGCGAATATTTGTGTACGTATCTTATGATTTCTTTGCAAGAAATTACTAGTAGGGAAAATGGTGAGGATTCAAGAGATGTACAGAGTGTCAGCACACAGTAGATAACAGTCCAGGTGAAGAGTTTAGTCCTGGACCCAGCACGTGTGGTGCTTGCTTGGAAAGGCCGGGACCCCTAGCTGTAATCTTGGCCCCAAGTTTCTGAGCAGGGTCTGAGGGGCTGTCTTCAGCTGCTGGCCTTCCTTGTGTTTGCAGGGTCACACAGCTGTGATTACAGGGCTAATGATGCTTTAAACAAACAAGTGTAACAACCATCATCAGAGGACAGCAGGCACTTCCTGTGGGGCAGTGTGGGTAGCAGGGTCACCAGCAGCTGGCCGGCCCCAGGGGTGCCTTGGCAAAGTGGGCCCTACCAAGCTGAGGTCAGCTCACTTACAGGTGAGCCCACGGTGGGATGTGCCCCAGTCCCCAGTCTAAGATCTGGTCTGGATCCTGTAGCCAAACCCTTCCCTCAGAAGACACTGGGAGAGCAGGGCACGAGCTCTAAAACAGATCTGGACCATCTCAAACCTCCAAACAGCCTTCTGAGGCCCTTTGTTCTACTTCAGAGGTTCTCAAACTCTTTAACACACAGGCAGTTGCTAAGCAAAGGCTATTTAGTTCCAATAAGTGATGCAGAGCTCTGCTCTGAATTTGTCCCTGATCGATGTGCCTGCCACATTCACTGCCGCCCAGGCAGATGGGCATCTGCCCTTGAACCGACCCAAAGCACCCACCTCCTGTCTCCACATCCCAAGTGTGACAACTTTCCAGAGCATGAAAGGTCTCAGAGCCCAACAGGAAAGTAGTGTTTGCCTAGCACTGTGGAGACGCACAGGGTGGAAATGCACATGGGGGAGACACACATAATGGTGGCCTCCAAGAACTCATCTTCCGGTGCTGCCATGTCCTTGGAGTGTTTTGTTGGAGTCATTCACCCTCGCTTATCCCACTTACCATCATGCAGATTTGTCAGGAGACTAAATATTAAATGTAATCATGCATATGGAAACTTCTTTGTCTGCTGTAAAGTGCTAGGTCCTTCCTTTCACCTCTGAGCACGAAGAGCCTCCCTTCCCAACTACTCATGTCAACCTCTACTTGGGCTGCCGATCTCATTCTTTCTTGCTTATCTGGCAGAACCTGCACCATCAGGAACCTTTTCCTTTGCTTTTTAACCTTCTCCCATCCACTGCCAAGCTCCCCTCAGCACATTGAAACACTTGAGTCCTGTTCTTCCTCTCTTATCCTATGACCCTTCTCCCACCTCTTTTTCTCTTCTTCAGAGTCAAGTTTCTTGAATGAGCCTATACTCATTGTCTCCATTTCCTTATCCCCACATTTCTAGTTGACTTATTGTTATCTAATCATTCCTCTGAAACAACTCACCAAAGTTACCAATGACCAGTTTCTGCAGGCAAGTCCAACGGATGTTTTCAGCCCTCATCTTACAGGACTTCTCTGGTGCATTCACTATGGTTACATGGCCCTTGGCTTCCATGGCCTCTCTTTCTGATTTTCCTGAAACCCCTCTAACCTTTCTCCTCTTGGCCTGAACTTCGCTAGTGTTCTCCAGCTTTCGTACCTTGTCTCCTCAGTCTCCTCTCTGTACCTACTCTCTAGGAGGGATCTTATCGTCTCTTGGGGTTTGCCTATCATCTGGTTGCTTATAACTCACAAATTTATCAACCTGGGGTGTCTCATCTGAGCTTTATTCTAGGGATGTGCAGCTGTACCTCTGACATTTGAATTCAGCATGTTACACATCACATCACTTAAACTTGATCTTTCTCCCATTCTTGTGATCTATCTCTCTCTTTTTTAAATGTGTATTTATTTGAGGGGGAAGGGGCAGAGAGAGAAGGAGACAGAGGATCCAAAGTGGACTCTACACTGACAGCAGAGAGCCTGATGCGGGGTTCGAACTCACTTACCACAAGATCATAACCTGAGCCGAAATCAGAAGCTTAACTGACTGAGCCACCCAGCATCCTCTCTTAATTTTTTTTTTTTTAGTTTATCTCATTTAATTGACTCATTTAGACAAACCATAAATTTTGGAGAAATTCTTACCATTTCATACAGTCACTGATTTCTACCAATTTTACATTTCTTATGGTTCTTGAATTTGACTTCTTCACTTTACTCATTCCACCATCTGATGTCTCACTTGTACTGTCGTGGTAGTGTCCTAAGGGGCCTCCCCACACATCTAGTTTTGCCTTCTTTAATTCATCTTTCAAATTGCTGTGAGAGTGAGCCATCAAACATACTAATGGACCATATCAGACTTCTATTTAAAACCTCTCCTTTAAGATAATAGCTAAAACAACATCTCAACCACAGAACCTTCCCTGAACATGATTGGTGGTGAGGTCTCCTCTTCTGTGTGCTTACTGGGTCCTGTGTTACCATGTCCTGTGCATACCTCTGTCTCCACATTGGCCACGGCAGCTCATAACCATCTATCTCTTCCATAAGACTCCCCAAAACCAGATACGAGGTTCATCCTTGTACTCCAGTGCCTGGAAGATGGATAGGAGGTAGAAACGAATCTTTTCTGAAGTTAACAATAGACAGTAAATTTGATATTAGAAATGAGGTATCTAAGCAAGGATGCAAACAACCCCAGGCTATGGCTATTGTAGCTAGGCTATTTATTTGAAGAGTAAAGATGGTTGATAACTTAACTCATACATACAGCATTTTATCTAATTGTGAAGTTTGAAGAGGACATCTAGGTCAACTGTTTTCAACTGACTTATCTATGACCTACATACAAATAGTCTCTTTGGGTGACCCTTTTCAGTTTACAAAGTACTTTCATTCTAGAGTCTCATTCTATCTTCATTATTCTCTTTGGAATAATCAGAAGAGATACCGTGAACCTCAGTTTATAGACAGTAAATCAAATTTCAAAAAAATATTAAGTGGTTTGCCCATGTACTATAGCTAGTAAGGACCAAGAACCAAGGTCCCTGGACTTCTCCTCTTTCTACCTCATTTAGCAACACGGAGCAACATGGAAGTCTGGACATCTTTTCATATGTCTTGCTGAAGTCTGCCTGCCTGAAACTCCCTGCTCTGTTCCCAGTTAATCCCCTGGGTCGTCCACACAAGGCCCATCCATCCCTTTTTGGCAAGATGGCACAAGTGCTATTTGATAGGAGCTGCTTTGTGTCCAAGTGCTCCCCCAGAGTTCTCTTCTCCTGCTGCAGGTCTCCAGAGCATTGTATATGAAAGAAGTCTGGGCTTCTGCCTTAGATGTAAAATTAGTCAAATTCGTCAGCATTTTATGTCACTTACAATGCTCATAATGATTGCTTTACTTATAAATGTGTATAAACATGTGTAAACAGCCATATTAAAGAAAATTTTGCAAAAAAAGGAAATAAAAGAAAAGAAAGAAATCATCGTATTCCCACTACTTCAAAACTGTAACTGGGGTTTTAAAATTATATTGTTTTTATATTTTTGAATCTTTGCTGATGAACACTTTTTTAGTTTACTGAAAGGTTACATAGAAAAAAGTGTTTATATCACAAATATACAGATTTAAGAATTTTAACAGAATGAACATGTGACCGGTACCCAGATAAGAAAATGTAGCATCGTATTATATTATATTATCCAGAAGCACTCCCAAACCCCATGTTCATTCCTGGTCACTAGACCCCTCTTTCCTCCAAGTAACCACTATCCTTGAATCTAATATCACAAATTAGTTTTTCATGTTTTTACTTTTATGTAAATGAAATAATGTAGTATATATGCTTTTTCTCTGGCTTATTTCACTCCAGACTATGTTTGTGCAATTTATCTTTGTCATTGCATGAAGTAGTAATTCATTCACTTTCATAGTGTTAGAACAATAATTCTCAGCACCCATTTATCCTCTTAAAAATGATTGGGAACTCCAAAATACTTTTGTATATGTCTACTCTATCTATTGATGTTTACCACATTAGAAATTAAAACAAAATTTAAAAAGTAATGTATTTATTAATTCATCTAAAAAAAACAGAAATAAACCTATTATATTTAAATATAAATATCACTTTTAATGAATAACTGCTTTTCAAGACAAAATTTTATTAAAAGGGTAGTATTGTTATATATTTTTGAAAGTCTCCTTAATGTCTATCTGGCTTAGTAAGAGGACAGCTGTATTCAATTCCTGTATCTGCTTCTTTACTCAATCAGTTGTACTATATATATTTTTTTGGGTTGAAATATGTGAGGAAAATCTAGCTCCCTGTAGATATGCAGTTTGAATTCAGAAAGGAAATTATAGACACTCTTTGATACTACACCAAAACTCAACAAGTAGTAGTTTCTTAAAGGTTAGTTGAAACCTTTATCAGTGAAATTTTTGTCCATTAAACATATTGATCTATTTTGCACTTTGAGTGGATATTTTAACTCATACATAATTTTACAACATGCATCTAACACGCTTTTGGAATATTGGTTCCTTGAGTTACGTAGATCTCCCTAATGTTGACACATTTCCTTGTACAATATGGAAAAACCATGTTCATGTCACTACCAATCTTAAAGGAAAAATTTTTAGCTACTGTCAAGCTCACAGAGGCAAATACACGTTTTCTAACATTCTAATATTTGAAATTTGAGAGCTCAGTTTTATCATTGACAGAAAATACTGTCAGTTGTTTTATTTGAGATGACAAGCTTACTTTATTTATTTTACTTCTTTTGTTGCTATTGTGAATGGAACTGTTTTCTTAATCTCCTTTTAAGATAGTTTGTTCTTTGTGTATAGAAACATGACTCATTTTTTTATGTTGATTTTGTATCCTACAACTTTCTTGAATTCATTTATTAGTTCTAACAGTTCTCTCTCTCTCTCTCTCTCTCTCGCTCTCTCTCTCTCTTTTGATTGAGTATGTAGGGTTTTCTACATATATGATTATATCATCTGTAAACAGAGATAATTTTACTTCTTCCTTTCTCATTTGGATGTCTTTTTTTTTTTTCTTATATAATTTCTCTGACTAGGAGTCCCAGTACTATGTTGAATGGAAGTGGTGAGAGTGAGCATCCTTGCTTTCTGGTGGATCTTAGAGGGAAAGCTTTTGGTTTCCCCCATTGATTATGATGTTAGTTGTGGGCTTTTCATATATGGCCTTTATTGTGTTGAGGTAAATTTCTTTTATACTTCTTTTGTTGAGAGTTTTATCATAAATAAATGTTGAACTTTGTCATATGCTTTCCCTGTGTCTTTTGAAGTACTCATGTTTTTTTTTCTTTCATTCTGTAAATGTGGTATATTACATTAATTGATTTGCAGATGTTGAATCATCCTTTTCTTCTAGGGTAAAATCTTACTTGCTCATGGTGTCTTATTATTGTAACGTACTGTTGAATTCTGCTTGCCAGTATTTTATTGAGGAATTTTGCATCTATATTTACAGGTATATTGGCCTGTAGTGTTCTTTTTTTGTGATGTCTATCTGGCTTTAGTATCAGGATGATGCTGGCCTCATAAAATAAGTTTGGAAATGTTCTCTCTTCTTCTATTTTTTGGAAATTTAAGAAAGATTGGTATTAATTTTATAGTGACACATTATGCTTTATCTATTGCTGATTTCAACTGATTTTTTTTTCTCAAATTTGGTCTCTCATTCTCTAACTGCTATTTATGCCCAGGCCTGAAATTTTCTTTGAGAGGGGGAGTTTTATTTACAGATTTAGTTTCTATAATAGACATTGCACAATTCATATTTTCTGTTTCTTTTCGTATCAGTTTTGGTAAGTTATGTTGTGTCTAGTTTATCCAAATCAGCATAAAATTCCTCATAATTATTCTTTAAATGTTTGTAGAATCTAGAATAATGTCTCATTTTCTCATTCTTGCTGCTGGTAATTTTTGACTGTTTCCTTTTTTCTTATCAGGATTTCTGGGGGAGATATTTTCCTTGGGTTTAAATTGTTTTTCAGATTTCTTGATAGATTAATTTACATGCCTGTTTTTTTCTAATAATACCATTGATGATTACATATACTCCCGCAAAAAAGTTTTGTCATACTTCATTATATGATATTTTTATTTTCATATAGGCTAAAATATTTTCTAACTTCCATTTTAATATCTTCTTTGACCCATGGGTTACTTAAAATAATATTGCTTAATTTTTAAATATATGGGGATTAAGAAAAATATTTGCTTGTAATCCCACCATGTTCAAAAAGTATATTCTGTGTAATTTCAGTCACTTGAAATTATTTTACATTTGTTTCATGTTCCATCCTGTGGCAGGTTTTAGTAGTAATTCCATTTGAACATTCTATATCATTTGATTTTCTGCATTTTTTTAAAACAATTGATCAGATCAGGCTTGCTTACTACAGTCTTCAAATATTCTTTATTTCTGTCTTTCTTGTCAGCTTGTTCTATTAGTTCTGAGACATAAGTTAACATCTTCCAGTATGATTGTAAACTTGTTTGCTTCTCCTTTCACTTCTGTTATTTTATATATTATATATTTTGAAGCTATATTAATAGATGCCTCACATTTAGAACTTACACTTTCCTAGTATATTTATTCTTTATCATTATGAAGCATCCATCTTTATTCCTAATACCAATTCTTACTTTAAAGACTACTATTTGTACAGCTTTCCCAGATTTCTTTTGGTTAGCTTTGTCCAGTTTATTTTTTTTTTACCATTGTTTTACTTTCAACCCTTTGTGTCCTTATTTCAAGGAGTGTCTCTTTTTAAGTAGCATTTACTTAGGTTTCCCTTTTTGATACAGTGTGACTGTTTATCTTTTATTTATAGCATTTAGTCTATTTACATTGAATGTAATTAATGATGATTTTAGTTTAAATCTATCATTTAAAATTTTCTGTTTGTAATATCTGTTATTTATTCCTTTTTTCTCTGTCAACATATTATCAGCTATTTAAAATTATTGTACTTCCCTTATATTCCTTGGAAGTCACATATTCTTTCATTATGTGTTTAGTGGTTAGCCTAGAAATAACAACGTGCATATTTGTTTTACTGAAGTCTAATGGAGATTAGACCCTTTTTCCAAATTTAAATTTTTTTAATGTTTATTTATTTTTGAGAGCAAGAGAAAGAGAAGGATACAGAGAGTAAGGGTGGGGTGGGGGGCAAAGAAAGAAGGAGACACAGAATCCGAAGCAGGTTCCAGGTTCCAAGCTGTCAGCACAGAGCCTGACGTGGGGCTTGAACCCACCAACTGTGAGATCATGACTTGAGCCCAAGTCAGATGCTCAAACAGCTGAGCCACCCAGGGACCCCTCAAATTTTTAATTGAAGAAACAGGACACTATTTCATTTACCCCATCCATCTTTTGTTATTTTATCATGTATTTTAATTCTCAAATCCTGTTATTATTATTATTGCTTTATTGTTATTTTCTAACAGCCAATATCCATTTAGAAATACTAATATGTTTACCACTTTTATAGTCTTTCATTCATTCCAAAGATTGATGCTTCAATATGAAATCATTGTCATTCTACCTAAAAAGCTCCTTCAGTGTTTTACTTCATGCAGTTCTGCTGGTAACACATTCTCTCAGTATTACTCTCCTGCAAATGTCTTAGTTTATCTTTATTTTTTTATTTTTTTAATGTTTTTACTTATTTTTGAGAGAGAGAGAGACAATGTGAGCAGGGGAGGGTCAGAGAGAGAGGGAGACACAGAATCCAAAGAGAGGCTCCAGGCTCTGAGCTAGCTGTCCGCACAGAGCCCGATGCGGGGCTGGAACCCACGAACCATGAGATCATGACCTGAGCTGAAGTCGGACGCTTAACCGACTGAGCCACCCAGGAGCCCCTAGTTTGTCCTTATTTTGGAAAGATATTTTCACTGAGTGGAGGCTTTGAGCTTGTCAGTTTTTTTTCTTTCATGACCCGAAGATGTCATTTCATTGTCTTCTGGCCTCTATCATTCTTACTGTCACCTCCTTAAAGATAATATGATCTTTTACTATCTTTTTTTTTTTTTTTTTTTTTGCAGTTTCATTGTGATGGGCTTCTGTGTGGTTTTCTAACTGTATTTTTCTTGTTTTGGGTTTACAGAATTTCTCAAATCTGTGGCTCAATGCCTTTCATCCATTTGGGAAGATTCTCATTAACTTTTCAGATATTGCTTCTGATCTATTCTTTGTCCCCTCCCCTTTTGAGACACCAATCCACATATGCTAGATGCTTTCTCTATATTACATATGTATCTATCTTTATCTCTTAAGTATTTTGCATACTTATATCTCATCATAGTTTGCAAGAATATTTCTTCCATTTTACTCACCCTCTGTTCAGTTGTATCCATTCTGCTGTTAAACTTACCTATGGAGTTTCTAATTTCAATTAATTCATGTCCCAGCTTTAGAATTTTTATCTGGTTATTTTTCATAGATTTCATATCTCTTGCAAAAGTCTCCATACTGCATTTTTTTGGAATACCTTACTTGCATTATTTTAAGGTCCATGTGTGGTAACTCTAATATCTGGGTAAACGTGGGGGTATGTTTTTATTATCTGCTTATCTGTTCATCCTTTTTATAGGGACATCTAGTAATTTCTGCTTGACTACTGAACATTTTGTATGAAAATTCTGTTAGAGGCTTCAGATGGTGTGATCCTTCTCCAGAAAGGACTTTCTTTGCCTTCAGGCATGTACTTGGAGTGGGGGCAGATCACCATAATGTACTCAGAAGCTGAGCCCGTTGGAAGTTCGGTTTCAGCTTTGTAAGACCTGGTCTATTTCCAATCTGCCTTTATTCCTCTGGGGCAGCCCTTGAGAGATCCCACTTTAAAGCCCAAATCTAGTGGTTTTGGCAAATCACACTGCTTATAAATCAGAAACTGCCTAAAAGAGAACATCAGTGCCCAAAGCTGGACTTGCTTCTCTGTACTGTCCTATTTCTGGACTCCTGGTCTCTTACGGCCTAGATGTCTTGGTGAGCCTGAATTCCTATTTTTGTCTCCTTAGCCACCTGAAAGCACCATAAGTTCTGTTAAACTTCTCTGCTTCTTAGCCACCACTTTCTGCTAAGATTCTTACCCTCTTGTGTTATTTGCAAACTTGCAAATATCTCAGGGGCAAAAAATCATAGATATCGGGCATTGGGTACATCTCAGTGAGAAGATCTTGTCTCCTTAAGTCTTGGCTCTCTTGGTAGCTCTCTGCTGTCCTAAAGCAGATTATTCAAAGATGGCTTTTCTTTTTATTCTTGGGAGGAAGATTGACCTGTTGTAAGCTAACTCATGACAGCTGGAAGTGGAAGTAACCCATAGACGTGTGTGTGTGTGTGTGTGTGTGTGTGTGTGGTGTCAGCATAGGTAAAGTCTTTATTGATGAGGTTGTGATTGAGTTGGCCAGCAAAAGTTGTAACTGTTATTTCCCCTGATAATTGGTCAGAATAGAGACATTCTATCAAAATCATGGCTGTCATTAATCTGTGATCTGTTTTCTCTCTTCCAGGATTTCGTGTCATGTATCGAGAACTACAGAAGAAAAGGACAAGAACTATATGCATCTTTATACAAAGATCATGTACAGGTGAGAAGCAGGACAGCTCTTTTCCTTCACAGAAGACTGGAATCTACCCTGAACCTGAAATAAAGTCAGGAAGGCCTTTGGTTTAACGTCTAGTTGGCTAAGTCAATAATTGGCCAGCAATGATTCAGACCTACTTGTATAACCTGCGCAGTGAATGTAGACCCACACTGTCAGCAGCTGAGGAAATAGGCAACATGTTTATCCTCTCATCTACCCATTCATCCACCAGTAAATAGGTGTCAAGAGCCCAGGATGCCTCAGACCCTGTGCTATGAGGTAGGGGCACAACTGTACACAGAGCAGACATGGCCTCACTCTCTGGTAGCTTCACTCTACCTCTCAGGAGGGATATACATGAAATAACTACACAAATAAATAGATCATTATTACTCATGATGAGCAAGAGACATGGAAAGTACAGGTACAATGAGAGATTATGATGTGGGGAGAATTTAACTTGGGCAGATCAGAGTCCCCCTCCAAGAAAGGGACCATTAAGTTGTGATCTGGAGGAGGAAGATGACTGAAGTATTCTGAGGATGTGTTTTTGGCTAAGGGAAGGGCATGTGGGAGGTTCCTGATCAGGAAAGAGCTGGACACCACCAGTTAACTGGCGACTGGGTGACCTGAGCTGGGGATGAACAAGAGGGAAGATGAGGCAGGGCCAGAGCACACAGGCCTTGCTGCCTCCTTAGGGCTTTTGCCTTAAATGCAATGGGTTGCAGCCATGAGGGCAGATTTAGATATTTAAAACATCTCTCTGGATGTGATTTCTGGACAGTCAAGGTGAAGAGTACTGGCTGTCATGCCAGTGAGATCTCTAGTTGAGTCTCAGGTTTGTCTCTTCCCGGGCCTGCAGTCTGAGTCTCAGGGTTCTCATTTCAAAGAAGGGATAATACCAGTTTACATTCACTCCAACAGTGCAGGAGGGTGCCCATTTCTCTACATCCTCGCCAGCATCTATAGTCTCTTGATTTGTTCATTTTAGTCACTCTGACTGGCGTGAGGTGGTATCTCAGTGTGGTTTTGATTTGTATTTCCCTGATGATGAGTGATGCTGAGCATCGTTTCATGTGTTTGTTGGCCATCTTGATGTCCTCTTTGGAGAAGTGTCTATTCATGTCTTGTGCCCATTTCTTCACTGGATTATTCGTTTTTCGGGTGTGGAATTTGGTGAATTCCTTGTAGATTTTGGATACTAGCCCTTTATCCTATATGTCATTTGCAACTATCTTTTCCCATTCCGTCGGTTGTCTATTAGTTTTTTTTTATTGTTTCCTTTGCTGTGCAGAAGCTTTTTATCTTCATGAGGTCCCAATAGTTTATTTTGGCTCTTGATTCCCTTGCCTTTGGGGATGTGTCAAGTAGGAAATAGCTGCAGTGGAGGTCAAGGAAGTTGTTTCCTGCTTTTTCCTCTAGGATTTTGATGGTTTCCTGTCTCACGTTCAGGTCCTTCATCCATTTTGAGTTTATTTTTGTGTATGGTGTAAGAGAGTGGTCTAGTTTCATTCTTCTGCATGTTGCTGTCCAGTTCTCCCAGCACCACCTGCTAAAGAGGCTATCTTTTTTCCATTGGATACTCTTTCCTGCTTTGTCAAAGATTAATTGGCCGTACATTTGTGGGTCCAG